>CAWUFW010001131.1:2090000-2690000 GCA_963921515.1 Calotriton arnoldi
CGTCTGGCAGGCCATGGGGTGCGGGAGCCCCCCCGTCCTGCAAGCCAGCCGAGGGTCCGGGTGCTGGGGACAGAGGGTCCATCGGGGCCCGGGGAGGCTCCCCCCGGCCTGGCTGGGTATTGGAAGCAGGGACCGGGCCCGGGGCTTGAGCTCTGTCCGGCAGGCCATGGGGTGCGGGAGCCCCCCCGTCCTGCAAGCCAGCCGAGGGTCCGGGTGCTGGGGACCTGGGTCCACCGGGGCCCGGGGAGGCTCTCTCCAGCCTGGCTGGGTGTCAGAAGCAGGGACAGGGCCTGGGGCTTGAGCTCCGTCCGGCGGGGCCCGGGGTACGGGAGCCCCCCATCCTGCAAGCCAGCCCAGAGTCTGGGCGCTGGGGACAGAGGGTCCATTGAGGCCCGGTAAGGCTCTCCCTGTCCTGGCCTAGGGTTCGGAAGCTGGGGCTGGTACCGGGCCCGGGGCTTGAGCTCCGTCCGGCTGGCCCTGGGGTGCAGGAGCCCCCCATCCTGCAAGCCAGCCCAGGGTCCGGGCGCTGGGCACGGGGGTCCATCGGGGCCCGGGGAGGCTCTCCCAGGCCTGGCATAGTGTTCGGAAGCTGGGACTGGGACCTGGGCCTGGGGCTTGAGCTCCGTCCGGCAGGCCTTTGGGTGCGGGAGACTCCCGTCCGGCAAGCAGGCCGAGTGTCCGGTGGCTGGGGACAGGAGTGGTTCCACCCGAGGCGGCTCTCCCAGGCCTGGCCTAGGGTTCGGAAGCAGGGACTGGGACCGGGCCTGGGGCTTGAGCTCCGTCTGGCAGGCCCTGGTGTGCGGGAGCCTCCCGTCCTGCAAGCCAGCCGAGGGTCCGGGCGCTGGGGACGGGGTGGTCCACCGGGGCCCGGGGAGGCTCTCCCCAGCCTGGCTAGGGTTCGGAAGCTGGGACCGGGCCCGGGGCTCGTGCTGCATCCCAGGGTCCCAGGCTGTGGGAGCCCCCCGTCCTGGAAGCCAGCCCAGGGTCCGGGCGCTGGTGTCGGGGGTCCACCGGTGCCCGGGGAGGCTCTCCCCGGCCTGGCTAGGGTTCGGAAGCTGGGACCTGGCCCGGGGCTCGTGCTGCATCCCAGGGTCCCAGGCTGCGGGAGCCCCCCGTCCTGCAAGCCAGCCGAGGGTCCGGGCGCTGGGGAAGGGTGTCCACCGGGGCACGGGGAGGCTCTCCCCGGCCTGGCTAGGGTTCGGAAGCTGGGACAGGGCCTGGGGCTCGTGCTCCGTCCGGCGGGCCCCGGGGTGCGGGAGCCCCCCCGTACTGCAAGCCAGCCGAGGGTCCGGGCGCTGGGGACGGGGGTCCACCAGGGCCCGGGGAGGCTCTCCCCGGCCTGGCTGCTTTCAGAAGCCGGGACCGGGCTGGGGAGCGGGGGTGGCTGGCTTTATCCGCCACGCTGGCGGAGCGGAGTTTTCTGCCCACCCCTAATACTGACAGTTATAATGGCATGTAACCCCAAAGACAGCAAAACAAGCTTGTCTGCTGGTGATCCTTAATTATGCTGGCAGTTTCATCTTTCACCAGTTGCTTTATCAGTCTGCTCGCACCTCAAATATAGCTAAAGATGGACTGCATACGTTTTTGTCCACTCATACTTGCCATAGCACAGTCAAACGTCACTGGTAACTTTGACAAATGATCCAGTGATTTCAGGAAGTAGGAGCACAAGTCTTTCTTCAAGAGCCATCCCAACTAAAAATTATCAATGTCTCACACATTTATCTGCACCTTGGATGAATGTGCCAAAACATTATTAGAATCGTGGGTGAAGTAAGGCACTTCAGATATTCACTGATTTAAGCGTTCAACCAGTCCAAGAGGTGAGCTATTTTTCCTCACAATGGGTTTTTGTTTATCCTTATTACACTAATGTATAAAAAGGATACACACTGGTTATAATTTCTGTTTTAATTCAAGAGATTAGCTTTCTCTCCACCACAGCCATCACTTTTTACTTATGATGTAGGGGGATGCATGTTTGGGAGGTCATCTCTGTTCCAAACCTTTGTAGGGCGGGACTTCAAGGGTGAGCAAGGGGCATATAAGGGCTGGGCGCCTTAAAACATTGAAGTGATATTTCACCACTGCAGTAGAACAAATCTTATTTGTTTAAGTTATGAACCAAACTACACAACTTAGATAAGCAATTTCAATTAGCATAACATTTTTATCCTGGAACATAAATGACCTTGGTGCTTCTACACTGCCAAGGACTTAGATACAAAACCTCAGAGGTTCTGTGTCTCCCGGAAACAGGCAAACGCTTGAACAGCCTGGATATGAATTCTGGTGGAAGCACAACAAGAAGCCATCACTGGTGGTGTTGCTTTACTGTCTAAAGGTAATGATTGGCAATGCCACAATATTAAAAATGATTTCAATGGACTCCGGCTCTAAATATTCAATTTTTTTTAATGTGGCAACATCAACTTGGCCATCGAGCCCAACAAGGACTCCACTGATTTTATGGGCGATTCCTGAATGAGAAGTTCTCGAGCAGCTCTTCTACACATATGTCATGCCTTGGTTTTGTGGATGTTTGGCAGCTCTGCCAACCCACACAACCTGGTTTTACTCACTATTCCGCACCCTGCAGGTTGAACTCATGGATAGATGTGTTTTGGAATCACAAAATCCCACTCCACCCTTATCAATCCAGTTATACCATCTGGTGGTGTCTGATCATAATTCACTTGCATTATATATTTCAGAAAAGTACTTAAAATCTCCACACCCACTGTAGATGGACTTTTGAAAGAAATTTCATTGTAGACCCAAATTATCAAATATACATGAATAAAGTAATAACAGATATTTTTGTTTTGCTTAGTAGTAAATGAAAACTCTGCTTCACCAGTATGGTCTGGGGTTGTATAAAAGAGGTTATAAGAGGTGCAACTCTTAAGTTTATAATTTCCAGAACTAAAATTGACAAATCCACAACAGATCAATTAAGATAATCTTTAAAGTCCTCAGAACTTGAATTCATGAGTTTCTTATTCAATCATGGCCTAATAGCTACTCAAGAAGCACTCCCTAACCAGCTAAGCGCTGTCATAATGCTCCTTAAACAATTGTGGGACAAAGCGGCAAGGCAGAATGGTCTCACATAACTTGAGAACAGAAACAATCTGAGTGGTAAACCTGCATCAACAAGTACAGACATTTAACGAAAAGGCACAAAAAACAATATTGAGGCAATTTGCGATGCTCAAGGAAATATCGTACACAATAAGGATTTTATTATCTTGATACCTCATGAACATTACAACAACTTACATCAGAAGGACAAGAGGCCCTCCTCCCAACAAACTGTCTCATATTGCAGAAATGTATATATAAGGTTTAACAAAAGTACAGCATCATACAGTGGTTACATCCATAATAAAACAAGATCTAAGGAAGACAATATTTAGACTTGCTCAGGGAAAGGCTCAGATTCCCTTCCCTCAGCATTCTGTACGACTTTTTTCTTAATTCTGGTTCCCTTTTATATTGTTACTCTTTAATTCTTTTAACAAGAACAGCTAGATAATTCCGCTTTCTTGGACGGAAACTTATAGAGCTGTTTTCCTTAAAAAGGACAATGACCCTCCAACTTGCAAGTCGCATCATTCTATTTCACTCATTTATTCGGACTCCAAAATTGTAGCTAGCAATATTTCCTCTGCGCTGGACAAAGGGTAGGCCCAATGCAGGTCTTAATTATTATCAGCTTAGGACCAATAGTCATAAGCAGTATTAAAGCATTATATAATTAACAGACACATCTTTTGCAATGGGAACATTATCAGAGATTCCCCATACTCGGGGGAACTAGTGATGGATGTCTTTTAACCCCACAACGTTTTGCCTTACATCTGCAATCCTATTTGGAACACCTTAGTTTCTCAACAATCCGTTTTTGCTTCTCAAAGCTGCATCTCATAAAATTGCTGCCTATACAGACATCACAACTTTTACATCCCATCGATTAATTGCCGTCCCAGCAATAGATTTAAATGATTTAGAGCTATTTCTAGCAATGTACTGAATATCACCAAAAACAAAGTTTGTCCACCTAAAACGCCCCTCTTGATTGATGTAATTTTCTATCCATCACATACTCAGAAGTTAAAATCTCTACCGGCCTGCAATGAAATGTTTAAACTTCCCGACTTCTTTAACTGCATGCATGAATAAATGGAAACAGGCTTCCTCTATGGGTTCAGGGAAGATGTACCTTCAAGAAAGTGAAAATACTAGCAACTATTTTTTTCCAGCTACTGCAACATAAAAGAGGCAGGTGCTTCAGTGCCTCACATTTTATTATTAGTTGGCTTTTGCATCCTGGCATTCATAGGTTGTAGTGCACGTAAATATTCCCGGTTCACTTTGCGAGTTTTGTGCTGATCTAACATCTTCTCCCATTTTCTTTGAACCATCAAATTTAAAAAGAACTAGATTTAAGAATGACTTGTTTCTTATATATTTGGTTATCAATCGGCAAAGGTTTTAGATTCAAAGATTCACTCAATACATCTCTCTTTAGAAGCATAACCCATCCTTGTCTAGCTTCTCTCATGAAGCATTCATCAAAGATTCATCCAAAACACTAGCCCAACATCTAGGACAGTTGTGCGAAGGAGGTCTTTCAGTCCTTTCACATTTGTGTCATTATATACTATATCCTAACACAGGTTTTTTTTTTTTTTTTAAGTATTTACAGATGCCCGATTATTTTATGTCTGTCCCTAACTCCGATTTGAGTTTGGCTTAGTTTACCTTTACAGATGTACCTCCCAACTCAAATAGTAAAGGTGTTATTTGCGGAGTACACTGGTTATTAAAAGAGGGAGAGATGGATACTCTGCCGCATGTGGCCAACAGATGGACTGACAGACTCTGCACACTGGTTATGACAGATGAAACTTCTAAGAGCTATGGGTGGGCAATAAATTCCACTGGCAGACTTTTGGCCACTCCATGTTACATGCGTAATGCGGCGTTCTGGCCAAATTCCAACAACCGCTGCATGGCGGAATTTTTTCTTGCATGTGGCTTGCCACCAGTAAGTTAGTGAGCGAGAACTGGTGTCCCCTAGTGTGATTTTCAGGTGCTAGGAGGGCACACAGCGAGATTTTCCCCAACGCGGGCGGTCACGACCGTCCACAGTGAGAAAGCTGCCGCTCGAGTAGAAAATCTACAGAAGCGGCAGCAAAACCAACTCGAGAAGCAGCGCCCTCTGGCGCACTCCGTGGTGCAGTTCACGCTGATTTTTCAGTGTGAAACAAGCTCCCGGTGCTAAAAATCCACACGAGCAGCACAACGTGCAGGTTTCCGCCCGTTCGCTGAACTCTGCTTAATCTCCTGGAGTTTTCATGTAACTCCGCAGAATTCCACAGAGTGAAACTCTGCAAGTTTCGCCCACCCGTACTAAGAGCATCTTAAGTCACAAAATAATTAACGTGCTACAACTGTGGATTCACCATTAGAAATTAATACAGGATGTATACTATCCACCTAAAAGACTTCATGCAAGGAGAGGTCATGACAACTCCTCATCTTTTCACTTCCTTATCCCAGTTGCTGACACAACCCATCTATTTATTAAGTGCAATACAATTCAAACTGATAGGTTACAAGCCTTCCAAGAGATTAATAACTTGCTCGATATTGCACGGTCTCCCTCCGCAAAATGACTACTACTCAGTCCATCTTCCATAGCTCCCTCTAAGTAGACAGGTATTATTTTTGCTGCTAGTATGCTGGCAAGATTACAGATTCAAAGGCTGTCTTGACAGTAATACCCAGATAATGCGGGAATGGTGACATCAAAGTATAGTCTTATGTGGACTTCTTTTATGCAGAATTATAGTAAATATTCACACTTAAACTCTCTGACCCAATGGTCTCCCCCATACAAACATTACTATTACATGACGAATTTCATAGCTATGCATTCTTGTTATGGAATTACACAAGCCTTGCTATTCACCTTTCTATACTTCTGACAATGTACTTTATCCTCACGATAATTTTCGGGGCATTTATTTTCTTAAAAGGTATTCAGCATTGTCATGTTCTTCCTACCATTTGATTCTATGCACAATTAATAATTACTTTTGGAAAAAAACATTTTAAAAATCTTTTCAACAATACAACACATTCTAACAGCAAAGAGAAGGCCTCACTCAGCATTGCATACGATACATTACTTATATACTACAAAGTCTTAGCATCACCATAGTCTTATCTTCATCCTATTCCCTAGGATATCATTTTAAGCAAAACAGAAACTAAACTAGCCATATACCATTTTAGAATGTAATCTCACCCAAATCAAATCAACACTGGCACAGATGTCAGACACATGCTCTGTGGTCAAAACAGAGCTAAAATGATTTAGCGATAAAAGTCCTGTAGGTCTTTAACTCGTGTGTTACCTTTAGGCCAATCAGGACCAGATGGAGGTGGGCCCTTCCAGCACAAAATGGAAACAGTACACACCATAACATCAAGAGAATTGATATAGCTTCGAATTGTCAAGAAATATTAATGTCTATCATCAAAATTGGCATGTCATGACCTTGTTACGACTGTGACGCAGAAATCATTAGGACTGGTTTAGATTCGAAAATTAGACAGGTCATGGCAGTCTCATTTTGCCCCCAAATTACATAAAAGTTGCATCGATGCAAGGCATGCGACTTGCAATCTTACAAACAATAGGAAAGTATTGCTGTCTCGGAAGGGATCTCTAAGCTAAGCGTATGCTGTCACTCTGGGGGCATTCATCTTGAAGGTCAGAGTAAAGCTTAAATCATTTTTGATGGGAGTAATAAACCTGAAGAATATATTTCAAGTGCATTAGCGCAGAGCTGTAATATAAGACTTCTTCTTTAGCCTGTCTATACATCTAAAGCCAGTGACCTGTCTCAACTGTCGCCCTAGATCTTCATCCAATTTGTCTTTGCCCTCCACAGATCCTCATCTGAAATCAGATAACGATATGGAGTACAGGCCAGACACCAATTTACCAGTCACTTTGGTGACTATTACAAATTTGAACACTTGAGCTACTTGGTGCCCGAATAAATCTCTCTGAGATGCTCCCAGTGTGTGCCTAACACAAAATCATATACAATTATCCAAAGCTTTATAACAATTCAGGCCCTGAAGGCTTAAACACCAATGAAGTATTTATTGTGAAACTTATCTCCCCTATTAAATAACCAAGCTTATTCATAGTGTTACAGAATAGCTTCTTGAATTATATCGATAGCCTTATGGTGTCATGTAATGGTAGTAATTAGGGGTAGGTAAAGCCAGAACCAACAGTCTAGCCCACCTCTTCCAAGTTCAGCCAATACACTTGAAATATTCAAGTCCTTCGTTGCAACTTAAGTGCTAAGGACAAGATGGTCTCGTCCTCTGTGCAATCAGTTCCAATATGAAACCATCTTTTCCTTAGCACTCAAGGGGTTAAATCACGGTTTCCAGAGATGTTAATGCAAGCACTTGTCAAAATAATGAAGCAATTGCTGTCAGTGTGGCCGGAAGGGTAATGTGCCGGTGCAGCCACATAATATCTCCCAAACGCAGGAACCAAAACACTACCTTCATCATAAGGGAGATTCATCATCGCACACTGAAGTCCAAATTACATCCTTGGATGGTGAACAGGCATTTACCCCTCCCTTGAATGTCTGACTGCATGTGAAACTGGTATCCTCACTTGTTTTGAATCTTTAGTAGGGCCAGACCATTCTGTCAGGAGAGTGAGCAGTCTACTAACCCCCTTGTGTGTAAAGACCCCTTTTAATGTGGACCCCAGATCTTGTGCTGACATTCTGCATGCACAGCGAGTGCTTTTATACGCAGTGAATGAGTAGCATGTGTGGTAGTAGAACTCTGCCACTAGTGAGAGTCTGAGCACCTGGCTCTATTTTTGATATGGCCCCTGGTTTAGTATGTCACAAGCTAGAAGGTGAATACATGTTCCCCAGAGAGTGAAAGTGTACTGACTGCATTCCTGTGTGTGTAGGGTGAAGGGCCCAGACACTGATGTAAGAGAGGAAGGAGACAGGGCTCCTCATGGAAATTCAATAAAGGCACAGACAAATGTCTGCTGATTAGTTCTTCTGTTACACGATCATATGGTAGACAGAATAGGTGAAGGATGGAACTGCAGTTTCGATTGTTCAAGGCGAGGTAGTTTCTTGGCATGGCTAACCTTTTGCCTGTCCCTGATTACGCCTTCAAAAAAGGTGATGCAGCGAGGTGCAAAGATCTCACGCTTCATTATGATCTTATCGTGGATACTCCTGCTTATGGTCAGAATGATTGGTACCTGATGTGAGAGCCATCACCTTGAAAAAAGGCAGTCTCTGAGAGAAGGCCAGAAGATGATATCTGAAAGAACTCCCCCCCCCCCCCCAAATTGGTTCTGAAACAGACAGTGGACCCACATTCCCTGTCTGGAAAATAGAATGAAAGTGAGATCCAAATAAACCCACTTTGTTTCAGTTCCTCGATCATCTGGACCAAGGAATTAAGTGCTACGCACAGTACTCAGTTCACTGCTGTGTGACAAATCCTGGTACCTTTCTGACAGCCAGCCTCCTAGGTGTAAGAGAACATCACTTCACCTCTGCAGTTTCTGCCAGAGGAACTGAAGGTCTGCCTAGAGCCTAGAAGTCTGCCTGCTGAGAGAGGTAAGGAGAAAGCCTGGCCATGGAGGGGGAGAGACTGCCCAGGAGAAGAAGCCCAGTGTATTACCAGGATAAGGAAGATCCAGAGGAAGCAGGGCTGCCAAAAGGGTACAAAGCCAGGAGTGACTCAGGGTTGTGCCGGAGTTCCCTGGTCTCACTGAACAGTTCCTCTTTGAACCGCATCACAATCTTTAAGTATCAAGCATTGTCAAGGGGGCGGAGCTAGCCATGCCTGGAAATGGCCGCTATGTGAGCGAGCTCCTCCGGTTGTGTGCCTATCCTTCATATATCCTTGCATCATAACGCAATAATTTAAACAAAAAAACGATGGATTTGATCGCCGGATCGCAGTGGGAGCAGTCTTGCCCGGAATCGCAGCTGTGAGCAGTGCCTGGGGGCCTCAGAACTGCCGAGAGGATTGAGCTGCGGTGCAACCTGCGCAGAGGGGGCGTACGTGCTCAGCGTGCACACTACGCGAGACCCGGCGGCGAGAAGGCCCGGCGTCGCGCGTTGGGCCCCACCCCGTGATAGAGCTTCGGCTCAGCGTACCTGCAGGGGCTATCTCCCCAGTGAATCCGTCGCTGCCTGGTGTATCCGCGGCCCATTCCAGACAATCGGCGGAGGTGGGAAGACCGCCGGGGCCCCGCCTGAAGTGCGCAGTGACGGCCTCGCCGGCGCTGTGAACGCTGTGAGTACTGCTGTCGCCCTGCCCCATGTGTTGGTCTGAGCCCGGAACGACGGATTCCTACCCACGCAGCATCGACTGTTCGTGCGCGTGGTGCGGTATACAGTGAAGAGACTCCCTGACGCAGCGCATGAACTGTAAAAGACCAAGGGGGGAAAAAAAAGCGGCCTTCTCATATATCCTGATTTGCACTTTGAAGTTCTCCCATAGCCATTGACACTCTGGGTGACAATTTGCCTTTCCTCCCTTCTACTCCCCCCCTGTACTACAAGACCAACTACAGGAGTGAAGGGGATGTAAATCCATGCGCCCTAGCCTGTGAGCGGAGGGCCTGCTGCCGCCTATGCGCCCTGGCTATGCGGCCTTAGATATTTGAGGCAGACATTGGTGCAGTTCTGGTGGATAGATGCGGCTTAGGACACGGCGCAGCGTGGGACTGGTTGTATCCACTGCCTAGACCCTGGGTGCAGGAGACGCGTGGCTCACGTGTGTGTGACGACAGCGACCCATAACTGCGTGCATCACAGATCAGCAATTTTGGAGCCGCAGTAATTCGAGGTGTCCCTTGGCCCCGGGAGGCATCTGTGATCTGGTGCTCTGCTATCCTAGAGGCAAGTGGCGGGATACGTCAGGTGAGACCGGAGTCCACGTCGGAACAGAATCGTTGCGCAGTGCGAAGGCACAGCTGGCCACTTGCTTTCTTGTCCATCGTGAGCTGCGCAGAGAACACTACAATGGGTAAACCGGACAAAAACCAACCTAAACTGCACTTTGAACAGTCAAAAAAACCACTAGAAAACTCGACCGACGAGGCACACAGGAGCCAGACACCTACACTAACGGATGCTGCGAGCTCTGCAATGGATGTGCCCTCTATGTTTACGGCGATCCAATCTACACTAACTAACATAGAAGGTAAAATAGACTCCTTAACATACCGTGTTGATCGCATGTCGGAACGGCTGGATAGACATACAGAAAGAATTGACATGGCAGAGCGCCGTATTTCCGACGCGGAAGACGCTCAGCACCAATTGGAAACAAAGCAAACAACGACAGACAAGACTTTAACAACACTACTGGCAAAGACCGAAGACTTAGAGGCGAGGTCGCGCCGCAATAACCTGCGCTTCATGGGTATTGCGGAGTCAACCAACACAGGTAACATGGAACGCTACATTGAATTGCTCCTGATCACATTGTTAGGCAGAGAAACCTTTTCGGACGTTTTCATTGTGGAGAGGGCGCACAGATCGCTGGCACCTCCGCCGCCGTCGGGAGCGCGGCCGCGCCCAATCATAGCCAAACTCCTCAACTACAGAGATAGAGATGCGGCACTTCGCAATGATCGTGAACGGGGCACTCTGACACATGAGGGTATGACCATCTCTATTTACCCGGATTTCACTGCACAAGTCCAAGAAGCTCGGAAAAAATTCCTAGATGTAAAAAAGAAACTCAGAGACATGAGCATTCCTTATGCGATGATCTACCCAGCGCGCCTGCGGATAACGGACGATGGTAAAAGCAGGATTTGTAACACGCCTGCAGAAGTCCTGAAATACTTGAAAACGAAAACGTCTCAGCAGCCACGTCGAAAATCCCCTAGAGGTGCACTGGAGGAATCAGGGACTACATCAGATGTTGAGTAATGTTGCCTGGTCTAGCCAAGATTGCCTTGAACTTTCCTTGAAACGGGAGCGGTGGGTAACCTTCTCTACTGCTATCGTGTGGACTCAGATAAGTAATGGACACACCTAATTGACTATGCCAGGCCTTGCTCTCGGGGGTGGGTGGTATGGATTTGGGTAAATATGTTACTGACTAGGCTAGATAAGTTGCAGTCTTCTCTGGTTCTCATTAGTTCTAGTACTAGCTATTGGTATTGCGTTGTGTGCAACCACGTTGCTTGATGATGGGCTACATGACCACCCGTTTGACCGGTTCAGCGGGGACACAGGCTGGCTACTCCCGCCACCGCTGTGTATACCACAATTTTGTTTTTTGTGTTAAGTAGTAATGGGTATGGGGAATGGGTATGTTCACTAGTTGCAGGGGTTTGTCTTTGCCAGTATTGGGGTGGCAAAGTGGGAGGGGGGAGGGTGGGGCAGGAAAATCAAAAAATGGTCAACACAGAGGCGATGGCGCCTTATTATATTCGGATATGCAGGTCCAGCCAAAGATATTTTGTTTATGAGATCACTGTAGCCAACAATGTATAGTAGGCTGAAAACAACAAGAAAGTTCACATTTATGACTTGGAATGTGAGAGGTCTACACAATCCACAGAAAACACGAAAGGTATTTGCATCTTTAGATAGACACATGGTAGATGTTGCCTGTTTGCAAGAAACGCACCTTACTAACACAACTGAGTGCAAAGTGGGGGCTAGATGGGCCACATATAGGCTCGCATCATCCTATTCCACTTATGCCAGAGGTGTTTTAATCCTTATAAAAAAGAATGTTCCCTTTACTCTACCCCACTCGATCCAAGATGATCAGGGAAGATTTGTCATTGTGCAAGGAAATTTTGGAGGAACTGTCATAACTGTTGTTAATGTATATGGGCCGAATGTAGATGATCCCTCCTTCTACAAGGGAATATGGGCCAAAATACATACAATCCCGCCCTCTGCAATAGTGTGGGGGGGAGATTTCAACACATGCTTGGACCCAGCTATGGATAGATCCACCAGTAATGGCCGACATGGTAAACAATCCACCAAGATTCTCAGAGAAGGTATGACAAACTATGCTATGTTTGAGATATGGAGGATGCGCCATCCCAACCGTAGAGAGGGCACCTGCATATCATCTACACATAATACTTGGTCACGTATCGACTTCTGGTTAGCCACAGCAGATATAAACGCTTGGACGACTAACATCGCGCATATGCCTAAAACACTCTCAGATCACGCACCGGTTCGATTAGAACTAGCGGTCCCAACTCACACACCGCACCAGTATACCTGGCGCTTAAACCCTAGTGCTCTTAAAGACCAAGTTTTTAGAGTTGACTTGAGACAGGCTATTATTGAATATTTTGCGCATAATGTAGACTCCGTGGATAGCGCCAAGGTCCTCTGGGAGGCTTTTAAGGTAACGATTAGGGGCTTCTGCATCGGTAAGCATGCTGGAATACTCAAAGACAGCTATCCAAAATTGAAGACGACATTACGAACCTAGAAACTGCATACATGACCACATTAGATCCCAAGATATTGGCTGAAATACGGCAGCAGATAGATAGGTATCATGAGTTTGCAGAGGATGAAATTAAGTATCTCTCCCGTAAATACACGGCCAGGGCATATGGTGAAGGGGGTAGGCCGGGTAGAACACTCTCCAGTAAGTTGCGGCCTGCACACTCCGCATCGTATATAACTCAAATTATGGATAGTAAAGACACACCTCTGTATGACACTCCCTCTATTACTCGCTGTTTCGCGGATCACTATACATGCCTATACACGGCCAAGACAAACGCCACTAGTACTGAGATAAACCAGTACCTAGACGATATCGCATTGGCATGGCTGTCCGATGCTCATCGGGAATACCTTAGTCACCACATAACGGAGGATGAGTTGAAGGACGCCATAAATTCCCTGTCGACTAACAAGGCATCAGGTATAGATGGTCTGCCTGGTGAGTTTTACAAGGAATATAAAGATATCTTACTCCCTCACCTAGCAGCCATGTATGAGGAAGCGTATACTGACGGCATATTACCCCCTTCGTTACGTGAGGCACTCCTAATCACACTCCTTAAACCCGACAAAGATCCGGTAAGATGCGACTCCTACCGCCCATTATCATTAATTAACACGGACGCTAAAATACTGGCCAAAATTATCGCTCTACGGCTACAGCCATTAATGCAAAACCTGGTCCTTCCAGATCAGGCTGGATTTATTCTGACGCGATCGACTACACAAAATATACGAACTATATTTGCCATCTTCCATCATCTGCACCCGGAACTTCCGGCTACCGCGACTCTACTCGATGCCGCTAAGGCATTTGATTCCGTAGAATGGCCCTTTATGTTTCAAGTTTTGCGACGAATGGGATTCCCAGAACCTTTCTTGAAATGGATCGCCCGGTTATATACACAACCCAACGCCCGTATACGTATAAATGGAAACACGTCTGATCCCATTGATATCTTTCGTGGCACTCGCCAGGGCTGCCCATTATCCCCACTTCTCTTTACGCTAGCGTTGGAGCCCCTCGCGTGTAAGATTCGTCAAAAACATGCAGATACTGCCCTGCAATTTTACCTACGGCCTATAACAATATCACTCTATGCAGATGACATGGTCCTCTACACGAGACACCCAGACATGAATTTAAACAAACTCATCCGGGAATATATCGGATTTGAATACTTCTCTGGCCTCAGCATAAATTGGGATAAATCAGTGATAATTCCACTCACTCCTGTGACACTCAAACCGACAATTGATTATCCGCTACAATGGCAAACAGACCCCATAAAATATTTAGGGGTATGGATACACCGGGATCCAGGTCTGGTCCTTAGAGAGAATTATGGCAAAGCAATAACCAGACTAGAAGAACAGGTGGACAGGTGGATTCACCTCCCTCTCTCCCTTGCTGACAGAATAGCTATTCAAAAAATGGTAGTGCTGCCACGGTTTCTTTATTTATTCATGAACATACCCATATGGATCCCGCAAGTACTATTTGCTAGACTTCGTACAGCACTGCTTCGACTGACATGGGCGGGAAAACACGCGCAAGTTAGCTGGAGGGAACTTACTAGACCATATACTCAGGGAGGTTTTGGGGCTCCTGACCTTCAACTCTACTATTGCTGTGCACAAGCACAATATGCCCACTATTGGCTGCATCCACATGGACATATCCCACATATTGCGGTGGAACATGACAATGCGCATCCCACCCCACTAATTGCACTGTGGAAAAGTATGTCTGTTGTCTTGCCATTAGTTCAGCCATTTTGCGCTTCATCCTCCATTGCGACCTCTCTACAGGGGTCACAAATGCTCTGTGGCTTCACATCTTGATTCACCTCACCTCTGCACTGCCACCAACGCCCTGTTTCTCACCTGACCTGCCGCCACCTGCCTGGACTCATGCTAAAACCAGTCGAGCAGGACTGCCCATGCCCTGGTTTGCCACAATCTGACTGAACTCTTGCTAAACCCCAGTTTAACAGGACTGTCCACCTGCGCTTACTGTCCTCACCCTGCCCTTCGCCCTACAGGGCTTGACAGCTACCATCTGCTAGCTTATCAGATTGACCTCTGCTTGTTGTGTAATTATGGGTTTCACCTACGGCCTGCAGGGGCCCAACAGTGACCATTTGCTAACTTATCAGATTGACCTCTGCCTGTATAATTATGGCGTTCATTGTTTTACTGTACACGTCTCCCTTTGTATAATTATGGTGTTCATCGTTTTCTGTATACATCCCCCCTTTTCATAATCATGGTGTTCTTTCTTTACTATACACGCCTGGGGTGGGGATGAAGGGTATATAAGACGTGAAACCAAAGTGCTTGGCAGATTTGCCTCCTCAGACAAGCTGCGGATGTCTGTTGCTGATGCTCTCTCTCCATCTCATGAGATTGTAATAAATATCCTTTCTCTCGGCGCTCCAGTGTTGGTCTCAGTTTGTATCCCGGACCCGTGGACTAAGGGTGGACCCTGCACCTTTGGGTGGTCTTCCAAGGAGACCCCCAAATCCACAATTGGCGCCCAAACGTGAGGCCCCATCAGTGACGCGGCTGCCCGGTCGAGGGGTCCCTACGAGGAAGTTTGAACGGACGGTGGTGGAGTATACCTACGCGAAAGAGACCCTCGTCTTCATAGCCACCACCCGACCTTCGCTGCATCTGAAAAGACCCCGCAAGTGGCACCGGTCCTGACTGGAGCCCCCGATAGACTTGGACGAGCTTTGCAGTAAAGAGACCGCCTGGAGGAACGAGACAAAGGATTCTGGTAGGATCGCCGGTTGGCGATACCTTTTGTTTGTTTGGTTTTGGTTATCTGTTTTTTAATTTTTTATTCACTCTTTGCAAAAAGTGAAGGTAAACGGGTAATGTGGACTTTTTGTCCGGCTTAGAAACTTGTGGAGACGCTTGGTAAGATAACATAGAAAAGCATGCCCGTGTGTAATAAATTTGCACAATGGTTTTGTTGTTGCACATCTCGATCAAGGGTGCTGGAGGATAGTCAGCCGGCTCCTCCGGAGGGTACCCCTAGTAAGGACATGTACATAAAGTACGGTATTTCTCCCATAATGTATAACTCATTGTGGCATAAATACACGTCTAAGGATACAGAGACTCAATGGCCTATGTACGGCTCTTTCGAACCCCAGAAGCTTGAGGCCGTAGAGGCACAACTTCATAGGAGGAGGTCCCGACAAGCAATGTTTGATGCCTTGGGTCAGTGGAAAAAGGAAGGGACTGAGAGGGTGAGAAGGGCTCAGGCTAGATTACAGAAAGAGGCTCGGAAAAGTGATAAACAGGCATTAGAGGAATTGCGACGTGAAAAGGTTGCTTCAAACATCGCGTGTGCAGATAGGGAATACAGGTTAAATATGTCCGGTCAATACTCTCTACGTTACACTCCCTTGTCACGAACGGACCCCCAGGAGGAGGAGTTTCTCCTCCACCCATTGCCACCACCGTACCATGTCCCTCCCCATCCTATTCCACAGCCGGCCGGTGAGAATGCACCACCCCCTAACGCCCAACCTCCACCTCCCGACCACACTGCCCCTCCTGCTCCATCTGATCCCGATTTAGCCCCCTCTGTTCGATCACACACACCCCGCATTACACCTACAAAGAAACAGGCTCTGAATGATCTCGTTCGCACCTGCTTGAAGGATCTATCCACATCCAACCAGATCCGTGCGATCTATGAAGCCTATGCACCACCCTGCAAGGGCTACTTCCTACAGCAATTTGCTCATGAAATACTCTCTCTTTATGAGAAACGCCACGGAGTAACACCAGCAGGCCATATTACAGAATTGTATCGTAAGTTGACAGAGGGACGAGGAAGTGCTGACGAAAGCCACAGCTTGTTAGCATTTACACTACAAATGATGGAAAGTTTGAGGAGAGACCAGGAGGAAGAGGAAAAAGAACCAGTAGTGGAGGGAGCGATGGGAGGTCATATGGCACCGATAAGGGAAGCTGCTCCAGTTTTGTCCCTGCTCGAGGACAGGGTACTGCTGAGGGATTAGATAGTCCGGATGCGAAGAGCAGGACGTTATATAATTGGGTGTACACTCCGTGGCTTCGAGCTGACATCTTAGCTTTTAAAAGGACTTACCCGACCCCGGAAGAATCCCATTGGATTCTATGAAGGGTTGGACACGGTTATTGCCACCTACACCATGACCTTAACAGACATAGATCAGTTTTTGGGCTAATACTGCCGCCAGACATCTGGAGACCAATAAGGAAAATAGACGATCAGACCGTATTCGGTCACAAGTGGGAAGATTTAGTAACAATGGATAAGGATAGAAAACCAGGGGAAAGGCCAGCGGAAGCTATTTTAGCACTACCAGGTCGCATAGTAACAAAGCTGAAGGCCACCATTCCGGCCAGAAAGGTTGACTGGACAGTCATTACTGCGTGTAAGCAAAAGTCTGAGGAAACGACGTCTGACTACTTCTCTCGACTCAGCCAGGTGTTTGTTGACTATAGTGGACAGGACACGACGACTGAGACAGGCCAACACTTACTAGTTCAGACTTTTGTTAAGGGATTGTTGCTACCGATTTCCACTAGGTTACAGAGTAGCGAAAGCACGTGGCCTGCGGCAACACCAGCGCAGATCCTGACAATGGCCCAATATTACGAACAACTGCAAAATAAAATAGAGGAGGAAAAAGACAGAAAAAGAAAAGACCTAAAAGAAAAGGTGATGCTTTCCCAGATAAGCACGGGAGGGGGAGGAAACGGTAGGGGCCAACAGAACAATTATATGCCTGCGGCTGCTGGAACACACCAGCCCCCACGTCAACTGTCCCAGGACCAGTGTGCGTATTGTAAAGAAACAGGCCACTGGCGTGCAGATTGTCCACTTTTGCAGCGAAATACCATAGGGAGAGGGCGAGGAGCACCTAGAGGGAGAGGTCCTGCGCCACCCTTTGGCGGACAGCGTCCAAACGTCTTTGATAATTCCAGGCAGGCTGTTACCCAAGATTTTACCACTGATCAGTTCCCCGACAACGAGTATGCATGAGACAGCCAGGGACAGGAACCAGTAGAACTTCTTGTCGATCAAACAGGTCCCTATGTCACAGCTAAGGTGGTTGGTACGCAGGGCAAATTTTTGGTTGACACCGGGGCCTCTAGAAGTGCTCTATCAAAAGAACTGATTCCTAGGGCACCCCTGTCCGGCTTATCGATCACCTCCGTAGGATTTGACGGCACGCCCTCTACTAACCCCCTTTCTACTAAGGTACCCCTGGATATACAAGGGAACACAGCGATGGCCTCTTTTCTGCTCTCCCCAAATTGCCCAGATAACCTGATGGGCATTGATCTGTTAAAACACTACAGAGCCACCATTCGCTGTTCTCCCCAAAATGTCCGAGTCATATTGTTTGACAATGATTGCCCCATCGGTTATGAATCACGTTTTTATTGTCTCACTGATTCCGAACAGCAGGATTTGTCCCAATTACCAGATACCCTGTGGGCTGTCACGGACACCGATGTGGGGGAGATTGTCATGGACTCTGTCCAAATAACAGTAAAACAAAATGCACCTCTTCCCCGCCTACCTCAGTATAAAATTTCTGCAGAAGGAGAAAAGGCCCTCATGACTATAGTACAGGATATGATTACATCAGGGGTAGTTGAGGAAGTCCAGTCCAACATTTGCAATAGTCCTATCCTTCCAGTCTTGAAACACACGTCCACTTCTGAGAAAATATACCGTTTAGTCATTGACCTTCGCGCGATCAACAAAATAGTGGTCCCGCAATATCCTGTGGTCTCTGACATAACTATATTAACAATGATCCCTTCAACTGCTACCACCTTTACAGTGATAGACCTCAAGAATGCCTTTTTCTCCATACCAATACACCCTGATTCTGCCGGGCTCCACAAGGGTACACAGAGAGTCCGAGCATATACAGCCAAACCCTTAAACAACAGCTCGACCAGATACAGTTACCACCCGGCGCTGTCCTCATTCAGTCTGTAGATGACATTCTTTTGGCTGCGGACACTCCGGCCCTGGCTCGCACTGCCTCTCTTACTACTTTACACTTTCTGGCGTCACAGGGCCATAAGGTGTCCAAGAATAAGTTACAGTATTGTAGACAGCAGGTGACCTACCTCGGCCATCTGCTGTCTAAGGAAGGACGATACACTCACACCTGACCGCATCCAGACAATACTACGCCTTTTTTCTCCTACTACCCAAAGAGATGTTCGTGCACTAATTGGCCTCACTTCTTTTTGTCGACAATGGATTCCAAATTTTTCCCTCATAGTTAAGCCACTCCTTGCTTTACTTACAAAAGACACACCCACACCCCTCCCTTGGACACATGAACACGACCAAGCCTTTGAAGACTTACGCCACGCTCTTTGTTCTGCACCAGTACTGGGCACACCCGACTACTCTAAACCCTTCTGCCTCTACACCCATGAACGCTCAGGATGCGCTCTCTCGGTCTTGACCCAAATTCACGGCACCAAACGCCTGTGCGCCTACTTTTCGGCCACTCTAGACCCTGTGGCCCGAGGTCTGCCCTCTTGTCTTAAAGCGGTCGCGGCTGCGGCTGTCTCTATTCGACAAAGTGAGGGAATTGTTTTAGGATCTAAACTGATGGTGTTAGTTCCCCACGCAGTCGACATACTACTAAACCAGACAAAGACACAACACCTCACTAGTGCACGACTGACAGGATACGAACTTACGTTGTTAGCACCCCACATCACATTAAAGCGATGTACGACCTTGAACCCCGCCACACTCCTGCCCACACCAGATTCAGACACCACAGACACTCCACATGACTGCCTCTTCCAAACAGAAGAACAGACTAAGGGGCGGGTAGATTTGAAAGACATCCCACTCACAGAACAGGATGGGCAATTATGGGTGGACGGGTCCTGTATTAAACTATCAGATGGTACCACATCTGCTGCCTATGCCGTCACTACTACCAACACCATTGTTGAAACTGCACGCATACCTCAGAAATCGGCCCAGGCAGCAGAGCTTATAGCTCTCACCCGCGCTTGTATCCTTAGCCAGAGTCTAGCTGTCACCATTTACACGACAGCCAATATGCCTTTGGAGTAGCCCACAGTTTTGGTATCCTCTGGAAAGAGAGAGGATTCTTGACGTCACATGGTACGCCCATCCGGCATGGTGACTTAGTAACTGCATTACTACAAGCCTTGACACTGCCCCGAACACTAGCTATTGTCAAATGCAATGCCCACAAGAAAATGTAAGTCCGTTTTTATATAGCGCAGCTACTCACCCTTACGGGTCTCAAGGCGCTGGGGGCCGGAGTGGAAATTAAGTGAGCTATTGCCCAGAGTCACATGGTGCTGAGCTGCTGCCGGAGCCGGGGATCGAACCGTGAACCCTGTGAAAATCACAGACGAAATAGGACTGGGAAATGCCTTAGCTGATGAGACAGCAAAAGACACACAATTGATGGACGGAATGCAGAACAAATCAAAACATTCACCCCCAGTCAAGAGATCTGGGTTAAATCCATCATTCTTTTGCTCACCATGCCACCCCAGTTTAGACCTGGCCATATGCAAATCAGTCTTGACCCTGTGCCTCATGGGAACAGTCCAGCCCGAACTGCCAAGCCAGGTCCTCCCAGGACCGGAAACAAGCATCCTAGGACCGGTTTCGGGGTTTCACCCCTCTTCAGCCAGGATAGCTTGATTCCAGTGGCACAGTGAGCCCAGGACCCACGTCTGGGCATACCTGGCGCACTTAGGGCGAGAAAGCAAAAGACACACAATGGATGGACGGAATGCAGAACAGATCAAAACATTCACCCCCAGTCAAGAGATCTGGGTTAAATCCATCATTCTTTTGCTCACCATGCCACCCCAGTTTAGACCTGGCCATATGCAAATCAGTCTTGACCCTGTGCCTCATGGGAACAGTCCAGCCCGAACTGCCAAGCCAGGTCCTCCCAGGACCGGAAACAAGCATCCTAGGACCGGTTTTGGGGTTTCACCCCTCTTCAGCCAGGATAGCTTGATTCCACTGGCACAGTGAGCCCAGGACCCACGTCTGGGCATACCTGGCGCACTTAGGGCGAGAAAGCAAAAGACACACAATTGATGGACGGAATGCAGAACAAATCAAAACATTCACCCCCAGTCAAGAGATCTGGGTTAAATCCATCATTCTTTTGCTCACCATGCCACCCCAGTTTAGACCTGGCCATATGCAAATCAGTCTTGACCCTGTGCCTCATGGGAACAGTCCAGCCCGAACTGCCAAGCCAGGTCCTCCCAGGACCGGAAACAAGCATCCTAGGACCGGTTTCGGGGTTTCACCCCTCTTCAGCCAGGATAGCTTGATTCCAGTGGCACAGTGAGCCCAGGACCCACGTCTGGGCATACCTGGCGCACTTAGGGCGAGAAAGCAAAAGACACACAATTGATGGACGGAATGCAGAACAAATCAAAACATTCACCCCCAGTCAAGAGATCTGGGTTAAATCCATCATTCTTTTGCTCACCATGCCACCCCAGTTTAGACCTGGCCATATGCAAATCAGTCTTGACCCTGTGCCTCATGGGAACAGTCCAGCCCGAACTGCCAAGCCAGGTCCTCCCAGGACCGGAAACAAGCATCCTAGGACCGGTTTCGGGGTTTCACCCCTCTTCAGCCAGGATAGCTTGATTCCAGTGGCACAGTGAGCCCAGGACCCACGTCTGGGCATACCTGGCGCACTTAGGGCGAGAAAGCAAGAGACACACAATTGATGGACGGAATGCAGAACAAATCAAAACATTCACCCCCAGTCAAGAGATCTGGGTTAAATCCATCATTCTTTTGCTCACCATGCCACCCCAGTTTAGACCTGGCCATTTGCAAATCAGTCTTGACCCTGTGCCTCATGGGAACAGTCCAGCCCGAACTGCCAAGCCAGGTCCTCCCAGGACCGGAAACAAGCATCCTAGGACCGGTTTCGGGGTTTCACCCCTCTTCAGCCAGGATAGCTTGATTCCAGTGGCACAGTGAGCCCAGGACCCACGTCTGGGCATACCTGGCGCACTTAGGGCGAGAAAGCAAAGACACACAATTGATGGACGGAATGCAGAACAAATCAAAACATTCACCCCCAGTCAAGAGATCTGGGTTAAATCCATCATTCTTTTGCTCACCATGCCACCCCAGTTTAGACCTGGCCATATGCAAATCAGTCTTGACCCTGTGCCTCATGGGAACAGTCCAGCCCGAACTGCCAAGCCAGGTCCTCCCAGGACCGGAAACAAGCATCCTAGGACCGGTTTCGGGGTTTCACCCCTCTTCAGCCAGGATGGCTTGATTCCAGTGGCACAGTGAGCCCAGGACCCACGTCTGGGCATACCTGGCGCACTTAGGGCGAGAAAGCAAAAGACACACAATGGATGGACGGAATGCAGAACAAATCAAAACATTCACCCCCAGTCAAGAGATCTGGGTTAAATCCATCATTCTTTTGCTCACCATGCCACCCCAGTTTAGACCTGGCCATATGCAAATCAGTCTTGACCCTGTGCCTCATGGGAACAGTCCAGCCCGAACTGCCAAGCCAGGTCCTCCCAGGACCGGAAACAAGCATCCTAGGACCGGTTTCGGGGTTTCACCCCTCTTCAGCCAGGATAGCTTGATTCCAGTGGCACAGTGAGCCCAGGACCCACGTCTGGGCATACCTGGCGCACTTAGGGCGAGAAAGCAAAGACACACAATTGATGGACGGAATGCAGAACAAATCAAAACATTCACCCCCAGTCAAGAGATCTGGGTTAAATCCATCATTCTTTTGCTCACCATGCCACCCCAGTTTAGACCTGGCCATATGCAAATCAGTCTTGACCCTGTGCCTCATGGGAACAGTCCAGCCCGAACTGCCAAGCCAGGTCCTCCCAGGACCGGAAACAAGCATCCTAGGACCGGTTTCGGGGTTTCACCCCTCTTCAGCCAGGATAGCTTGATTCCAGTGGCACAGTGAGCCCAGGACCCACGTCTATGCATACCTGGCGCACTTAGGGCGAGAAAGCAAAAGACACACAATTGATGGACGGAATGCAGAACAAATCAAAACATTCACCCCCAGTCAAGAGATCTGGGTTAAATCCATCATTCTTTTGCTCACCATGCCACCCCAGTTTAGACCTGGCCATATGCAAATCAGTCTTGACCCTGTGCCTCATGGGAACAGTCCAGCCCGAACTGCCAAGCCAGGTCCTCCCAGGACTGGAAACAAGCATCCTAGGACCGGTTTCGGGGTTTCACCCCTCTTCAGCCAGGATAGCTTGATTCCAGTGGCACAGTGAGCCCAGGACCCACGTCTGGGCATACCTGGCGCACTTAGGGCGAGAAAGCAAAAGACACACAATTGATGGACGGAATGCAGAACAAATCAAAACATTCACCCCCAGTCAAGAGATCTGGGTTAAATCCATCATTCTTTTGCTCACCATGCCACCCCAGTTTAGACCTGGCCATATGCAAATCAGTCTTGACCCTGTGCCTCATGGGAACAGTCCAGCCCGAACTGCCAAGCCAGGTCCTCCCAGGACCGGAAACAAGCATCCTAGGACCTTGGCAACACCGTGTTTGGTTTAATGGCGCCCTCCCACAACCGACTACCACGGTTCGTTTAGGCCCCTTATCTATTGAGGGGGCCACTTGGCCTGTTTTGGCCGGGTACACCCCACATCCGCGTTATATGACTTTACCAGTCGCGGAACTGCGCACTATGTATGCGGCCTTGGTGCAGGTGCATCGAGCTTTAGTGCGATATGTTACAGGCAGCATCCATGGAGCCGCTCCTGGAGTTGCCGGCCAACCAGCTGCTGCAGGCGGAGTGACCATAAGTCCTGTCATGGTGAATTCGGTGATGGGCAAACGTCCACAAAATAAGGATGATTTTCCTTATTGGCTTGCAGAAAAATTTGACCAGTTGGAGGCAGTTTTTCCACATACAACCCCAGTGGATAAACATCGTATTTTAACGATTAGTTTGCCAAAAGACTTAATTCCCGAGTTGACAGCATGTGACAACTGGGGTAAGGTATTCACAGCAGTATATTCTAAATGTTTTGGTACTCCTTCCATGACGGTTCTCCCCTCCGTAATTAAAAAAGTACAGGATGAACATGGCCCTGAAGCGGCTGTGGAATTAGGGATGAGACTGGTGGGAGTGTTTGAAGTAGTAGCTGAGCTGATCCTTGCGAATGTCAAGGGCGATGCAGTGAACTTTCAAGTAGCTAACGCTTTGGCTCTGGTCCCAGAATTGGACAGGCCTCGCGAGTTACTGAAAATTATTACCCAGGCTTACAAAACTATTGGTAGAAATAGCCTGGGTAATGAGCCTTTTGCAAAACAGCAAACACAATCGCAACAACAACAGCAACAACAAACCAAATCTCAATCTGAGAAGGATGAGAAACCAGTCTTCACTAAAAAAAGCTGGAGGCTGAAAAAACAGGGTAAGCAACAAAAGAAACCGGGGTCGAGAGGCGTATCCCCGGTTTCAGTTTCTTCTGAACGCACTTATGATTTACGCGATAGAGCGAGAATTAAATCACCGGATAGGTTTCAGATTCCTGATGCGCGTTCTCCTCGTTCTTCACAGGCACAGACTTCGTCACAGGCCGGTGGAGGAGACCGCCAGGATAGAGGAAGGGACCGAGAGGCTCCCCAGGGACGAGACCAACCTCGACAACAAGTCAGAGGAAAAGCGGAAGACCTTCAATGTTTCCGACCACAATTTCAGAAGAAGAAAGTTGCCGCTGTAACAGCGAAATATGTCACAGACGGTGAGAACGAGGCTCCTGAATTGGACGTGGGCAGTAACCCTCCTAGACAGCGCCGCGGAAGTTACCATAGTGCGGGAGGCGCTACGTCCTCATATGGAGGCGACAGCAACTGAAACATTCATTACTGTCGAGACAGCTGACACCAGAGTGGCACCCCCTGATCGACTTTTTAAAATTGTCATTCAAATTGAAGGTGATATACAGCGCATTATTAAAGGGATTTTTTGGGAACATCTAACCTCTACATACGACATTTTGTTAGCAGAAGCGGATTGGCCACCCCCATTCGTTCTTGCTGCGCGTAAAGGGGAGGAGGTAATCCTTCCGAGCTTTTCTCGACATGTCCCAAAGGACAAAGCGGAGGCTCTTGCAGCAGAGTGGGCAGTGTCCCTGGCTCCTGCGTTATACCGCAACCACGTGGGTTGGGACGAAGATTCTCCCCCCCATGAAATACCTTTGCGGTCACTACCGCAGCCACAACCCCAATATCCCATAAAACGTGAGGCCAAAGGCCCCGTTTCCGAAATTCTGACTCAGTTGGAATATCAGGGAGTAATTGAACCCTGTGTATCACCTATGAACAATCCCCTTTTCGCGGTTTCTAAACCCGATGGATCGTACCGCTTAGTTTTGGATTACCGGCATTTGAACTCTCATTGTCGGACCTTTGCGGTGCAAAACACCCATAGTTCTGCGCTTGTAGACAGTCTTGTTCGTAAAAAATACAAAACGACCCTTGATCTTTCAAATGGTTTCTACACGCACAACTTAGCCCCGGAGAGTGGCCAATGGTGCGCTTTTACTTCCGGTGGTAAAATGTTCAAATTCAGGCGTCTTCCTATGGGCTACAAAAATAGTCCAGGCGTATTCGCCGCTCGTGTTGTCTCTTTGTTAGACGGCATCGATCCAGACGCCTGTTCGTACGTAGATGACATTTATCTGACGGACGACGAATTGTTTCCGCATCTAAACCGAGTAGACCGCATTATTCTTGAATTTGCGGTTCAAGGTTACAAAATTAACTTTGCCAAATCTCACATTGCGGAATTTACCGTTTTGTTCTTGGGCTATGAGCTCAACAATGAAGGTAAGGGCTTAGCCCCCATTTTCTGGAGAAATGTGCACTTCTGTGCCCTCCTACTAATCTGAAGAAACTTCAGTCATTGCTGGGCTTTCTAAACTTCGGACGTACATACATTCCCGAATACGCCCAGCGTATCAAGCCACTGTATGCCTTGATACAACCTACCTTTTCGAAGTCTTGTTGGCTTCCGGAGCATACCTCCATATTACAGTCTTTACAGACTGACCTACTTGAGTCTAAATATCTTTTGACACGTGATAACCACACAAACCTGGTGATTAGAATCATTCCAGGAGCAGTGGGTTTCACGTACTTAACCTTTAATGAAGGTGATACAGTACCCATCGCATACAAGTCACATCTGTACACCTCTGCAGAAATGCGGTTTTCATCTGTGGAGAAAGTTCTGACAGCAGTGCAAATGGCGATTCTGAAGGAGCGCGCACTGGCACAGGGAAATCGCATTCTGGTGTTAACACCATATCCTGCTCTAGAGGCAGTGACCAAAGCAAGTGTACCGAACTCTAAAGCGTTGCACCCCCGTTGGATACAATGGGCAACCTCGTTGACATCTCCGGATGTCACTTTCATATTCGATTCTTCTCTTCAGACTCAGGAGTTCTTACAGTATGAATTCGTTCATCCTCCTCCTCTGTCTTTATTGCCGCTTGAGGATTACGACTGTGTGATCTACACCGATGGTTCGGCACAACCGGCCACGGGGTCCAAGCATGCTTATTCAGCCGCATGTGCTATTGTTGCAGGTACGTTTGTGAACGGAAAGTTCAAATCCACTGTGGTACACACACAGACACTCGGGGACAGTACCGCACAATTGGCCGAGTTGCGAGCATTGGTGCTTGCGCTTGAGTTCGTCAATCCTGATGTGACCACTTTAATCGTGTGCGATTCTTACTACTGTGTTCAATCATACAATGACAATCTGTTCTTTTGGTCGCAAAACGACTATAGAGACGCTAAAGGCAACACAATCAAGCATAAAACGCTTTGGGTTCGAGTGGCAGAATTACAACGACGTCTGCCGCTCACACAGGTGGTTCACACCTTAGGCCATCAGCGGGTGGGCGCACACGCTGTTGGTAACAGTCTGGCAGATGAAGCTGCCAGATCAGCAGTAGTCACGTGTTCAGTAGCAGCGGTTACTAGATCCATGTCTAAATTAGATGCTGATATTTTGGCAGCTATTGCTGCAACGAAGGAAGGAACGAATTACCCTAGGGGCTTCCCTTCCAAATATTCTTACCAGTTAGGTCCCGATCAGGCTCCTTATGTAACAATACCTGACGGTGATCGGCTGATCCCCAACGCGGACCGCAGACTTTCCTTGATAACGGCAGCACACGAAGGCATGGCTTCGGCTCATGCTGGTGTGTCTGCGACAATTTCCATTTTGCAGCAGCGTTACTGGTGGCGTGGTTTATATAAAGATACCCGTACTTATGTGCTTTCCTGTGACGTTTGTCAACAGATCAAGCCTTCCACGGTCACACGACCACCTCAGACCTCGCTCGGAATTTCAAACAGACCCTGTGGGTGTGTTTACTTGGATCACTGCGGTCCATTTTCTTCGGACACTGCCTATAAATATATCTTAGTGGCAGTGGACTCGTGCACACGGTTCATCAGGGTCTGGCCACAACGGAGTGCTGACGCTCGAAATGTCATTAGGGATTTGCGTGTCTTTGTGGGAATTTTGCATGCGGCACCTTCCATTCTGACCAAGGTCCGGCGTTTGCCTCTAAGGCTTACAAGGACGCAATGGGTTCCTTGGGGGTGCGGGTGAAATTTTCGTCTCTGTATAGGCCTGAGGGCAACTCTATCGTTGAACGAATGAACCGTGACTTAAAGCAATCCTTGACAGCTAGAGTTATAGGTACTGGCAGGAACTGGCTGGCCCACTTGTATACCGTTCAGCGTGCACTTAATAATCTCCCTAGAAGACCTCTGGGTGGGCGGACCCCTTACGAAATGCTCTTTGGCATACGAATGTTTGTGCCTGACCTTGATGGTCTAGACATGGCGGCGCAATCCACCAAGTTTGATGTAGATAACCATTCTACTATGTTACAGGACTTACAAGAAGCCCGAGACAAACTTGCAATTGCACATTTGCCTTCAGCCACAGACCCTGCTCTGCAGATTCCGGTTGCCGGCTGGCTTCCGAAGATTGGAGACCTGGTTCGAGAGAAGGTGGAGAACAAAAAAGAATTCGGCCCCTCTTTTCGTGCACCGGTTCCAGTCCTGGGCTTGAAGGGAACACGTACAGTCATCTTACCACCGCTTCCTGGTCGAAAGGAGAACAGATACATCTCAGTGGAGAATGTCAAGCTACAACATCTGGCCGATCCTGAATAGTGTCACACCAGCGGTCTCTTGCCCTGCCATTTATCAGACATGTGTTCGAGGCACTCCTGCCCGAACGGTCACTGATGTTACCATGGAGATGGTTGATTTGCCTGAAAATATATTCGAACCCCCTGTCTCCCCCTGCATCGACGAGTACGAGTATACCTATCCCGCCACAGAGTCGGTGGCACACCAACCAACAATGCCACTGAGCCTGACACATTATTCTTTTGACTCGGATTCCAACTCATCAACAGTCCCGTCCAAGTTCAGTCTTTTTGTATCCTGGTTTAGAGACAATTTTTGATTCCACCTTGGGCATACATCTGGATGGTGCTTTTCTTGATTTTTTGTTCATGTCCATTGGCTTTGTCACAGTGTTTTTCTACTCATCAATGGTCACTATTTACCTGAACGCTCTGCTGTGAACAGTGTTGCTGGAACTTTGGCTCCACATTCCTCTTCACACATCATGAAGCGTGACCACACATTTGTGAACATTTCAGCGTTTCCAGTTGCTGATGGCATCGTATGGGATGCGGTAAACTTTCAAATCCATGGCCCGACAGAAATTATTAATGTACCAAATGTCCTTCGAGTTTCGATGGGTGATGTAGTAAAAGTAATATTCATTCTGACGATTGGGATGTGCATGCCGTTGAAGCATTGTTTGCTGATTTAAAATATTATGCTTCCTTTAATGCTGAGGATTTGTATATAAATTCTGCGAATTATGCAGATTTGTATTGCTACCAGCATTGGGGCAACCATTTTCTCCACAAACCGAGTGCACCACGCAGCCCTGTTACCTACACTCAATGGGAACATTGCCCAAACCCCTTACCAGGTAGCTGCCAGACTCTTCGAAATAAATTCACCTATTTCACTGATTTTAATCGATCGAACCCTGGGTCCTATTATTTTAAATTGAAAGCCCCATTGACTCAAAAAATAATGTTGACCCACGCCAAATTACTTTATTCGAGTTCCTTTTTGAGCGCCTTGGCGGTGGGTGGTTATGAGTATTGGAAAGACACAGTGGATTTAAAATCAATCTGGGGTTCAAAGCCATGGCAGGTGCAGGGCACCGAGGCTTTGCACCGCGCTTGCCTTATCCCGGCCCAAATTGTGTTTCTGAATGCTTTCATTCATCAAACCACGTGTTGGGGGTTGGCCACCATTAAACAATTGAATGCGCCAGCCATCCCATCCTTGTCGAGTTCTCCAAATGATAGCTTGCGTTTTAATATGTCCCTTGTGACGTTGCAGGCTCAGTTTCAAAACAACTCCTTTAACGTTTCTTCACTGGTACAGTCACCCTGGTTGGCATGGCCCATATCATCGAATGCATGCCAACTGCGTTTTCATGGCACAGTTCCTGGCTACAGACAGGACAAGCCTGATCCGAGATTTGCTGAAACTCGTACTGTCACCACGTATTCAGTTGGTAAATTATGTAAACAATGGCTACACCATTCGTCCCTAGATACTGTTAAACAACATTTGTCCCTCCTATCAGGCACTATTGATCTGTCCGACTTTATCTTGGGACCTCGTGGTCCTCGACCGAAGAGATTCATTTATGAAGCGTATAATGAACTCTGGAAGCTGTCACAAATGGAAGCTGCTTCCCGTCTTCGGGAAATAGACCAAGCAAATTTGGAAAAGGTGCTTGCTGTTGTTGACAATAGTATAAATACCCTGTCTTCCCGCATTTATACATTAGAGAATATTGTGTCCTCTGTTGTTGATATTGTACAAGATGATGTTTCTATTTTGTATCATGGTCAGAATCAATTGCGTTCAGTAATGCAGTTTGCGTGGACTTTGCAAACCCTTAAGTTAGGTAAAGTTCCTTGAACACCACTGCCCTTTTTCTGCCTTTTAATTTGACTGAAAAGCAGCAGTTCATGTCCATGAAAGATGCATCTTACACTTTGTTACATATCGAGAAAGTGGATCCTTTACCATTCTCTGTGGCGGAACTAGATTCTGCTGTGTGGCTAGTTCATGGGGTTATCGCTTTACCTTTTTCCTTGTTTGAATTTAGCTCGTGCATGAAACATTATCCTGTGGGCAGTTTCCAGCCTTTGGGTAGTGCTTTCCTGCATGAACTCTGGTCCTTGCCTTTCATGTATAAATGCCTTAGAGACGGCAAGGAAGTGTTTCTCACGGGGAGTCTTGTGATTCAACTGTGGGTCATTCGCTTATTTGTAAACATATTAAATTGCACGGAGCTTGTAGCGTTTCCGTTCGAATCTTGCATGTGTGCTAAAAGGTATTCCTGCTCCTGCTATTTCTCCTACTTTTACTTTGCTTACTAACGGTAGCTATTTGCTTTTAAATAACGAAGACTGTTGTGGCCTACAGGCCGGCATTCCGTATATCGTTACGGTTTCGCACAGAGTTGTCTGCTGCAAGAATGTGCTTTTTCCTCCCCCTCACGACATCGTTGATAACTCTATTTGGCCTTCCATTCCTACCATGGAGGCAGACTTCAATAAGTTGAGCAGAATAAAGGCCCTATTATTGAATGAGGAGGTGACGCTCACGTCCGCCCGGGAGACATTCGTTCTCCAGGTGGCGAGTACCCACAGTGAAATACAGGCCCTTTTGAACACCAACCTCCCCCAACATTTCGGGGAGTTAATTCATCGTATTTTTAACGCATCAAACACTGAGGGTCTAGTGCATTTTTTTAAGATTGTGGGGTCTGGCCTGGTGTCCACCTTCCAAACTATTTTCGGTGTGATACCGGCGTTCATTCATTCTATTTTTTCTAGCGTCTTTGGTGGTTTCCCATTAATCCTCGCTTTGGCGGCTGGTGTCTTGCTGTTGGTCTGTTTTCTGCGCAATGGCTGCTCACCACTGGGCCCTTCTCGATCCCGAACGCCTCCAGCTGCTCCGTGAGCGACTTCTGGCTGGCTTCGGTGTTCTGCCCTTGGCGACCATCAGTGTGTCCTACACCCTTTCTTTTCGCTTTGCGTATTTCACTTGCGTGCAACCTGTGATGTCTTGCATCCGCTGTCCTTTCACATGGACCATGGATTATTGCCTCTCCAATTCGTCATTGTCTGTTCCGGAGTTTGTTCAGTTGGTGGGTCCCTTAGAGGCCCATGAACGGGACTGTTCCGTTGCTGGCTTTATGATGCGTGCGGCTGCACTGGGGATTTTGGCACAATGGGATATCTGGGCGGCTGCTCAGGATCTCCTGCAACGAAGTTATATTGAATATCACGCAAGCTGTCCCGCATTGCTGTTGGATGCTCACTCCTCTGAGGAACATTCCTGCTCGTTTGTTCTCTTGGACTGGATGGCGTCTATGTTTTCTGACACTTCCAATGATGTCCTCCTGGATGCTATTGCGTTTTTCTGCACTTCTACATTTCTGGATTGATGTGGCCTGCCTCGCTGACCCTCGTTGTTCGTTGGGCCCTTTTGGTTTTTAGCCCTCTCCCTCATTGTGACTGTATGGCCTAACAACTTTTATGTTCTGCTCGGCCTATTTGAACCCTGTCTTCCTCCTTTATCTAGTCCGATGGACTGTCCAGGGGAGGGTGTCTTGTGGTTTGCGGCGGCCTAGCCCTGGCCTGCCTTGCTGGGTTGTCCTGGGCCTGGCTGCCATGCTGCTTTTCTTTGCACACGTTACTCTGAGCTGTTGTTCTATCGACCTCTGCTCTTGCCATGTTATTTTAGCGCTGTCTGCATTTTCTGTCTCTCACCTTTTCTCCTGTTCGGTTTGGGCTCAGACTGCACAACATGTACAAGGTCGAATAACAGCATCTCCTTGTTCTTGCTGATTTGGCCTGTCCCTCGCACCTAGACATAACATTATGTACAGCTGCCATTGAGAAATTAGTGTGCTTTTAATATTGCGGTTCGCGCGCTCTAGAGGGAGTTGGAGAAAACCTTTCCAGGGAGAAGAGCTGTGATTGTCTGCTGATGTAGTTTTGCATCTAGAGACGGAGGTATGGGGGTTCGCAAGTCAAAGCCCAGAGGTCTTCTATCTTTATAATAAACTAGCTTACAGCACGGGGAGGGTGGTAATGTTAGTTAGACATATATCCACTGCTTTATGAGCTTCTTTCCCCGTTTGTATTCTATGGAGTTGTAACCATGCTGATTATATTATTCATATGCATTATGATAATAGTACTGACACGTGTACTGTATCTTAGAGCACGCAAGTCGAAATAAACATTTTGAACTACACAGTGTCTCTTATTACGCACGTTGTGGACAGGTACGAGTGTGACGAAAGAGTGTTCTTGCCTCTGCGAGTCCTGAGAGAGAGATACCGTGTTCTGGGTTGTCTAATCATTGGTACATTGGTGCTAATGGGACGCTAAGGCTAGTTGGGTTGGGGTTTTGGGTGCTAAGGTCTATGGTTGGCTCACCACTATATTCCGAGGTCCTATTATCCTGTGCATAGCTCTGTATGTGCAGAAACCTTATGACAGTAGGACTCCACTCAAGAGCAAAAATAAGATTACAACCCTTTAACTGAGAACCCATTTGAACTGTGTAACATTTTGTTTTCCTGTGACATTAAAGTACTTTCTTTTAACTAAAAGATAAGCTCTTGGCTGTACAATACGTTATACTGTCTATTGGTTAACTGTTGAGTTCTGATCACTGGTCCCCCATACTATCTGCCGAGAAGCCTTTGAACTACTCGCCCTTGCTTTAATGAGAGTCAAGTGTGGAAAATGTGTTCTTGGCAGAGCCATAGTAGAACGGACTCCAGGAAACCAGTGGCAAATTACCTCAACCACCATGGCAGTGGCGCAGTCGCTGTTGTCTGCTCTATGGCCTCATTAGCCGGGTCTACCACATCCACGCTAATAGAATGATACGAAGACTACATTTGCGATATACATGTGAGCAGGAAGATACAATATTCAGTTTCTAGAGAAAGCAGGACAGTCACTCTTCTCATTCAATCTTCTCACATGTAATCCAAAAAGAGACTATTAACTGCCTAAAGCAAAAACACAAAAAGATAGTATTCTCAGACCTAGGTATTTACAGAAGGATGTCATATGCTCTACAACTAAAGTAATACTACTTATGATGTAGCAAACGATTCAAGGCAAAACTCAAACTCTTTTATCATCATCTTCTCACAAAGTAATTCCAGTGTAACTGAAAAGAGACAACGTGAAGGTCTTCCCTACATGTAAATGCCGGTGTAACAAGCTATGGTCCATTGTTTATGTCTAAGTTCCAGACATCAGTATTCCTTGTGTGTCTACCAATTTTAATAGGTTGATTAATTCAAAAGGATCTACTCAGCACAACAAACAGGACACAGAAAAATGCAGTTAACCATCGAAATTAAACTAGACATTAAATTTCAGGAAGGAAGCATAGAAGCTCAAGAGGATAGTCACTGCACTCAGCTAAAATCCAAGGACCTAAATAAATCCCCACACCATAAAGTGGTCCCTACACGCAATATGAAGGTAAATAAATTGAAGCATAAAGATTTATGATAACTTTTAAGCAACGAGGAACTTACAAACAGAAGGTCATCTGTAAAAGAGCTGGATGGAAGCAATAGAGGCTGCTGCTGATATACTCCGCTACAAAAGGACCAATATACCCAGGCTTCCAGGCCTTCCTAATACTTGTAAAATGTATTGTATTGTATTTGCATTTATGTAGTCCTTGCACCATCGGTCTTTGTAGGAAAAAAATAAACCTATGAAGAATTAAGGTCAGAAAATACTGGGGGGGGGGGGGTCTGAGATCTACAAATGACAAGGCCCCATGCATTGTTGGGTTTGGAACTTCACGCCACATGGGTGGTGGAGACCAGTTTATTTAACCACCATATTCACAAAATGATACTATTTATGGTTAGACCTAATGCTTGAAAAACGCGAGTTCCAGTCGAACCTTAGACCAGAGGAGAGTAGCAGCCTAGACACTAACGTAAAAAAAAAAAAATCGCGAATAAAAAATAATAAAATTATGGCTACATTGTTTTGAATAAAACCTGCCAAGCACAACTGGCGACTTGTAAACATATAAACTGTGGCAGCTTATCTGTGTGGCCCCAGGCCTAATGCAACAGTAGGACAGATGCGGTTAAAGAACCGTCACGCCCACTTGAGGAAAAAAAGACCCCACCCAAACACGCCGAAGGGAAATACGTTACAGACAGGGAAAGAATGCAGTCGTTTGGACATCGTACTGTGTGATTTGTGAATAGCTTGCAGGGAAACATATTTCAGACTACTTTACACCTTTCAAAAAAGTATTTGACCTGAAGGAATGCGATATTCAAACCTTGCTCTTTTTTCTAGCTCTTTGAAAGCAGGAGAAACAGTTTTTTTCAAAGTCGTTTCATATATTTGTTTTGAATCTGTAACGCTCACGGTCTAAAGGGAGTGTACAATGTCATTTACTGCACAAAGTAAAGTACTGAAGGGGCCATGCTGCAGTCGGGCAATCGGTCTTCAACGTCCCATGTTACAACCACGCCCAAAGAAATAGGTTTTCACCCGATATTTCGGCCTCTCACCTTCCACACCTAAGGGAACGACAGGGATGACATGGTTCTGTCAAGCCTTCAGTACGAAAGCATGCAGGAAAAACACATTCTATGACAAGGCACAGGCGATCTCCATGCAGGGATACTGTACCAAACGTCTATTTTCTATTCCAGCACCCTGGCCCAAACTGTGGAATGCCATGAATGCGAGCCCAAGGCTACTTCATCAGGGTGACGTGTTGTATTGAATGGTGTAGCACTGTGCACAAACTGCCACTACTGAACAATTACCATCTGTAAGTAATGGCAAGGATTCGGTCTGGCTCTGTAATCCGTTGCCGTTACATACAGCTTGAGCTGTTGCTCCACAAAGGAACATGCTTTGGCTTGAATGACGTCAGGAAAGAGCTGCTGCATGACGACTGTTCTATATGGACCGCGGAGTTATTCCATCAGTTCACACCGATTGTTTTACACGTGCAAGTGCAATTAAAATGTCTTGCTGCAGCTGGTCCGGGAAAAGGTCCGATGGTGATGAACAGCAAATCGCTAGACAAGGTCAAGAAATCTGTAAAGTCGAATTTTTTTTATTTTGCTTTTTTGATTATATAGGTTGCTATGTGGATTTCTACTTTGCAAACAAAAAGGTGTCATCTATGTGATTTTAATGCTCAGTACAATGTCATTGTCATCTACATGGCCATAGTAAAGCAGCGCTTGGAGATTGGCACGCCCTGCGTATTTAATAGTATTGAACAACACGCTTTATAGTTTTTTCAATTTCTGAAATATGCAGCAAAGATTTGTCTTTGTAACTCCCAGTTTCCGTACTAGCATGTCATTCCTGTCAGGAACTAGAAATTTACTTGCATTCACTTTCTAAAACTGATAAAACTGTACGGAAATACAGTTTGCAGGAAGTCTTTATCTGAACCCACCAAAACATTCCAATGCATTTTGATAACGTGTAAATGCGGAGATGTGGTTTTCACGAGGTCCAATGTTCACTGAACTCCCAAAGTGTATATAGCTATCAAAGCCTAATCTAGCAGGAAGTGCGACACAGCGGCATTCCTCACTGATGACTCACTCAAGCGGAATGTAAAATCTCGATCATACGGTAATCTATCTGGAGAATTGACCTTTATAGTAAAGAAAATGCACAATGGGGCAAAATTTGAAGTCACCCAGTGGTGTTCACCATTCAGGCTTTCTTTACCCAGGCAGGGACATAACCTTCCGACCAAGTTCCCACCAATATCACATGCCTGAGAAAAACTATTTTTAAAACTAGATCCGCCAAGTGGGGGGAAAAAACATATCTACCTTGTGGGTCTCGCATGTAAAGCAGGAATTTCTGTGGTATTTACCCACGTGTAAGTAAAGCTTTCAGATGATCTACAAATGCATAGTGTTTTACAAATCCCAAACATATCTGTGCAAACAAGGCGATTAGTTTGGTTCTAAACCTAAATCAAATATTCAAAATGCATATCCTTACCCCAAGTACTGAATTCATGCAGTGGCAAACTAATCAACAGAAAAAGGGAGATTTCCCAAAAAGCCACATGCCCCCTGAAGGGCCAGCAGACCTCACCAGAGTTATTCAGGGTGCATAACTGCACCCCAGCTCTACATGTCATTCAGAGGAAATCACCAAAAGAGGCTTCCCACGGGACACCGGTATTCACAACAATCCGCTCGAAATGTTCAGGCTGTCTCACATTTCACTCAAATCAAGGTATCTCAAAACCTACCCATCGTGTTAAAAGGAGTTTTATGGTGGATGTTTATTTACAGCTTACGACTTCAAGTGTGTGAAGTAAAACGGTGCCTTTCCTAGCATGGAAGTGAAAGTGAAGCTCTGATGGCTGTGTATTTATGTGAACTCCATGTACAATTTCACGCAGCTGGGATTTACACTGCAGCCCTTTCACTGAAAGGATTTACTTGACAATGCAGGCAGGTTCACCGCGCATTAAAACCCCATCATTACTCTGAGCCAAGGTAATCTGTTGTCTGCAATGTAAACCAATGCCACAAACAGCCAATTCTATTTCAACAGGCCGGGGGACGAGCTTTAACTGCTATGGCCCACTAGTACCTAAGGTTTTAGTTTATTCTATTACTAACAACAGCAAATGTATGAAAAGCCAACTTGATAAATACAACCCTATGAGGAATAACTTTCTGGAATTACAGAGTGAAATCACTTACCTATCTACTATCCAGACATTTTCAGTTCTGTTTATGTATATATTGTATCGACTTCTTGCTTCATTGTTCTTCCTTCTTTCTGGTTCAATATCTTGATGTACATGGGTTTTTATGAAAACGGGATTCTGCTTTGTTTTCACAAGATGGTACGTATGTCTGTATATACTCATGTGGTTCTTAAGTCAAATTTTATAAGGTAACAATTGAAATACCAGATTGCTTTATCTGAAAGGAAACTTTGCCCTTCTCAAATAGAAAATATATTAAAATAGGAAAACATAAAAGATTTAAAGATATATTGTGTACTTGAAGAGAAGTGCCATGTATCAATCGCCACAAAGACAACTGCATCAATAAATAGATTTCGGGAAAGTATACATTCAAGATTTTGTACTGGAAAAACCTCAATCAATATTCCAAAGCCCAAAGAGACTCTTTTGGAAGATCCAAAGAGTATCATTAACTTCAAGACAACAAGCATTTACAATGCAATAGGTCTCGCAATGACATTGTTTTGAGCTATTGGCATTGAAAATGTTATTGTTTTTTTTTTTTCCCCCTTCGTGAAGCAGCCAGCAGTGGGAGTGTTATGTTGTGGTTTATAGATGTCACAACCAGGGGAGATGGTGCCTGTGCGCCGCGCTTTTACGCACCGGATCCGGGAGAGGAGTTGTGTTTTTTTTTTTCACCTGCTCTATTTTCAAGCTATGTTCAGTTCCCGAGGACAGGGCCATTGTAGGGTTTAAACTCCCCGTAATGACACTGCCAGGGGTGCGGGAGGGGGGGAGGAGCGTGTGTTGTGTGCAGGAGCACACTCGAACTTTCTCCTCCACATGGATAAAAAGTACAATCACCCAGACTCTCCTGCAAACAAATAAAAGGTGCAGCCAGTCACCCAGACTCTACCCTTTATAAGGATTAAAGGTGTAGTCATCTTGGCGCTGTCATCCACACGGATAAAACGTGAAGTCACCGTGGCCCTCTCCTTCATAGGGAAAAAGGTGGAGTCACCCTGACTCTCCTCCACACGGATAAAAGGTGGAGTCACCCTGACTCTCCTCCACACGGATGAAAGGCGGAGTCACCCAGGCTCTCTTCTCCAAGGGGAAAATGGTGGAGCTCTTTGGCAACTTACTTAACTATGTTTCGTTTCCAGCCATGGTTTGAAGTAAGGCTAGGGCCATAGGTGACATATGTAGGGGCACCAGGGGTTAAAGTCCAAGGGTAATGGGACAGAAGAGGGGCATATGCCCAAGTGGTCACAAACTCGCCCCCTCAGCTGGCCCTGACTTTAGTTAACTCTCTGTCAGGGCGGGCGCGTCCGGTCCGCGTGTCTTACGGACAGAAACTACAAGACCCAGAATGCAACGGGGTTATAGTGACAAAAGAGTTAATCCTGGCAGCGGCAAGGGGTGCTTCGTGGGCGCCTCATCCCCCTAACTCACACGTCTTTGCATTAGCAACTGGAATTAGATAATTAATTGATATGGGATTAAGTATTCGCCCAGAATCCCAGGATGATTGAGCCTCCCACCAGAATCTAACCCGCTTCACAGTCGGCCGCCCTAGCCGTTAAGCCACCCCCTACATATAGAGAGTACAATATGAGGAGTTAGCCAATATTACAGTGCTGCTCTTTTGCACAGAATAGTCAGATAAACGATGTGCTTGATCACGGCATGGCACATCGTTTTTAAGAAATTGGCTAACCGCAGCTATATAATTGAGCACTGAGTGCAGCGCGTAGTTGCAGCTATGTCAACGGAAGCATTTTTTTTTTTAAACCGCAACATGAGGTAATGGTGGGGGAGGGCACTGCACGGAGTAGGGCACTGCACGCAGTGCAGCGCGTGGCTGCATCTATGTGGAGAAAAGCATTTAAAAATACGATATGACGTAATGGTGGAGAAGAGCACAGCACGGAGTGCTGTGAATGGCGACGGGTCCCAAAAATGTTTTCTCGACATACATGCAGCTACGCGCTGCACTTCGTGCTGTGCCCTACAGCACAAAGTGCAGCGCGTAGCTGCATGTATGTTGAGAAAAGCATTTTTTTAAGAACATGAGGTAATGCCTGGGGAGGGCCCCGCACGGAGTGCAGCGTGTAGCTGCATCTATAATCGATAGAAGCATTTAAAAACAAGGCAAGCTTCCAGGGGCTGTTAAAGTTGAGCATCTGTTTGAATGTGCACCGATTGGAGATGGCTGAAGACGCATGCAGAACAGCATGAGCGTGATATATTTGATAATAATGTGCAAACACAATTTAACACTCCCCAGCAGTATTTCGAAGCACAACAATGTCACAGCTATTAAAACAAGAGTGCAGATACTTCTTTGAAGCTAAATTAACCGAGGGGACAAACATTCCCTAGGCCCAGACGTCTTCAGTTGTGTACTACCAAAACAACACGCACAACCTCAGGGCTCGCCATCGGAAGCAGCAATCTGCTCCATCCTTCCCACAGGGAATTAAAGGCTCGAATGGACCCTCAGCTCACTTCCGGCCAGGCCCTCGCGCTCCCACAGGCATGCTTTGCTTTGGCAGCCGGTGCCACTCACATCCCACACTGCGCGCTGTCCGCGGTGTGGCAGGCCTCTGAGTTTGCCACCTACCCCTCACCGGGACTGCTCTGTGTCACCAGGACCCTGTGTCAGCGCCAAGGACGGGCCGGTTTACTCTCAACCCACAGCATTTCGCTGACGTGGATTCTGGCAGCGCCTCTCCAGAACTTTCCATGTTGGCAGAATGCGCCGCTCGTGCTCCTCTCGGAAGGGCGCCTCCAGCCCGTACCACGACGCTGAAGACACGCCGTGAGCGTGCGCATCGGCTGCCTGGACAGGAGATGTGCACGCGTATGGTGCGAGCAGGCGTTGTGATAACGCCGCGAGCGAACGCGTGCACATCTCCTGTCTGTTAAGTTTCGGCACAGACAGTTGATGTGCACGCGTACGGCTTGCGGCGCTATTACAACTCCTGCTCGCACCATGCGCGTGCACATCTCCTGTCCCGCATCGGAGCAAAAGTCGGCAACAATAGATCTCGCATAGCGAGCAGCGCTTTGCGCTGCATCGCTAGGCGAGACCTAAAAACCGTGTAAGCTTAAAGGAGGGCTTACCATACTACTGCCACTGCAGGTGCAATCACTAGCCTGTCACCACATCCCATATACGGACAATGTAATAGGCCGAAGAAACCTGTGGCTTTACAGCAGCCAACACCTTTCTTCCTTTACATATACAGACAACATGGCAGCCGGATAAGACAGACACATGGTACCAGGGTACAGAAAATGTTCCGTGAGTAACATATCCTTGCAACACAAACAGCAACATGTGTAACAGACAGTTAATGACGTATATTCAAGTGATTTTCATACAAGATCCCCAGCTAGATATATCGCTATGCAGAACAGAACTACAGTATAAAGACATCAAGCAAAGCAAACTTTTCATAGAGCACCCATTTCGAAGTTAATAAACTCTGGCCACTAGGACTTTAGTGCTCGTGACCAGTGCGGTACTGAGGTACAGGACGTTACAGCGCTCCATGACAGTGCAAGTCACCTCACACTAGCTATCAGAAGCTGTCTCGTGTGGGTGAAAATAATGAAGGCACACTGACAGGGAGATACTTGTGTCAAACACCTAGACACCCCATCAAATGCAAGCAGCAATTAACAAAAAAAGCAAGTATTCAGGCTGAACAAAATAAACAGGTTTCACTGTGAGAGTCTCACTAGCAGAAGCAGTGGCTCAGCAAAGACTTAATCACCTAGTAGTAGTGGCAAAAATCAAGCAATACAAGGGCGGTGCATCCACATATCTTTTTATTTTATTTTATTTATTTGAGTTTTATATAGCGCTGGCTAGACCCGGAGGTATCAGAGCGCTTTACATAGGGTTCCACAAAGTTACAAAATTACATCAGTTACCAGTTACATCAGTTACTAGAAAAACATTTCAAGTGCGTAAAGACGAAATAAATGGAGTTTAGAAAGAAGAGGGGCTAGGGTAAAGGGGTAGGAGGGAAATAGGGTGGAGAGACGAGGGAGAGTCTGTCCAAAGTCCGGCTGGGTAGGTGGCGGCCGAGGGGGAAGTCCACAGCCCATCTCCTCTATAGCTATCAGGTAGCTCCACCGGGCATCGGCCAAATATCTAGGTCACACCTTTGCTGCTTTCCATATAATAATTTCAACTACACAGAAACCAGTTTTATGAAGTGGTCAAGGTGACAACATAAAACAGCATGGTGTTAGAAGGCTTGCAAATATGCAGGCTTGAGAAGGGCGTGAGGCACAGACTGTTTCCAATTATAAGTGAAGCCCACTTGGTGGTCACTGAGGGTCAACTGGTTTAGCAGTCCAGTGACTGCTCACAAAACCACCACACCAAAGTTGGACATGTTCGATTTATTCTGCACAACATAAACCAGAGCAATCTTCTTCAATGTGCAGGGGTAGAGAAATAGTGGTAGGAGAGAAAGACACGTGTGTGGAGAACAGAACTGGAACCTTACAGACAGGAGATTATTAGGCATCTGGTGACATTCCGCTTATCAGAAGCTTTTTTTAGGTTGGCTTTTAATGCCTGTATAGACGAGTCGTTTTTTGCATTTGGAAAGCAATTTGTTCCAAAGTTAAGTACCTGCTGGGGTAAGCTGCTTCCCTCCAAGTCTTTCTTTATGAAAATTAGACATATGGAAATTTGACTTGTGTACCCTCTCAAGAGGTTTACCAACACCGGCTCTAGCCAAGGAGCGTGGTAAATTACAAATTACGTGTTCCATGAGCAGGGTATGTCCGACCAAGTTTTTTTCCCTCCAAGATCATTCTGTCACTTCATGACACAGAAGACCGACTGCCACACACTTGGGCAACAGTAAAAGAGAAATGTCGTCAGCTCCAGAAGCAGGAGACCACAATTCTAATCTTCACTTCTGTGCCAAAATTGTGGTTCTCTTAACAAAATGTGTCATCTCTCTGTGCCACACTTTTTCATTTCTGAAGTGCTGAGATATGGGTTAACGCAAAATATTAGAAATGATAAAAACTGGACATTAGCATCCAAACCTTTCTAGTGGGTCGCACCATGTAACCCAAAAGCAAAGAGTTGATTAGCATTAAATATCTGCATGTTTCGTTAGGAGTCCACAACAACGTCCATAAAGCAGAAATACCAGCAAGAGGCATTTCTCAATCAGTTGAGAGGGAACACACACAACATGTCATCCGACTTGTGTACTTTATTTGCCCTTATTTCAGTTCTACTCTTAAACAGGAATCAAGCACCAGAGTTGCGTATGAAATGCAGTGATGCTATACGTAGCCTAGGAAGAAAACTAAACTTGCAACACATTGTTGTAAAGTCAAAGCACAAACACAACAAAAAGACACAAACAGGGGGGGAATAATCGAAGGCCAAGCCTACTATTCACAAAACATTATATATATATTATATCTCACACACGAGTTCACAAAAACTACAGAGGCATACAATAAAAATGGAAACCATAAATATATGCAACCACTCATCCAAGTTACCCTCGGCACTCCCACAGAGCCCTAGGACCACGAGACATGACTGCAGCGAAAGAAAAAAACAATGTAATTGAAGAATTGTCTGGATAACTTCTCTATGTCTTGATCTAACCCAAGTAGCCTAACTGCTGAAAATGATTCTTAGGGTATTTAAGTGGTCCTAGAACAGGGAAAGCACGTCACTAAAACTAACACACAGCACAACAGACAGGGCATGGAAAGCAAACTGTTTCAGATGTGTGCTTCAAAAGGCATTTTCTGTAGCAATAATTACTTAATTGTTTTTGTGTAAAATGCGGATAAAAGCTACTTCAGAGCACTTGCCGATGATGAAACATAAGACCAGTTTAAAAATCGCCAGGACATTACTTTGAACTGTGCTGTATTATACTGGGATAGGAAAGTACAATTTTCTAACACAAACATGTATCAGTTCGGCTCTGTACTAGTTGAAATAAAGTGTGATAATCTTTAAATCAACAACGTGCAGAAATGAGAATGTAAGACAAATCTAATGTGTGTCTGAGCATCTCAAACGTTGTAGTAGGCTATGTCTCGAGAAAAGCATGTTCGTTGTCAAAAGAAAACGCGTGGTCATGCATCTTGAAAGGTTGCCCAACAGCGGGAAAATGTGGGAGGCGGGGGTAAAGCAAACAGAAGGGTTTGTGAGTTGTGCAAAGTGTTGATGTCACCAGTGACATGGAGCTGTACTGGACAGGAACATCCTCTCCGCCTGCGACAGCAGGTCACACGACAGCAGTCAGTGCCCTTTTCTACCGATTTTTTTAAAGTTTCTTTTTTTTCATAGCGCCAGCCTGGAACACTGGATTTAGAGCGCTTTACAACAGAACCAGGCTACTTTATACATTGTTTGCTTTACAGGCAGAGGGAGCTAACGTGATTTCATTCCAGTCAAAGAACTGCAGGTTCCAGCTGAACATCCTGTGCCATGTGGCGGTGACAACGCCTGGGAGCAAGAAGCTATGCCATGGCACTAATCATTTGAACGAAGCAGTAGTAAAAGAAAGGCAGAGGCGCTACATCGATATACAGATCGATATTTAAGGCACATGATTATACGTTCTCAGAGAGAGCCCGATAGCAGCCAAGTGCTGGGAATGTAGTTATTTAAAGCCTATTAAAATGTGCTTGGTGCACTGTACTTGAAAGAAAATCAACTAATAAAAAGTACAGCCTTTACAAACAGAGGCTGCAAAGGAGAGCGAGAAAGCAACATTTACAAGGTAGGATTCAAAGGGAGGGTGAGAATTGGCAATGAAATGTGCCACTGCCCTGATCAGCAGATAAACACACTATCTGGAGGAGGACTGCAATGGACGTACAGCAGCACCGAGGGCATTAATACATCCCAGGTGGAAGTATCACACTGAAAACAGTGCTGGAAGACATTGCAACAAAAATCGAATAATATACAACGGACGGCAACAGGAAGAGAAACCATCTACCAAGTGTCACTGACTTGGGCAGTGCACATTGAGGTTTGGCGGTAGTAGGGGAGAACTGAGCTGATCAGGGCAATTAATAACAGCAAAAGATAGAAAGTCGCCGCAGCTCAGCAAGCACACAACACGGGGATGGCTGCAGATAGAGAAAGGTAAGATGAACGGAAGGTCCATTTGTACATCTTAATGCAGAATGGATAAGCAGAACACTGCCACAATATGAATTATTCTACATCGCTCAACTACTAGAGGACTTGCAGGAGTCCGAGATGCACACTGCAGAGATCATACAATGCTCGTAAGGGTACTACACTTACCTCCGGGGTCCGATCCTTGGGCTTTTTCCGCAGAGCCTCTTTAAACTTGGGCTCCAAGAGGGAGCTCATGATACGAGTTTCCAGAGTTACTGCCGGTGGAAGTTCCAAGTCTGAGCGCGGGAGTCCTTCAAGTAATGTGCTGAGAGAAAGCCGGAGTGCACGGCTCAGTGCCAGGCAATGCAATCTGGGGGTCCCGGGCAGCTCCTGTCAGCACACGGGTCCCTCATCGTTGCTCCGGCCGGCCCATTACTTGGGCTCAACTAAAGGGGTTGCCAAGTTCCATGATGCTGGTCAGCACAGGCCGAGCGGACACTCCATGGTCCCCTCACTGCTTGCAGCCCACGCACAGACCCCGGCAGGGCAAGCCGCACGCTTGGGCTGGAACAGAGGCGAGGGGCGTGCGGTAAGCTCCAGCCGGTACAGAGCTGGGGAAGAGGAGGCGGTGCGACCGATCCACAGGTTTCAGACTGGAGCCCGCCGAAGTGAGATCACCGCTCTCCGAGACGGCCTCAATTCCTCGTTAATTTCAGAGACTCCCGGTTCTCTTCAGGTAACTCCTCCCGCTCGGTCGGAGCAGCCCCGGTTCCTCTGCGAGCGGCGCAGACTCCTCCCGCAGCCAAGCTAGCGCGCGCCGCAGCCCTCGGGGCCAAGAGCACTGTCAATGGGTAAGAGCGAGCTAGGGCTGCGCGCGCTCGGCAGGACGAGTGAAGACATGGAAGAGGGACGAAACAAGCTTTGACTACAGAGAACTGAGGACGCTGGCCTATAGCCATTGACATAAACATAAAAGAAGGCCACGGACGTAGATCCTTTGATAGTGGAAAGTGGCTAAACGGATTTAGTCCTGGCCCCGGGCAATAAATAGTGCAACTGCACTATTTTAGTCGTACTTTTTGACACTTCACAGTTCTCCCTCTTATTGGCAGTTTTTTCAAATTGTGTTTTATTTGATTTCCATTTCGAATACGAAAACACATTTTCCAAATTTTGACCAAAGCTAAGCATAAACTGGGTTGTTTAAATTTTTATTCTGTAATGTGTGACATTTAAGTGGATGCAGAGCACATACTTGTGATATTTGTACTTCTTGTATTTGTCTCCTTAAGTAACACTTTTTATCAGAATAGAAACATCATCGTTTGACCACAAGCAGAGGGACTGGGCGTTGTAGCAGCTGCATAATTCTATGATAGATGAATATACACCTCCTACACCGAAAGGAGGAAAAGAAAGTGATGTAGTACGATTTATAAAAATCACAAAACACAATACATTGTTGTGGGTTACTTAATGTGAAGAACAACAGAGACGGGTGTCATTCGGAGTAACTCTGTAGATTCCTTCACCATAGACAGCACACGACCATCCCAGCATCTCATCCCAGGAAGACTCACCATCTGCCTTGGAACGATCCATCAGCATCATAGTCGCGAAATTCCAACATAAGGTTCTATTGCAAATGGAACTTAAGTAACCCACAACACATCTTTCCCCTTAACAGACCTAACAAAAATAACAAATATACATAAGCCAAAAATAAAACAAAAACAAAATAAAAATAATGAGAACCAATACATATTCAAGCCATAAATCAAATAATTAATACAATACATATTCACGTAAATACGAGGGAAAAACTGTATTCCTTATGTTGCGTACCCTTCCATGTTTGGCACTGTTATAGAAGCTGTGACATTTTTTAACTGAACTTTTCAAGAAATTGCTTGTGGCAATGAACTTTGAATCTTTAATACAATAACCAAATTAATCAAATATCTGTCTAAGTCTATTATTGAGTCCTCTTTGTTCTTCCATTCAAACTGTGCTGTTTACTAATGACTTAATGTGTTGTAGGGAGAATCAGCAAGCTCTGACAGAACATCAAGTGTTACTTCTTTTGTTTTGCGTTGCTGTCGCAGAGCTTTTGGTTTGCATAATCCTGACTCGACTTAACTTCTTCAGGAGGTTTGGTCTTCCTGTTGCTTTCCTGTCTTTCTACAGAAAGGATTTAAGAGTGGTGTACCTTGCTGACGAGAAATTGCTGGTGTGTGTCTGGGCGGGCTGCTGGGGAAGCTTGTTGTGCTGTGGTTTTATTCACTAGCCCCTGTTGGGCTATTAGGGAAGCTGTGTACGTCCTGGCACAAGCATGGGGTGGGCAATCTCGACAGTGATGTTGTGCATGTATTGTCCATGGGTGAGGGGTGGGGAGTTCTTGTTTCTCAGTTTGTTGATGGTTGCAAGCACAGCGGTTGGACGGGCTGGGCAGTGGTTGATGGATCATGAACAAGGTGAATCCTGAGCTGTGATTATATGACAAAGGGGGTTAGGTTCCTCAGTTGGAATGTCAGGGGACTGGGTACATGCACAAAGCGACAAAGGGTGCTCTCCTTTCAGAAAAGGCGCAGCATTATGTTTGCCTGCTTGCAGGAAACGCATCTGGACGACATGGAGGCCGCTGGGGTGTCGAAAAAACGTCGGGGCCAGACATTTCACTCCTCCTGTTCCACATAAGCCAGGGGTACACTGGTCTGGGTGACCCCGGGAACTCCGTTCACTCTCCAGTATATGGAGGCTGACGTAGGGGTCGTTATGTGCTTCTGCGCGGACAACTTGATGTCCATGACATTGCTATTTTAAACACGCATGCCCCTAACACAGACGAACCAGCCTTCTACCAAACAATGCAGGACCTAATATCTGCAGATTTGGACGTACTGCTCATATGGCTGGGTGACTTTAACTGTGTTCTCCCTGCCCTGGACAGACATCCCCCCAGAACTGGCACGAAGTCTCACATGACCCAAAAATTGCGGGCAGTAATGAGGGAGATAGGTTTACAGGACGTCTGGCAGGCACAACACCCTACTCAGAAGCTCTTTACATGCTTCTCCCCCACACACAACACTTATAGCAGGCTTGACAGGCTGCCAGTGATGGAAACGCCCACCTTTCCCGACGCAGAGGTGACCCACTTGGCTAGATTTCTATCAGACAACGCCCCTGTGTGCTGTGTAATATGGTGGAACGCCCCTATACAGGGTCCCTGACGGTGGAGGATGCCATCCGATATCCTGGAGGACCAGGAGGGAAGGGCAACACTTTCCCAGGCGCTCTCGGACTATGTGATCCTTAACTGGAATGGGACATCCAGTAGATGCACGGAATGGGAGGCGATGAAAGCGGTGATGTGGGGAGTGGGTATGGGACTCACTTGTGGAGTCTGTCGCTAGTTGCAGCAGGAGTTGAGGGACAAGGAGGAGGCTCTAGCAGAGTCCCAGATGGACGACCAGGAGCACCCTACCGAATACGCCCTAGAAGGCACACTGTGCGAACAAATTGGCGACATCTGGGACAGGCTGGACAAATACATGCTCTCCGCTACCATCAGCGGCTCCACGCAGAGGGTGACAAGTCCAGTCACCTACTGACGTGCCTCCCACTGGCGACTGAGAAGGAGTTGGAGGCACAACTAAGGACCGAGGAGATACTTGAGGCACTGCGTGAGCTGACCCGGGCCAAGGCGCCGGGGGGGGGAGGGGTGGCTTCCCGACTGAATATTACTAGGCCTACTCAGAACAGTTGGTGCAACCATTATTGCAAGTATATAACGAGGCGTTTGAGCGAGGACTCTTACCCCCTTCCTTGCAGGAAGGGGAAATATGCATGATCATGAAACAGGGGGGGAGACGGTCGGGACCCGGTGGTGTACTGCCCGCTTACTATGATAAACTCCAACATTAAAATATTATGTAAGGTACTGGCGAGAGGACTGGCCCCGCACATGTCTCACCTCATCCATGAGGACCAGTGCAGGTTTATCCCTGGCCGCAACACGGACATGAATGTATGGCGCTTACGCATGTCATGCATGAGGTACAGAATAGGGATGAGGAATTGGAGTTGGTGTCCATCGACCTTGAGAAGGCGTTTGACACTGTGGATTGGGGTTATCTTCACGAGGTCATGAGGGCGATGGGCTTCGGCCTGCTGTTTTGTCGGTGGGTCAAACTTCTCTATATGGAGCCGTGCGTTCGGGTTCGAGTGGGCCAGAGCCGGTCGGAGAAATGGACATTGGAGCAAGGAACACAACAGGGCTGCCCGCTGTCGCCGGTGCTCTTCACTTCGGCCATCAAACCCAAGGCGGTATGGGCCCGATGGGAGCTTGAGCAATGGGGAATACACATAGGGGAGAGAGCCCATTTAATATCACTGTTTGCTGATGATGCTCTATTTTACATTGCATCCCCCAGCGTAGCGGTCCCTAGATTGTTGCATCTTCTGGATGAGTTTGCCGATTACTCTAGCTTGCACCTCAACAGGCGCAAGCCTCTGATCTTTCCATTAGCAAGATTGTCCGCACTGCCACAGGAGAGGCTTCCGAGGCTTGGATTGCGTTGGGAGATTGAACACTTCCGATATCTGGGCATACAGGTTTCACTCATGGAATCACAGTTGCTACAGCTGAACGTGACCGGGGTGATTGAATCTTTGAAGCGGTCGGTGGCCTTCTGGAACACCCTGTCGCTCTCCCTTATGGGAAGAATAGTGGTGTCCAGGATGATTTTTCTTCCGCATTGCCCGTACGTGCTCCAAAACTCACTGTTCAGTATCCCCATGAGGGTGTTCTGGCAGATGAACTCAGTGCTGGAGTCCCTGTATTGGGCGGGTCGGTGCAGCAGATTGGCCTTGCATGTTTGAACGAGGTGGTATGAAGAGGGGTGTCTGGAAGCCCCCAGACTGAATCTATATTATTACACAGCGCTCCTGTAGCATGCGGCCTGGTGGCTGGATGAGGGAGACAATTGGGAAAAACGACAAATTAGAGGACAAGTCCAGCCAGATAGACTTCCAACGGCCCTGATGGAGGGGGCGGGCACCTCCGGAGACTTGCCTTACCTGGTCAAACAGACCGCAAGTGTGTGGCAAGCCTTTTGTGGAGCGCATACTTAGGCTTGCGCCGTTTCATTGGGAACTAAATGTATGGATTCTTGCCCGGTGCGAAAAATTATGGAAAACATCTCATTTCAGGCATGGAGGGAGGGAGGTTGCCAGGTGTTGGCGGACCTGTGCCCAAATGAGACCTTCATCTCGTACGAGCAGGCTTGTGCGGGATTTGGCCTAGGTCAAGGTCAATACCTTCAGCATGCTGGCCTCACGGACCTGGCCAGGGCGACATGGATCACATACCCGAACGCACCCCAGACGACTCAAACACTTGATATAATGCTCACATGTGGGAGCAGGCGTCGATTAATCTGATTATTGTATAGGGCCATGAGGAGAACCAACTCAACGGGTTCCCCCCTCCCCACCCCACGGGGCACGGGCAAAGTGGGACAGAGATCTGTCGACACCCATGGGTGGCAAGGCATGGAAAGCAGCGTGCGCTCTAACACACACAGTATCCTGTAATGCACACTTTAAGTTGATACAGCACCGCGTGTACATGACCCTGATGAGACTATCTCATATTGACCCGGACCACTCTGATGTTTGCCTTAGATGTGGCATGGAAGGGGCGGACTTTCTGCATTTAGCTTGGGGGTGTCCTGAGGTGCACCAATTATGGACACATGTGGTTGAGCGGGTGAGGGCAGGAACTGGCCTTCAGGTGGAGGTAACCCCACTGCACTGCCTGCTGGGGCAAGTCACGAAACGAGAAAACGCAAGATGGCGTACAAATTGTTGCAATTACTCCTGGTTCTAGCAAGACGAAGGATTGCCATAGCATGGATGGGAAAGCGCTCCCCCTCAGTGACTGACTGGTTGAGGGATGGGCGTGAGTGGTCGCTTGCGGAGGAGGTTCACATGAAAGCTAGCAGGAAGGATGAGAAATTAGAAGAAGATCTCGGGACATGGAGGGAACTCTGCAGGGATCTCTTAACTATTGAGGTTGCTGAGTGCGATCAACATGAATCGGATGTGAGTGACAGTGGGACAGATATGGAGGACAGTAGATGCCCTTGATGTGATTATTTCTAAGCCCTTTGATATACGGCTGTTGGTACTTGAAACTGTCTAACTCTATTGTTTCTTCTTACTGAATCTTGTACTCAGATCCAATCTGGACGTCTGCTCCTAAATGTGCACCCGCCGTGTTGTTATTGTAAAATGAAAAATAAAGGTTTTAAAAAAAAAAAGAGTGGTGTACCTAAATCTGACCTCAAATTTGTGAGTTGGCTGTCAATTAATGGTCCTCATTGAACAGCTAACACAGTGTCTGGTTATCCTAATTTCCACCCCACCTATGGCGGAGAAAGATTCATCAGAGAATCATTGCCTCTGTGGTAAATGGGAGTGCTGCAGATTGTCTAATCGTAAAGGGCCCAGTACGGTTAGAGTAGTAATAGAGAGTAATCACATAATAAAAATGTTACTATGCTTACGCTGCAACAAATCTTAAGCAGTAAAGTGATTTTTCTTGAGAGTATCTTGACAGAAAGTTTGATAAACTATCTACTGGTTGCAAATTGTTGTTGCTCAAGGTCCTCCTAGGTTGGGAGAGAGGGGTGCAGCATAGACCACTTGATTTTGTGTGAAAAAGGCCGCTTTATTGAAGCAGGTGCACATCACAAAAACTATTCCCTGGGCATTCCGCCATACAAAAGTAAAACCTCACTATACAAAACATTAACCCTCTATTTTCCTACCCCCACCCCTAATGTCTCCCCCACATACCTAATACCACCTCCTGATTTTTGTAGCCACAAATAGCTTCATTATGTCTGTTGCCTGAACTAGCCTCTCCTTCAATAGAAGTTTATGGGCGAAATTCATTCTCCCAATTATTATTTTTTTTTAAATGTCCCACTTTCCTCTTCTAAAATGTTGGCATGTATGACTATCTACTCCCTATTGTACTGCAGTTCTACAGTTTCTAACCTTAACTTTCCTCTACAGCCTATGACTGCTTCTATTAACATCTAACCCATAAGTTCCAGGACGTAACCTATAACTTCCAGACTATTCCAGGTAGGAAGTTGTTCACCCCCTCTCTTGCAGCGCGGTTTGTTAATGGCAAGGCCAATAAAACTTATGTAAATGCATGCAAAACTTTCCAGGCACTGACACCCAAAAAAGGCCTGCTTGCTAGGTTTTTCTGCCCCCCCACACCCTGCTGTCTCCCTGTTCCCAGATTGCCATCTAATATTCAAGTTCCCAGCAGTACCTCTTTCAATTCCAGCAAGTATAAGACCATATCAAACTTGGAGAGATGCACTCCATCTCCCTGGAAAAATTCCACATTTTCATATTTGATGACTGCATGCTCAATTCACCCAAAGTCCTCATCTCTACAGAAAGCTCTTATCTCCCTGTTTACTTTCCTGCAAACCCTGTTAATCTCCACTGGCCTGTTGGCCACCCTCCAGCTCCGTCTAGGAATAAACTCTGTCCATATCACGAAGCATCCTGCCCACTGTCGCTTGATTTCCAATAAATCCCGCTTCATTGCACGCAACAGCACCACACCCTTCTCTACCACTAGGTAATTTTACCCAAGGTGAATAACTAAAACATCTGGGCATCTCCTATCTGCCAACATGCTGTTTGAATTCGCCCAATAACTCTTACTCACCTTTGGCCACTAACTCAGAAAATCAACTCATAGTTGAAGCTTGGGGGCGTTACAAATAGAAAAAGCTGACTCCTATAACTACTTGGGTGTATGGTTCACCACTAAAAGTGGACATAAAAAACTACTGAGACATGCCGTTGCAAAAGCTGAAGCCATCATCATCAAGCTGAGTAAACGGAACAAATCTCTCGAAAGCCCGTCCACCGTTTCAATAAGACGGGTCTTGGCTGCCACTCTGCTCCCAACGATTACCTATGGACACGAGGCCTATCCGGGTCAGCTAGTACGTACCTTGGACAAATACCAAGCCAAGGCGTATAAAAGAGTCTTTAGTCTTCCTCCGTATTTAAGACACTGCCTGAAAAGGCTGGAATTTGGTCTGGTGGCTCAAATGTGGGCGAGCATGGCGTCCTTTGTAAGCTACTACCAGTCTACCACAGGATAACCAAGGCATCGCCCAACACAATGAAAGCAGCTATTCAGTCTATTTTCAGCCAAAGTGTGAGACCTTGGTCACAACACCTACAACTTGCAATTGACACTCTTCAAATTGACCAAAAGGTATTAAATGGCCCGCAGCTCTCGTGCACAGAAAATAATGTGAGCTCTCATGCGCCATGCTCAAACACACCCTGGAAAAACAATCTAGAAGGCTAGCCAAAGAAAAAGAAAGGAACAAACTTAAAAACGTAAGTGTTCTGTTAGCTTTGGAGCGGTTGTATTTTAGTGCACAATTAGAGTTCCTCAGGCCACACCCCTATCTGTTGAGTGCACTACACAAAGGCTGCTTAAAACAAATCCTTTTTGCTAGACTAATGGGCCTACAAATCAAGCAATTCAACTCAAGATGGTGATCTCTCAAAGTAATAGAAAACTGCAGACTTTGCCACTATAAAAACAAATCTTTTTATCCATCTACTTTGCTGTTGCACTGTACTTCTTACACCGCTCCATAGACTGTTAAAACCAGTATTTATTGCTCACGGCACCTGAACTTGTAACAAGGCAGTACAATTGGTGTTCAGCATGACAGAGCCAGTGGACTTAGCAAAATTCGGCAAATACATGGATATCATGAAACAGAGTTTAGAGAGCGCTATCTCCTAAAGAATGGGCCTGATCGCATCATCTGGGAAACCTACTCTGCTCATAATGAACTGCTTAAAAGTGGACAAAATTCGCAGATTCAAGACGTCATGCCACTGGTTCTCTCTTAGAGACACTTATTTGCACTTATTTATTTTTGCTGAACATAGAAGCTGCTATTACACTTTGATCTTGGCTCTCCACCCAGTATTTATATCACTGAGACTGTTTTTTTCTTTTAAATGACTTTTAGGCTATAATGGATTTTATGCATAATGTTTTACCTACATTGTAAAGATTTTTATTAATCATACAATGAAGAGTTCATCTCTCTCAAAACTCTTTCCACCGCATGACCTCTTCACCCCACCATTTAACCGGGAACAGTTGATGGTCAAAGTCCAGGTTCGCTCCATGTCCCGTTTGCTGCGCTTGCTTCTCTGCCCACTTTATGAATGAATGGCCCACTACCCAAATGAAAATGTCCTCAGCTGTGGGGCCCGCAATGGAACCTGAAACAGATAGCAACAACCAATACTTTAAAACAGTGGCCCCTCATCTCAACTATCCTATCCTTCCAACTGCACATATCGCTGAAGGCAGTCCGAAGCCCATCTTCCCAGCTGCATAATGTCCCAATGGGACCATCCCCTCTTGCCAGCCTCAATCACTGCCCCAATGCAGAATGAATGTGTCCCATATGCCGCCTCCGTAAGGCTTTGCTCAGAACCGTCAGCAGCTGGAACGCCGTAACCAGGGTACCTCCAATATACCTGAAAACCTCCCCACCTGATACTCCTGGTGCTGCTCGCCACTTGTCGCCCCAGAATCCAGGCAGCGGGAAGGTACCGGGTATATCGGCAGAGCCACGCTCCTGCCCTCTGACCTTTGGTTCGTTTTAGAGTTACGTAGCCATATTATCAACCTGTCTTCCTGTCAGGCAACATCCTCCCAGCACAACCACTTCCGTCCCCTCCCTCCTAACAGTTCAAACTCCTGAAACCCTCCAAAAAACATCCAGGACATGAGCGTGGTGAACAAACATGCCTCCTGGTCCCTGCCGCACACTACCGGCAATATGTGTAACACCTTGCTAAACAATTGCCATGACAAGGGCTGCCTCTTCCATCGATCACGACCCTGCTTCTGAGCCCATCCTTTAAGCATTCTCTTCCCCAGTTCTCCTGCCGATGGAGCATAGCCCCATGCTAATTTGCCTATGAAGTCAATTTCCGCTAGCTTCCCTGCTATTGTCACCCATGACAACCCCCTTTCAGTCATCGTCAGTATGAATTGCACCGCATCTTCCATCCGTCTCCACCCCACCAGTCTGCGCTGAGCCACCAATTCCAGACATTCTGACCACACCTGACCATATGCTCTCAGGGTGGACTCAGCTAAGGACCCTACCACCAGTTGTGGCACACTTTGTTTCCTATTGTCCACAGTTCCTCCGGCATGAGCATCTTGTGTCTGTCCGCCTCCATGGCCAGTCCATAGAATCTCTCCCACTGTGAATGAGACAAAGCATCTGCAATGTCATTGACCCCTCCTGGCCTGTGTCTTGCTCTAAACAAAATGTTATGCCTCAGACATCCAAGCACAAATACCCACAACAACTTCAACAATTGAGCGTCCTTGGCTGACTGTTTGTTCACTATCCGGACCATGGCCATGTTATCACCCTGAACAACACCCTTAAATGTGCCAGTTCTGCGCCTCACAATGTGATCGCTACCACCAGTAGGAAGAATTCTAAAAACACAATGCTCCTGCCTCCAGACTTCCACTGTGCCAGCCATTCACCCGTGCACCACCACCCTTGCCAATACAGGCAAAGCCCCATGCCCCCTGCCGCATCTGAAAATATCTGTACATCCCAATCTGTATCCACAGGGCTGCACAGTGGAATCCCATTGAACGAAATCAAAAAGAAACCCCAAATGAGAAGATCTTCCTTAAACCCTGCAGACAAATGAATGTGGTGATGTGGCAGCAACAAACCTGACATGGTCATGCCCAACCGTCTGCAAAAAGTCCTCCCTGCTCGTACCACTCTGCACACAAAATTCAGGTGCTCCAGTAGCACCTGCACCTCCCTCACCTTCACTTTTTCTCTCCCCGACATGTCATGCAACAGGCTCTGCATTTTCTGTTTCTTGTCATGAGGCAACTGCGTTTGTATCTCCTGTGAGTCAATCTCAATCCCTAGAAACAGTAACACCATACTGGGACCCACTGTCTTTTCTGGTGCCAAAGTAACTCCTACGTCATTCATGAGCTCTTGAAAACTTACCAGCAACCGCTGACAGTCCGCCGAGTCAGTTCGACTGACAAACAAAAAAGTAGTGGGTTGTGGGAGGGATGGGCGAAACACAAATCTAGGAGGCCTGATGCGCTTCTCTATTTTCACGTTTATTTCTTTTTAGCAGAACACAAAAAAAAAATGTGAGAAGTAGGTCTTTAGAAGGAAAGCAAAATAGTCCTGTGGTTGTCGTTAGGGTCTCTGGATTCTTCCTCTTCCAATGGTAACCTTCTTCTCTATTCTTTTCCCTTTTCCTCATGGTGCAGGTTTCCGTGGTACGTCGTCCCCGGTTGGTTCAGGAAAGAGATAGGGAGAGTAAGGTAAGTAAAGGTCTGGCGGATTTCATTTGTGAAGGATAGAGTCCACCACCACACCCATGGGCGTTGGGATTTAAACTATCTTTTAGTGTGAATTGTAAATCCTCACCCCCCCCCCCCCTCGCGTTCCCTACTGGTTTGTGAGGATGGGGAAGTGCACAAGAAGATCATGTGAATACGTGCTTTATCCTATAGTCAACTCTTTATATTCTGAAATCAACTATACCCCTCTTTTTAGGGCCTTTTTTTAATGCTTGATTGTCCTTTTATAGGATAGTCTTTTCTTCTATCTCTTTCTTATCTATAGGCCTTTTCTTTTGTTCTGATGCCCCTTTCAAACACGAAATAACGAAAAGAAATTTAAAAAAAAACCAAGGAAAGCAAAAGTGTGGTCCAAAAAGAATTACTGGGCACGCTGGCTTTTCCCAGATATCCCCCCCCCAGTCTCGCAATTAGTACAGTGCCTTAATCTGGCCTCTTGTTTCCCACCTGTCTCAATCTGTCTCCCTTTTCCAAACCACTCCCTAAGTCTCTCCCTCCCTGTACCCACACGTACCAGGAAAGCCACAACTCTCCTGAGTTGCGGCGGGGAGTCACGCTTCCCAGGGCGACCACCACTCTTCACTCCAGGCTTCTGGCTTGTCGTCGTCTTCGGGGGCTGGTCTTCTTTCTTTGTTTCCTCGCTCGGCACCTTTGTCGTCCTCCACCAATCTGGTCCGGTTCCTCTCCCTCTCAACGCCGTTCGACTCCACGCTGCTCTTCTCGGAGTCCTCCGGGTACTGCCCACTTTGCTACTCTGCCAATCCGCTTGTCCTCCATGGGCTCCCCGCTCCTCTCTGTGATTGGTCCTCAGTGGCCGAAGTCCAGCCCTCTTCTTTCATCAGCGGCTTCTCGCTGAAGACGTTAACCCTTTCTTCTTCTTTTTTCCCACAGGGAAGGAGTTGCTGGCGATGTCCGACGTGTTGGAGTGAAAGAGGTAGGTGAGGATTGATTCGGGATGTAGGGTTAGGGCTTCCTAGGGTTAACGGGTTGGGTTCAGGGAGCGGGAGCGGGACCTAGTCTGTATCACATGGGTCATCCAGTGTGCCAATTAAAAAGCCACTGAAGGAAGGAACTGAAACTTTTGAATAGTGCAACTGAAATGGAACATCCAATCGGCAGAGCCTTGTCAACTTACCACTGCCTCTGAAATTGCATGCCTAGCAATTGAAATTAGTCCAGGTGAACCGGTAGAAGCTGGAAGACCCCTTTTCCTGCCCTTTTTACTTGGGACATCGCCACATTCACTGATGAGTAAGACACGGATACCAAATCCTCCTATATGAAGTAATTTACCAATCCCCCTTCAGGCCACGACAAACGCTGTATCAGCCGAAACTGTCCTTTTTCTTTCATAGGCACGAACCCAATGGGTGACACAAGTGAATTGGCCATTGGACAGTGCACAAACGGACTGACATCCTACCCTACTGAATTTCCTTCTGCAGTTTGTCCAGCACCACCTGCTTGTGCTCCCTGGCTGACCTCAGGTTATCTGCCCAGCTCTGCTCCAGTGGACCCTCATACCCCAGTCGGAAACCCCAGCAGAAACCCTCCCTCAGTATCCCCGCATCTTCCTCCCTGTCATAGATTTGCAGCCAAAATTCAAGTCTGTCCAACTTAACCACCATACAAGCTGTTTGCCCCAGATCCCTGTGCACCCCACTCCCCTCTATTGCCAAGTGATTATTGTGGCTGCTGTGGGTTGGGACCACCTGGATAGTACTGCCACTGCCCTGTTGTCTGCCCTTGGTGTCCCCCAGCGGATCCGATGATGTATGAGCACATGCCATTTGAGCATTTCAAGCATACGTGCCGATACTTGCAATACTCCAGTAAACCCAACCCCGTGTTATAATCCCAGCACGCATCCAAGGTACTGCTCTGTCCCTTCGCAGATGTCCCCACCCCTCCCCGGGTGGGGCCTCTCTGAAAGGGCTGGTATACTATTGGTAGCCCACTGGCTGACGAGATTATTTTCTCAAATTTGGTGGGTCCTATTGTGTGTTGCACATGCCTGAATCTATTTTGCCACACTGCCCCGCGCGATCCTTGCTTTAAACTCTTCATCATATTGAGCCCATATGAGATCTGAGCTTTGCAAATGATGTCCATGTACTTAAACAGTGCTATCTAATAAAAGAGAGAGAGAGAGGTGAGAGTCAACTGGCTCGTGCATCTCCCCAGATTCAAGTATCAAACAATGAGAACGAGCTAAAGGTATGTTCTTGAATAGACTGGTAATTCCAGTTATCCAAGCAATGTCCCTTACAAGAAAACCGTTAGGTTTTTAAAAAGAACCCTCACCCACCAACCTAGTTGGTGGCATGCTTCATCATAGGGTTCCCACCCAGGGGGCCGAATCCCTCCCGGGTGTGCTACGACGCCTGATTACAGCGGAGCGGGTTTGTTTGTTGTGTGTGAACGTGAACGGTTAAAACTACCTCCAGAATACTAAATCAATTTATTGTGCAGTTCCTGGGGTAGGATTCAAAGATTTTCTTAGAAGTATGTGAGCAAGAATGATCTCATACGTCCCTTACAAATGTGTAAAAGTGCTAAAAAATAGTAAAATGGTCTACATGTTTCAGCCAATACTAGCCCAATAAGTTGGCTTTCGTCAGGACCAAAATCTCAAGTTGAATTCTCAGCCTGAGTTTGTGAAATTGAGCACACACGCTAAGGTGTGCCCAAATGTGGTGCAATTGAACGTACATATCTTTTTGTCACCATCAATTCTTTATCTGTAAGGGAAAATAAGAGCGACAAGCAAATGACTTTCATGAAAGTGCAACATCCATCATGCACCCTCATATCAGTGCTTCTTATTTATGAATATCAGTGATTGTGAGTGTGATGATCAGTAAACATGCAAAAACATCTTTTTACTTATGCGCCGCTCAAATGTGGGTAGGCATAAAGGCAGCATAGAGTATGCTGTACATGATTGTTATTTTAAACTTTTTGCATAGCAGTGTTCAAGCAATTACGGCAGGGAAATCTAAAAAAGCCAGTGATCACTTGAGAGGTTTAGTGAAAGTAGCACCTACTCGGGTTACGAACACTATCCGTAACATGGATCCCGGCAGGGAGGCGGTGCCTATTCTTATACTCTAAGGGGCATATTCTCAAGGACTCATCGCCGAGTTAGCGGCACTTTATCGCAGCCAAAGTGGCAATAAATTTATCGCACCATTCACAAGCAGGTGCTAACAGCCGACATCACCAGTTTACCCGTGATAGCAGCCGCAAAAAACATCGCCACGGATGACACCGGCAACTAACGCTAATGAGATGCAGAGTAGGCGTTCCCATGCAAAAACCCGCGAAAACACCACTCCGCAACATTCTCAACGACCATCCAGATCGGCGATAAGATTCAAAAACATGCGATAAGGCGCGTTAGCAGCATGGATTTAACACCTGCTCCTACCTGGTGCTAAGTCGGACGACAACCTGCACCATGAAAGGGAGCCCAGCCCACAGCCACACCAGAAGAACAACAGATGCCATGGAGCTACTGATCATGCAGCTCGGAGCCCCAAGAGGGCCACAACACCCACCGCCACCACCCCTAGGCCCCGGACTCCCCCCAGGAACCCCCCCCACCCCCGGACTACCACAGAGGCAGCGCAGACAAAGACAGCGGACCTTCCGAAAACGCACCAGCCTCGGAGACTTAACGCCAGAGGAAGTCATTGCCCACTACAGGCTCAAAAGGACAACCATCCTCCGCATCCTGACCCTCATTGCCCACAGGCTGACGGTACCAACACAGCGGAGAACCAACATCCCTCCGCAGACAAAGCTGCTGGCCGTGCTGCACCTGTTGGCCTCTGGGACCTTCCAACCAACAACTGCCATAGTCGGAGGAGTCTCACAGCCAGCCCTGTCAAAGTTCCTCACACCTGTCCTGGATGCCATCATCAGCTTGGTACCCCAGCAACTTTACTTCCCACACACTGCGCAGAAACAGCTGGAGATCAAGCAAGGCTTCTACGCCATAGCTGGCTTCCCGCACGTGTTGGGGGCAATCGACTGCACACATGTACTCCTCGTGCCCCCTGCCGCCACTGCACACAATTACCGCAACAGGAAACACACGCATTCCATCAATGTGCAGGCATTAGTGGACCACCGGGGACTCTTCACCAATGTCGTCGCCAACTACCCAGGCTGTGTGCATGATTCCTTCATCTTCCGACAGTCCATCATCAACCAGCGCTTTCAGGATGGCACCTATGGAAATGCACTGCTCGTCGGTAAGTAACAACTGAACACACCACACACCTCAACTCCACCAACATACAACTCACAACTCTGGGAATGCACACGTCACAAAATCACATACAACATGACAACCAACATCCCCACATTCCAGACACGACAACCCAACTTACTGTGGCAACCTGGGCTAGCCATGTACACAAGCCATCAACGGCATGGCACCTCAGCCACACAATAGCAGAATGTGGGGAGAGGTGGGAACCAGGCATGTGCGAAGGAGGCAAGTGACCCATGAATGTGAATGTACACAACGCCAAGTGTGGCGTGTATGTGCTGGACAGACTTGAGTATGCAGACCACAGACATTTCCATGTCGACATACACTGCTGGTGTCTGCAGTGTACTGGACCGTGGACGCAACCATGTTACCGCAGCCAGTGGGGAAGAATGCGGAAATGTAGCCTGTTATGTCCCCCCCTGTAAGCGTGAGCGGAGTGGGCTGGCCCGGCGTATGCCAGGCCAGCATAGGGGTGTGAATAAAAAGCTCGTTACTCTGTGCGTGGTTCTCTTCCGGAATGGCCAACATGTCTGCCAGGGCGGCGCCTCTCACTCCGCCACGAGGCCGACGCCGTGAGCGGCGGTGCCTGCGATCCTGTGCGCCTGCTGCACCCCAAGCCGCTGGTCCCAAGACCCGTCTTGCCCGCCCCAGCGCACCCAGGCCTCACTGCTCACCTGCCGACACCGGCGTGTGTCAAAGAGGGCCCACCACGTGCTGGTGCAAGCTCCAAGCCCGAGGCCCGCGACCATGGCAGCCTCCTCAGACCATCACGGCCTCCGCGACACAGGCCCCCAGTACTCCTTTCTCATTGACGTACTCCACCGCTGCCTCCGGCCTACACTGCGGTCCAGTAGGTCACACATTTGGAACTGAGTCTTGATTATACAGTGGCAGAGTACATACGTTTATAGCAGATTTTATATCACCGTACTCCCTTCGATGTGGTGCCACCAACTCTGTGCATAGCATTCCAACGACACGTGTCTGTGGGCCCTTGCTGACTACTGCTTTCGGCCTACACTGCGGCCCAGCACCGCGGGATCACCTGTGTACTGCGTACACTGCGGTCCAGCAGGCCTCACACCAATCCAATCCAGTCCGGACCAGGCAGGGCACGGCATCGTCACAGGCTGCACACACGCACAGCTCTGGTGCTTCTACCTCCGTCAGTTACAAATCATCGCCACATGGCATTCCAACGTCGTGTGTGAGAGTACCAGGAGGAGCTGCCTGAACAGCGGTTGGCCCGCGCTGACCGCTGCCTCCGGCCTACACTGCGGTCAAGTAGGTTACACATTTGGAACTGAGTCTTGATTGTTCAATGGCAGAGTCCATATTATTGTACGCAAGGAGAGGAGTAAGAGGAAGACGCGGTTCAGTCCGGATGAAAAAAGGATCCTCGTTACGGAGGTGACTGAACACTACCAACAACTGCTCTGGTGCCACTAACTCTGTGCATCGCAAGCCAAGGACACGTGGATGGGGGCCCCTGCTGACCCCTGCCTCCGGCCTACACTACGGTCAAGTAGGTCACACATTTGGAACTGAGTCTTGATTTATTTATGGCAGAGTTTATACCATTGTACAGGCCTCATCGCAGACTGCATCCCCTTTCAGCTCTGGTGCCACTGACTCCGGGCCCCGAAATTCATGGACACTCTCTGGTTGAACTTTGGTGGCGTCTGAGTCTATGGCCTGGGGGCTGTCTTCATCATCATGTAGCTGATACTGACTTGGTGTCAAAAATGAGTCTGTAGCTTTCATCTCCTCCATGTTGCCTGTGTCTGCTTGGTACTGCCCTCTGTATCATGCCCTGGAAGATCACCTTCCACTGTCCCCCAAAACCCTCCGCGACATTCACCTTGGACATCGACGAGGACCCGCTCAGCTCTCGTGGCCCTACCTCAGTGCATCAGTAGTCACCGTCCGGTGGCGGTGTTCCATGTGCCGGCCGCTGTGCATCTGGGGCCACGAACTCCGTGCAGCTCAAGTCATGGACCCTTGCTGTTTGAACTGTGAACTTCTGATTGTCTGATCACTCCTTGAGGGCTGGCTCACACTCACCCCACACCCATCCAGCACAGGCGTCACTGGACATGTGACCCTGGCAATAAAAGGGGCCGGGCGCACGTGCCCCTTAGCCAGTTCCACAAACTATCTAAGTGTGTCCATGTGGTCATTGTGTATGCATGAGGGCCCCAGGCCCTACCACATTGCATTGTGCTGTGTACAGCGGACGCAACCATGTCACCTCAGGCAGTGGGTGAGACCTGGGACATGTAGCTGTGTCGTTCCCCCCTGTAGGCGTTGCCGGAGTGGGCTGGCGTACGACAGTCCAGCGTAGGGGTGTGGATGATCACCCTGGGGCTCTGGGCGTGGTTAAGTGTTGGGCTTGCCAATGAAGTACCTAATGCGTGTGTCTCTGTTGTAGTGTCGGCGCCACCCGTCCCGCAATGGACAAAGTTGCAATGTAACATGCCCCCGGAGTGCGGGCTCGGCCGAAGGGATAAATGAATGAGCGCAAGCCCGCTCGGGGTCCGGGATGATACATGCCAACTGTTGTGTGTGTATCGCTATTGCCGCAGCATAAGCCAAAGGTCTTGCCTCGACCGCATTGCGAGTTCAGCCAGCCATGAACTCTACATCTGTGTCCGCCCTATCCTTACCATAGGCCTACACACACGTGGCCGCCCACCTTCAACGCACAACATCACAGTGTCGTTGTCAGGCTTGTGGACATGCGCAGACAGGCATGACAATGGTGTGCCGTAGGAGTGCAAGTGATGCAACCGCGCAGCGCACACAAGTAATTAGGCTCGGGGGGAGGGAGGAGCAGCAGTGAGGCTACGTAATACACATTGATGGCGCTCATTTGCTACAAGCAGTACATGTCACACAGGAATCACTATGACACACATATCACACGCCAATCAACTAGTGAGCCTGCCAACACATCATGCAGAACCAACTATTGACTCATGTCTCTCTGCACTGTCACAGGTGATCAAGGTTATGCACTCTGCCCTTGGATGATGACACCTCTCTGAGCCACGAACACACAGGCCCAGAGGCAGTACAATGCGGCCCACAAACGCACCAGGGGCATCGTGGAACGCACATTTGGCGTGTTGAAGTCACGTTTCAGGTGCCTGGACATCACAGGTGGGAGGCTCCTGTACAACCCAGACATCGTGTGCAAGATGATCGTTGCATGTTCTGTGTTGCACAACATATGTGTATGCACCAATGCCCCATGGTTACAAGTGCCAGATGCACCGGACGATGATGAGGAAGATGAGGCAGGTGGACCACACCCCACTGCAGCTGCAGCAGGAATAGCCGGTAGGAACAACATCATTGACAATTTCTTCACATGAGGACGTCACATTGTGACAGTCCTTAGCAATTATGAGACAGTACAAAATGACCACAGGCACAGCATGTGCAAATAAATTCATTTCAACACACATTCCCTGAGTTTCTGTATGTGTGCTGCAGTGTGGCACGGGGATCAGGGACATGATCCAGAGTCATGGTGGGTGTGCCGTGTGCTCTACTTAATTGTGCATGTGTGCCTTTGTGCCCATCTCCCCCCGTCCCCGCAGTCCCTGGTCGATACTCACCCTGTTGATGTTGTGTCAGGTCATGTTGAGCAGTGTCCCGATCCCCGACTCCTGGCACCGTATCCCGACTGATGACTGTGGCCACCATTTTCTCAATGTCATCCAGCTCCTGGTGTGCCGCTGGTCCCCCACCTCCAATCTGCGTTGCTGCTTTCATGTTGGCATCGAGTTTCTTTTTGGTTTTGCCCTTCACATCATTCCAGCGCCTCTTGACCTTTTCCATTGTCCTCCTCGACACTCCGACTGCATTCACGTTGTTCACGATGTGCTGCCATATTTCCGTTTGTGTTGCCGATGACACAGTGGAGGTGACGAACAGTTGTTGGTAGTGTTCTGTCACCTCCGTGACGATGATCCGGTTTTCCTGCGGACTGAACCCCGTCTTCCTCTTCCTCTTCCTCTTCTCCTTGCCCTTCCCCGGCCCCGGGATTCCTGGCTGGTCGTCTGTGGGGCTTGTGGGGTTCGCGTTGTCCTCTGCACTCAGTCCGGGTGGGTCCATGGTGCTACGCAGTTACATTTTTTAATCTTTTTTTTTCTCTGCTTTTATAGTGCATTTTCCCGCATGTCGGGTGGGAATCGCAGGCGTGTCGCTGGTTATCGCTGATTTTTGTTTCGCGATTTGGGACATCGCAACTTTTTGGGTGTTCGTGTTTCGCATTTTTTCGGCGTCGCGTTAATTTTAACTCGGGCATTTGTCGCGTTATCGTGAGACTATTGCATGGTGCCGCCGGGTTGAGAATACTGCGTTAACACAGTGTTATTTTCCCGCAATAGACTGCGATGTGAGAAATTGCGTTAAGTGAATTTGGCGATAGTTAACACACGTTCTTGAGAATATCCCCCTAAGTGTATGAGGAAGTAAAGCAACAAGGTATTAGGTGTCCATCGATCGAGGAGTTTGGAAAAATGTGACTGAAATTTATCAGTGGGTCTACTTACTACGCCAAGTCAGCTCCCTGCAAGAGTACCTGTCCTTTGCCTCGTCCAGGGTCCCGGCGTTGCTGTGTCCTCGGTTGGAGGCAGTTTAAAGTAGTAAATGCATTAACGCGGAAGTCCGCGTGCGGCATGACGTGCAGGTGTGACGCAATTGGGGCTTGGTCTCTCATTGGGTGAGATGGACTGGCCCTATTTTGTCATATTTCTCTTTTTTCAACGAACTTTATTGTACAGTCATGGATTTACTAGACCGATTATCTGATTTTTTATCAGAAAGGAAAGAGTGAACTGCTGTTTATTAATAATAAACCAAGCCCTCATTTTTCATTTTGCAGTTGTCAAAGTCTGACTTCTATATTAGGCATATTTGTTTATTAAACTACGTAAATGAAAACCTTTCTTCTTATTTGTCAGTCTTCCATAATATGGATATACTGGCCTTGCTTTCTGCAGCCTTACTAAAAGTGATGTAAAGGTTTGTCTGGTTACTCTTGTTAGAGATTAGGTCATTGAGGCAAAGAAAGGGGGTGGGTTTGTTGGTCATGCACCTGTCTGTCTATATGTATGCATGCATATGCAGCGAGCAGTCATTACGGGAACCTTCATCCTTCTCTTATGTTAGACTTCTACTGTTTAGTTTGTTCCACGGTATGTCGTCATTTAGACCTTGTAGATGAGTTGAGAGGCGGCATACCCATCTTTGTTCCTTCTCTAGGATTAAGTTTTGAGGATTGTCAAGATGTATGTCAATCTGTTCTATCACTACCCATTGGAGGTCATTAGTCGTGTGACCTCAATCAATCAATCGGGTTTATAAAGCGCGCTACTCACCCGTGAGGGTCTCAAGGCGCTGGGGGGTGGGGGGTGCAGCTCCGGATCAGTCAAAGAGCCAGGTCTTGAGGTTCTTCCTGAAGGTGTGCAGAGTGGGGGAGCATCTGATGTTGACTGGGAGCTCGTTCTAGGTCTTTGCTGCGACGTAAAAAGTGGTCAGTCATCTTTGTGGTATTGCGTTTGCATTTAATATTGCTGCGATGCTCTCAGATCCTGGTCTTGATCTTTCTACTGGTCATTCCTATGTAACACAGTTTGCAAGGGCAAGTGATCATATAGACAACATTAGTAGAATTGCAATTTGTAGTTTTTTTTTAGATGCCATGTTTTTTCAGATTCCAACTCCAATGTTTTTGTTTTGTATGTAAGATGGCATACACTACGGTCTCCAAAGGGGTAGTGACCTGTTATGTTTGGTAGCCCCCATGCATTTCGGACTGTGTTTCCTTTTAATGTCCTTTTTGGGCGTGTAAAGACTAAGTGATCTTTCAGGCTTCTTGCTCGCTTGAATGAAAATAACAGTTTATCCCATTTTAAATTTCCAGTCTGTAAAATCCGTCAGTGTTTTCTTATGATCTTCATCATCTGGTTAGAAACAGTGTTATAGGTTGTAACACAGGTAAGCGGTGGATCCTTTGTACTTCTTTGATGATCTTCGATTAATGTATCTCTATTCTGATTTCCAACCCCTTTTCTCATAGTCTTGATAATTTTCTCCGGGTAATTGTGGCTCCTCAATTTATCTTCAAGATCTTTTGCTTGGGAATGAAAATCTTCTATTTTGCTGCAGTTCCTTCGAAGTCTTAAAAATTGGCCGTAGGGCAGGTTTTCCCTCAGAGCTCTGGGGTGAAAGCTCTCAAATTTTAATAATGTGTTCTTGGCTGTCGGTTTAGGTTTAAATCTTTTATTATTATTATCAGTATTGTCTCAGTTGCTATGAGCACAACACAGTTCGTAAAATACAACATACAACTGTTACACCACTTACTTCCTTCTTCCATTGCGGTTACATTCCATGATGAGCGGTATATTACATGTAATGTGGTGCTATTCCAAAATATGTGAGGGAGAAAAACAAGGAAAAGAAAAATGAAACATTTCCCAACTCCCCCCTCCCCTTACCGGTATTCTCATTACAAACTGTAATTGTAACTCTGGTATACAGAGGCATCTCTAAATTAAGTTCCAGTTTTGGGTTGGGGGAATTATTCTGCATCTGTTAGTCGAAGAAGGCGAAGATATTTCGGGCAAGAGATTTAATTGAATTCTGTTGACAGGAGGGTGAGGAGTGGTTTCCACACTTCTTTAAATGCGGATTCGGAGTTTGCAAGAGCGGCATTTATTCGCTCCATCCCAAGGATGTACCATATTCTATGGAGCCAACCTAGGTACGTGTATACTGTTTGCGTCCCCCAGTGTGTCAGAATATTTTGGAGCGTGGCCCCCAGAGCCAGTCCCATTTGTCTCCCCCTACGGGATTTAAGTGGGAATGTTAAGGGGTTGGGCAATCCCAATACTATGTATGCTGGAAATCTTGGGATCTGTGTATCAAATTGCTGATCTATTTCGTCTAATATCTGGGGCCAATAAGATGTCACGACACGACAATCCCACAGCAGATGTAAGAGGGTACCATCCTCCCACATCCCCGCCAACAATTAGGGCTACGATCTGGGTTTCCTTTGTTAAGGCGCACTGGTGTCAGATACCAATAAGTAGTTATTTTGGTGGAAGTTTCCATACTGGGCGTGTTACGCGCTGTGTGTTTGGCCCTATAGTAAATTTCTCCCCATTCCTTACTCGATAGGTCCCTCCCTATTTCTTTTGCCCATCATTTCTGGCTGGATGTGGGTTGCAGGGGGGCCGGTTGGCGAAGCATAGCATATAGTTTGGAGATCAGTCTCTTGTCATTGTGTTTTGTGACCAGCCATTTTTCATATCTCGTTAACCAGCGGCTGACTTGTGGATGTGTACTAAGATGAAGCAGCCAGTGTCTAAGCTGCAAGTCGCGTAACCGTTCTGCTTCTGGTAATGTGTACTCCTGTCGTAGTTGTAGAAATGGAATAATACCCTCAACATTGAACATATGTCCTGCTGTCCTGCATGACGTAGCATGCCATGCTGCAAATGCCTTGCCCTCCATACCCGGGAGAAATCCCTATTCTCAAAAAGTGGCGTCATAGGTGAGGGAAACGTCGTGAGTTCCCTTTTAGTGGCCACCCCGTCCCACACCTCCATTACCGTCTTTGTAATGGGTGACCTCTGAAGACTCCGCGGCCTATCTACTTTCTTTAGAAAAGGCACCTTCCACAGGAGGAGCCCTGCTGTCGCCCTGTCCTCAAACAGCCACCGTTTTTCTGACTCATCTCTGCTCCACTCCACCAGATATTGCATCTGAGCCGCTCGAAAATAGTCCATTAAATTTGGGATCCCTAATCCCCCATCTTCCGGGCCCAAATAACCCAATACCCGTTGCATGCGCGGTCGAGTTCCAGCCCACACAAAGTGGAGTATGTCCTTTTTTAGTAAGGTGAGGGTTCCCTTAGGAGGGGAGACCGATAATGTTTGAAACGGATATAATGCTTTAGGTAGAGTTGACATTTTAATGGCAGCAATGCGACCCAAGAGTGACAGGTTGTGATGTCTCCAATTATCTAAATCTTTCCTAATCTGTCGAGCCAATTTGGCATAATTCAACGTGACCGTTTGCTTGATGGTTGAGGCCAACTCAATCCCCAGATACAGGATAGACTCAGCTGCCTGGGCCACCGGGAAGCAGTTTCCCAATATCGCCAAGCCCCCGAGCGTCTTGGATAGACCGAGGGCCTGTGATTTACCTACATTTACCCGGAAACCAGAGGCCCAACCAAAAGTCTCCAGCTCCTCTAGAAAAGCTGGGAGTGACTTCTCCGGAGTCTCAAGTGAAGCTAATATGTCATCAGCGTATAAGCTAATTGAGTGGTTTTCCCCTCCAAATGGAATGCCTTTATATCTGGGTTATCTCTAACCCTTTGTGCTAGTGGTTCAATGTAAAAGGCGAACAGAAGGGGCGACAAAGGACACCCCTGCCTGGTACCCCGTTGAATGAAGAAAGGGCGAGAGGAGATACCATTAACCCTAATTGAAGCTGTGGGATAGCTATTGCAACTCGCCACCCACGATCAAAATCGATCCCCCATGCCAAAGTGGGACAGCGTTCGTTCTAAGTATCCCCAATCCACCCGATCAAACGCCTTCTCAGTATCGACCGTCAATAAGAGTGCTCCTAGATTTGTATAATGGGCCTTATCGATTAAATGAAGGATCCGTTTGGTATTATCCCTGCTTTGGCGATTTTGGATGAATCCCGCTTGATCTGGCTCTATGATAGCTGGCATCAGTGGGCCTAGTCTTGTAGCCAAAATACTCATGAACAATTTTAAGTCCACATTGAGAAGGGATAGAGGGCGGTAGGAGCCGCATATTTTTTGTCCTTCCCAGGTTTGGGTAGGACCACGATGGCTGCCGCTAACATGTTAGTGGGGATCGATCCCAGCCCCCCAAAGAAGTTAAATAATCGTGTCAGGATCAGAGCTAAGAGTTGGAGGAATGTCTTGTAGAAAGCCGCCGAGAATCCGTCCGAGCCCGGCGACTTGAGAGGTTTAAGGCGTGATATCGCCGTGATCACCTCTTCAATCCCTATAGGAGCATCAAGGGAGTCAGCTTGGACGTGTGAGTTTCTTCTAAGTATGATGACATGTGGTGTTCTGCTAGGGCCTCCCCCTTATATAGTTCCGCATAAAAGTCCCGGAATGTTTGTGCTATGTCTTTGGCATTTTTGAGTTCCTCTCCACTGCGCCCCTTGAGAGAATGGATCTTTGTTTGTTGTCGTCGGGCTCTAAGCTTACCTGCCAGCAGGCACCCCGTCTTGTCCCCTCCTATGTAGTAGGAATGTTTTAAGCGTAACGCAGCATATTCAGCTCTATCTAGATCTAGTCCTGCTAATTGCGCTCTCGCTGCTTTCAACTGGCGGCAGACTCTAGGTGCCCCAGTACGACTATGTACCCTCTCAAGTTCTTAAACTTGTGTAGTCAGTTGCTCCCTTTTTTCTTTACACGCTTTATTATCTGCTGCAGATAGAGCTATAAGCTCGCCTCTCACCACCGCCTTCAAAGCCTCCCATAAGGTAGGGATGGAGATATCTGGGGAATCATTTATCTCTAAATAATCCTGAAAACATTTGGTGAGTTGTTGTGCCACTGTATGTTTGTGGAGCATGTTTTCTCTCAAACGCCAGTTCCCAACGTTTTTCTGTTGTGGTGGCAGCTGTAAGGTGATAGTCACTGTGTCATGGTCAGAGAGCACCGCTGGTTCTATTTCCACTTCTCCTACCACCCTGCTAATTTCTTTCGTGCCTAATAAATAATCGAGGCGTGCATAGAAAAGAATGAATATTGCGACGACTGGGGGTGTGCCTCTCTCCACAGGTCCACTAGCCCCATGGTCTGTAGCCATTTACCCCCTTCCTGTGACCACTCTCCAGTCTGGGCATCCATGACTGTATTCAAGTCACCCCCCCCCACCAATGTCATACGTGTTTGTGAACTCATGGCATCTGATATTGCTGCCTTCAGAAAGAGCTCCTGTCCCGAATTAGGTGCGTAAATCGACCCTATCACCATAGAATTACCCTCTACACAAAATGTGTAAACGAATAGTCTCCCTTTTATTTCCGCTACTTTGTCTCTCACTTCCCCTCTAAAGCAATTAGCAATCAGGATAGCGACTCCCGCTTTCTTATCTGGGGTAGAAGAGAAGAAATGTTGGGGGAAGGCACGCAACCATAGGCGGTGCCAATCTTTAGATAAGAAATGGGTCTCCTGGAGGAGGTAGATATCTGCTTCAGAATTTTCTAAATATGAAAGGATGGCCCGCCTCTTAATGGGGTTGTTAAGGCCTTTTGGGTTAATAGAAAGGACCTTCAATATGTAGTTTGACATGTTAAGAGGGATTATGTGCGGCTAAGCTGAGCTATCGATGGACCGCTATTTCCCCTCTTCTCCACCTTTTCTGGAGTTTCGCACTTACCCTTTTTTGAACGTGTGTTACCTCTGTTGCCCCTTTTCTGTGAATACCGGTTCCAACCAAGAACTCCCTAAACCCAACTGGAGAAAAGAAAAAAAAAACATTTAGTCCAGGACCTGCAGGTCGAGTACGCGCGTCTCTGGTAAACAAATTAGTTGGGTGCATAATGTGGGCGATAAGCGCCCTCCCCGCTCCCAGGAGCCTCTCCCGCCACCTGCCAAGCCCAGCTCTGTCCACTTATCTGTTCCCTGAAATTTCAAGTGCCATCTTTGGAGAGTTTCTCGTTAGACAATGTCTCTAAAATAGCTTGTCTCTCCTGCGCTATCGTCACGGGGTCTGGTTTTGCCTTATGCTCCATGGGTCGACCCCCACCGGGGCCGCCGCCATCGATCTCGAGGTGCCATGGCCCCACCTCTCTCCGGTTCCTCTTGTTGAGAGTGTTCGATGCCAAGGACATGGCACGTTTCCTGTAACGATCTAAGTTGGTGCAGCTTGCCCTCCCATCTGAAGATCATTCTAATGGGGTGACCCCATGAGTATGTGATCCCAAGGTTGCGCAAGTGCGTCGTAGCCGGCTGGAGGTCTCTTCTTTTCTGTAAAGTTATCATAGCCAGGTCTTGGTAAAGAGCAATGGAGTGACCCTGGTAGTTAAGAGGCTGTTTATCCCTAGCTTTTCCTAAAATTTGTTCTTTTAACTGAAAATCCAGGAGATAAGCCAAAATGTCCGGTGGGGGAGCAGGCAATCTCCTTTGCAGGCCCACCCTATGTGCACTGTCTATTTTGATTTCAAAATCTGGAGGGGCCTCCAATATATTTCTGAAGAGGTCTTGTAGATACAGCGAGATGTCTGAGCCTTCCTCCTTGGGCGGAACTCCTTTAATATGAATGTTATTTCTTCGAGAACGGTTTTCCAAATCCTCGGCATGTGCCTGGATGTCAATCTGCTGGGCCCGTAGTCGAACTACCTCCTGCTGTAGCTGTTCCACCTCCTTGTCGCAGGCCAGCTCGTGGTCCTCGATACTTGCCACTCGTTCCCCCACTGCATCGATATTCTGTCAGATCTCTTTCAGCTTTTTCGAGAACTTCCCTCTGAGAGTCTGCAAATCCTCTCATAGCGTCTTGAACAACGTTTCCAAGAAACAGCGCGTGACCGGCTCTTCAGCAGTATCTGATTTCTGCCCCATTTGCGTGGTAGGTGATACCCGCCCCTCTCCTCCACTTGCCGCTGGGGGCTTGGTTAGCATGTCCTTTAAATTCCTGTCTTTCTTCCCCCTCACTGAAGACATAACTAAACCAAGTCTGTGGAGCCGCTGTAAGAATGTTCGAGACCCTCCTAGTTATGGTCACAATTCTGGACTATCTGATGTCTTTTGTCAGTTCTCTATAAAGCTCCTGTGGGGCAGGCTCCTGCAGTTTAGCCGATAGGAAAGGGCAGAGTTCTGTAGCATTAACTGCGGTTTTTGACCCCCTCTAGTCTCCTCCGAATGTATCTCACCCGTTGAGCTTCCACGTGCAAGGAGCCTGCTCCTGAACGTCCCTAGGCCCCTTATCTTCGTGCTTCGGTGCTGCCTCCTTAAGCTGTCCTTCGGTTGTTGGGCGATCGGTGGTTGAGTTCTGGGATATGATGTGGGGGGAGCCCCCTCGACCCTATTTCGTTCTATTTGTTCCTTTCAGGGTTTGGGCAGCGTGCTGTTGAACCTAACTCCCAGGCCCACAGGTTCCTCGTATGGCCTCTCCTTACCTCGGGGACCAGACTCTGCCTCTCTTGCTTGCCAGGAGGATTGAGCCTCCCCTCTCTCTTGCCTTGGCAGGTCTCGGGGTCCCACCTCCCTGTGTCCCTCGTGTGGGCCGCCCGCCGTGCTAGCTCAGCATGTCCGGCCACAGGCCCCACCGCAGAAGCTGCTACCTTTGTCCAAATGATTGCACTGCGGCGGGCGACCTCGGCCCGTGCCCCGTCCCAGAGACTGTGCTCTATCTCGCTAGGTGCCCTCCGCTCCAAACACTCCATTCCCTGCAGGCCAGTCACCCATTTGAGCAGGCACGCCTCCCAAGGCTGTCCTCTCTCTCGCTCACCCCGGTCTAGTTAACGCTGCGTGGGGCTCCTTTTGTGCCTCTGGGGCTCTAGGTGGTTTTGGGTCGGTACTCTAATGGGCCAGCCTCACGTATGCTTGGACGTCCCCGTCGTAGGCGCCAAAGTTGCTGTCACTTTTGGATGCGGCCCAGGCCCGGGTCACGTCGCTGTACTCGCCCTCCACGTCTACTCCTCCCTGGCCTCCGTTATCTCCCCGGCGGCCACTCCTCGTCCCCGGCCCAACCTAAGGGACCGCGCTGGTACGGACCTCCCTTACTGCTTCTCCAGTCACCCGGTATCCGGGGCTGCTCTTCCCAAGTGGTCTTCGCAGGACGTATCCCCTTTAGCCCCCAGCAACCACTCCGGCGTCGGCGCTCGGTTTCAGGAGGCCGCCGCAATCTTGCTCCTAAGAATCCGCAGTTTTCGGGGCGATATAGAACGGTACCCCAGCACTGGCACCTCTCGTTGGGACCTCTGTACGGTCGCGCCAGTGTCCCCCGTCAATGTGGGGCAACTTGCGCTGCTGTAATGTCAGCTGGCGTTGCGGCGGACGGACGGGAGCGGGGAGACGAACAAAGCACGTCTTACCCGGTCACAATCTTGGCCACGCCTCGCTGTCGGTTTATAATAGGTTTTTGTTTGTAACTTATCATTTTCAAAGAAAGTTGTCACATCCAGAAAAGTGATTTCCTCCGTGCCTATAGTGTGTGTGAACTTCAAGTTATTGTTGCGTTTGTCAACTATTCTGAAAACTCTAGGAAAGCGGTTTCTCTTCCTTCCCATATAAGAAGCACATCATCAATATATCGTTTCCAGAATCTAATATTTGTCCTGAAGGAATTATTAGAATCCAGGATGTGCCTTCTCTCGAAGTCAAAAACATAGAGCCCTGCCACACTTGGGGCAAAGGTACTACCCATGGATGTTCCGCGGGTTTGTAGGAATAACTTGTCCCGAACTCAAAGAAATTTTCTTTAAGGGCCATTTCCATACATTCCAACACAAAGTGTCTTGGTGTTTGATATTCCCAGGCGGTGTCATCTAGGATATTCCTTATCACTTGGATGGTCTCATCCTGCGGGAGACTTGTATACAGGCTCTCAACGTCCAAGCTTATTAGCAAATTGGACTGTGAGTTGAACACCACTTCTTTAAGTAATTTCAGTAAGTCTTTTTTGTCATTCAAATAGGTAGAAGTTTGTTGAACCAGTGGTTTGAGAAAGAAATCACAGAAGCGAGAAAGGGGTTCCAGAAGGGAATTGATGCCTGACACTATAGGTCGGCCTGGTGGTGGTAGTCTACTTTTATGAATTTTCGGGAGTGAGTAGAAATAAGGAATTCTCGCTTGCTTGGTACATAAGAAATCTGCTTCCTTTTTGGTAATGTATCAATAACAGATGAGCCTCCCCTGCGAGAATGACTGCCATTGTCTATCGCAGCCCCAGTCTCTTCAGTAGTGTCGTCCTGCACATATTATTTTAAATTGCTGACAAAGAGCCTTCCTTTGCTTTCTCCTGACAGCAAACATGTGCCTGTGCAGCTTTTATATGATCTCACCTATGTAAAACCAATTTCCTATATTTGGAGCTGTGTCCGTCATAACTGCAAAAATTGGCTGATTGTACAAAATACAGCCGCTTTCCTGCTGTCATAATGCCTTTGAGAGAGCCACAGAGCAAGCAGGAACTACTGGGCCCAACTGTGGGGGTTGAGGCCATTTACTCCTGACATCTTGGGGCCTGACTTACTATAAGTCCTGAGCAACTGGGCCAAGTACCCCTTCAGTACTTCACTCTCGGTGGTAGCGCAGGTCGAGCAGTCGAAGGCTTCTTGGGGGGCGAGGTAGATACAGGGGGTGAACAGAGGCTCACAACTCAAAATACATGCAATAGCAGCAATAAATGATTGTCCAAATACTTGCTTTTATGAAAAAAGCAGTATTAATGGACAAAGACAATGTGAAATACGGCATACACAAACAATACACACGGCCCCCTGAAGTCAGGGCTCTAGTGTTCAATAGTTAGGTCCCTGAGTCCCACTTCCCTCTCACTAGCTGTAATTACCTATTCTTTATAGATGTCATTAAGGTTAAACCCCCACTAGTAATTCAAGTCTCAGGAGTCCCACTTCGACTCTGATAAATTCAAAAGTGTTCTACATGGCAGATCAAGTTCCCCCGGGCCCTTCCATCCCTGCGATCAGTCTTACCCACGCTGCTAGTACTGCATGAATGGAGTCTCTGCAGGGTGTGGAAGCAGCTGCTGTTGGTTAGTAGCACTTGCGGCTCTGCGGTTGCAGTGGCTGGGCATCCATGGTGCTTCCTCAGGTGAGACGGGGAGTTCCTCTGATTTTCCCACAGATGGGGGATAGGTTGCTCCAGTTCCAATTGTCAGTTGGAGCTCGGGCCCGCAGGGGTCACCATGGCAGCCTCTCCACTCAATGACGACTTGAACCATGCAACAGTCCTACTCCTTTCTGGTGGCCGACTTCACTCGGCACATGGGCTACGGCTCGATCCGCAGGCAGTGATGCTGACCACATCTAAATTCGAGGTGGCCCCTCTGGCATTCAAGGTCGCCAACTTGAACTTGCACATGAAAGTAGTCTGTCACAAAAAGGAGCTTCTCCAAATCTGATAGCCCCACAACCCAGGCCATAAGAGTGACTAGTGCAAAAAGAACAACTGATGGACAGAATGCCGAACAATGTCATACATTCACCCCAGTACAGAGATCTGGGCCTAAATCCATCGTTTTTTTGCTCACCATGCCATTCCAGTTTGGACCCAGCCATATGCAAATCAGTCTTGACCCTGCGCCCAATGGGAACAGTCCAGCCTGAACTGCCAAGCCGGGTCCTCCCTGGACTGGAATCAAGCATCCTTGGACCGGTTTCGGGTTTCACCCCTCTTCAGCCAGGATAGCTTGACTCCAGTGGCATGGAGAGCACGGGACCCACGTCTGGACATACCCGTCCCACTCGGGGTGACAAATGCAAAAAGAACAACTAATGGACAGAATGCAGAACAATGTCATACATTCACCCCAGTACAGAGATCTGGGCCTAAATCCATCGTTTTTTTGCTCACCATGCCATTCCAGTTTGGACCCAGCCATATGCAAATCAGTCTTGACCCTGCGCCCAATGGGAACAGTTCAGCCTGAACTGCCAAGCCAGGTCCTCCCTGGACTGGAATCAAACATCCTAGGACCGGTTTCGGGGTTTCACCCCTCTTCAGCCAGGATAGCTTGACACCAGTGGCATGGAGAGCACGGGACCCACGTCTGGGCATACCCGTCCCACTCGGGGGTGACAAATGCAAAAAGAACAACTGGGGGTGAATGTTTGCATTGTCCAGCATTCCGTCCATCAATTGTTTCTTTTGCATTTGTCGCCCTAAGTGGGAAGGGTATGCCCAGACATGGGTCCCATGCTCACTACACCACTGGATTCAAGCTAGCCTGGCTGATGAAGGGTGATGCCCTGAAACCGGTCCCAGAATGCTTGTTTCCGGTCCAGGGAGGACCTGGCTTGGCAGTTCGGGCTGGACTGTTCCCACAAGGAACAGGGTCAAGACTGATTTGCATATGGCTGGGTCCAAACTGGGGTGGTGTGGTGAGCAAAAGAATGATGGATTTAACCCAGATCCTTGTGACTGGGGGTGAATGTTTGCATTGTCCAGCATTCCGTCCATCAATTGTTTCTTTTGCATTTGTCGCCCTAAGTGGGAAGGGTATGCCCAGACGTGGGTCCCATGCTCAGTACACCACTGAATTCAAGCTAGCCTGGCTGATGAAGGGTGATGCCCTGAAACCGGTCCCAGGATGCTTATTTCCGGTCCAGGGAGGACCTGGCTTGGCAGTTCGGGCTGGACTGTTCCCACATGGAACAGGGTCAAGACTGATTTGCATATGGCTGGGTCCAAACTGGGGTGGTGTGGTGAGCAAAAGAATGATGGATTTAACCCAGATCCTTGTGACTGGGGGTGAATGTTTGCATTGTCCAGCATTCCGTCCATCAATTGTTTCTTTTGCATTTGTCGCCCTAAGTGGGAAGGGTATGCCCAGACGTGGGTCCCGTGCTCACTACACCACTGGATTCAAGCTAGCCTGGCTGATGAAGGGTGATGCCCTGAAACTGGTCCCAGGATGCTTGTTTCCGGTCCAGGGAGGACCTGGCTTGGCAGTTCGGGCTGGACTGTTCCCACAAGGAACAGGGTCAAGACTGATTTGCATATGGCTGGGTCCAAACTGGGGTGGTGTGGTGAGCAAAAGAATGATGGATTTAACCCAGATCCTTGTGACTGGGGGTGAATGTTTGCATTGTCCAGCATTCCGTCCATCAATTGTTTCTTTTGCATAAGAGTGACTAGAGCAGGGGTCTCCAACAGGACGATCGCATGCTGCAAGGCTCTCAATCCTCCACTGAGTAGATTGCACATGATAATTTCCTGTCAGCAGGCTTGAGAATTTACAGCTGCGCACCTGGTAAAGCAGCTATTTAAAACAGTGTGCTACTTCTGTGAGGGCTTGAAAGCTGACAGTACAGGAAGATACAGCCTTTCCTCTTTTGAAAAGTTATTTTATTCTTTTTCTCCTATCTTTCTAGCCTCTCCTTCCTTCTCTTTCTATTTTCTTTCAAGTCTTTCTTTCCTTTCATGATTTCTTTTATCCCCTCCTTCTTGTTTTCCCTGTTTTTCTTCTTTCTATCTTTTATCCTACCTTTTTACACTTTGTTTTTGTTTCCCTACTACTTTGTTGTGCAACCCTTTTAAGTTCCTGTCTCTTTCTTTTCTCTTGTCTTTTTTGTGAGAAGTTGGCCTGGTATATGCTGTCCACTAATTAAAGTGGGCACCTTGCACCAGTCCAAACGACCCTTATTGATGATTAGGTTAAAGACAACCTTTATTGAAAGCTATCCTAGTGGTAGTTATGGAGAGCAGCCTTCAGGCTAAGTCTCGAAGGAATGTAAAGTAGCCTGTTTTACCAGATCATAACCTCCTGAATGACCAAATGAAAGGAGAACCACACAAGGAATATATAAAATATAGGTATTTATTACTAAACACTCTCTACTAACCTCTTTATGAGATTAGAGAACAATGCAGACAATATTAAATCACTAGAACGACAGTAAATAGCACAATACACAGTGGGCTCCAGGGGGAGACCAAACCATATACTAAGAAAGTGGTATAACAACCACGACTTGACTAGACACAGTGCCTAGAGCACGTAGAATCGCGGGGACCCCAAGGAACCACCCAAAGTAGTGACACAGGGGACCCACGGAGGACGGGTGCAGTGTGTGAACACAGGCGCGAGCTCCGTACAACTCTATGAGAAAGTCGCGGTTGGAAATTTAAAGATTAAGGACACTTCGGAGAGGACTTTAAGCAAACCCAGCTAAACATAGAAGGTTCTAAGGCCAGCACCCTTGAGAGTACCAAGGTACCCGTGTTACCTATCCCAGAGGAGCCGGGTGCATAGGGGTCAAGTGATGTCGGAAACGGTCGTTTTCAATGGCGTGATGCGGAAAAGTGCTGCTGCCGTGAAGATGAAAAGTGTCCGGTGTGATCCAAGCCTGGATCGGAGATGAGAAGAACCTGAAAGCAGAGGGGACAGAGTCTGGGTCACTTCACAGTGACCAGGGGCACGATAGACGAATGCCCACCGATGTCGGGTGTTTCAGGTGCGAAGAGGTGAAGCTTGACTCTGCAGCCACAGGGACCAGGAGACGTCGACGATGACCAAAGTCCGGAGGTGAGCTGTCCCACGAAGGATGTCGAGTGCTGGGGGGTCAGTGTCCGGATTGAACACCAACAAGCCTTGGCAACTACAACCCAAGCGGGCAGAGGAAAGATGCTCCGCTGAGGACCAGCAAGGTCCTGGGGACTCTCCAAGCTTTGGAGAGTCAGGGCACGTCTGGAGCAACCAGGAAAGCCCACGGAAAGTCAAAGTTACCTTCACAGGGACCCACAGGCCAACGGACCAGGGATCGCGAAGGGACCTCAAGCAGAATCACAAAATACCAGCCCACGGAACACTCGTGGAGTGTAGGCCAGAAATCTTCAGTGGAATTACTGCTTGGGGTCAGGACTACAAGTAGCCCAAAGCACAGCTTCAGGGATTGCCGAAAAGCACATGCTGCTGCAAATGTACACGGTGCACAGGGGTAGGGGTTGCACGGTCCCCACGAGGGATACGGGCCTCAGAATTGCTGAGAGCGCAGATCAACCTCAGAGACCTCGGGAACCCACCTCCTGTGTTGCAAAAATCTTCGGAGTCCTCAGGAGCTCGGGAGATGCAAACTGGTCACATGCGTTTAGGTGCCTGCCTTGCAGGGGAGTAACTCCTTTACTCCAAGGGAGATTTCTTCAGTCGTCCTGCGTCGTGCAGATCGTCGAAGTACTTGGTTTCTGTAGCAGAGTTTAGTCCAGGTAAATTCTAAAGTCCTGTAGTCAGGGGTTCCTACTTTATACCCAAGGAAGGGGTGTGACTAACTCTGGGGACCCACCTATGGGAGGGTCAGGACAGAGGGGTGGCTACACCCATGTCCTTTGTCCAGTTTCGCGCAAGAGCAGGATCAAATGGCTCCTGCAACCGGTTTGAGCTGGACTATGCACAGGGACACCAAATGTGCCCCCAGTGCAGACATGAAAGCACTCTCAGAGTGCACCCACCCAGCCCCAATACACTAAAGCCTGTCTGGGAGGTGGTCACACCTCCCTGTGACAGGAAACCTATTGTCCAACCTTCCCCTGCCGGAGTTTCGTCCAGCAGCAGGAGGGCAGACTCGTGTCTGTGGCTGGCAGCATCCATTTTGTGATGCCAGGGTCAAGAAAGCTGGTACCGGGTGAACCGGTGTTGTCATATTTCTCCCTCTAGGAGGGTGGAATCATACCTCCCACACCAGTTACTGGTGTGGAGGTGTGATTCCAAGGTGTTTGACACCAAACACGACATGTTTCCATGCAGCCGTTTTAAAGTTAGCATTTACCGCGAGGTTATAATGCACTTAAGTATATATGGTTGGCTGCATCACAAACAACCCCGGAATATAGGTTCCGAAGGCTGCAGAGGGGCTCTGCTCATGTATGGGCACCCTCTCACATAAAACCCAGCACCCTGCCTTCAGGATTGATAAGGCCTGCTATAGGGGTGACTGATAGGTTTATATGTGCAGTGATTAGGATAGATATAGTGAACCTACATCTAAGTATGGGGTGCATGCACCACCTTACGCAGGCTGCTGTAGCACACCTGTTGTGTCATTTTAAATGGTCTCTCAGGGGTGGCATAATACATGCTGCAGCCCCTGGGAGGCCTCTGGGGTACCTAGGCCCTGGGTACATAGTATACCATATACTAGGGACTTATAAAGGTACCCCAGAATCCAATCTGGAGTGTACCTAAAGTACTTGCAATCAATTTAGAGGAGAAAGCAGATAGACTGGGGTCCTCAATAGCAGGATCCCAGTCAGACTAAGTCGAAAACAGTGAAACATCAGCAAAAAGTGGGGGTAACTATAAGAAGCAGATCCTACTCTCCTACACAACCCCCCCCCCCCAAACGTCAGGACATTAACCTAACCTTGACCAGTTGAGTCTTCATGTTCTAAGTGGAAATATCTGGAGAGTCCATCTGCATTTGCATGGTTACTCCCAGGTCTATGTTCCACTGTATAGTCCATCCCCTGTAGGGAAATGGACCACCTCAAAAGTTTGGGGTTTTCACCCTTCATCTGTTTTAGCCATAAGAGGAGCTTATGGTCTGTCTGAACAATGAAGTGAGTGCCAAACAAGTATGGCCTCAGCTTCTTCAGAGCCCAAACCACAGCAAAGGCTTCCCTCTCAATGGCTGACCAACATTTCTCTCTGGGGTCAGCCTTCTGCTAATAAAAGCTACTGGCTGATCCTGACCCTCATCATTCAATTGTGATAACACAGCCCCTACCCCCAACTCAGATGCATCTGTTTGGACAATGAATTGTTTGGAATAGTCAGGACTTTGCAGAATGGGAGCAGTGCACATGGCCTGCTTCAGGTCATCAAATGCCTTTTGACAGCTAACTGTCCACTGAACTTTCTTTGGCATTCTTTTAGAAGTTAAGTCATTCAAAGGGGTCACTATGGATCCATAACCTTTGACAAATCTTCTATAGTACCCAGTCAGGCCCAAGAAAGCTCTGACCTGAGTCTGGGTGGTTGGAGCAACCCAGTCCATGATGGTCTGGACTTTGCTCTGCAATGGTTGAACCTGGCCTCCACCCACAAGGTGGCCCAGGTACACAACCTGACTCTGCCTTATCTGGCACTTGGTGGCATTGATAGTGAGGCCTGCCTTTTGCAGGGCCTCTAAAACATTTCTCAGGTGGACCAGGTGATCCTCCCAGGTGGAGCTAAAGACAGCAATATCATCAAGATAAGCTGCAGTATAGGCTTCCAGGCCTGTAAGGACTTTATTCACCAACCTTTGAAAAGTGGCAGGTGCATTGTTCAAACCAAAGGGCATCACCACAAATTGGTAGTGCCCACTAGGGGTTGAGAATGCTGTTTTGGCTTTTGCATCCTCAGCTAATCTGATTTGCCAGTAGCCAGCTGTTAGGTCAAATGTGCTCAGAAACTTGGCCGAGGCCAAAGTATCTATAAGCTCATCTGCCCTAGGGATTGGATGGGCATCAGTCCTAGTGACTGCATTGAGACCTCTGTAGTCAACACAAAACCTCATCTCTCTCTTACCATCTTTGGTGTGAGGTTTGGGTACCAAGACTACTGGACTAGCCCAAGGGCTATCTGAGGGTTCAATCACACCCAAATCCAACATCTTCAGGACCTCAGTCCTGATGCAGTCCCTGACATGGTCAGGTTGCCTGTAAATCTTATTTTGAACAGGCAGACTGTCCCCAGTGTCCACTTCATGAGTGCACCAGGTAGTCTGACTTGGAGTCAGTGAAAACATATGTCTAAACTGATTAAGAACTTTTCTGCAATCAGTTTGCTGCTGGACAGTGAGGCTGCCTGCCAAGGCTACACCATCAACTGAACCATCATCATGGTTCTGTGAGAGCAGGTCAGGGAGTGGATCACTCTCTTCCTCCTGTCCATCATCAGTAGCCATGACCAAGCCCATGTCTGCCCTGTCAACATATAGTTTGAGCCTGTTGACATGGAGCACCCTATGGGGGCTCCTGGGAGTTCCAAGGTCCACCAGATAGGTAACCTCTCCCTTTTGCTCAACAATTGTATGAGGGCCACTCCACTTGTCTTGGAGGGCTGCTGGGGCCACAGGCTCCAACACCCATACTTTCTGTCCTGGCTGATAAACAGTCAACACAGCCTTTTGGTCATGCCAGGCCTTTTGCAATTCCTGGCTAGCCTCAAGGTTTTTAGTTGCCTTCTTCATGTACTCAGCCATCCTGGAGCGGAGACCAAGTACATAGTCCACAATATCCTGTTTAGGGGGTTTGAGAGGTAACTCCCATCCCTCCTTCACTAGACACAATGGACCCCTAACTGGGTGTCCAAACAAAAGTTCAAATGGGCTGTAACCAACCCCCTTCTGAGGAACTGCTCTGTAGGCAAAGAGAAGGCAGGGCAAAAGTATGTCCCATCTGCGCCTAAGCTTTTCTGGGAGACCTTTAATCATGCCCTTTAGGGTTTTGTTGAACCTTTCAACTAACCCATTGCATTGTGGGTGATAAGGGGTGGTAAATTTGTAATTTACTCCACACTCCTTCCACATAGCAGTCAAGTAACTAGACATGAAGTTTGCATCTCTGTCTGATACTACCTCCTTACGAAAACCCACCCTGGAAAAGATTCCCAAGAGGGCCCTTGCCACCACAGGAGCTGTGGTAGTTCTAAGGGGAATTGCCTCTGGATGCCTAGTGGCATGGTCCACCACCACCAGTATAAATCTGTGCCCAGATGTAGTTTGAGGATCCATGGGACCAACAATGTCAATCCCAACCCTCTCAAAGGGAACCCCCACCACAGGTAGTGGTATCAGGGGGGCCTTTGTAGTACCACCTGCCTTACCACTGGCTTGACAGGTGACACAGGAGCGACAAAACTCCTTTGTGTCTTCAGACATGTGAGGCCAATGAAAGTGAGGGACAATTCTGTCCCAAGTCTTGTTTTGGCCTAGGTGACCTGCTAATGGGATGTCATGTGCTAGTGTCAATAGGAAGCCCCTAAATGTCAGAGGTATAACCAACCTCCTGGTGGCACCAGGCTTGGGGTCTCTACTCTCTGAGTAAAGGAGTCCATCATCCCAGTAGATCCTATGGGACCCACTAGCACTCCCAGCAGCCTCAGCAGCAGCTTGCTGTCTGAGGGGTTCAAGAGAGGGGCAGCTCAGCTGCTCCTGGCTCAGATCTGACCTGGAAGGGCCCCCTGTCCCCAAGAACTCAACCTGATCAGCTTCAAGATCATCTGGGACAGTTCCTTCTTCAGGACTAAGATCAGCTCCCTCAAGAGACTGGACTGGATTCTGAAGCAGGGGGGAAGACACTGCCTTACCCCTACTGCTCCTCCTCTTGGAAGGCGCCTGGTCCATTTTTCCAGGATCCAGGGCCTGTTCAGTGTTAGACATTTTTGCCTGTGACCTAGTCATAGCAAACACATCTGCAGGGATACCAAACATTTCTGCATGAGTCCTGAGTTCCACTTCAGCCCAAGCTGAAGTTTCTAAATCATTGCCCAACAAGCATTCAACAGGGAGGTCTGCACTTACCACAACCTTCTTAGGGCCAGTTACCCCTCCCCAGGTGAAATTAACAACTGCCAAGGAATGGTCTGTCCTGACATTGCTAGCATTGGTCACTTGGTACATCTCACCAAGTATGATTTGCTCAGGAGCCACAAGATATTTTGTCACCATTGTGACACTTGCTCCTGTGTCCCTGAATGCCAAGGCCTCTTTTCCATTTATCAAAGGCTGTTGTCTGTATTTGCCCAGATTACTGGGGCTTACAAATAAGGAGGCCATATCCAGGCTTCCATCACAGATCAATACAGCCTGAGCGGGAACTCTGACTAGGCCAGAGTCCACCTCAGATCCCAGGGTTAACCCTACTACACCCTTATTCTGAGTACCACCACTTGGAGCTGAACTAGGGGGAACAGTTGCCTTAGGGGCAGTGGTGGTTGGAGTTGAGTCCTTAGACTTGGTACAATCACTTATCCAATGGGTCTTCTGTTTACAGATTTGACACCATGGCTTCTTCTTGCCTTTACCCTTGTTTGATTGTGACTCCCCACCAGATGCAGATTTTGGGGCCCTTGAGAAGACTTCTGGTCTTTACCCTTCTCCCCACCCTTATCAGAGTTTTTAGAATCTTGCTTCTTGGAGTCACCACCTTGGTTCTGAACCTTCTGCCTCACCCTGGTTCTGACCCATTTGTCTGCCTTCTGGCCCAATTCTTGGGGAGAGGTCAGATCAGAGTCCACCAGGTACTGATGCAACAGCTGATTTTGACAATTATTAAGGATCTGCTCCCTCATAATTACATTGTACAATCCTTTAAAATCACACACTTTACTGCCAAGTAACCAGCCTTCCAGAGCCTTAGTAGCACAATCTACAAAGTCAACCCAGTCTTGAGTCTGTGCCTTTTGGGTATCTCGGAACTTAATCCTGTATTGCTCAGTGGTTAAGCCAAACCCATCAATCAGAGCACTCTTCAAGACTTTGTAATTATCAGCATCCTCTTCTCTAACAGTGAGGAGCTTGTCTCTACCTTTGTCTGCAAAGGAGAGCCACAAGATTGCTGCCCACTGCTCCTGAGGGACCCTCTGTACCTTACAGGCCCTCTCCAGTGCAGTTATCCATTTGTGGATGTCATCCCCACTCTGGTAGGGAGGGACAATCTTGTTCAGGTTCCTATGGTCATGAGTATGTTCTCTACCTCTAGGGACACTGTTGCTGCCACCATGGGGCTCTAGCCCCAACTTTTTAGAAGCTCTCTGAAGCGCCAGGGATTCCCTATCTAAGGCCAATTGCTCTCTCTTGATTCTGAGCTTAGCTCTCTCAAACTCAAGCAGTTGGCACTTCCTCTCATAAGAGGACTCCCTTTTATGAGAAGCAGAGGTCCTATGAGAAACAGAGCTCCCTACAGAAGTACCAGAATGATTAGATTCCTGAGAAGGAGATCTTGATCTTCTTGGTAAACTGTTAACCCTTCCAGGTGGGGTAAAGAGAGGGCCACTGAGGCCTTCTCCCTCACCTTCAGGAAGAATTGGATTGTCCAGGTTAGGATCAGTTTGATCCTCCTGGCCAGCATCAGAGTCCAGGTCATAGAAGTTTTCACTTCCTGGCCTTTCCTCTTCTGCTGTCCCACCCAACTTGCCTGCCTCATCAGACCCTGGGGTCTTTCTGAGGTCATCTAAAAGCAAAGCCTCTATGAGGCGTTGAGTGTTTGGGTTTTTCCCTGACTTCAGTTTCCTAGATGTACACATGGTTCTCAATTCCTGAAATGAGATATGGTCATACTTAGTTGGCAGAGGCCCACTGGCTTCTGGCCTAGAAGACATACTAGTGTTGTGTGGTGTAGGCACCTACCTAACCTAGTGGGAGCTACTGAAACTCTCTTGAGTTGGAGAAAGGGTGTGCTAGACCCTTGACTTACCCAACTCTAAGTTCAGTAGAACTTACTTTATTCTAGTCTTGATTTATATGTACCTAAGTACCTTTAGTGATTTTCAGTTAGTCACTCAATGAGATTATCTGGTAAAACAATAGCAAGCTTGAATCCCAACCGCTGCACACCAATGTGAGAAGTTCGCCTCGTATATGCTGTCCACTAATTAAAGTGGGCACCTTGCACCAGTCCAAACGACCCTTATTGATGATTAGGTTAAAGACAACCTTTATTGAAAGCTATCCTAGAGGTAGCTATGGAGAGCAGCCTTCAGGCTAAGTCTCGAAGGAATGTAAAGCAGCCTGTTTTACCAGATCATAACCTCCTGAATGACCAAATGAAAGGAGAACCACACAAGGAATATATAAAATATATGTATTTATTACTAAACACTCTCTACTAACCTCTTTATGAGATTAGAGAACAAAGCACACAATATTAAATCACTAGAACGACAGTAAATAGCACAATACACAGTGGGCTCCAGGGGAGACCAAACCATATACTAAGAAAGTGGTATAACAACCACGACTTGACTAGACACAGTGCCTAGAGCACGTAGAATCGCTGGGACCCCAAGGAACCACCCAAGGTAGTGACACAGGGGACCCACGGAGGACGGGTGCAGTGTGTGAACACAGGCGCGAGCTCCGTACAACCTTATGAGAAAGTCGCGGTTGGAAATTTAAAGATTAAGGACACTTCGGAGAGGACTTTAAGCAAACCCAGCTAAACATAGAAGGTTCTAAGGCCAGCACCCTTGAGAGTACCGAGGTACCCGTGTTACCTATCCCAGAGGAGCCGGGTGCATAGGGGTCAAGTGATGTCAGAAACCGTCGTTTTCAATGGCGTGATGCGGAAAAGTGCTGCTGCCGTGAAGATGAAAAGTGTCCGGTGTGATCCAAGCCTGGATCGGAGATGAGAAGAACCTGAAAGCAGAGGGGACAGAGTCTGGGTCACTTCACAGTGACCAGGGGCACGATAGACGAATGCCCACCGATGTCGGGTGTTTCAGGTGCAAAGAGGTGAAGCTTGACTCTGCAGCCACGGGGACCAGGAGACGTCGACGATGACCAAAGTCTGGAGGTGAGCTGTCCCACGAAGGATGTCGAGTGCTGGGGGGGTCAGTGTCCGGATTGAACACCAACAAGCCTTGGCAACTACAACCCACGTGGGCAGAGGAAAGATGCTCCGCTGAGGACCAGCAAGGTCCTGGGGACTCTCCAAGCTATGGAGAGTCAGGGCACGTCTGGAGCAACCAGGAAAGCCCACGGAAAGTCAAAGTTACCTTCACAGGGACCCACAGGCCAACGGACCAGGGATCGCGAAGGGACCTCGAGCTGAATCACAAAATACCAGCCCACGGAACACTCGTGGAGTGTAGGCCGGAAATCTTCGGTGGAATTACTGCTCGGGGTCAGGACTACAAGTAGCCCAAAGCACAGCTTCAGTGATCGCCGAAAAGCATATGCTGCTGCAAATGTACATGGTGCACAGGGGTTCGGGTTGCACGGTCCCCACAAGGGATACGGGCCTCAGAATTGCTGAGAGCGCAGATCAACCTCAGAGACCTCGGAACCCACCTCCTGTGTTGCAGAAATCTTCGGAGTCTTCAGGAGCTTGGGAGATGCAAACCGGTCAGATGCGTTTAGGTGCCTGCCTTGTAGGGGAGTAACTCCTTACTCCAAGGGAGATTTCTTCAGTCATCCAGCGTCGTGCAGATCGTCGAAGTACTTGGTTTCTGTAGCAGAGTTTAGTCCAGGTAAAATCTAAAGTCCTGTAGTCAGGGGTTCCTACTTTATACCCAAGGAAGGGGTGTGACTAACCCACCTATGGGAGGGTCAGGACAGAGGGTTGCTACACCCATGTCCTTTGTCCAGTTTCGTGCCAGAGCAGGAGCAAATGGCTCCTGCAACCGGTTTGAGCTGGACTATGCACAGGGACACCAAATGTGCCCCCAGTGCAGACATGAAAGCACTCTCAGAGTGCACCCACCCAGCCCCAATACACTAAAGCCTGTCTGGGAGGTGGTCACACCTCCCTGTGACAGGAAACCTATTGTCCAACCTTCCCCTGCCGGAGTTTCGTCCAGCAGCAGGAGGGCAGACTCGTGTCTGTGGCTGGCAGCATCCATTTTGTGATGCCAGGGACAAGAAAGCTGGTACCGGGTGTACCGGTGTTGTCATATTTCTCCCTCTAGGAGGGTGGAATCATACCTCCCACACCAGTTACTGGTGTGGAGGTGTGATTCCAAGGTGTTTGACACCAAACACGACATGTTTCTATGCAGCCGTTTTAAAGTTAGCATTTACCGCGAGGTTATAATGCACTTAAGTATATATGGTTGGCTGCATCACAAACAACCCCGGAATATAGGTTCAGAAGGCTGCAGAGGGGCTCTGCTCATGCATGGGCACCCTCTCACATAAAACCCAGCACCCTGCCTTCAGGATTGATAAGGCCTGCTATAGGGGTGACTGATAGGTTTATATGTGCAGTGATTAGGATAGATATAGTGAACCTATTGTGAGAAGTTGGCCTGGCATATGCTGTCCACTAGTTATAGTGGGCACCTTGCACCAGTCCAAACGACCCTTATTGATGAAAGGTTTAAAGACAACCTTTATTGAAAGCTATCCTAGTGGTAGCTATGGAGAGCAGCCTTCAGGCTAAGTCTTGAAGGAGTGTAAAGCATCTTGGTTTACCAGATTATAACCTCTTGAATAACTAAATGAAAGGAGAACCACACAAGGTATATATATAAAATATATGTATTTATTTCTAAACACTAACTACTAATCTCTTTATGAGATTAGAGTTCAAGACACACAATATCACAGTATTAAAACAACAGTAAATAGCACAATATACACTGGGCCCCAGGGGGGGACCAAACCATATACTAAGAAAGTGGTATAAGAACCACGACTTGACTAGACACAGTGCCTAGAGCACGTAGAATCGCTGGGACCCCAAGGAACCACCCAAGGTAGTGACACAGGAGACCCACGGGGGACGTGTGCAGTGTGAGAACACAGCCGCGAGCGCCGTAGGATTCAATGCGGAAAGTCGCGGTTGGAATTTTAAAGATAAAGGAGACTTAGGAGAGCACTTTGAGCAAACCCCTTTAGACTTAAGGGGTTCTAGGGCCAACACCCACGGGAGCACGGGACTACTCGAGTTACCTCACCCAGGGAAGCCGGGTGCATAGGTGTCACAGGGTGTCGGGAATCGTCGTCGTTTTCAATGGCGATCTGCTGCAAAGTGCTGCTGCCGTGAAGGAGAAAAGTGTCCGGGGTGATCCAAGCCTGGATCAAAGATGTGAAGAACCTGAAAGCAGAGGGGACAGAGTCTGGGTCACTAGCCAGGGACCAGGAGCGGAGCAATCGAATGCCCACCAATGTCGGGTGCTTCAGGTGCGAAGAGGTGAAGCTTGACTCTGCAGCCACGGGGTCCCGGAGACGTCGACGACAACCAGGAGCCGGATTCAAGCTGTCCCACAAAGGATGTCAAGTGCTGGGGTGTCGGTGATCAGATTGACCACAACAAGCCTTGGCAACAGCAACCCATGCAGGAAGAGAAAAGATGCTTCTGTGCGGACCTGCAAGGTCCTGGGGACTCCCCAAGCAATGGAGAGTCAGGGCACGTCTGGAGCAACCAGGGAAGCCCAATAAAAGTTAGAGTTGCCTTCTTGGGGACCCACAGGTCAACGGACCAGGGATCGCAAAGGGACCTCGAGAGGAATCACAAAATGGCAGCCCACGGAACACTCATTGAGTGTAGGCCTGCAATCTTCAGTGCAATTACTGCTCGGCGTCAGGGCTACAAGTAAGCCAAAGCTCAACCTCAGGGGTTGCCGGAAAGCTGATGCTTCTGCAAATGGTCGCGGTGTCCAGGGGTTCGGGTTGCATGGTCTCCACGAGGGATACGGGCCTCAGACTTGCTGTGGGCACAGATCGACCTCAGAGACCTCGGAAAACCTACCTCCTGTGTGGCAATATTCTTCGGAGTCCGCAGGAACTTCAGAGATGCCAACTGGTCAGTTGCATTAAAGGTGCCTGCCTTGCAGGGGAGTAACTCCTTTACTCCAAGGGAGATTCTTCAGTCATCCAGCGTAGTGTAGATCGTCGAAGTACTTGGTTTCTGGTATCAGAGCTTAGTCCAGGTGTAATCTAAAGTCCTGTAGTCAGGGTTTCCTACTTTATACCCAAAGAAGGGGTGGGACAAACTCTGGGGACCCACCTATGGGAGGGTCAGGAAAGAGGGGTGGCTACACCCATTTCCTTTGTCCAGTTTCACGCCAGAGCAGGGGCTGTGTGCCCCTGCAACCGGTTTGAGCTGGACTATGCACAGGGACACCAAATGTGCCCCCAGTGCAGACTTCAAAGCACTCTGAGAGTGCACCCACCCAGCCCCAATACACTAAAGCCTGTCTGGGAGGTGGTCACACCTCCCTGTGACAGGAAACCTATTGTCCAGGCCTCCCCTGCCGGAGTTTCGTCCAGCAGCAGGAGGGCAGACTCGTGTCTGTGGCTGCAGCATCCATTTTGTGATGCCAGGGTTCTGTTAAGCTGGTACCGGGTGTACCGGTGGTGCCATGTTGCTCCCTCTAGAAGGGAGGAATCATACCTCTCACCCCACTACTGGCGTGGAGGTATGATTCCAAGGTGTTTGACACCAAACACAACAGTTTTCCATGCAGCCATTCTCAAGTTAGCATTTACTGCGGGGTTATAATGCACTTAAGAGTATATGGTCTGGCTGCATCACAAACAACCCCGGAATAAAGATTCCGAAAGCTGCAGAGGTGCTCTGCTCATGCATGGGCACCCTCTCACATGAAACCCAGCACCCTGCCTTCAGGATTGTTAAGGCCTGCCATAGGGGTGACTGATAGATTTACATGTGCAGTGATATGGAGAGATATAGGGAACCTATATCTCAGTAAGGGGTGCATATACCACCGTACACAGGCTGCTGTAGCAGACCTGTTGTGTCATTTTAAAAGGCTTCCCAGGGGTGGCACAATACATGCTGCAGCCCCTGGTAGGCCGCTGGGGTACCTATGCCCTGGGTACATAGTATACCATATACTAGGGACTCACAAGGGTACCCCAGAATCCAATCTGGAGTGTACCTAAAGTACATACAATCAATTTAGAGTAGAAAGCAGATAGACTGGGATCCTGATTAGCAGGGCCTCAGTCTGGCTAAGTCGAAAAACAGTGAAACATCAGCACAAAGTGGGGGTAACTATAAGAAGCAGATCCTACTCTCCTACACCTATATCTAAGTAAGGGGTGCATGCACCACCTTACGCAGGCTGCTGTAGCAGACCTGTTGTGTCATTTTAAATGGTCTCTCAGGGGTGGCATAATACATGCTGCAGCCCCTGGGAGGCCTCTGGGGTACCTAGGCCCTGGGTAGATAGTATACCATATACTAGGGACTTATAAGGGTACCCCAGAATCCAATCTGGAGTGTACCTAAAGTACTTGCAATCAATTTAGAGGAGAAAGTAGATAGACTGGAGTTCTGAATAGCAGGATCCCAGTCAGACTAAGTCGAAAAAAGTGAAACATCAGCAAAAAGTGGGGGTAACTATAAGAAGCAGATCCTACTTCCTACACAACTCCCCCCCTCCAAACGTCAGGACATTAAACTAATCTTGACCAGTTGAGTCTTCATGTTCTAAGTGGAAATATCTGGAGAGTCCATCTGCATTTGCAAGGTTACTCCCAGGTCTATGTTCCACTGTATAGTCCATCCCCTGTAGGGAAATGGACCACCTCAAAAGTTTAGGGTTTTCACCCTTCATCTGTTTTAGCCATAAGAGGAGCTTATGGTCTGTCTGAACAATGAAGTGAGTGCCAAACAAGTATGGCCTCAGCTTCTTCAGAGCCCAAACCACAGCAAAGGCTTCCCTCTCAATGGCTGACCAACGTTTCTCTCTGGGGGTCAGCCTTCTGCTAATAAAAGCTACTGGCTGATCCTGACCCTCATCATTCAATTGTGATAACACAGCCCCTACCCCCAACTCAGATGCATCTGTTTGGACAATGAATTGTTTGGAATAGTCAGGACTTTGCAGAATGGGAGCAGTGCACATGGCCTGCTTCAGGTCATCAAATGCCTTTTGACAGCTAACTGTCCACTGAACTTTCTTTGGCATTCTCTTGGAAGTTAAGTCATTCAAAGGGGTCACTATGGATCCATATCCTTTGACAAACCTCCTATAGTACCCAGTCAGGCCCAAGAAAGCTCTGACCTGAGTCTGGGTGGTTGGAGCAACCCAGTCCATGATGGTCTGGATTTTACTCTGCAATGGTTGAACCTGGCCTCCACCCACAAGGTGGCCCAGGTATACAACTTGACTCTACCCTATCTGGCACTTGGTGACCTTGATAGTGAGGCCTTCTTTCTGCAGGGCCTCCAAAACATTTCTCAGGTGGACCAGGTGATCCTCCCAGGTGGAGCTAAAGACAGCAGTATCATCAAGATAAGCTGCAGTATAGGCTTCCAGGCCTGTAAGGACTTTATTCACCAACCTTTGAAAAGTGGCAGGTGCATTCTTCAAACCAAAGGGCATCACCACAAATTGGTAGTGCCCACTAGGGGTTGAGAATGCTGTTTTGGCTTTTGCATCCTCAGCTAATCTGATTTGCCAGTAGCCAGCTGTTAGGTCAAATGTGCTCAGAAACTTGGCTGAGGCCAAAGTATCTATAAGCTCATCTGCCCTAGGGATTGGATGGGCATCAGTCCTAGTGACTGCATTGAGACCTCTGTAGTCAACACAAAACCTCATCTCTCTCTTACCATCTTTGGTGTGAGGTTTGGGTACCAAGACTACTGGACTAGCCCAAGGGCTATCTGAGGGTTCAATCACACCCAAATCCAACATCTTCTGGACCTCAGTCCTGATGCAGTCCCTGACATGGTCAGGTTGCCTGTAAATCTTATTTTTAACAGGCAGACTGTCCCCAGTGTCCACTTCGTGAGTGCACCAGGTAGTCTGACTTGGAGTCAGTGAAAACATATGTCTAAACTGATTAAGAACTTTTCTGCAATCAGTTTGCTGTTGGACAGTGAGGCTGCCTGCCAAGGCTACACCATCAACTGAACCATCATCAGGGTTCTGTGAGAGCAGGTCAGGAAGTGGATCACTCTCTTCCTCCTGTCCCTCATCAGTAGCCATGAGCAAGCCCATGTCTGCCCTGTCAACATATGGTTTGAGCCTGTTGACATGGAGCACCCTATGGGGGCGCCTGGCAGTTCCAAGGTCCACCAGGTAGGTAACCTCTCCCTTTTGCTCAACAATTGTATGAGGGCCACTCCACTTGTCTTGGAGGGCTGCTGGGGCCACAGGCTCCAACACCCATACTTTCTGTCCTGGCTGATAAACAGTCAACACAGACGTTTGGTCATGCCAGGCCTTTTGCAATTCCTGGCTAGCCTCAAGGTTTTTAGTTGCCTTCTTCATGTACTCAGCCATCCTGGAGCGGAGACCAAGTACATAGTCCACAATATCCTGTTTAGGGGGTTTGAGAGGTAACTCCCATCCCTCCTTCACTAGACACAATGGACCCCTAACTGTATGTCCAAACAAAAGTTCAAATGGGCTATAACCAACCCCCTTCTGAGGAACCTCTCTGTAGGCAAAGAGAAGGCAGGGCAAAAGTATGTCCCATCTGCGCCTAAGCTTTTCTGGGAGACCTTTAATCATGCCCTTTAGGGTTTTGTTGAACCTTTCAACTAACCCATTGCATTGTGGGTGATAAGGGGTGGTACATTTGTAATTTACTCCACACTCCTTCCACATAGCAGTCAAGTAACTAGACATGAAGTTTGGACCTCTGTCTGATACTACCTCCTTAGGAAAACCCACCCTGGAAAAGATTCCCAGGAGGGCCCTTGCAGGAGCTGTGGTAGGTCTAAGGGGAATTGCCTCTGGATACCTAGTGGCATGGTCCACCACCACCAGTATAAATCTGTGCCCAGATGCAGTTTGAGGATCCATGGGACCAACAATGTAAATCCCAACCCTCTCAAAGGGAACCCCCACCACAGGTAGTGGTATCAGGGGGGGCCTTTGTAGTACCACCTGCCTTACCACTGGCTTGACAGGTGACACAGGAGCGACAAAACTCCTTTGTGTCTTCAGACATGTGAGGCCAATGAAAGTGAGAGACAGTTCTGTCCCAAGTCTTGTTTTGGCCTAGGTGACCTGCTAATGGGATGTCATGTGCTAGTGTCAATAGGAAGCCCCTAAACTTCAGAGGTATAACCAACCTCCTGGTGGCACCAGGCTTGGGGTCTCTACTCTCTGAGTAAAGGAGTCCATCATCCCAGTAGATCCTATGGGACCCACTAGCACTCCCAGCAGCCTCAGCAGCAGCTTGCTGTCTGAGGGGTTCAAGAGAGGGGCAGCTCAGCTGCTCCTGGCTCAGATCTGCCCTGGAAGGGCCCCCTGTCCCCAAGAACTCAACCTGATCAGGTTCAAGCTCATCTGGGACAGTTCCTTCTTCAGGACTAAGATCAGCTCCCTCAAGAGACTGGTCTGGATTCTGAGGCAGGGGGAAGACACTGCCTTACCCCTACTGCTCCTTCTCTTGGAAGGCGCCTGGTCCATTTTCCAGGATCCAGGGCCTGTTCAGTGTTAGACATTTTTGCCTGTGACCTAGTCATAGCAAACACATCTGCAGGGATACCCAACATTTCTGCATGAGTCCTGAGTTCCACTTCAGCCCAAGCTGAAGTTTCTAAATCCTTGCCCAACAAGCATTCAACAGGGAGGTCTGCACTTATCACAACCTTCTTAGGGCCAGTTACCCCTCCCCAGGTGAAATTAACAACTGCCAAGGAATGGTCTGTCCTGGCATTGGTCACTTGGTACATCACACCAAGTATGATTTGCTCAGGAGCCACAAGATCTTTTGTCACCATTGTGACACTTGCTCCTGTGTCCCTGAATGCCAAGGCCTCTTTTCCATTTTTCAAAGGCTGTTGTCTGTATTTGCCCAGATTACTGGGGCTTACAAATAAGGAGGCCATATCCAGGCCTCCATCACAGATCAATACAGCCTGAGTGGGAACTCTGACTAGGCCAGAGTCCACCTCAGATCCCAGGGTTAACCCTACTACACCCTTATTCTGAGTACCACCACTTGGAGCTGAACTAGGGGGAACAGTTGCCTTAGGGGCAGTGGTGGTTGGAGTTGAGTCCTTGGACTTGGTACAATCACTTGTCCAATGGGTCTTCTGTTTACAGATTTGACACCATGGCTTCTTCTTGCCTTTACCCTTGTTTGATTGTGACTCCCCACCAGATGCAGATTTTTGGGGCCCTTGAGAAGACTTCTGGTCTTTACACTTCTCCCCACCCTTATCAGAGTTTTCAGAATCTTGCTTCTTGGAGTCACCACCTTGGTTCTGAACCTTCTGCCTCACCTTGGTTCTGACCCATTTGTCTGCCTTCTGGCCCAATTCTTGGGGAGAGGTCAGATCAGAGTCCACCAGGTACTAATGCAACAGCTGATTTTGACAATTATTAAGCATCTGCTCCCTCATAATTAAATTGTACAATCCTTTAAAATCACACACTTTACTGCCAAGTAACCAGCCTTCCAGGGCCTTAGTAGCACAATCTACAAAGTCAACCCAGTCTTGAGTCTGTGCCTTTTGGGATTCTGGATTCAATCTTTATTTCGGTATAAAAAGACCATAAAAGGTTTTGCAAATAAAAAATACTGTTCAAGGGATCAACATCGTGTCATGACGAACTTAAGATACAATACTGCCAAACACACTAGACACTCTATTAAGTAATCGACCATATTATAACAATAAAATAATATATCTAAAATTTCACAATTTAGCATTTCAGTTTAAAAATAGATAAAAACGGGTATGAGGAATATTCATATCAGGCTGCAAACGAGATTCGACTGTACAATTCAATAAATACATCTAAAATGGTGTATAAAAAGACACTTGTTTCAGTAGTAAATATAAAGACTAGTCTATTGGTTATTATACAATTAATTTTATAGTCATAAAGTGCATGTGCCAAGTCCGTTTATGTTTTTAGTAAATCAACCTAGAGTTTCAGGCCTTCCCTTTTCCTTACTAAGCTTACACCAAACAAATACCTACTGACACTAAAAACCACTGTATTGCTCAGTGGTTAAGCCAAACCCATCAATCAGAGCACTCTTCAAGACTTTGTAATTATCAGCATCCTCTTCTCTAACAGTGAGGAGCTTGTCTCTACCTTTGTCTGCAAAGGAGAGCCACAAGATTGCTGCCCACTGCTCCTGAGGGAACCTCTGTACCTTACAGGCCCTCTCTAGTGCAGTTATCCATTTGTGGATGTCATCCCCACTCTGGTAGGGAGGGACAATCTTGTTCAGGTTCCTATGGTCATGAGTATGTTCTCTACCTCTAGGGACACTGTTGCTGCCACCATGGGGCTCTAGCCCCAACTTTTTAGAAGCTCTCTGAAGCTCCAGGGATTCCCTATCTAAGGCCAATTGCTCTCTCTTGATTCTGAGCTTAGCTCTCTCAAACTCAAGCAGTTGGCACTTCCTCTCATAAGAGGACTCTCTTTTATGAGAAGCAGAGGTCCTATGAGAAACAGAGCTCCCTACAGAAGTACCAGAATGATTAGATTCCTGAGAAGGAGATCTTGATCTTCTTGGTAAACTGTTAACCCTTCCAGGTGGGGTAAAGAGAGGGCCACTGAGGCCTTCTCCCTCACCTTCAGGAAGAATTGGATTGTCCAGGTTAGGATCAGTTTGATCCTCCTGGCCAGCATCAGAGTCCAGGTCATAGAAGTTTTCACTTCCTGGCCTTTCCTCTTCTGCTGTCCCACCCAACTTGCCTGCCTCATCAGACCCTGGGGTCTTTCTGAGGTCATCTAAAAGCAAAGCCTCTATGAGGCGTTGAGTGTTTGGGTTTTTCCCTGACTTCAGTTTCCTAGATGTACACATGGTTCTCAATTCCTGAAATGAGATATGGTCATACTTAGTTGGCAGAGGCCCACTGGCTTCTGGCCTAGAAGACATACTAGTGTTGTGTGGTGTAGGCACCTACCTAACCTAGTGGGAGCTACTAAACTCTCTTGAGTTGGAGAAAGGGTGTGCTAGACCCTTGACTTACCCAACTCTAAGTTCAGTAGAACTTACTTTATTCTAGTCTTGATTTATATGTACCTAAGTACCTTTAGTCGTTTTCAGTTAGTCACTCAATGAGATTATCTGGTAAAACAATAGCAAGCTTGAATCCCAACCGCTGCACACCAATGTGAGAAGTTGGCCTGGTATATGCTGTCCACTAATTAAAGTGGGCACCTTGCACCAGTCCAAACGACCCTTATTGATGTTTAGGTTAAAGACAACCTTTATTGAAAGCAATCCTAGAGGTAGCTATGGAGAGCAGGCTAAGTCTCGAAGGAATGTAAAGCAGCCTGTTTTACCAGATCATGACCTCCTGAATGACCAAATGAAAGGAGAACCACACAAGGAATATATAAAATATATGTATTTATTACTAAACACTTTCTACTAACCTCTTTATGAGATTAGAGAACAAAGCACACAATATTAAATCACTAGAACGACAGTAAATAGCACAATACACAGTGGGCTCCAGGGGAGACCAAACCATATACTAAGAAAGTGGTATAACAACCACGACTTGACTAGACACAGTGCCTAGAGCACGTAGAATCGCTGGGACCCCAAGGAACCACCCAAAGTAGTGACACAGGGGACCCACAGAGGACGGGTGCAATGTGTGAACACAGGCGCGAGCTCCGTACAACTCTATGAGAAAGTCGCGGTTGGAAATTTAAAGATTAAGGACACTTCGGAGAGGACTTTAAGCAAACCCAGCTAAACATAGAAGGTTCTAAGGCCAGCACCCTTGAGAGTACCGAGGTACCCGTGTTACCTATCCCAGAGGAGCCGGGTGCATAGGGGTCAAGTGATGTCGGAAACCTTCGTCGTTTTCAATGGCGTGATGCGGAAAAGTGCTGCTGCCGTGAAGATGAAAAGTGTCCGGTGTGATCCAAGCCTGGATCGGAGATGAGAAGAACCTGAAAGCAGAGGGGACAGAGTCTGGGTCACTTCACAGTGACCAGGGGCACGATAGACGAATGCCCACCGATGTCCGGTGTTTCAGGTGCGAAGAGGTGAAGCTTGACTCTGCAGCCACGGGGACCAGGAGACATCGACGATGACCAAAGTCCAGAGGTGAGCTGTCCCACGAAGGATGTCAAGTGCTGGGGGGTCAGTGTCCGGATTGAACACCAACAAGCCTTGGCAACTACAACCCACGCCGGCAGAGGAAAGATGCTCCGCTGAGGACCAGCAAGGTCCTGGGGACTCTCCAAGCTATGGAGAGTCAGGGCAAGTCTGGAGCAACCAGGAAAGCCCACGGAAAGTCAAAGTTACCTTCACAGGGACCCACAGGCCAACGGACCAGGGATCGCGAAGGGACCTCAAGCTGAATCACAAAATACCAGCCCACGGAACACTCGTGGAGTGTAGGCCGGAAATCTTCAGTGGAATTACAGCTCGGGGTCAGGACTATAAGTAGTCCAAAGCACAGCTTCAAGGATTGCCAAAAAGCATATGCTGCTGCAAATGTACATGGTGCACAGGGTTACGGGTTGCACGGTCCCCACGAGGGATACGGACCTCAGAATTGCTGAGAGCGCAGATCAACCTCAGAGACCTTGGGAACCCACCTCCTGTGTTGCAGAAATCTTCGGAGTCCTCAGGAGCTTGGGAGATGCAAACTGGTCAGATGCGTGTAGGTGCCTGCCTTGCAGGGGAGTAACTCCTTTACTCCAAGGGAGATTTCTTCAGTCGTCCAGCGTCGTGCAGATCGTTGAAGTACTTGGTTTCTGTAGCAGAGTTTAGTCCAGGTAAAATCTAAAGTCCTGTAGTCAGGGGTTCCTACCTTATACCCAAGGAAGGGGTGTGACTAACTCTGGGGAACCACCTATGGGAGGGTCAGAACAGAGGGGTGGCTACACCCATGTCCTTTGTCCAGTTTCGCGCCAGAGCAGGAGCAAATGGCTCCTGCAACCGGTTTGAGCTGGACTATGCACAGGGACACCAAATGTGCCCCCAATGCAGACATGAAAGCACTCTCAGAGTGCACCCACCCGGCCCCAATACACTAAAGCCTGTCTGGGAGGCGGTCACACCTCCTGTGACAGGAAACCTATTGTCCAACCTTCCCCTGCCGGAGTTTCGTCCAGCAGCAGGAGGGCAGACTCGTGTCTGTGGCTGGCAGCATCCATTTTGTGATGCCAGGGTCAAGAAAGCTGGTACCGGGTGTACCGGTGTTGTCATATTTCTCCTCTAGGAGGGTGGAATCATACCTCCCACACCAGTTACTGGTGTGGAGGTGTGATTCCAAGGTGTTTGACACCAAACACGACATGTTTCCATGCAGCCGTTTTAAAGTTAGCATTTACCGCGAGGTTATAATGCACTTAAGTATATATGGTTGGCTGCATCACAAACAACCCCGGAATATAGGTTCCGAAGGCTGCAGAGGGCTCTGCTCATGCATGGGCACCCTCTCACATAAAACCCAGCACCCTGCCTTCAGGATTGATAAGGCCTGCTATAGGGGTGACTGATAGGTTTATATGTGCAGTGATTAGGATAGATATAGTGAACCTATATCTAAGTAAGGAGTGCATGCACCACCTTACACAGGCTGCTGTAGCAGACCTGTTGTGTCATTTTAAATTGTCTCTCAGGGGTGGCATAATACATGCTGCAGCCCCTGGGAGGCCTCTGGGGTACCTAGGCCCTGGGTACATAGTATACCATATACTAGGGACTTATAAGGGTACCCCAGAATCCAATCTGGAGTGTACCTAAAGTACTTGCAATCAATTTCGAGGAGAAAGCAGATAGACCGGGGTCCTGAATAGCAGGATCCCAGTCAGACTAAGTCGAAAACAGTGAAACATCAGCAAAAAGTGGGGGTAACTATAAGAAGCAGATCCTACTCTCCTACATTTTTTACTCTGTTTTTCTCTACTTTTTCTTTTCTCTCATTTCTACCTCTACTTTTTTCTTTTCCACCATTTACCCCTTTTTTGTTTGTGTTACTTTCTTTCTTCTTCGCTTTCATTTTCTTTATTTATCTTTTTTTCGATACTTTTCTTTCTCTCTAATTCTCTCATTATTTTTCACCTTCTTTCTTGCAATAATTCTTTCCTTTTCAGCATTCTTTTTTCCTTTCTTTTCTGTCTTTCTCCTTTCTCCATTTATTTTCCTTCCTCCCCTCTATTTTTGTTTTCTCTTCTCTACTCCCTTTCATTTGTGCTCTCTTTCTTTACCTGTATTTTCTATTTTCTTCCCTTTCTTTCTTTCAGTCTTATATTCTTTCTCTTCCTATTTCATCACATACTGTTTTCTTTCTATTGTTGTATCTACTTAGTGTACGTTTTATATTTTGTTTCTCTTTTCTTCCTCAACTACTGTCCTTTCTCCATGTCTCTCCTTTCTGTTTCTTTTTTCATTTTGTTCTACTCTTTCTTTCCATTTCTCTAATGTTTTCCTTTACTTTCTTCCCATCCTTTTCTTCTTCTCTATTTTTCTCTTGATTTCTTCTTGTTCTCTTTCGTGCTCTTTTCTTTGTTCCTCTCCTTTCATTCATTCATTCCTTTCACTGTTTCTTTCTTTTTGCTTCCTTTTTTATTTTCTTCTTAATTTCTCTCTTTCCTCCTTTATCGCCTTTGTTTCTTCTCATTGTTTCTCTGTTTATTTTTTCGTCATTCTTTTTCTCCTTTCTTTTGTTCTCCTTTTTCCCGTCTTTCTCTGCTTCTTTTTTCTTTCTTTCTCTCTTGTTTTTTTCTCTCATGCTGTCGTTCTTTCCTTTCTTTGTCTCTTTCTCTCTTCCATTCCTTTTTTCTCTCACGTTCTCTGTCTCTCCTTCTCTCTCTCTCTCTCTATTACTTTCTCTTTCACTGTCTCAAGAGAAAAAGGACAAAACTGATCCTTAGAGACCCTAAATGTGTACTGTTTGTGATACAGTTTCTGTGCCATTAATACTGTATGCTTCATGTATATAAGTTATTTGGCCTCTGTGTATATGTATCAAATCCGTATATTAGGCAGTAGCTTTTGACGGTTTTCAACGATCAGAAGTAGCTCTCGCTATAGGAAAGGTTGGAGACCCCTGGATTGGAGGTTAACAACTGGATGCCAGTCATAGCGATATTCCCATCAAAATGGTACCTCAGGGCCCCAGCCCTAATCTTTATGATTCTGTTATCAGCCCCATCTCCTTCCTGAGATGTGCCTAGAACCCTTTCCAATGACCTCTCCCTGAATCAAAGAGCACCCTTTGAAATGTACTGATGAGCCTGGATCTCCTTCCTCCAGTGTGTGTCCCACCCAGCTCACAGGAATGCAGCAATCCACAAGTCTGTCCAGAGGAAGTCCTCTACCTCCTCATGCTCCTCCAGTCAGCCCCGGATTTCCCAAACTAAAACCCAGCATACTGTAGAATCTGAATGTAACAATAACAACTAAAACTCCCGGAGAGGAGAGGCTGTGGTCCAGAATTCTGAATGAAACTCTATTAACTTTGAATTGGACTGCAATCAATGTAATAATCTGTTTAGAAATGAATCGGGAGAGAGTGAGGGAATTGATATCTGCCCCATATAGTAGGCTTCCCTGGGTGATAACTATGCAGCAGAAGATGGAGCTATTCACAGGGAAAGACATCTGGCTCTTGACGGCTGTGTTTCTATCTAAAATACAGAACTTTACGTTCTATTTTAAATAAAAAAATGGTGTCTCGGGTGACACCTGTGATTTCAGCAAGAAAAAAAACTCCTAGGCTAATTGCCACAGTCTTTGTAGAACTGCTGCACCTTACCTTTTCTTGGTGGTAAAAGTGTCAGGATATAGAGCAAATTAACCACAAATTATAATATCACTGAAACCATCATAGCTCATCCCTTGCAACGTAATATCATAGCTGAAGATAGACCTGTGCCAAGTGAAGTAAACTGCCCTCAGGTATGTAAATAACATCCCATGGTAACTTGGCTGCACTCAAGCTACAGCCTACTGATAGTAGAGGTGCCACCCCTGTAGGTGCCAAAGTCAGGAGTAGCACTGCTCTGGTGTCTCCTTGAGCTGCAAACATTGATAACCAGCATAGCACAGGCTTAGTCCTGTTGATGGCCAGTAAGAAAGTAATGCCAACAATACAGCAGGGCCTCCATGTGCTTGGAGAGGAAAATTAAACTGTCAGCAAGGTTGACACCTCTAAAAATGTTGAAAAACAATGTCTTGGTGGTCCTAATATCCATGATTTCAGTGCTGAGAAGATTAATACATTTTTGGCCAGGGAACAGTGAAGACTAAAAAAGAAAACAAGCATTGGCATAGCCAATAGGTCTCGCTTTTGGGACCTTATAAGTATTAGTTATGCAGCAAAATATCCTTGTTGCAACAACAGCAACTGTTGCATGGCTAAACACTTATAAGGTCGCAAAGGCGAGACCTATTGGCTATGCCAATGCTTGTTTTCTAATTGCATGCCTTTCAAGTTCCCAATTTCACTTCATTTCGTCTGTAAATAAATGCTTGCTGTTTATTTTATATATTTATGACTATAAGTGCTTTGTAAACCAAACAGCAGCCTAGTGCTGCTGTTCAACTGGGGGCTTCATGTAAAGGTCAGGGCGTACTAGGAGTATCGATGGATTACATTGAGTGGGAAAATCATGCTGCTGTTTCGCAGCCCTGTACAAAGAAAGTGGTTTTGAAAACGTAAGTGCGAATGCATGTGCATCGACTTGTGTATGGAATGAAGCAGGTGTTTTATTGACTCCAATGCAGTCGGCTGACACTGTCCAAATGACCAGAAATGTTAACACGTTAATGCAGACATAACATACAAAAAAAACAGTAAACAAGTGTAACCAAGCTACAGTGGTAAAAGACTTGACCACGATAACAGATGGAGCCATGTCAGTGCTTAATTTGTAAAAAAAAAACAAAAAAAACAAGTGCCAGGCGCTAGTCAGGAGGCCACAGCAGCTTGCTCCACCCATTGTGTCTGCCAGTGATGCAAATGACAGTACTAACCATCACACTCCAACAAGTGCGACAATTCAGACTATTCCAGGCCCCCAAAGCTATAAGAGTGGATTGGGGGGGGGCAGGTATTAGCTATTTTAATGTACATTGTATTAATAATAAACTGTCATTGTGCTAATTTAGAAACACAGCGCCACCATATGGCAGACTGCCATAAGTGCTGGTGTTGACGATCAATTGCTGGTGCCGAGCACCAGAAACCCCGGCTCAAATTAAGCACCGAGGCATGGGGACCAGGACATGAATGAAGGAAGTGGTGGCAAAAGGCCACGATCCTTGACTGAGGGAGACATGAATGATGGAGCCAATAGAAAAGCTGCCCTTGTATACTCGGGGTGAGTTATGGTATGTTATACAATGTCTTAAGTGCAACAAATACCTCAAGAGCGTCTCCGGTGCTAAGCAGAGCTCAGAATGACACAAAAGAGACTTTGCTCTTAAAAACCCAGGTAGTTTTTCGAGGCTTTCCTGAAATGTAATAATAAGGGAATCTTACGAAGAGCACAAAGAAGCTCTTCTGAAGTTTGGCAGCCTTGGCAGAGAATAATTTACCGTCAAAGCGAGCCCGCCAGGTGGCACCTGCGATGCGTGGAGACAGAGGACGGGGAAGTTGCATCATCCCGTGGCGACGCAGACAAGAAGCCTGAAGTAGGGGTCACGAGGATCGAATGTGTGTGTGTGTGTGCGCGCGAGGGGCACACTTTGCCATTGCCATGTGAAGTACACACATCAGCTGGAATCTTTCGATGTGACTATCCTCCCTCTTTTCACATCCACTTGTTTGAGACACAAGAGGGTAGGGGCGGAAGGGGGGGGTTGATAGAGCGCGATGAGGGCGGGAGAGTACAGTAGAAGAGGGAAGACATAGATAAACGACGTGCAGAAGTGAATTTTGGCAGGGCATTTAAACGATTAGAGAGAGGGGCGTGAATTGAGTGTAGTAGCGTAAAGAAATGCTTGGTTGGAAAGAAGGGTGCCGGTGAAAGACGGGGAGCTGCGGCGTCGGCGCTGCAACGGAGGCCAGAGTACGCTTGGTGGCGCGTGAAGCCCTGAGGTGAGCGGCGGTTGGGGGTGGAAGGGGGGGGGGTTGATAGAGCGAATGAAAGTGAAAGCGCAAGCAGTGTGCTCATTTTCAAGCACTGCACTCGTGCTTGTGGCGCGCCCCTGCTCGCTCCCGCAAGGTGGATGCCGCCACAAGCACGAGTGCAGTGCTTGAAAATGAGCAGAGCGACGGCTAAAGGCCCTCCTATGCAGCGCATGCGCGCTGTGTAGGCGAGACCTAAAAAAGGAACCTGACCCAATTGTCCATCCGATCAGATTTATTAGCACAATTAGTTGTGCATTGGAGGAGCAACAGAAGGGGCTGGGAGCAGTGCACACTTGAGCCGGTGGTACATGTGCATGTACACTCCATTGTGGCCTGAGCTCTATGTCTCCTGTTGTCCCGCTGACTCCCATCATTCACCGTGGTTGGGCTGTGACTGGTGCTTTGTTAATGCCCAGCTTCACAAGAGTCTGATAATAGAAGAGGGCATTGTGCAGGTACTGCTGTAAGGTTCCTGCAAGACCCTATCTTCAGCGCTGGTCTGAGGTCTAGTCTTGAGGACTGACGAAGGAGTCGGCTGGGGATGTTGAGTGTGGCATCTGTAAAGCTCCTATAAAATACATGGTATGGTGAATACAGCCCCAGTATTAACCGGTCTTCATTTAGAAACAAGGGTGCAACCTGTGCCTTTTTCTTTTTTTCTGTCAAAAAATTGCTGTATTGGATTGACTACCAAGCCATACCTTAGTTAAGTAGAGCGTCCACTTTTAATCTTCCATGAAGACCCTTTTAAGTAGATTATAGGGGGCTCTGGGACCTGTCTGGGAACATGGTGTACTTTTCTCTATGTTCCCTAGCTCCCATTCTCCCAATGTTGGCTATTTCTTTCTTTTACCTTGTCCTTTCAATGCCCACACTGTTAAACTTGAAATTCTGTGCTTCCCTATAACATAAACTTATGCAACAACTGGGAGGGTAACCGATGGATATGCAGGGGGAAGTCTAAAGGATAAATCAGGATTAAGGTCTCTGATTAAAAGGCAACCGAAGAACGCCAACTCAGCTCCTCCTTTCAAGTCCACATGCAGTGTCTTGCATGATCAAACTACTGAAACTACTCAAGTCCAACATGGTATTCTCCAGTGGTTTAGGGATCTACAAAGACCTACCTCTTCAGTACAGGACTACAAAGACCTAGGTCTTCAGTGCAGGACAACAGAGAGCCATTTCCATTGCAACCAAAGGCAACTCAACTAAGAAGCAGCCCACGGAGCTATGATAAATCTCATGCTGGAACTGCCCACAGTAAAAAAAAAAACACGGATTGAGAAATGTGGTGACAATTTCCCACTGTATGATCCTTTATCCCATCTACATAAGGACAAGCCTTTACCCCAAGTTCATTGAGAACACAATAGATGACTTAGCAGTCCAAAAAGGTTTCACCAGTATCCCACTCATCACCACCTCAACCTGGAGACCGCATCTAGACTATCCTCAAGAGAAGCTACAGAAGGAGGAGAAGCTTGAAGGAAGAAAGAGATGAATGTAGGAACTCCTCTTCAGTATAAAGAGAGGCAAACAATCTTTGATTACAAGCCATTTTTGGTACCTATGCCCTCACGTACCCCTTCACTCCACTTGTTGGTGATACAACAATACCTCCATCGCACATACTAGGTGATGGAATGAGAATGGTACCCTGGTAATAACCATATAAGAATGTAAAACCTACAAACTCTGCATTAGAATCTGATTAGTATAAGTGATCGAGGAGAGTGTCCTGGGCCAGAGGGAAAGCAGGATGGACCGGAGGCTGGGGGCTTCCAGGTGCCTTATTTGCTAGATAGCTAGGCTTCTGAAATGCCAATTTCAAGTGGTGGTGATAGTACAGACCTTGTGATGCAGTCCAATCACGAGTTATTAGAGACAATTAGGGAGCAGAAGGAAGAAGTTGTCTTTGTTGTCGAAGAATGAAAGGCATTGAAGGAAAAAATTCAAAATGTTGGTTGCCAGATCCCTGAGAATGGTGCAATCACTGTCTTGCAATCTGCTTTTTACGTCTTTAGTTCATCACACTACCTCGTTGTGATCAGGTTCTGAAACAATCTCTAGCACGCCTCATTGTTTCCCTTATGTTCGTGCTGATATTGTGGTGCATATGATAGGGAAAAATATGGAAGTTTAAACATTATGCCAGGGAGGTGATACACCCAGAAAATTGTGAAGTACACATTCCCATAAGTAGTCACACCAGAGAATGTACATGACATTAAAGGTAAGATTTTATTGCTAAATAGCTCATCTAAAGCGGGCTCTGCTGTGTAAAAGACAGCATTTTGCTACCCCGCTATGGCCTGTGTAATTAAGGGTAAACTGTTTCTGATGCAAAAGTCTCTATGAGAGCCAGAATCTCTCAATTCCAGACAGATGTGTGACACGGTTGATCTGCTAAGAGATGACTTGTGGGTGATGACTAGTGATCCAGCGCAATATTAGCCAACAACATTCATACACCATATACTCACTTGGGCCCATACATTCACACTACACTAATACTTACGCTGGGTGTCAGATGTACTCTTTTATCAAAGTCCCTGCTACCAATTACCTTCTGATTGAAGAGTAATAACTTACCAATGGATCCTTTGCTAATTGGGAAGTTTAAAATGAGTGACATTCATTATAGTACATAATCCTGAAATAACCACTGAGTCAGGAAGTTTTAAAATGTTTATCTAAAGTTTTAGCAGAGTAAAATACAGAAAACACGGTACTTGATTGAAATACCCAAGAAAAAGCATAGAAATGATTTTGCTAATAAATGACGGTGTTTAAGGAAGAGAAGAGAATAGAGACAGCAGCGCAACTAAAGGTTGCAGTATAGTTACCTAAATGCGAGAACCAAGCCCCTTGTCCAAGGAGTTGGAAAGATAGGACCCAGGAAGGATGAAGAGCAAAGACTTCTTCCAGGATCAGGACAGGACCGGTGACCTCTCTACAACAACGCCTGCGCCGTTCCCCTCTCTGATACTCGACTTCTCCTCGATTTTCCCGTTCTTCCTTCTAATGGACTCCGCCGCCCCCTCCTCAGGACCTCTTCGGGACAGGGATTCAGTCTGCAATCGATCAGCTTAGCGGTCTGGAGCTCTTCCTGTCAGCATCTCCGCTCTCTTGTGCTAACTAATTAGCTAATTCTATATCTATTATACCCTTCTACGCACATGTACCTCCCCTTAATGTTGCTAAAATATGGGACCACTACTTCTGATTGGACAGGGACAGGGGGTGGATTCTCGCACCATATCGATTTGGCCTAAATTGTAAAGCCTATTGTCTTTACGTTCCCGCCCCTTCAAATTAATACATTCACTTTATTTCCCACCCGTCTCACGACAAATGTTATACATTTTACAGGGGAAAAGTATCATTTTGTCCTCCGGAAACATGAAGTACAGCATTTTCGGCCAATGGGCCTTGGAAGACGTCCAAGTTGACTTCACTTGGCAGGCACACAGGACACATGCGCAGAACCATCTGTCTCTCGAGTTTCAAGTCATCAACCCAGGCCCAAGTTTCCGAATTACTAAAAGTGTAAGAAGAAAATATTAAAATCACAAATAAAAAGTTTCACTGTATGCCCACTTTCCCTACTCTATTCCCAATTAATTATAATACTATCCTGCATTAGTAGCATTAAGAAAACGACAATTTAATAATGACATGAGAGCAAGCTTAAGCATGTGAAAACATTTAGCGGCCATTTTAGTGCACACTGCGCAGAAGCAGAAGTTTCCCACCAAGCAAAGAAAGACGTCACACCATGTGATCAGGTTGCGACATGCGCATTGAGGTTCCCGCGCTTTAGCGGACATTTTGGATTACAGACAAGCGTTATTCATTAGTAAAACACATAAGCAAGCTTCTGTCCCTCTTGTGTTTGTGAATGCAAAGGTTAGTATTTACAATACAAGTTTAATAAATTAATACTATGAGGAAGATTGCGTACAAGCAAGTTTCATTTTTGAAACCTTGCTCCATCAATCCCCTCTCTGATGGCGTTTCTGAGCCATCAAAAATACTACCCTCAATCAGATGCCAACTTCTAGCAATTCGTTTCATTCTCATTTTTACCTTTTCTGTTTTTCACATCCCCTTTCAACTTTTTGTATAAATCACTTCTCCATTCTTCAAGTTCTATTTCATCTAGTTTTCTTTTCTTTCCTTTTCCTGTCACTTTATATGTTCCATTCTTTCTACAGCATTTGCACCATATTGTTATTGCCAATATTATTATTGCTATCCCTGCTAGGGGTACTAATATTTGACCTATAAGTCTTTTCCCTATATTAGCAAACCAGGTTCCAATTGACGAGATACTATTTGTCAATCTTTCCCATACACTATCAACTTCCAGTGGTTTAAGTTCTTTCTCAAGTTTAGTTATGTTCTGAATATACGTTCCAATTTCTGCACTCTTATCAGGAATATAAGTGCAACAATGTTTCGTCTTCAATAATTTACAGACTCCTCCCTCTTTTGCCAATAGAATGTCAAGAGCAAGTCGATTTTGCATTACCACAGATCTAATCGCAACCATCTCCGTATTAATCATTAGAAAACCTCCAGCAGTATCCATTGATAAACGATCAACCACTGTAGACAATTTACATATTTTCCTTGAGTTCAGAATTATTCCCACTGAAGGTATCAATGCCCCAAATATATCACCTACAATTTCTGAAAAACTAGCTCTTTTACTACGTATTAATTCATTATTGTTTTCATTGCTTCCAATGTTTCTTTTTACGTGGTATATCTTTGGAAAAACTATTCCAAAATAACAACTTCCATACCACCGTGCAGGAAGCTTAAAGTAAGCCTTATTCCCGCATACATAATAAATTCCAGGAAAAACTGAATCTGTTCCTCCTTTGAGTCCCCAACCTCCCAGAATTAAAAAATTGTGTTCACATTCACTGGTACCGATGAAAACATTGTTATAATCAGTCTTTAACCTATGAAGACAAATTTTCCTTTCTTTACGAAATCCAGAGCCATTGCAGCTTGAGCTTTACCAGGTGTATAACTCCCTTCCTTCTCCGCCCAAGGTGGCAACTGAGCCTTATGCTCTGAAGCTTTCTTTTGAAAATCATGTCTTCTATCTTCTACTAAATTCAAAAATATCTTTTCTTCTTCTAGTAAAGAACATGTTAGATTGTGTCTATGTGCATGTGTTATGTCTATCGATTTCATTGTTAAGAAAAATTCTCCCATAAACTGTGCGTCTTGACTACTAAGCACTGGGTTCATACTCTTGCGAATCGGAACCTCAGAAAATATCACATCTAAGTTTGAATAATAATACTGCAGTCTACCTGTTCTATAAAATAAACTTGTTAATACACTACATGAGATGCCATATGTCAGTGGTAAATGATGGTATGTTAATCCTTCCGCTACTGATTCAGGTAACTTCATACAGACATAACAATTACTAACTTCCATTGTGTCTACATACTGAAACAATAACTTTGTGAAAACATTTAAACTAGTGTCTTTATCAGCTATTTCATGCTGAATTTCTGCCTCATCTTCTGCCATTAATTCTACTCTATTGCCCTTCATGTTTGCTGTCCTCCCTTTAGTTTCATTATTAATCTTCTTATCTATTATCATAAGGTAAGGAACTGCTACAATCAGGACTAACCATACTATAAGCACCAATACTAGACTACATATGCAGATTGCACAGCATTTCCTACAACAATTTCGTTTTGGTCTCCCAGTAACTCTATCGTCAGGCATTTTTCGACAAGGAAGATTGCTCTTCTTATCTCTTCTTCTTTTCTTTAGAGGATTCTTTTTGTTTAGTCAGGGTGGTCTTGTTTCTTCTTCGTATGTTAGTTCTGCACTTGTTCCTTCGTCACCACTGTCACTTGACTCTGAGCTTTCAAAATCTTCCAGAATAATATAAGTCCAGTCAGGACCCTTGAATTTGTTATTCACAAGTCTCAGTCTTTTACTTTTTCTTTTTCCTGACTTTTTCTCTTGTTCAGTTTGACTTGTCACTTCAGGTACTTGTTCTGGATCTTCACTTCTGGTTGTTATGTGGTATTTTACTCTTTTAATGACACTTGGCCAATGATCTCCTTTTCTTGTCTTCTTGGTTGGCACTGTTTCTCTGTTTACGTCTTCAGAGATCTCGTTATTTTCACTGCTCAATACTGTTTTGTTTTCTTTTATTACTGCTTCTTTTGTTTGTTCTTTTTCAGGTCTGATTGGTTTCTCTTCAGTAGCTCCACAATGACTTTCAAGATGTTGACCTTGTTCCTTTTTTATTTCTTTATGTTCATTTGTATCAACCCCTTTTTCTTTAGTGAATTCTTCTTGATCTAACTGCTTCTGATCAGGGCTTATTGCACTGTGAACTTCTGCAGCCTGACCGGATTCTTCTAAACCTGTCTTTCCCTGTTCAAAGTCTATTAAGTCTTCACTGTTTTGAGTCCAATTTTCTTTCCCTATCTGACCTTGCTCAGGTTCTCTTATTGTCTTTTCTTCTGGTACCTGAGCTGCTTCTTCTTCACCTATCTGATCTTCTTCTATTTCTTCCAATTTCGCTTGACTTCTTGTTCTGTGGTATACTTCAGGAACTTCTACCACTGGTATCCAATCCTGACTTGTGCTCGGTTGTTCTCCGTCAGCTTCTCTCCAACCTCGATCCTGAGATTCCTCTGCTGGGCAACCTTCAGCTTCTTCAGTGATTGGTGTTGTCTGTGAATTCTCCTCTTCAGGGTCTGGTAATCTCTTTGTGTGGCTTACGTGAATCCAATTAGGAAATCTTGCACACTTCACTGCTGTATTGGTGGTCAATATAACTTGACAAGGTCTGCTCCACCTGGGTGATAAACACGTTTCTCTGGTGTGATTCTTCACTACCACCCAATCACCAGGATTCAGATCATGTTCTAGTTCAGGCTGCCTGGAAACTGCGTCTTCTCCAACCTGATGAGAGACAGAACGCACTAGGTCAGCCAATCCTTTGCAATAATCCAGAACCATATCATCAGATATATTTACTAATTTGTTTGTGGGAACATGTGTTTGTCTCATTGCTCTTCCCATCATTATTTCATGGGGGCTCAATCCTGTTGTTCTGTCAGGTATGCTTCTGATTCCCATCAAGACAAGTGGCAATGCATCTGGCCACTCTAATGATGTTGATGCACACATTTTTCCCAATCTTGACTTTATAGTGCCATTCAATTGTTCAAGCACTCCAGAAGCCTCTGGGCGATATGCACAGTGCAGTTTCTGTTTGATTTGAAATGCTTCACAGATTATCTGGATCACTTCGCTATTAAAGTGTTTTCCTCTATCTGATTCCAAAGATACTGGGAAACCAAACCTAGGTATGAGCTCACGTAACAACAGTTTTGAAACTGTTAATACTGTCATTTCTCCTAGTAGGGTAAGCCTCCACCCACTTTGAAAACAGACACACTATGACTAGTACATATTTTAGTCCTCTGCATGGTGGTAACTGTATGAAGTCGAACTGGAGTCTTATAAATGGGCCCTCTGCCTTTCCAATCTTTCCAAACCCAATTATCGTTTTCCTGCCTGGATTATGCATTTGGCAAGTTAGGCATCTCTGGCAAAGACTCTCTGCAACAGCCCTGAATTTGGGATTGTACCAATTTTGTCTGAACAGTCTAATCATTGCATCTCTCCCTATGTGTGTGTCTCCATGATGCATTCTAGCCATTTGTGAGAGTAAACAGTCTGGCATGACTGGTCTGCCATCTGCACTGATCCACACTTCATCTTCTCCTCTTTGAGAGCAACCCACTTTAATCCACAAATTTTTCTCACTTTCATCAACCTCATCTTGCAATTTCTTCACCTCATTCCATGTTTCAGGTGGCATATACAGCATAAGTTGGTAGCTGATTCCCATTCTTTTCACCCTCTTATTGACTGACGTTCTGGTTTTGGCACAATGTTGAGCCACCAAGTCTGCATATCTGTTGCCGACTACCACCCAGTCATCTCCTGACTGGTGTGCGGCACATTTCACCACAGCCAATTCTTTTGGTGATTGTATTGCTTCTAGCAATTCCCTTACAAATTGTCCATTTTTAATGGGGGATCCTGAAGAAGTCATGAAATCCCTCTGCATCCACAGTTGGCCAAAATCATGCACAACCCCGTAACCATATTGACTATCAGTAAATATAGTTACTCTCTGATTCCTCCCAATTTTGCAAGCTTTTATCAAAGCAATCAATTCAGCTACTTGTGCAGATTTTACTCCTGGTAAATAGGATGCTTCGACTATTCCAGTTAATTCACATACCGCATAGGCAGCAGTTAGTTTACCATCTTCATGTCTTTGACATGAACCATCGACAAATAGCTCCCTGTCTGGCTTTTTAAGAGGCTGTTCCTCTATGTCTGGGCGTGGTTTTGTACATAATTCTATAATTTGTACACAATCATGTTCATCTTCTTCGTCATCTTTATTTGTTTCATGATATGGGTTCGGCAATAAAGTTGCTGGATTTATTATTGTACACCTTACCATGGTCACATTTTCAGCACCCATTATTATCCTCTCATATTTAGTCAGCCGACTAGGAGTAAGATGCTGAGTTCGGGTTCTTGTCAATAGAATCACAACTGCATGTGGAACATACACTTTTACAGGATGTCCCATCACAATTGACTCGCTTTGTTCAATGCTCAAACAAGTTGCTGCCACTGCTTTTAAGCATCCTGGCAACGCGGCTGCTACTGGGTCCAATGTAGCAGAAAAGTACGCTATAGGACGTCTGTCTAGTCCATGTCTCTGTGTTAGGACAGAAAGTGCACAATTTTCTCTCTCGACAGAATAATGCGAATTCTCTTTATAATCAGGCATGCCTAAGGCAGGTGCTGAACAAAGTGCGTTTCTCAATTTTACAAAAGCTTCTACACTTTCATCCTCCCACTCAACAGGGTCCTTTGCTTTCTTTTTCGTCATGTTAATTAAGGGCTTAGCTAACATGGAGAAATTTGGTATCCATTGTCGACAGTAGCCTACTATTCCTAGGAACATTCGCACTTGTCTTTGGGTTACAGGCATTTGCATTCTCTTTATTAATTCTACTCTTTCAGACGTTACTCTTCTTTTTCCCTCTCAATTTGGTGTCCCAGATATTTAACAGCTGTCCTGCAAAACTGTAACTTTTCAGGTGAGACTTTATGCCCTTCCTCAGCCAAAAGATTTAATAATGCTATGGAGTCAACAACGCAGTCTTCTCTGGTGGTCGACGCCACCAATAAGTCGTCGATATATTGGACTAAGACTGAGCTTCCTGGCATCACTAGTTTTTCCAGGCACTTTTTCAGTATCTGGTTGAAGATGGAAGGACTTTCTGTGTATCCCTGAGGAACACGATTCCACACATAGACCTTGTTCTCAAATTTAAATGAGAAAAGATACTGGCTGTCTGGATGCAATGGTATTGAAAAGAATGCTTGACATAAATCAATTACTGTGAACCATCCTGCATTCCAAGGGATCTGGTATAGAATTACTGCAGGATTTGGTACTATGGGACAACATGGTTCCACAATCTTGTTTATTTTACGCAGGTCCTGAACAATCCTATATTTTCCACTAGGTTTCTTTAGCCCCATTATAGGTGAATTACATGGGCTACTCATTACTTCTTTTAAGATGTTTTGTTCTACCATTCATTTTATTTCTTCAATGACTCCTGCTTTTACTTCTGCACTCATTTTGTACTGTCTGGTATTTGGGAAAATTGCACCTTCTTTTACCGTAATTTGAACTGGATCTATTTTTGCCATAAGTCCTACTTCTTTTCCGGTGAAATCCCATACTATTGGGTTTACTGTACCTTTTAATTCTTCTGGTAACTCATCTCTTGTTATTAATGAAAACATTTCGTCTATTTCTGTACCTTATTTTGCAACCATAATTTTATATACATGGTCCTCATCTGGTGTCTGAACTGCCACACCGTCTGGCGTGCAGAAAATTGTACAGATCATTTTGCACAATAAATCCCTACCTAATAAATTTACTGGGCTAGAATCGCACACTACAAATTGGTGCATTTCTCTGAAGTTTCCTATTTTGACTTCCATTGGTTCTGTAAGAGGCGTTCTAATTCTTTGATTAGCTACCCCTACTACTTGGATATCTTCACCAGAGAGAGGAAGGTCTGGGATGTCTGCTGATCTCACCGTAGACCTGGTAGCACCAGTGTCTAAAAGGAAAGTAATATCATTACCTTTCACATTTCCTTCAACATATGGACCAGACTGATCTACCTGTAAGGATGCGCCAAGTACGCACTCCTTCTTCCCCTCTCCTAGGCACCGTCATGAGTTGAATTCACAGTAATTGTCCTGCAAAAGAAATTGTGATGTCATATAATCATTCTTAACACTTCCTCCTGGGTATCCGATGTCTGTACCGTGCTTTGCTCTGCTTACATTACCCTGAACAGGTGGAGGTGGTAATTGACTCTGGGGATTTACACCCTGCTGTGAGTCATTCTGCGTCTGTGGATTTAAGTTTTGATTTGGGCCATTATTATTCCGAATCTTTTTACATTCGTCCTTCCAATGCCCCAATTTTCCGCATCCATGACAAGGAAATTTCTTTTTAGCTTCTTCTCTACTCATTCGTCCTCTAAATTTTCCACCATTCCCAGTATCACCACTCGTTCCAGAATCTTTTCCTTGATTTTTACTCGGATTTTCCAAATTAATTCCTTGTTTCACTGCCATTTTCACCTGAGCCCACATCACCTTTTCTTGTAATTTCTTGTGTCTATCCTCAATATCGTCTCCACAATATTTCGCATATTTCAGAATCTCATCTATGGGCTTTCCCTGCCAACACAGCATGTGTTGTTTAATCATCTGGCAAATCTCTGGCTTCAGACCGTAAACAAACCGATACACAAACTGACTCATGTTTTTGTCTCCAATGTCCTCAAATCCACTATACTGTTTAAACACCTGCAATAGGCGCTCATAGTAAGAATGTACTGTTTCACTTGCTTCTTGGGTGGTTCGATCTATTTTCACCCAATCTGTTTCTTTCGGGGGTATTTTCCCTTTCAGGTATGTTATCACCTGCTGATACTTTTTCATTACATCATTTGACGGGGCACCTGTTTTCGGATCTCTGGGATACTCATCACTTGGCCAATCCACTGTGATCTTACAATCTGTCCATAAATCGGCAGGTACCACTATGTCAAACAGACCATCCAAATCCTTCAACAATACCTTTGACACCTTCACAAACCTTTCAACCTGCTTGTACCATTCAATTGGCTTTTCCCTCAGCTTTGGAAAATCATTCGTAAATGACAAAATATCCTGTCTGCTCCATGGGACATGTACATATCCTCCTCCCGCAACTTCTCGCATTGGATACATATGGTCTGCTTTCCCTGTTTCCTTCATCACATATTCTGATGCTGTTCTACTTGTTCGTGCTTCTTCCTTTTTCTTGGCCCACCTAGTTCTCCTGTGTCAGTTTCTAGACGTGCTTGACTCTGGGCAGAGTGGAGGGTGCGTCAGTTACGGTCGGAGCTGAGCCCCTCCGCCCACATTTGTGGTCTTCCCGAGTGTGTGGGCCCCTGTCAGCTTGGAGCCTGACACCCTTCGGGGTAAGGTCGGCAGGGTGATTAAACCTGCGCATTGGCAGACGTGCCCAGGCTGCCTAAGTTCTTTTCCTGCTGTGTTACTCTGAGGGCGATTGGTCTGCCAAGGTCCTCGCGGCAGCATAGCTCTGCAATGACTGTGCAGGACCTTCTAGTGCCACTTCACCCCTTAGGGCTGAGGGCCTGGGATTTCTTTACCCTCATAAGGACTGTAATTACCTGTGTACTGAAGTCCTCACAGGTTCTGTGGTTGTACAGTTGCCTTCTGGGACTCCCCTAGTCATATTACTCGCTCTTACATGGTGGGTGGCCACCCTTCCCCCTTTCTACTTCCTACAGCCGGTTTAGCATGCTGCGATACTTATCTCATGGAGGAGTTTGGGGACTATTATGAAGAGGAGGAGGACGTGCAGTATTTCCCGGTCACAGATTACTTCTGTGACGCAGTGGACACCTCCATTGTTGGGCGGTCTCGGATGCAATGGCCCCTCAGGAGAAGAGACTGATGGATTTGGCACAATGATGCCTACAACCCCTTGCCCCGATGGAAGACCTCCCCGGGGCCCAGCCCCTAAACCTCCAGAGCAGGCCGCTGTACCCCCCTCCTAGAACCCACGTAAATGCTTGCACCCCAAGGGGGTGGACCTGGATGCCTTTGACAGGCTTAAGAAGGTGTTTCTGGGGGCCAATCCCGCCCCCACCGAAAGAGGTCCCGGCTAACCTTCCACCTGATGGCGAGTTGGGCCTTGATGCCTCCCCCACCTTCCAATGATTCTCCTTTGGGGTCAGACGGGATTCGGACCTCGACCAGTTCTGGTGCCCTTCCTCCAACCTACCCTCTGGGTCACGCCCTGCTACGGATGTCCCATGGGATGCCCAGTCAGATCGTTTAGAGCCTGAGGAGCTCTTACAGCCCTGCTCCTCGGAGTGGGTCCCCTGTGATAAAGTGGCCAAGTATGTGGCCGGTAGGCTGCGTAAATCACTGGACCAAGAGGTCCGCTCCCGACAGGGCGGAATGCCCCTGGCCTTCTTTGGAGGGCTAGGTGGCAGTCACGCCTGAGATAGATGCTCGTATGGCTACCTTCTTGACCAAATACATCAAGGACCCGAAGAAGGGCATTGACCGCTTCTGGCGATCATGCCAAGATAAGCTCTTGGATATTACCGGCCCTTTGGTAAAAATCTTTGATATGGCGGAAGGAGCTATGGCATCCAGGGCTCTGATTCCACCTGAGGTCCTTTCTAGTTGGGGCCCAATGAGTGATTATTTTTCTCTGCAACGGCAACTGTGCCATTTCCACGGAAAGGTGCAGGTCATGGCTCATCAAATTGGATCCTAAGTTGGGGGAATTAGCCATGTCGGAGGCAGGTCAAGTGGCTCAGGGCGGGCTCTTTGGTGATCCATTCATCAAGGAGCTTAGCAAGTTTGTGTCCACGTTCAATTCCCTGGATAAGGCCCAATCGACTGTGAAGCGCATTTTTAATGCGTGTGTTTTCTCCGGGACCGGCCGTGGTAGGGGGCACTTGGCTGTCCGTTCCTCCCAGTCCGCCTCCGGCAGAGGCCAACCTTTCCAGAGAGGGCAGTGGCAAGACTCTTCATGCTTTGGAGGATTCTACCCTACCAGGGGTCGATCACACCACAGAGGGCAGCGCAATGGTTCCTGCGGCAGAGGAGCCGCCAACTCCCATGGTGAGTTCTTTTATAGTCCCATTCTATTGCTTGGGGGGTCGGCTAGCGCAGTTCATAGACAACTGACAGACTCTTACAGCCGATGCATTGGTGCTTCAGACAGTGCAAGGGTTTTGGGTGGAGTTCTATGGGTCTCCCTTCCACCGTCCCCTCCCCGACCACTCTTCTTCTTAGGCCAAGAAGCCACTCTCATTCAGTGGGAGATACAGGTGCTATTGTCCAAGGGGGCAATTTGTCCTTCCACCCCACATCCCTCAGGATTTTTAAGCAACCTGTTTTTGGTGCAGAAGCCGGACAGGGGTCAGCACCTGGTGATAAATCTCCGGGAGTTCAACGAGTGGCTGGTATACTGCCACTTCAAGGTGTAGGGGATTCATCTGCTCCATAACCTCCTTCGGCTTAGCGATTGGATGGTCCGGCTCGACCTCAAGGAAGTGTACCTCACAGTCCCGATTTTTCCACCGCAACGCCGGTTTCTCAAATTCCAATGGCAGAACCAAACTTTCAAGTTCACCTCTCTTCCTTTCAGCCTGTCGTTGGCACCTTGGTGTTTCACCAAGATTCTGCGGCCAGTGGTGGAATGCCAGAGCGCAAGGGGCGTATGATTGTGTACCTGGACGACATGTTGTTCATGCACCAGTGTCCTCGGACCCTCTCTCACCAGCTGCAAACACAATGGAGCTTCTTCAGTCACTGGGGTTTGTTATCAACCACGTGAATTCCAGTCTCTTGCCCCCCTGTTCGATCACCTTTATGGGTTTTGTGATCAATTCAGTAGAGGCTATGCTCAGTCTGCGCTCCCGGAAGATAGTGCAGATCCGGCCCGAGGTACGACGGATGATAGCAAGGCCACAGACCTCCCTGCACAACATTGCCAGGGTGGTAAGTCTCTTATCGTCCTCTTGCCAGGCCATTTTCCCAGATTCCCTCCATTTTTGTGCCCTGCAAAGGCTCAAGGCATCCCAGTGGCATCGCAGCCTGACGTATGCCCAGCAGGTGCCCTTGTCCGACGAGGCCAGGGAGGAGCTCAACTGGTGGCTCTCCCATTTGGAGACGTGGAATGGGCAAGCCATTTTCAACTCACAACCAGATCTGGTAATCGAGTTTGACACCAGTGGTTTGGGCTGGGGGGGCCCGTTGTGGAGACTTCACCACTGACAGCAGGTGGTCCACTGCAGAACCGTTGCTCTATATCAACTGCCTAGTGTTGATTGCAGGTTCCTTTGCAGTCCGGTGTTGGACCAAGGACCGGGTGCAGTCTTGTGTCCTGCTCAAGAGGGACAACGTGGCGGTGGTCCGCTACATCAACCACCTAGGGGGCACGCGGTCCAAGGCAGTTCTTGCAGATCTCGCCAAGAACTTCTGGCAGTACTGTTTGGAGTATCAGGTTTCAGTGACAGCAGACCATCTTCTAGGTTCAGCCAACCAGGTAGCGGATTGGCAATCCCGTCATCTTTGGGACTTGAGTCTCTGGTGACAGTTCCCTCCAATGTTTCAGTCCCTTCTCTCCCTGTGGGGCCACTTCACGATCATGTCACGCCTCGATCACCAACTTCCCCAGTACTTCAGTTGGAGGCCGCATCCGGGGGCAGTAGCAACCAATGCCTTCCTACAGGATTGGGTGACGGAGCAGGGTTATGCTTTTCCTCCGTTTGCCATGATCATGAAGCTGATGACTCAGGTGCGCCGGCAGAAGGCGGATTTGGTGGTGATCACTCCAGTATGGAAGTCGCAAGTGTGATTTCCAGTTCTGATGCAACTTTCCTGGGCTTCTCCAATCAATCTACACCCATTGCCTCACCTCCTGAGCAATCCAGCCAGCAACCCTCACCCCCTGGTGAGGAACGGCAATCTCCCGCTTATGGCGTGGAGGATTACCGGTCTCGATACCAAGTCCCGGGCCTTTTGAGAAGCGCAGTGGACCTCCTCTTTTGAGCTTGGGCAGACAGTACGACTAAGAGATACCGCTTGGCCTGGTCTCGCTGGATGGGTTGGTGTCTGCGACGAAGTTTGGATCCCGTGGGGCAGACGTTGTGCACATCCGCAACTTCCTAGCTTCCCTCGTCTCGGAGGGAATGGCTTATCGCTCAGTCATCACCTTTCAGTCGGCGATCTCAGCAGGCAATGCAGCGGTTGCGGGCCTTCCTGTTGGGGAGCATTCTTTGGTGAAGAAATTGCTCCACAGGATTCGGTTATCCCTCCCACCGGAACCCAGGTACTCTGTCCTTTGGGATGTTAATAAGGTTTTAAATTTGTTATCGAAATGGCCTAGCAACAAGTACCTCTCTCGTAAGCAGCTATCGGCCAAGTTGGCCATTTTTTTTGTGTCTAATCTCTTGCAGGAGAGTGTCCGATGTCAGAGCCCTGGATGTTACGGGACGGTCCTTCACTCCAGATGGGGTCACCTTCCACATGACTCGCCCACAAAGTGTCAGTCTCAGGTGATTTCTTACCCGGCTTACCCAGATGCGCCAAGGTTGTGCGTGGTGAGGTGCATAAAAGGCCTAGGAGTCCATAACAGCAGAGCTGAGGCCTCATGGGGAGAAGCAGCTGCTGATTGCTTTGAGGAAGCCCTTTAAGGCAGTCTCCTCCCCGACTATAGAGCGATGGGTTCGGTGGATTGTGCAGGAGGCTGGCATTGACACCAACATTTTTGGTGCTCATTCAGCTCGGGTGCAATGGCCTCAAAAGCCTTTACGTTGGTAGCACGCTTGGAGGATATCTTGAATGCAACGTCATGAATCGTCAGATTCAACCTTCAAGATGTTCTATTGCAAGCCAGTCTCCTCCAATGTGGCTCTGGTGGTGGCCAAGCATTAAACTAGCCTAACCCTCGCCTCTGTGTCCTGACATAGAATGAAAATTTTCCTAGCTTTTGTAATACTAAGTTTCAATTCTATTAAGGACATGGAGGCGAGGATTAGCTCGCCCACGATGGATCATGTCCCGCCCCGGGTTATCGGATATACGTCTTGGTGTAAGTAAATGTTTTTCCTGGTCTGTGTAATGGCACGTTGCATGGTGATGCTTACTTAGTGCTGATTGCCGGTGGGTTACTTCCTAGTGTTCATTGGTACTCTCTGACTTACAGGAACGAAGTCTTCCAAACAAGAGTGAGAATCTTCCATGGTCGACTTTGTCACAGGAAGAAAGAGGAGGATCGACAAGGGACAACAGCAGTTACAGAGACTGGAGGCACCTGATTGGATGAACTTGTTTTCTTTGGAACTTCATGATTTCCCTGGGAACATGGGAAATGAAGTCCAATGTTGTTTTGTTGTTGGTTAAAATGGCTGCTGTGTGAAAATAAAGTAGAAAGAAATGCCTAATCCTCACCTCCATGTTCTTAATCGAATTGAAACTTTCCGTTACGAAATCGAGGACATTTTTCATTACAGCAAGCATTATGTAAGTGCAGCCATCACATGAGATTGGCCTAAGTGGAGTTGTTCGATGGTAGAAGTACTGTTCAGGTAAATGATATACGGGGGTGAGGTTTGTGGCAGAAGGAAGGCCAAAAGGGAAATTGACAGACTTAGTGGTGAGAGTGTCTGAGTTAGGGAGGGATTAGTTCGGTTGATGGGGATTGGATCACTGAAAGCAGCAGAGCAGCGGTCTGAGGCAAGAGGACTGGCTGTGTAGCAACAGTGCTACAGGGTTTACAACACTATTCTGGTAATATGAATAATGGTGAACACAGTAATACATTGAGACATGCTAGGATGACAAAGTAGGTATGTGGGAGATGTAGAAGATGCTCAAAAACAACAGTATTTAATGCTAGGTATTGCAGCACAGGCACATGTTTCATGAGGTTAGCTGTCAAAAGATGCATAAAGTAGGAGCTTAGTGTTCCAGAGTTGCCCACAGTAGTGACTTGTTGTGACTTAGTTGGCCGTGCTTTGTGTTGAAGTCTTAGATGCCAAGGGATGGAAAGATGAACAACCGAGCAGCAGGTGAACATATGATGGGAGGACAGAGGTTTAGTCAAACTCTCCTGCACTAATACTTTGGCATGTGACTTTCCAGGGTGTAGATACTCTCAAACATTTTCTCAGGGGCCAAAAAGGATGATCTCTATGATGTGACCGGGGGACGCATTGATGCCGGTAGAGTGGGGCCCAACGGGTTTAAGGTGTGCGCAGGGGAAGCCCATGTACATGGTGCAGACAGTGAATTGTAGAGTTATTTTGAGGGTTTCCTTTCATACTCCTCACTAAATTAAGCCCCCTAGCCTCTAGATGAGTCATAGATTTGACAATACTGTGTCTGTATCTGAGTCGCTATCTCTCTACCTCACCTGGGGTAAGCCTTTCCTGCTTGCTATCACTACTTTTGCAGAGTCTAGTGTACAAAAACAGTGAACTGATTATTGAATTGGAATGAAATAGGTTTCACAGTTTCCTTATGCCTTTAGTCTCTTACCTAAAGATATTACGAGTGCTTAGAAACAGACTCAGTTAAACTAGCTCGTGCCATGAAAAATACTTTAAAAAGATCCCCGACAAGGTGTGCTATTCACTGAGGTTGGTGACACAAGCACCCAACCTCCACGACTAGACATGGGACAGTGGGAAAGTTTTAGTCATTACACCAGGAGACTTGACGTTTAATCCTGGCGTTTATCACTTTGCCAAAACAAGCTGATTGTGAACACTGGGGCTTATTTACAAGCCCCTTGCGCCACTTTTGGGTCACTTTTCCCATGTTACAAATGGCGCAAAAGTGGCGCAAGGAGCTTGTAAATAAGCCCCACTATTTTTTAAGTTTTTAAAGATTGCACTGATTTTCACAGCCTAGTGGCATTTCTTTTGTGAGATTAGTCTCTGAGTCTCATCATCGGAACCACTCACACCCCAGTTCTTGTGTAATGAACAAGAGGGAAACTATGGAACCAGAACACATATTTATTTTATTAATATCGGCCTCCTCTCGTGACAAACAGTGCACTCTTAGGTATTCACTTTCTGAACATATTTCTTTGATCCTTCTTAGGGCGAAGCCTACCAGACAGCACAGGTGTCTGGTTGCTAAAGACGTCTTGGGGACATTCTGAAAGCTGACCTAAGACTGCATTTCGCCCATTGCTTACCATTGGCTTTGTGGTTTGTAACTCTTATTTGCTTGTTTTCTATTTGCTGGCTTTATTTATTTTAGGCAGTCCAGCATGTCTTTGTCCCTCCTGTGAAGCACAGCCTGTTTACTGTATTGATCCATGAGTGCTTGCTTTCTGTAAACAGGCTTTTAAATTTTGTCCTTATCTTGTTACATTTGCTGTGTATTCAAAGACAGGGATCAAATGTCAGGCTCTGTCTTCTGAGGGAGCTTGGTGTTTACTTTTTTCTCTCTGACATTAGGGTGGAGTGCTCTATGCCACTCCACTCTATGATGCTCCACTCTGCGCCATTCTACGACACTCTATGCCACAATACTCTATTCCACTCCAGGATACGACGCTCTATGCCACTCTACGACATTCTATGCCACTCTATGCCTCTACACTCCATTGCATTTTACTCCACTATATGACACTCCAGGCTTTGCCACCCCCACTCTATGACACTTTACTCCACTCTACTCCACTTTATGCCACTCCACTCAACCCCACAACAATTTACTTCACTCTACAACAGTTTACTTCACTCTCTGCCACTCTACATCTTTTCAGTCTACGCCCCTCCATTCTACATCACTCCACTCTGTCACTCTACTCCACTCCACTGTACTCCACTGTACTCCCCTCTATGACATTCCATTCTACTCCACTCTACGCCACTTCACTCTATGCCATTCCACTCTACGACACGCTACTTTTCTCCACTCTACTCTACTCTACTCCACTTCACTCTACTCCCCTCCACTCTAGGCCACTCCACTCTACTACACTCCAAGCCACTTTACTCCACGCAACAACACTCCACTCTACGTCACTCTATGCCACTCCATTCTATGCTGCCTCACTCTACGACACTCTATGCCACCTTACGACACTCCACTCTACGACACTTTATGCCACTGTGCGACATTCTACTTTACTCCACTCTACACTACGCCACTCCACTCTACTCCACTTTATGCCACTCCACTCAACCCCACAACACTTTACTTTAAGACTACCCTTCCAGTACAAAATACTGTGCTTAGACTAATTTTAAACATTTTCCAACTTTGTATGTGTGCTGTACAGTGCAGCACACATGCGAAGTCAGAAAATAAAGGAGAAAAAAAGCATTTCTCCTTCATAGCGCCTGGTTGAAGAGTGCGCTATTTTCAGACGCTAAACCCTGTCTACTTTATTTAGTGAAATGAGTTTAGCATCAGAAACTTTGGGTGGTTGCATGGGAACGGCCATGCACCACCCATGGTACGCCCCCTTGGCGCCAAGTAATGCAAAGCAGCGCTATGCGCTGCATTGCGTTACTTTCACGTTATTTCCAGCGCTAACAAGTTTAATGCTGGAAAGAAAATCAGACAAAAACATTTTGCGCTGATTTGCGCTAATTTTGTGATGCAAACATGGCGTAAAATCTTAGTAAATCTGCCTCCTAGTCTCATAGCCACTCACTGAAATATGGTGTAGTAAGAAAGCCATGAATCTTGAAACAAGGAGTCCTGTACTGTGGATGTTGGTACTCCTGCTTCACTAAACTGTTTGATGATAGTCAAATCATACTCTTCATATGCTTTTGACCCTTCAATTGCTGTTATGTGATACAGATGGGCGAGCCTCTGATGGTTCGAGCCAGATGCTGGGGCTCTGGCTCAGTTCGAGGTTCTCTTGGACCTTCAAGCCCAAACTGAGCGGAGCCTTCATGTGGTTTCTGTCTGGCACCCACAGTCTAACTTGATGTGCCAACAATTTGCGACAAAGCATTTACTTTGGTGTAAAATGAGAGAGGGAAAAGATACCAATCTGAATTGCACAATGTGAAACCACACACCCCTGTGTTTTCTCTTGCGCTGGCGCTAAATAAAGCTGCCTAGAGCCAACACAGACACTCTTGCGCCATAGTGCAAGGGGGCCTGCATTGCAGGGAATCATCCACCCTCACCCTTGCACCATGGTGCAAGGGTGCCTGCATTGCAGGGAATCATCCCTGCAACGCAGGCACTCTTGCACTATGGTGCAAGGGTGTCTGTGTTGCAGGGAATGATTGTTTATGTGCAGGAAGGGGCACCTTCCTGCATATAAACAATCTTTAAAGGTGATTTTCTCTTTCTATGTGTGCTGCACAGAAAGCAGCACACATAGAAAGAGCAAAAACGAGGAGAAATAAAAGTATTTCTCCTCGTTGCACCAATCTAACGCCTGCTTTTGAATGGCATTAGATTTACAGATCCATGTAAATCTGGGGCAGTGTCAAAAAATAATGGGTGTTGCAGTGGAACACCCACAGCAACAGCCATTGCATGCCCCTTTCACGCAGATATCTGCGTGAAAGAGTACCATATTTACAAAGCAGCATTAAACCATGCAAAGTGGCTTAATGCCGCTTTGTAAATATGGTGCAGGGCATTGCGCCACCGCTACATCTGAAAAAGTAACGCTCAGGGGATGAAGTCCCCTTGTAAATGTGCCCCTAAGTTCATGTTTGAAAACTATCACTTGTAATAAATGCCTCTCAATACAGCAATATGATGTGATGTACTAAGGTGAAATGTTTTTACATGTTAATGAAATAAAAAAAAATTGAATTTAAAGAGACTTTATGATAATGTTACATGTTTGGTGAATAATGTCTTTGAAAATGAAGGAGTTCCTAAAGATAAGTGGTGCAGGACACCATCTTTGCTTCCTTTCCTTTGAGTTAACATATAAATAAATTCTTGACTGTTTAACAGGTTTCTGAATATTAGTGCTCAGTCAAGTAAACAGCAGTCCAGTGCTGCTGTTCACCAGTGGGCCGCAAGTAAAGATCATGAGGGGGCAAGCAGCTCCAGGGCCCTTCTTTGAGTATCGCTGATCCAGAGGTTTGAAAAGATTTTACAAATTAAATCTGTACCCAATTCCTGATTACATCACTAAAGATAAACCTGTTTGTCCTACCAATTTTGCTCCCGGCTAGCCAAACCTTATTTAAAATTATGCCATTTTACCATCCCTCCAACTGCTGTGGGGTGCAGCTTGCAAGTTGTGCCACTGGTACTCTAAACATCCTCTGCACGTTGGTGTTACAAAGGGTATTGCATGCCAAACATGGGGGCTTATATACAATCCCTTTGCGTCGCTGGTACATCACTTTTTATTTACAAGCCCCTTGCGTCGCCGGTACATCACTTTTAACATGAAAAAAAGTGATGTATGGGCGGTGCAAGGGGCTTATAAATAAGCCCCATGGTTTGACTATGCCTGCAAGCTAATGCCGTAAGTTTGTGGTTAAATGCTTCAACTGAAAAGGGCATATTTACAAGGAAATGTCGGCAAATTTGGCAGTGCTGCGCTCCGACATTTCAAAAATGCTGGGATGCGCCATATTTACAACAATACTGCTCACCACTGTGTTTTTCCTAGCTACTGGCACTAAAATTAGCTGCCTAGCTCCAAATACTGACAGTTCTGAGCGCGGCCTCACTTGAAGAAAGCAGAGGTAGACGGAACTAACGACGCGTCTCCCAAGCATTTGATCGCTTATGGCGGCACCTTAACTAAAAACAGACTTGGCACTGCACGACTCCAACCGGCTGGTGGAGCACCCGTGCTTCGAGAGATCCCTTTCGCAGACTACAACCTCCCGGTGTAGGTCTCCGCCCCGTCAAATTCCATCATATCAAGTTGGACACCCTGACTCTTCAGCAGACGTATGTATCCGGATCTCTATTTAATCAAACAATAAGGATCACAGACGTCATTTCCGATCCGTTCGGGCATTGCGGCTGTCCAACCCCCCGTCATAGTCCTGAAGAAGACCCGCCTCTGATGCGTACCAAGCTGCGCTACCGTTAAGGGTCGAAACGTCGACGTTATTATCACTCTAGTCCATACAGTCTCCTGGACCCAAATTTAAAATCAGACCTGGGTCTTGTATTCATGTGTAAATCAATGGCCAGAAAAGAATAAGTTTGTCGATCCACTACACTTGTGTCACTCATGTTTGTCATACCTGTATAGCACTATTGACCACATGTATCACTACATGTCACTTGTCCTGCACTATAGTCACTAATGTATCGCCGAAAAAACCTTTTTGACAGCCATATTTATTATTTGTTATGATTAACAATTTAGTAAATAATTCAATCTCTGACAAATTTCCTTGCCTTTGTGGTGTGTTCTCCTTTTCTCTCCTTGTGTAAAAAAAATGTGTCTACCACACGGAATTGAAAATCCAAATTGTATTATATGCATTGATCAAAGTAATTGTATCTTCCCAACAGAACCACTTCTTTTATATATTATAAATACCCAGGTTCTGAGGGACACAGGGTCACCCCATTATCGTTAATAGCTCCAACGCAGGCACCCTTACACCATAGCGCAAGGGTGCCTGCGTTGCAGGAAATGATTGTTTAGGTGCAGGAAGGTGCCCCTTCCTGCACATAACCAATCAATAATGGCCATTTGTCACCTCTATGTTTGCTGCATTCTGCAGCACACATAGAAGTAGCAAATCGTCATTTAATGATATTGTTTATGTGCAGGAAGTGACAACTTCTTGCATGTAAACAATCAATGGTGTTTTGCTCTTTCTATGTGTGCTGCAGAATGCCTTTGTAAAGCACCACATGCCACCAACTGCACTCCTAGGCACTGGATTGCATCTGTATAGTAAGCGTTTTGTATTTTAGAATACAGTGCACAGTACATCAGCAATCTCTTCGATGGTCTCCATTGCCTTGCAAGGTCACATGACTGCTTCGTTTCAGCTGCCCTTCACTCACTCATTCTCACCTCCATCCCCACCCCTGAGTTAGTTACAAATAACAGGAACACATCATAACAGGCTCACTGGTTACTAATAAAACAGGCTGCAGTAAGGGCTACTTTAAATTCACTGGATGGTCGTTGTAAAGTGACACATGCCACCAACTGCACTCTTAGGCACTGGAGTGCTTCTGTATAGTAAGCGTTTAGTGGTTTAGATTACAGTGCACAGTACATCAGCAACCCTCTCCATCGCCTCCCTTGCCTTGCAAGCTCACGTCACCACTTTGTTTCAGCTGCCCCTCACTCACTCTCACCCCCCTCTTTACCCCTAAGATAGTTACAAAAAACAGGAACACGTCATAAAGGGCTCGCTGGTTACTAATAAATCAGGCTGCAGGAAGGGCTTGTTTCAATTCATTGGATGTTCATTGTAAAGTACCACATGCCACCAACTGCACTCCTCATAGCTGGAGTGCATCTGTATAGTAAGAGTTTTGTAGTCTGCAATACAGCGCAGAGTACATCAGCAATCCCTTCTATGGTCTCCATTGCCTTGCAAGGTCATGTGACCACTTCGTTTCAGCTGCCCTTCAGTCACTCATTCTCACCTCCATCCCCACCCCTGAGAAAGTTACAAAAAACAGGAACACGTCATAACGAACTCGCTGGTTACTAATAAAACAGGCTGCGGGAATGGCTTGTTTCAATTCACTGGATGGCCATTGTAAAGCACCACATGCCACCAACTGCACTGCTAGGCCCAGAGTGCATCTGTATAGTAAGCGTTTTGTGGTTTAGAATACAGCGCAAAGTAGATAAGCACTCACATGGTTTGTTATATTGCAGAATTACAGGTTACAAGCAAATGATCAATAAAAGGTTAATTGCAAGATAAAATAAATAAAGGTATTTTCAACAGACGGCACCCCATCATTAAATGTAGGTTTGGTAAATGTTGATGCCAGCATTCAAGTAAATTCACATTACTTAGATTTTGAAAACTGCAACCTACCAGGGGCAACAAAGAGGTACTTTGCACGTCCACGGTCTCTAGGCCCCATGCAAACCATAATTAGAGTGGTAAAAATGAATAGAATACTACTACATAACCCTTTAAGGCTGACATATCTAAGTACTGCAAGAATTCTTTACTGTTACACTAATTAACAGGATTAATATTATCAACCTGAGAACGTCCAAAGGCCAAGTTAGCCCTGCAAGGATCCGGACACGTGACCCAGTGATAACAGAACAGTGGCCTAGTGAGCTGGCTTACCACTTTCTTGCAATGGCCTTGACATCTAGGTGGTCCTTGTAAATCCAATTCACTGACTGGAAGGGAGGTATGGTCGGCCTATACCATGTTTATGTCAAACCAGATAGACACAACAGTGACCCACAAAAAAACATGTAGTAGGAAGAGGGCATAGATATAATAAAGGATTCCTGAATTTGAATCTATGCATGCAATGATCTCTGCATTTTGAAGATTGTTTGCTGTGATACTTCTAGCCAGTCGGATAGCTCAGTGGGCTGAGTGCCTGCAGCAGGCATGTCTGAGTAACATGCAAGTCACAAATATGAATTGCACTAAGGCAGACTGTACTTTCTGTTCTTGAGAGGTGAACAAAATAAGTATCATGATTTTACTAGGTAATTTTGGCAGCACTCGATAAAGGGAATTGACACATTTCATATTGTGTTTTGCTCTCTATCAAATTGTAAATTGGGATGCCTTGTTCATGTATACCTGTGGTTACACAAAGGAGTAACGGCGCATCAGCTGCGGGCACTTGAGTGCTGCATCTGCCTGGGGAACACTTACCATCTAGCCATGCAATGCTTAAACAGATTGACATTAACAAAGCCAATAGCTCTCGCATTGCTGAGATCGACTGGCTTTGCCAATGCTTGTTTTTAAAGTGCCACTGCTTCTGTTCCTCCAGTCATCATTTATTGTGAGGCTAAATAAAACAAATGCTATGTACTTTTCCCCAGGTTTCTATTGCCCTACAAGCTCACATTCCAAATTGAGCGGTGCAACCTGCACAAGCCTTTGGCGTATAGCCAGAGAAGCCGTTTTGCCTTTAATGTTAAACAGATTCATTACGCAAGTGTCCCATTAGTTTCATCCCTAAATCCAGGGCAGAAGCTGCCCTATATTCATTCTGCATTTGTTTTAACACCTCCGGCAAGACTGACATAGATGGAATACCATGTGTTATGGTATAGACAGCGGCAAAGACTATGCCCCAAAAGGCACAGTCACCTATTATGGGAACTATAGCACATAGTCACTTTTCTGTGCTATTCTTGTGGTCCCGTAAGGGGAAACACAGCTTCAATTTGATCAATTTATTTTGGCGATCCAAAAAGGAAATTCTTCACGATTTGTGGGAATTTTGCCCATAATTGATTGAACAATTACAGGACTTATGGTTGGCACTGCAGGCAACTGGGCTTGCCCTACTAGGCTGGCTCTTGTTGGGACCACCAGCAAGGTGCGCAAAACATATTGAGTTAAGCGTCCGTATAGTCTTTCTAGACCAGTGTATAATTGTTGTAGCTCTTGAGCATTAAGATTCGCTATATTGGGGAATGGTGTATAATCAGCTAATGGCCCTTCATTACTAAGGGGACCCATGTGTACTGGTGCAAGTACATGTATAAGGGCGCCTCAGAACCAATTCTGATGTTCCCAATGTGATAATGGTATTTCTAAGAGCATTTATGCTCTGTATACTTGTGGTGGATTAACATTTGTGTATTCATGAAATGTTTTAGTATTAGCATCTACAGCCGGAAAATTGACCCGAGTAAAAGACTTCTACATGATAGCCATCATGGGCTTCAACCATGAAGATGAAGTCACTGCCTGCATTTGTAAGGCCATGCAAAGTTACATACGCATGGACTGCAGGTCTGCAATTGTCAGCAATAGGGACTGGTTGTGTGCCATTATTACAAAAGTAATGGAAACAAAGTGCAAACACAAATATGTGTAATCCTTTTAAAGGTTCAAGCTTGAACAACAAACAGAAAAAATTAGGTGCTTCCTAAAAATACTATGGAGGATATATTCCCAACACCACAGACGTTTCCGGTGATTGGTGTGAGGGTACAATGGGCACGTACAAGCACCACTTCGGAGACCTGCTGGACAGACCATCGTTGGTGGCGCCATGTGGCAGGGATTCTGTTTGGAAACAGAACTGTGCCTTGGGAGAACAGGACGTCAGAATGTAGGGACTGAGGGGCTTATTTACAAGGCCCTTGCGCCACTTTTGCTTCATTTTTAACATGGGAAAAGTGACGCAAAAGTGGCGCAAGGGGCTTGTAAATCTGCCCCTGAGTCTCTCTACCACGTCAATACCTGTAGGTCCAAATCCGACTTTTTCACAGTGCCTCACCTGCACTCCTAACCCTTCCAGAATAGCTGGTGATTTCGGCAACCTGGAACACGAACCTCTAGTTCCCAAGGGAACTGTGGAAACAGATCATCACCTTTCGTTCTCACTCGTGCATGTCCATAATAAACAGAAGAAAGACATGAAGGAAGTTTACATTGTATTTATTAAAACTATTGAAGTCTATTTTGAAGCAGGTTTGCTGCGATTAGTAAACAGATACAACTGAGAAAAGTAATCAACATTACTAACAGGCTGTAAACAATGAACAACCCGACCATGGCAACTAATATATCTATCTAAGCCTAACCTCACTATGTGAGTACAGGGATATAATAGTGATCTCTGGGCTTAGCGCCGAACCCCATACCTGGTATGTGTGGTTAGGAGGTCCGTATCATAGGTGCAAACTCAGTTTACGCAAGGCTGTTGTCTCCATTCCAAGAATGGTCTCTCTGATAGAATTCTCCCCTCAAACCTCCAAAGGGCTGAGACACAGTTCATATTATAAGAACTGTTGTGTTAGAAAGTCTGCACCTGTGCAACTGGGCTGTGTCTAAAAACATTAGGAGATATTGCTGGCCGGGCACAGAAAAACAGTACACCATGTTGTTCGACCTTGTCTGAAATGTTCAGACTGAATCCCAGGAAGAGTCACTGAATAACAAATAATATGCGCAGCGTATTTCTAAAATAATACCATGTCACAAAAACAAATGTAGTATCTGTGGCTGTGCAAAGCAAAGGCAGCTTAAAGATGCTAATACACGCAACCAAGGGAGATCGGAAGTGGGCCCAGAAAGGGAAATATTACACCAGGGGTAGCAAGAGCTGAGTTAGAACTCAAGCAACATTCAGAGTGAGCCACAGTTGCTGTCCGGGTCGTTTGATATGGTTTCCTTCCACCTGTGACTGTCCTCCGTATTTTTTGTGATCTACAAAGTTATGAATCTTGCTCTGTGGCCTCTGTGGTGTTCCATGTGCTGCCCTACTGAATCACAGAGGTTGCATCACTCCAGAGACCACACACTCTTTGCCCTGTACCCCTGGATTATGGCTGCTAATGTTCCTAAAGAGAGCAAGACTCATATATCGAACTGCGCCATACACTGCTCTTCACAACCACAACAGGAAAGACTCCCAATGTGCGTTGTGTATACAGTGAAATACAGTAACACTCATACAAAACACCAAACCAGAATGTCTGACCCTATCGCACAGAACAAACACACCACCTAGGATCGATTGCTATAAATTCTGTATTAATTTACTGGCAGATGCTGCTAGCTGCATATTGTCCCATGCCCACTTGAAGGACCCAAAATGCCTGTTACAATTTATATGCAGAAAAGTAATTTAAAGCAATGCGATATCTCCCTATTACATTTTTCCATGCTATTTGAGCCATTCTAATTGAGTAAAAGTATTATGAGATAGATAGATAGATAGATAGATAGATAGATGCTTGTCATCATTCAACTTCTACCAGTATCTGAGTGTCTAGCCTCACAACACCAACCAGGATTACACCTTGACTACTCGTTCCCACTACTGCTGTGAGTCAAAGCCGAAAGAGGAGGACCTTGGCATTCAGCGAGCCCAAAGTAGTGTCTGGTTCTTGAGGTTCCTGGGTCAAGAGCAATACTTGTTAAATGGATTGTCCAAGTGCTTCAGAGTTCCCAAGGTCTCAGAGAACTGACTCGTTTTTCTGCAGCACCTTTCTTCTGGGAGTTCCAGGAGAACAACACAGAACAATTAAGAGGGCTCAGTGAGTTAAACATTCCTTGATGACATCTGATCTGATCTGCAAGTTTCAAATTTGAATCAGGGCAAAGCTATTCTTACTCGATTTGCTGACCGCAGTGGGACAGAAGGCTTTTTCTGTCCTACTGAGGTCGGTGAGCCAGTTACTTACAGCACTTCAAAAACACAGCGGAAGTATAGTATGAAGAGCTCAATCAAACAAAAAAAAGAAAACCAACTTCCTTGCGCTCGCCGCATTGCCGAGCGCACGGTAAGTGTTTTTCTTATATTTTCTTTTCCCATGTCGTCGTCTGTCGACTCCCCCCCCACCCCACCCCACCACTCTTATCTGCACCGGCCTTCACTGTGCACTGCCCTGCGTCCAAAGAAGAGGGCAGGAATGCGCTGTATCTATGAGATACGGCACATTCCTGCCCTTTTCCCCTGCGCTGGCATACAATGGGCTGTCATGCACCAACGCAGGCACCCTTGCGCCATGGTGCAAGGGTGTCTGCGTTGATGGGGTGATTGTTTTTGTGCAGGAAGGGATACCTTACTACACAAAAACAATCATCAGAATCAGGCAGAATGCGGCACACATAGAAAAAGGGAAAACGAGGAGAAATTACGGTATTCTCCTCATTGCGCCTCCCTTACGAAACCTTGTAAATTTGGGAATGTATCAGATTCCATGGATGCTGTGAGGAAACACCCACAGCAACACCCATAGAATGCCCCTTTCATGCAGAGTAATGCGTGAAAGGGGGCCAAATTTACAAGCCCATGAAAAGTCACAAAGGGTGGCTTTACGTGGCCTTGTAAATATGGGCAGGCACACTGCGCTGCCAGTGCGTCCAAAAGAGTGACGCACCGGCGGTGCAATGGGCTTGTAAATAAGCCCTATAGTTTTGAACTGCATTTCCATGCATTTCAAATGCTATATTTTTTAGCAATTGCATACAAAAGCCTTATAACTGCTGTATCTAGTGTTTTTGATCTCTCTGTTGCGCAGGGTACAATTGTCTTTGTTATGCTAATCACTGATACATGCTTGAGTGGAAATACCTTAATTTTTGTTTCCATGCAGCTTAACGATATCAACAAGTTACAAATGTATTTCTACAACTTATTTGTTAATTGCATGGAAGTAAAGCTGCAAAATAATTTCAGAGATGTCCTTTACAATAGATCCAAAGCAATTTTTTGGGGAGAAATTATGAGACAGCCTTTTTACCTTTCAACCAATTATCACTTAATATTGCTGCCTGCTGCATCAAAAAAAGTGACGCTCCGAAGGCGCAAGGGGCTTGTAAATATGCCCCTTGATCTCCCACCGGAGAAGCTGCTGGAGGTTTTCTCCTTAATCCCTGCAAGTGCACAGATACTGCTGCTATCCAAAACTTCTATTTAGGGAGGGAACCGTGATCCCACCCCCGTTAGCTGAACCTTTGAATTTGTAATTGTGCCCTGGTCCTCAAGTGTTATCAATGCTCTAGCTAATTGTCTACCTTTGTGCATATGCAGCTCGCTGATAGTTTCTAGATTTTGTCCTATGTGGATCATTGCTGCTGAAGTGGATCCAGGATATGGATCCAGCATGCTACTCTCTTTCTCCTGACTACACAAAGACTGTGGTCCTGCTGAAGCTATGCGTGGATCCTCCGCTGCTGCGGACTTTGCCCTGCATTGAAGCCCCGACAAAGTCCAAGGAGTGCGGAGATCGAAGATACCCTGAGCCCACTGCTCCCTCACCACGAGAGAGAGGTGGGCTGCTGGAGATTCAAGCTCGATGATTGTGGGCGTTCACAAACAGTGACGGAGTGCTTCTATCCCCGAACCATGAGATGAGTGGGGTACATGAGAGATAGTCCACTACAACTGCAAGTAAAACAGTGTTCTCTCGATGTGGCAAGTACACCTGTTTCTGCACAACATTTGATCAATTTTATCCATTTCCTAGCTCCGTGTTGACTTGCTTTGTGTTGCGGTCCAGAATACTATTGGCTCATCAGCTAGCTGGATAGCTGACTAGCCTACTGGGTGCTCTTTGTGGTCCATTGTGAGCCTTATTTTAGTCCAGGGCTGTTGGCCTTATGACACCCTCAAGGTAATCATACAGGCACTGTACTTCTATGTATGTTCACAAACTATGCGGCACTGTCCCCCTGCCTTGTAGGTATCCTTAACACTGCTGATACTGTTGTGTTTGCTGTCTGTAGTACTAGTAACCATATGCCATGCAAACATCTTTTAAAAAACCAAAGAGATGCAGAGTGGTGGGATGGATAAGAGCCTCCATTTTTGAGCTACTTGTCTATATTCATAAAGATCTCTGAACATTAGCTGTTTGTGAACATTGTAAGTCTGTATCTGTGCTGCTTTCATTGGTTCTGTTTCTTTTCCATTCTAGATACACTATGAGCTTTGCACACAACAGAGCTTACCAAACAATAGCACTGATCACAAACACTGCATTATGTTTAGACAGGAGTCCTGGTTTTAGTACTCTGTTGTGTTTACATCTGCTCTGATTGCTGCTAACTAAACCCGTCAGTGGCGTAAGGAAACTTGAGGGCCACTTCCTGCAAAGTACATGCAGGCCCCCCCCCCCCCGCCCCATGCTCCGGACATAGTACGGAGCTCTCAGGCCAGGGACCTGCCAGTGCCGGAGGGGCCCCTCAGATTTTGTGGCCCCCAGCACTGCGGGTGCTGAGGGGGCTTATGTTACCCCACTGAAACCCATATGAGATTACTGTTCTCGTTGTGATATTATCGATGCATTGTAATGGCACAGTATTATATTTAGTTTTGTGCTTGTTACTGTTTTCTGTGTGTTTCTGTTTATATTACAAAAATGTTTTATACATCTGAAATAGTATTAACATTATTGTGTTCACACAACCATTGGTTGGACAGTAATACTTTATTGTTAACGATGGTGCAATGTATTTAGACCAGGGGTCTCCAACCTTTTCTATAATGATAGTTACTTCAGAATAATGATTATAGTCCTGAGCTACTAATTGCTATGACCATTGTTGCAGTAGTAACCACATCAGATACAAGCTCAATAGAGACTCCAGAGATTACTAGCAGTGGCCAACCAGATGTATGTCACAATATCAAGTGAAAAAATATTGTCATGCCAAAATATAACATCCAGAATATTGACTAGTAAAATATCATGAAGGTACATATGTATATGGAAAGTATTGATTTACTACTCTTTACTCCATATCTACATACATATCAATACAAAATACCTTCTCATGACTAATAAAATACCAGTCACAGCAGCGAGAGCCCACTGGCACAAAGGAAATACTAACAGACATCTCCCCAACTCAGTATGACCTGTCATGCAAAGACCGGGCTTAAATATTTTTGGGAATTTCAATCCTTTTATTTTCAAACATAATTATATCAGTTGCCCAAAATGCATGTTTTCTATGAAAAAAGCACTTTCCATTTTGGGTTAACACACTCCAAGAAAATCTTGTCTTTTCTGAAAAGAACTACATTTTTACCTCAAAAATCAGTTTTTATGCATGGTTCTCAAACGTTAGCTTGTGGCTTCCCTAATGCTAATGTATCTCCCTGACAGATTCTGCCCCACGTACCCAGGTATTTATAATGGCAGGGACGCCCACCCTCATACCAGAGATGCTTACATCATGCCAAGCATGTCCACCATTATGTCAGGGCCACAATTGTGCCAGCCATGGACATTATCATTCCAAGGATGGACACGATTAGGTGATAGATGGCTACAGTTAGGCCACGCACACTGACTATATGGCAAGGATAGGTGCCATTATACCACAATGACTCCAAAGATGCTCAACATATATCAAAGGTTGCCATTATTATGCCACTGTTAACATTATGTCAGAGAAGAATCCCTTATATTGGGGGGACAATATCAATTTGGTGTTCACTGACACCAGGAATGGATTCCAAGCAGAGACAATGTTGTTCTAGGAGGGACACTATGTCTGCCACATATTCAACAGTTACATAATAGCGCACATATGTGTACACATGCACACAGAAACACTTAACCTCCTTAGAGCTGAGGATGACTTGATGTCTTCAGCACTACATCTGCAGTGAGGAGGTTGTGAACAGGTCGTCCACGGCACTGAAAAAGAAAATGCATCTGTTTATAAAAATTTGATTTCTTTTGGTTTTGCTGTAACTCCAGCGTGCATGGCACACTGATTTCAAAGCAAAACAAAAGTGAAAGTAGTCTGCACAAATGTCATGGTCTGCTTTTTATCGGTGCTGGGGTGCATACATTTGCGCCCAAGCACCGATTTCTGCGGGAGAGGCTGCACTGGAAAGGGGAGAAGGTATCCTTTCCAGAGCTGTCTCTCCCTAGTGGATCCCTCATTGGGGATCGCACTGAACGTGCAATCCCATAATAGGGATCACCGCCATTAGACCACCAGGGCTCATTTTGGTGAGGAGGAACAACCCCTTGTGCAAAGGCCAGTACAACCCACAAACCAAGGGGATGACATACTTGCTGCCAACCTTGGGTGGCAGATAAGAGGGTTTGCCCTAATCTGCTCCCCCAGGATCGTGTAAATCTCACTAGACACCTGGGATTAAAATCAAAAGGCGTGGGGGCAGCCCACCCTGGTATAGGGCTATGCCCACCCCAAAGGAGGCAATACTGTCTTTCTGCTCCCCCAGGAGGCTGATCGAGGAAGCCCAGTAGAAACCAGGGTCTTTTCTATCCCACTAGACACCAGGGATCTTTAGGCCAACATTTTTTAAGGAGTGGTGAGCGGCCCACTTGGCACAGGGTCATGGTCATAACTCGAAAAGGGGCAACACTGTCTGTCTGCCCCCTGGGTGAGATGGGGGTTTGCCCCAATTTGCCCCCGGGTGTCATAAAAGCCCACTATGCAACAGGAAGTTTGAAATGTGCCAAAATGGGGGGGGGGGGAGGCCCACCTTGACATTGGGCAATGCCCCCACGCCAGAAGGGGCAATAAAGTGTTTCTGCACCCCCAGGTAAGAAATTTGTCCTAAATGAGGGTTCACCCAAAATCTTGCCCCACGGGGGGGCGGCCTGAGGTGGAAAGGCCACTAGACACAGGGATTTTACAGTGGGGCAAAAAAGGGGGCAAGGGCATCCCACCCTGGTATTTGACCAAACCCCTGCCCCAAAAGGAGCAACACAGTCTTTCTGCCCCCCTAGGGCCCAGATAGGAAGTTTGCACAGTTTGCTCCCCGGGGTGGCAAAAAGCCCACTTCCACCAGGGATATATTTTTTGTTTTACAGGAACTAGTCAAACCAGGGACAATAGGAGTCCTTGTGAAGGACTTGAATTGTACTTGGTATGATCCGTTTTTATCCCAAGCACCCTTAGGCCCAGTCACACAAGTGGGGTAGTGTTTGTACTGGGACAAGTGTGTGAACATTGCGTGGTAGGAATTATGTGGATCGCTGCAGATTCTGGTTGTTTACATCACAGAAATGTGAAGAACATGCGGGAATTTAGGGAAAGTTTCAGGTTAGCAAGGCATTGTGAGTATGAAAATATCATGGGATCCATGCACGGTACACCACCCTGGACTACCCCAGGTGTGTAGTTTAAAAAATGTTTGGTGTCAGGTGGGTTTACTTGAGAAGCATTTGAACCTGGGCCCAAGTATTGCAGCTAACCCCATCACTAAATCAGGTCATTGTTTGACAGGAAATATTGATGTCTCCACGTTGTGTTTTGGGGCCAGTTGTGTCACAGGTGCTAGGTCAAACCACATAAGTAGGGTAGTATTGTTATCAGGAGTGTGGGATCACTGGGTGCAAGGACTTTTGTGGATCTGTGCTGATTCCAGATCTTTCTCTCCCAGAAATATGAGGAAAATGGTTGTGTTTTAGCCAGTTTGAAGTTTGCAAGGCCTTCCCTAGAAGCCTAAAATGTAGTCATTTTCTCTGTGCCCACCGGGGAAATCCTCAAACCCTGGGTACCTTGAGAATCCTCAGGATGTTGGCAAAAAGGATGGTTTGCGTCTATGCCCCCCCGCCCTTGTCGTCGTCCCTGGTGGAACGGGTGACCTTCCTATGGGCTGAATTTCCGCAGTGCCTGCTGGTGGCTGGGGGTGACTGGAACGATGTTATGTGTCCCTCGCTGGATAGATGGCGGGGCACAGGGCCGATGACAGCTCTGTGCGAATTGAAACTACGCACGCTAGTACAGGGTTTGGTGTGGGTCGACACCTGGCGGAAACTACACCCTACTACAAACGAATACACGTATTTTTCTGCCACCCACAACTCCTTCTCACGCCTCGATTACATATTCATATCTCCCTCACACGTTCACAAGATTGTGAAGGCTGAGATTTTACCCAGAGGCCTGTCCGATCACTCTCCAGTCACGCTAGCTGTGCAGCTGGGCCCGGCTCACTCTCCTCCCCGCTGGCGCCTCTCTTCATGGTTGCTACAGGACGACTCATATCACCAACAAATGTACGTGGCCCTTACTGAATATTTCTCCCCCAATACTGGTACGGTAGACTCCTCGGAGACCCTGTGGGCGGCCATGAAACCGACTCTGCGGGGGTGGACATTGCCTTCTGCACCGCGCGACGTCGGCAGCGCCGTGAGAAGCTGGTCCACTCGAAAGCACAAATCTTAGACCTGGAACGCAGGAGTCGGAAAGCTGATAGTGCGACGGCTCGTCGCCAACTCCCCATCGCCCAACAGCTGTACGCCAGTGACCTATTGGACAAGGCCAGGCTGTACTGGCTGGCCACACGTAGTCGCATTTATCAATGGGGGACAAATCCAGCGCCCTCCTACACCGTCTGTGTCAGCAGACGCTCCGTCCTGTGACCCTTCCTGGGATCCTGGGACCGACGGACCAGGTCCTTACTGATCCAGCGGGTATTGCCACTAGTTTCGCCGACTATTATGCGAACTTATACGCCACGCAGGAGACTCTTCCTGCGGACACCATTGACCGATTTCTGGCCGACCTACCCCCTCGATCTCTATCCGATGACATACGAGACGACCTAGATGCCCCGATCACCGTGGAGGAGGCCCAATCTGCCCTTACGGACATGCGCTCTGGTAAATCGCCGGGACCGAACGGGTTTCCGTGTGAGTTCTTCCAGAAATACTCGTCCCACATATCACCACACTACCTAGCGGCTCTTCAGGCCGCGGTTGACAAGGGTTGTCTCCCGGCTGACTGGCGCCACGCCGAGATAGTGGTCTTCTTGAAGCCCGGCCGACCCCCTGAACTCCACGCCTCTTACAGACCAATCTCTCTCCTGAACGTTGAGGCCAAACTCCTTGCCAAAATTATTGCTAATCGCATTCTCCCACATATCTCTACGCTTGTCCATCCCAACCAGGCGGGCTTTATGCCCAATCGGGCGACTCGACAACATTTGTCGGGTGCACAACGCGATTGCCTCCGTAGACCGGTTAAATGAACCGGCCGCGCTCCTTCTAGCCGATATGGATAAGGCCTTCGATTCCCTCAGTTGGACCTATCTATTTGCACTCCTTACCCGCTTGAACATAGGACCCAGACTTCTACTGTACATTCGACTCCTATACACTGACATCACGGCCTCGGTGCGTGTCATAGATTGCATCTCGCGGCCTTTCCATATTGGGCGGGGTACAAGGCAGGGCTGCCCCCTGTCTCCCTACTTGTTCGCCCTAGCCATCGAGCCACTTGCGGCCTGGGTGCGTATGGATGCCCAGGTGTACGGCTTCGAGTGGTCGAGCGAGGTGTCCGATCGCATAGCGCTATACGCTGACGACGTCCTATTCTTCTTTACACGCCCGAATAGGTCTGGCCCCCGGTTACTCCGCATAATGGAAATCTTTGGCCAAACTTCTGGCCTCTATATGAATGCACATAAGTCCTGTTTATGGCCTCTGCGGGGGAGCGATTAGCTGGGGACTTGGGCGCAACAGGTCACGGTCGTGCCCGATGGCTTTAAATATCTTGGGGTGTTTTTGTCGTCGTCCTAACCGGACTCCTGGGCTAAAAATCTAGCCCCCCTACTGCCTCGAATTAGACAACAGGTGAGCTCTTGGTCGTATATGCCCCTGACGCTGTTTGGCAGGTCGGCCATTTTCAAAATGGTTTCGTTGCCGTGCCTACTTTACCAACTCCAAAACTACCCATACCCCATGCATGGTTCCGACAACTGAATTCAGCTCTCAGTCATTCTCTCGGGGGGGGGCCCCGCGCGGGTTGCCCTGCGAACATGTTTCCAATCCACTTATTGTGGGGGCCTCACGACCCCGGATGTCCAGCTTTACCATGCAGCCTCCCACCTCCTTGTCCTAAATGACTGGTGGTACAGCGACCGGCGCGACCCTGCCTATGCGCTTGAACGATGGCAGATGGACCCTAAATCTCTACATACGATAATATACTCCAATGCAGCGCTTGGCACGCTGCTGCCCGCGACCCGAACTGTCTTTGCGATTTGGCAGCAGGCTTTGCGTAGGATCGGTTGGTGAGGTAAACTTACCAAGGAGACTCCCCTCTGGCATAATGGCCTCCTGCCACAGCTGCTTGGGCTCCCTGGGTTTGCGGGCTGGGATGCTATCGGAATCTCAATGGTCGGGGATGTCCTTCGGGGCAAGACTCAAGTCATTCCAACCACTGCAGGCCAACTTCCAAATGCCCTGCTCCCAATTATATAAATATCTTCAATTCCGACAGGCCTTTTCCCCCTATCTCTCACGACAAGATACTATTCCTGATTTTAGCCCTATTGAGGCAAAGGTGTTCATGGGCGAGATGGGTGCACACAAAATCACAGCTCTATACCGCACCCTGGTCATTAACAGTCATGATACACTTCCCAAGACTAGGGAGGCTTGGCAGGGTGACCTGGGTCCACTTGACAAAGACGACTGGGTGGAGGCTCTAGAATCCCCGCGCGGCGCGGCCATAGCAGCACGCCTTCGACTCATACAATTCAAGTACCTCCATAGGGCTTACTTTACCCTCTATTGGCTCTGGCGCGCTGGGATGATTGCTTCTCCCTCTTGCCTCCGCTGCGGGTCAGCGGAGGGCACCTTCCTCCACACGGTTTGGGAATGCACAGTCCTGTCACGCTTTTGGCGTGGGGTGCTGACCTGCCTTTCTGAGGTCCTGGGGTGGGACATCCCACGATCGCCGCGCTTAACGATGCTCCACATCACTGACGAAATCGGAGGGAATAGGTACAAACGGCACCTGTTATTTTTAGGGCTTACCCTTGCTAAGCGCGACATAACCAGGGCGTGGAAGGCGACCTCCCCGCCTTCGGTTGAGGCCTGGAAGCGTGGCCTTGATTTTTCCATGAGGCTGGAAATTCCAATTTTGAAGGCAAGCGGATGCCCCCAGAAACACCCGAAAATATGGAAGCGGTGGGCCGACTACCGTGGTCTCTACCTTGAACCAGTTCCCCCGGCGCGAAGTATTGAAGATTTGCCATGTTGATTTCATGTTGGGTGCAGGCTCTGGGACCAATTGTACATTTACTTTTCTATTACGACTGGAATTACTCATGTATGTAGGATGTGTAGATCAGGTGACACCTTTGTTTTTTGTTTTCAATGTGTATTTTCCGCAGATTTTGCTTTATGTATCCTTTTGTTTCAGATGGACTTGTTGTAAAAAGTTGACATCTTTACCAATGTCATATTATTTATGCGATGTATTGCCCTGGACCCTCCTGGGCTTTCTACTGTCTGTCAACAATAAAATCTGTTGTGAAAAAAAGAAAGGATTCCTAAATATTTCAGTTGAGACGATTTCCAGCAAAATGGGTATCCATGTATCGAAGCTTTTGTGGAACAGGGAGAGAGTGGCAGAGCTTCACTTTTGTCCCAATTCACTTTGTAACCAGAAATTACTGAAAACTCCTTGATAATCTCAAGCAAGTTTGGTAAAGAATGGGGAAGATCTTTAAGCGTGAGAAGGATATCATCAGCGTATAAGTATAATTTGGATATTCCTCCCGGTACAGGTATACCCTGAATCTGAGACGAGTGGCGAATGAGAGAAGCAAGAGGTTCCATCGCTAGTAAGAATAAGAGAGGGGATAAGGGGCAACCCTGACGAGTACCCCTTTGAATTGAAAAGCGATCAGATAAAAAACCTCCACAATTAACGTGGGCTGTGGGGGTGTCATATAGTAAACGAACCATAGCAATAAACTGCTCACCTAAACCAAAGTGTTTCATAGTGGTAAACAGATAAACCCAGTCAATGCGGTCAAACGCTTTCTCTGCGTCTAAAGAGAGAGCGACCGCATCTTCCGTTAATTCCCTTGCGGACCATAAGGTATGAGCTAATGTTCGAAGATGATTTCTGGATGATCGACCTGGGACAAAACCAACCTGCGAATGATGTATTAGGGAGGGAATGACTTTTCGAAGTCTCGCTGCAAGAATGCTTGCTAGAATTTTAACATCTCCATTTATTAAGGAGATAGGTCGATAGCTACCGCAAATGAGCGGGTCTTTGCCCGGTTTGGGAATAACCGCAATTAATGCCTTATTTGAAATAGGTCCAAGAGAAGAGGTCTGGACAGCTTCATGGAAAGCAGAATGAACAGTGTCAATTGTATCTTCTCCAGACCATTTATAATATTCCGCAGGAAATCCATCCTCACCTGGGGATTTATGATAAGGCAGTTTGGAAATGACAGCAGCAATTTCATCTCTAGTGATATCACCCCCAAGTAATTGTCTGCCCTCATCTGTAAGACATGGAAGATCAATATTATTAAGGTATGCAATTACTTGTTCTTCAGTTATTAAATTTTCAAGAGTATAAAGTTTCTTATAGAAGGATGCAAAAGTATTAGCTATTTCTTGCGGTTTAGTGAGAATTTCACCCGAATCATTACGTATTGCTGGGATAGCCATAGAAGCCTCACGTTGTTTAAGTTGTGCAGCAAGTAATCGGCCTGCCTTTTCGCCTTGTTCATAATGTCTCCCTTTTAAGCGTTGGAGGGCATATTCTGCTTTGGAAGTGTATAAATTATTGAGTTCCATTTTAGCTAATTCCAGAGTTTTGCGGTTAGCTACGGTGGGTTGGGAAGTATATAGACGGGTAAGAGAGATAATTTGAGCCTCAAGTTCAGCACAACGTAAAGACGCTGTTTTATTGGCCACTGCTGCATCTCTCATTAATTGCCCATGAATAGTTGCTTTTGCAGCTGCCCAAATTGTTCTTGAAGAAGAAACTGATGATTTATTATTATTGAGATATTCGGAAAGGTGAGAGCGTAAATGAGATTTGCCCTGAGGCGAATGATACCTTTGAATATTCATCCGCCATGGTTTTCGACCTGGAGATGCTAAACCTAGTTCCAGGGCAATAAGAACTGGAGAGTGATCAGAGATGGCAGCTTCCAGAATATGAGACTCAGTAGCAAGTGCAATTATTGGATGAGAAATAAGAAAGTAATCTATCCTGGATTGAGAGCCATGTGCAGATGAGAGAAAGGTATATTCTTGATCTGAGGGATGACAGAGGCGCCAATGGTCTACTAATCCATGGTCCATTGTTATATCTCCCAATAAAGCTCTGTCAGTAGCGTTATATTTGTCTAAGGGACCGGTTTTATCTAAAATTGCGTCACAAGCTAAATTCCAGTCGCCACCAATGATATAAATGGATGCACCAATCTCTACAAGTAGACGATTTAGGCTGAGAAAATAAGAGCGTTTAGTACCTGTTGGTGCATAAACTGAGCCAATACAGAAGATTTTTCCTCCAATTTTTAATTTAGTGAAAACGTATCTACCTTCAGGGTCAATCCATGTTTTGATGATTGAGAAAGGTAAGGATTTGAGCAAAAGGATGGCAACACCACGCTTTCGCGGTTGATTAGTATCAGAGAGAGGTTGTGTAGTCAGTCCACAGTGAATAACTTTTCCCACCCATTCCCGCTGCAATTTAGATGATTCCAGAGCATTAAGGTGAGTCTCCTGTAAAAGAGCTATATCAGTTCTTTTCTTTTTAAGATAAGCGAGTACTTTTTTACGTTTTATAAAATGCGTAAGGCCATTGACATTCCATGAGATTATGCGTAAAGGGCGGGAGGAAGAGGATGTGTTCACTGCCTTATTTACTTTACAAATGTGAAGAAGTTAGTTTGAAAGAGAGTTGGTTTAAGGAGTAAGGGGATTAAGTTATAGGGTAATGGAATATAGGAGTAGATAATTTGTAGAAGGGAAAAGAAAATAAGAAGATGAGATAAAATTAGATAGAGTAAGAAGGTAAAATAGAATAAAAGAAGAGAATATATAGGGGAAGAGTAAAAGAAATTAGCAAAAGAGATGAAGATAAATTCCGAGTAGGGAGAGAATTGAAGAATTAAAGAATTTGTGATTTCCTATGAAGTATAAGGAAATGTAAGTATTTTGGAAAAGTCACTTAAATACTATATACAGAAGTAAACAATAGTAAGAAAAAAGCAAGAAAGAATATAAAAATAGAAGGGAAGGTATATATACTGTGTAGGGATAACACAGCAACAACGAAAAGGATCTGCTTACTGCGAGTCTAAAATTACGGGCTACTCACGCCGGGGAGAGCCCCATCCGGCACCAACATCAGTGTGAGGGGTGCATTTATAAAGTAATATTAATCGTGTTCTAATAGTAACTCAGAAGTCAAATTGAAGAAAGAGAAGGAATCAAGTATTATGAGAGTACAGTATTGAAGGAGAAAAGATATTGGAAACAGAAAAGAGGTAGGAAAGAAGTAGAGTGAGTAATTAGAGATGATAGAGCAGTTTAAAATAAAATTATCAGATACATGGTACAACAAGGTAAATTATGAAAAATATAATCATATTAGGTAAATATTAATATGAATCATTATCTCATTTAGGCACAAACATATCAAAATGATGTCATCATACATTTAGACAATGTTATAAATAAATAAATAAATAAATAACAAGATAATTGTTCATGAAAAAGGATAAACATGCATTACTATAATTAATAATCTTAATATCTATAATGAAGAGCATAAGAATACTTATAGGAAGGAAAACATAAGTATATAGATTATATAGAAAATGCAACAATCTAGAAAGGTATAAAATATTGTCCTAAAATATAAGAATTCCAGTCATTCAACTTTGCAAAAGATAGTATTAATAGTAATTAATGATAATTAATAAGTATTATTCATGACATAATAGATAAATATTAACGCAATTAAATAGTAAAACAATAAAATATTAAACACTGAAACAATTGATTAACAACTTACTAACTAATTAAGTTATAGATATTGTATAATCAGATATGATGAAAAGAGATTATGTATAAGAGTAATAACGATTATGATAATAAGTAAGATACTAAAAATAGATAATTATCACTGTTGAACTTATATTTATCTAGAGAAATACAATGTGTAATTAAATAATTTAATGGTTAGTTATAAAGATAAATAAGTAATAAATATAATCAGGTATAAATAATATGGTAGGAGCTAATTTAACAAAAGACGGGATATGAAGAACGTAGGAAAGAAGTTGATAGAGAGAAAGAATAGGAGGTAACAATATTTATAATTCATCGTAGAGTCATTTCAAGTTCCTAACAAGACGAAAATGTGATTGTGAATATATTAATATCAATAAATCTTAAATATTTATTATACAATTTTGACATAACCTGAATAAGAAAAGTGATAAAGACAGACAGGGTATGGAAGAAGACAGAGAAATACTAGACTAGTTGTCATATCGGAGTACTATAATCTATCATCTTAACTTTAATATTAAGCAATTAAATATTAAGTCAAAATTCAGGGTATACCCTCTTCAGTAGATGAGGGAGTTTTAAGAGGGGAGCGTGTTTTGTCTCTATCTCTGTCCTGCGTAAGAGCAGCCACTGCTTGAAGAGCTTGTGAACGATCTCCTAGAGAGCGCACAGGCCGGTCTGGATCTCTTCCTCTGCTATTGGAATGACCTGGATTGCGTCGAGCTCCACTAGAAGACATCTTAGAGTTTAATGAAGAAGGTTGAGATTTAAGCTCTGGTCTAGACACAGTGTAATCCATGTTTTGAGGAACAAGGTTTTCCAAGAATTGTCGGAGATCTTCTGGGTTGAAGAATTCTTTAGATATACCATCTTTAGTAATTCGCAGACGTGCCGGTTCAAAAAGGCCATATTTAATATCTAATTGACGTAGGCGAGGTCGAAAAGAGAGAAAAGCTTTACGTCGATCATTCGTTTCTTTTGAAAAGTCTGCTGCCACACGAATTTCATGACCTTCAAATGTATATGGACCATGGATACGGGCGTCAGTGATCAATTGACAAGCCTGTTCGTGGCATAAAAAACAGACAATGAGAGTGCGAGGTCTTATATTTTTCCCTCCTTGAATTGGACCGATACAATGAGCTCTCTGCATCTCCAATGGCGGATCAAAGATGAGGCCTGTGATCTTTGGAAGAGTTGTTTTGAGAAAGGATTTAGCATCTGAACCGTCTATATTTTCTGGAAAACCAAAGAAACGTACATTATCTCGGCGGCTTCTGTCCTCCAAATCCGTAATTTTGCTTCGAAGGAAAAGAAGTTCTTGATCCCGTATATCATTAAGGCGGTTCTCTACAATGACGACTCGCTCCGTTAGACCTTCAAGACGATTTTGAAATCCAGCAATATCTGTACGTATGGATTTAGTTTCATTTGTTAGGGCGAATATGGACGTTTCCATGCCTTCTAAGCGTCGTCCTACTGCAGATATTTCCTGAAGTATGCGGGCCATGGTTGGGTCTGGAGCTGTTGCCATACTAGGATTAGATAATTTTTGAGTTGAAGGAGTGATATTTAAAGCATCTGGGATGGAAGGAATCTGAATTAGAGCTTCAGAGTACAAAGGCTGTTTTATAGATTTATTATTCGCTTTACCAGATGGCATCTCTTGTTATTCTTTTTTTTACCTCCTTTCACTGCTCAGGTAAGTACATTTCTTAACTCCCTTCTTTTCTTGATCATAAGGCACTAATCCATAGGTAAAGTAAAGTTTTGGCTTGTTGAAAAGAACCCGAATGGTTCAGACGCTCCTGTTGACACAGTGCAATAGCTATCTTAAGGCCGTATGAAATCAACGTAGAGTCTCTGAGGAGAAGCCCTGATAGCAACAATAGGAGTATGAAAGTGGATAACCAATATTGAAGTCAATAGTATTGAAAGACTATTTGTTTTGTGACATATAGGGGGACCATCGTGAGGGCAGTGATAACAGTACTGAAAAATGACACAATTGAATATAGTTAGGCAGAAGTAATCAATTCTTCTCTTATAGTATCAAGCCGTTTCCGCTTCAGTATAAAATCACAATTCAGCCCAGGTGATATTAAGGGTCGTAGATACAAGACTCCAAAGTGTCCCACTAACAATGGAAGAAGTTCTGTCACAAGGAGAAAATAGATGTATCAATAATGGCAGGCAGTGGTCGCTAGCTGCAAAACTTTCTGGGCAATTGGGGGAATAAGCTCACATATAAGGCAGCATGTAATACTTTTCCAGCAGGGCAAGAAAAACCACAAATTAGCATTATTCACCTCTTGTCACAGTCTGTGGCGCGGTGGCGGTCTGTCAGACTGGCGTTATTATAAAATCGGGCTTTTATATGCAGCACTAACCTTGTCATATTGGAAATGATGATGAATCAAGGAAACCAGGTCAGTTCCATATGCGTGCCTGTTTTGGTAGATGTGCAAGTCGAGAAAAGAAAGACTGGAGTCAGGAATCAGCACATTACAGGATACTCAGGTTCTTCCTGAAGCACGAAGGTTCTGGGCGCATTACCCGCGATATTCCTCTTCAGCTCCGTGTCGCAAGTGATAATTCTCCATTTGCCGGGTTTAGTCAGGTATGCCTGCTTGGACCAACAACAACGCAGACTGACTGTACTTCCAATAAAGGACCGGCAAAAGACGACTCCCCCACAAAGTACACTGCCGCGGCACCGTCAAACCGTCGGGAGACGTCGGACGCGCTCTCCTCAGGCTGTTCTCCTCTTCCGCGCCTGCACGTCACGGGCCAAACCTCATTGCTCAACAGGCCCCACTTAGTTCTTCCATGAAGATTATCACACACGAGTGCCAACCACTTCAACTCCGTGTGTGTGTGACAAATGGTAATACACCGTATGCTGAGCCAGTCAGGTATGTTTGCTCGGTCCAGCAGCAATACAAACTGGCTGTACTTCGAAGAGAAGACCGGCAGAAGGCGACTCTTTACGAAACACACTGCTGCGGTACAGCCTTAAAGCTGGGAGACGTCGGACGGGTTCTCCTCAGGCTGCTCTTCAAGACCGCGCCAGTACGTCACGGGCAATACTTCACTTCTCAACTGTCGTTTACGAGTGTTAACTAGCAACATAATTACCACGTTGCAATACTCGGCTGTTCTGCTATCTAAATCCAAGGACCAAACATGGACTAGACTTCTGAAAAGTGCCATCGCCGCCGTCCGGGGCTCCCCATAGCACAGAGCTCCGGAATCAAGCAGCCATCTTGTTGCGCGGCCAGACCACGCCCCCGATCCATTTACTTTCAACCCTTGAAAGTGATTTACACCCCTCTTGACTGGAGTAAATCTGAGCCTTTCCAGGGTGGAAACGGGAATGAGATTAGCTTGTGAATCCTGACATATATCCTTGTTTGTGGGCGGTCAGTAACTTCTAACACAAACCATGGCTTCGAATGCCAACTTTCCCACCCTTTGAGTGCAATTTACAGGTGTGGATAACTCTTCACTTGTAATGGAGATCTCGACGCACGTAAATAGGCTTACACCTGCCAGGAGAATTTGAGAATTCCTTGCAAACGTAAAAAGGAAAATTCGGTCAGAAACTTAGATTTAGAACCGAATTTAACTTTGTGAATGGGGCTCCTTGTGTTTAATCGAGGCTTCACGGTACCAGGTAGTATACACCTGTAAGGTGTAAAACACTCTGAATGCAGCATATATTCAGGGGGATCCTTTTGAAAATCCTTGCTATCCCCTTATAGTTGTTAAAGGCATGGAGGACTTGTGTCATAGCCGGCACTGTTAGTCTTCATCACCTTCTAGAAGGAATACGTGCTCTCCCCCGTGGTCTACCATCATGTCCTTTGCGCTGGCCTCATAGATCACCACTGGAGTCATAGACTTGTCTTAAAGACATTTCTTTTGCCACAATACTTGAAGTTGAGTTTAATGAGGTCAAGCAAAGCTGATATGAACTTGACCATCCTTTCCATGTGTAATTTGCTATTTTCAATCAGTTCTTGTTTATAGCTTTTATCCTTACTGGAAAAGTGCGTGCGCATCAAAAGGCTTTAAGTAAAAAAGAAGACTTGGCTCTTTATTTTCCTCCGGCCCTTGCCCAAAAGTCATGCTCAGTTTACATGTCCAATGCTCTCATACGCTCTGGTATACAATCTGAATAAAAAGAGGAGGAACACAACGAAAGTAAAATGGCTGATAAAGTCTTACAACTGCAACTGCCAACCCTTTTCTTGGCCTCCAAAGTGGAGCAGTCTGCCACAGTCGCTTGAGTCATATGTTTATTTTTCAGTGGACCTCCTCGTGCTCCCCGGACCGATCTAGTTTTCAGCTTTTATTTCATTGCAGATTGCATTACAGGATTAAACTGCAGGGGAGCTGGTATGAGTAATAGCTAAAAAATGTGATTGTGGTGAATTAATAACATGATTTTAGTGGATCTGCCAAACCATTTGGAAACACATAGAAGCAAATTCTTACTTTTTCGCATTGAGTGAAAAACTCCAGTCTGTAGCTTTTTGCGTGGATACCACTCAGGCCATTTGCGGTCATGTCATCCCGGCTCACTCCGTTCTGGTGAATACCCTTTTGGCAGTGAACCTGTCCTCAGGGCCAGAGGAGGCGTCACAACATGGCAGCCGCTAGCAAGATGAGGTGAGGAGCCCCAGTAGCTGTCTGCACAACATGGCAGCCACGGACAAAGAGGGAAGCCAGGAATGAAGGGCTTGGATCAGTAACAGGAAGGTCTAATAAGGAGGATTCCCACAGCCTGGAAAAAGAAACCAGAAGTTGCATTGCAGCTAGAATGTGAAGAACACATTGACACCCTAAACATGCGTGATGTTCCTTCATGTGTCAAGCATTGATGAGTGTCTGAAACATCCCTGCATGATCCATACCCACAACCTATGGGATACACTTTCTCTGAGCCTTGGTCTTTATTCATTTCTAGTTAAACAAGTGAAATTACATTTCTTTATCCTTCAAAATAGATAAAGAGTTTGAAAGGATCTCGAAGTGGACCTTTAATTTGCCCTAGGACAGAATCTCCTGGTGAGGTTATACAACCCCTAACTTTTCACTGGCCTACTGGGCCTCCCAGCTTGAAGTATAAAAGAACATAAACAAGTAGCCCGTTCATCACTGGGCAAAGTCTGGTAGCAAATTGGAGTTATCTGAATCATCAGGCAGGATTCAATTGCTTCAACAACGTCCCAATTTCTTTGACTATTTGGAAAAGTGAGGCCACTCACTCTTGCATCACTTTTGGTAAAAAAGAATTCTGTATCAAAAACTTTTGCTAAATACATTTATGTATTGTTTAAGTTCCCATTGCCACTTAGACATACGATGACTTTCGTCGGGAAGAAGAAAGGACAGATATGTCCGCACATGCATAATATATCAATACATTGCGATTTAGGCATAACGGCTTAGGCATGTAAGCTGAAGTTGACAAGGCTGTGCTGTGCTCTTTGCCTTGTCTCGAAACGCATCACATGGCTGTCTTTGACAAACTGAATTTCTTTGATCAAATCAATTTGAGGTTCTTTCTTAGCAATTTGTGAGTAAATTTGTGCATTCCGCTGTACACTGCACATTCTGTTATGCAGGACTTGAAAAGGCTCGAACTCCCCAGAGGTAGACGACAATGCCAGTTCCAAAAACCTTCACTGCAGCTTGTTACAAAGGAAAAATGTAGCACCTCTTTAAGAATAAAACAGAAACAAATATAGAAGATATGCAAGGAGGTACTTGAACCCCTGGATATGTGATTACATACAAAATTAGTGTAACATGTGTAACAGTGTCCATAGAGAATGTCGCATCCACCCCTTCTTCAGTACCAAGTTTGAACACTTATTAGACATTTAAGAGAAGAAGAAAAGACCCAGAGGTTAGAAATTCTTTACAGAGGCATCCAGGACTATCATCAGAACAAATGCTTAGTGTAAAGCTAAAGAAGCAGATCCACACATACTCAGGACCAGAAACAAATGGAGGATCCAAAAATGGAAAACAAAGGAGGAAGACACGACATGTGTGGAAACAAATGTTGGGAAGAACTGAATGGAACCAAGAACCTGCACAACTCACTGTGTGGCCAGGAACAACAGCACTGAGCAAACTGCGACTAAATGACGATAAAGCTATGTTAACCTAGAAGTGCAAGAATGGACCAAGCGCCTAGCTACAATCTAGAATGCGCTCTGTAGTTATGGTCAGTCTTCTGTTGCCCATATGGCTTCCTTGCCACAGTATCTTCTTGAACCACAACATCCAAGTATGGAAATGTTAAGATACAAATCCCACTGTATATGTGTGTCTATTGGGAGCACTACTAACGCCCTCCCTTCTCCCTCAGGATTTGCCTCAATGCAAGATAACTAGCAATCCAGATGACCTCAAATAATCTAACAAAAAGACCTAGAAAGAAAATGGAAACATATTGACACTTTGAGTTCTGGCAAAGTGATGATATATACATGTGTCATCTGTAGCTTCAGCTGATCTACTCTTTGATGTACATCATTGACCTAAATTTCTTATTTATCATAATGTGTGTCTACTCCATTTGAAACTATTGACGGTGGCTTGGTTGCTGAAGTCACACTTATACAGTAATGACATTTAAATAACAGGTGCAACTTGATCCAGAAGCTTAGCTACCCCAAGCCCCAAATATGTGCTAAAAATACTCTTTTTAAGGTGTGGAGATGCTCTCCATGCTATGTGGGATGATGTGTGTAAGATGCGACTTTACCCATTGATGGTTAGTGCCACAGTGAGTAAACATTTGGTCCACAAAACTTGAGTGCTGACAAGTATCCAAGAAGGCCCATATTCAAAGGACCTTACAATAATAACAGAACAGCAATTCCCCGACAAGTCCCCCCACCCTGACTCTTCCCCCAATGCTCTTGTGCTGGTTCACATAACAAATAGAGAGGGATAATGGTTGTGGATGGATCATGAGGCCGTATTAGGAAAAACGGCAACCGGCCCTAGGGTCGTACACTCCTTCTCTGTGTTGGCGCTATTGAGACTCCGAGGAACATCTCACCCATTATTCCCCAGCAGGGGCATCATCTGGGGGTTCCTTTAAAGCGAGTAGCATGGCCACCCATGCCCTTAGATTGTCTTCAAGTTTGTCATCTTTGCAGACGTATTTCATGTGGATCTCCTCCACAGTTGCTCGTTCAGTAACATCCTGGAGCGGAGCCAGTCCAATTGCTTAAAGGTGTCTGAACTCAGCCATCTAATAGCTATTCGGTGTTTTGCCACCAAAAGACAAAGTAGTATTCATTTCCTGCTAAGTTTCTTCCGGGAGGGAGAGGGGATCAGTCCTATTAATATCTGTTTCATTGTGAGTTGAATATTCCACCCAGTGGCCCTATTTAAGTCTCTCACTACTGCTTTCCAGTAGGGCGTCAGTGTGGGGCAGGATCATACTATGTGTATAAAGGTTGCCTCTGTCCCCCCACAACGTGGGCAACTATCGCTATGGGTAGTGTAAATGGCATATAGTGTCTTGGGGGAAACATAAGTTTGGTCTACGTAATTGTATTGTAATAAATTAAATCTGGCATTGGAGCTAAGCATCTTCACACCCTCATGTACTTTTGTCCAGTCCTTCGTGGTCATGGGGTCGTCTAGTACTTCCTCTCTTTTAGTTTGAATTCGGAGTGTCTCAGTTGGGATGTCAGCATGCAGGGCCTGGCAAATGTTGGAAATCAAATTGCACACCCTTGCCATACCCAACAGCATCACCAGGGTTTCAGAGGGGCATGGTGCATCCGGGTATGACAGCCAGAGGTCACAAGCGGTCGCTGAGATTTTTGCGTATTGTAGATATGTCCCATTCCTAGAGCGAAGGAGTCTATAGTGTCATTCCTTGAGATAAAACGTCCGGCAGGTGTTGCAGCCCCCATCTTTCCATTTCTGGGTGGACATGGAATCTGCTATTTTTAAAAAGGGTTGAAAAGACCATAACGGCATGTCGGGGCATACGCGCCCTACGCAATACTCACCTGACTGTTCAATTCCCATAAGTCACAGATCGAGCGTATCGGGAAAGGAGTGTCCAGTAGCACCCTCGCACCCCTCGTCAATTGGATGGGGAGAGTTGTATCCCCGTGTAAACCATGAAAGAGTTTCTTCTTCTCCTGGTTGTCCTCTGGGTCCAGCCAGTGGAGTGTATGCTGTAACTGTGTGGCCACATAATACAGTTCCAACTAGGGGACCTCGAGGCCTCCTTGTCCACAGATTCGTGAGTTGAGAGGCCAACCTGTTTCTGTTTATTAGCCCATAGTAGCTCCACCATTAGGTTGTCTATGGTTTTGAAGTAGTGCTGGGTAAGGAAAGGGTTCCTTGGAGGACATACAGGCATCTAGGAAGCACAATAATTTTGGTGATGGTGACCTTACCCATTAAGGAGAGGGGTAGGTATCGGGACCAAATATTCAGGTTGCGTCAAATAAACTAGGGCACCATCTGCGTATAGGGAAACCACATGGGTGGTCCCTCCCGTTGTGATCGCCCAGGCCTGTAGGGTCTTGCGCAGCATCTCTGCCATCGGTTTTATGACAAGCGCAAAGTGGAGGGATGACAGTGGACACCCCTGCCTTGTTCCTCTATGTAGTGAGAATGCTTTCGATACTCCCTCACGGATCTCACCCTGGCGTGCGGGCCATGTACAATAGTTGGTCCCATTGGATTAATTTAGGGCCCATGCCCATCTGCCGCAGCACCTGCCACAAGTAGGACCAGTGCAGTGAGTCAAATGCTTGTTCCATATCTAAGAGAGCTAAAGCAATGGTGTCTTGTCGCAACTGTGGGGCATGGAACACCAGCAAGAGCCGCCATAGATTATGGAGGGTACTCCGTTTAGGAATAAATCCTGATTGGTCTGGGTGAATTAGGTTTGGAAGATGAGGAAGCAGGCGAGCCACCAGAAAATTGCTAAGGAGCTTGACATCTACCTTCAATAACACTATCAGGCGATTGGAGGAAGCCTCAAAGGGGTCCTTGCCTGGATTTGTATCATTATTATTAAGGCCTCACGCATTGTTTGTGGGAGGGTCCCGCTCCGGAGAGCCTCTTGGTATACCTCTAATACTTTATCGGCAATTTGGTCTGCATATCGATGATAAAAATCCACGGATAGCCCGTCACTGCCTGGGGATTTCGTAGGCTTCATGTGTCTCATCACCATCAGAATCTCTTTCCGGGTGATGGGGCTGTCTAGGTGGGCAAAGTCGGCAGGGTCTAACAACGGAAGTGGTATTTCCACCAATGTGCCTCCGACACCCCTCCCCGTCAAGCATAAGTCTTGCTTAGGTGAAGCATAAATATCTGGTTAATGGTGCGTTGGGTGCTCACCAGAGAGCCCTGAGCCATTCGAATGGATAGTATGGGACCCTTGTGGGCCTCCTGCTGAGTCAATCTGGCTAGCATCAGTCCATTCCTGTCACCCTCAGCGTGGAGTCACTGACGATGAGCCGTATAAATGTACTTCTCAAGGCAGTGCCAGCCATCAAGCACCACCTTACGACTCGCTCGCCATGCGTCCAGTCTATCTGGGTGAGTGTGCAGTTCTTTCTCAATGATAATCGAGATCACCCTCATGTTGTTGGATGTCCCTCTCTAGATGTTGTCGCACTCCGTATGTTGTTTTTAAACATATCCCACTGAGTACCACTTTCATTGTCTCCCAGTCTAGGTCTCGGTTACTAGCACTGCCCCAGTTTTCTGCAAAGCAGTGATATAATGACTCCTGGATAGTGGCCTCGAACGGAGGGTCCTACAACGCCTCCGCCCTCAGTCTCCAGAGAGGGATCACGAGCGACCGTGCTCACCCACAGAGCTCACCAGAACAGGGAAGTGGTCCGAGATGTAAACAGGTAAGGTAGGAAATGTCCTAAATCTCTCTCGCCAGGCTGCTGGAGACTAGGCAGTAGTAGACGGCTGTGAGTTGCTGTGGATGGCGTATAACAGGAGTACGTTTTTTCCAACAGACGTCTCTCCTGACATACATCCAAGAGGCGGGGGACCCTGCAGCACGTCCCGCTAGGAACCATTCATGTTGGATTAGTGTGGAGTCTAGGTGGCTCTCTGTCAAGCATCCCATCAAGGAAGCAGTTAGTCACCGGATAATATGTTATGTTATGTTATGTTAGGATGTCTTGTAGAGCGCGCAGCTGCCCCAGCAAAGGGGCGTCCCGGTGCTAATAGCAATAAAGGCAGCTGACAGCAAAGGGAACCTCTCATGCAAAAGAAAAAAAGACCAATGGGCTATTACAAGCCACAGAGGCAGACAGAAAGGCGTGGACTGCAAAAAAGGCCTTAAGTGAAGGAAAAAGATGTGTCTTCAGTGATTTACGAAATGCCAGATAATTATCCATACTCCGGATATGTACAGGGAGGGCATTCCAAAGTTTAGCTGCCAGTGAGCGAAAGGAGAGCCCCCCGGCGCGAGCCCTCCTGACCCGGGGGACAACTACCAGGTGTTGACTAGGCCTGGGCGGTAAATTCCGTTCTGCTCGCGGAATTCGCAGAATTTGGGTAATTTCGCGTTCCGCGGAGAACGCGGAATTGCCAAAAATTCGGCGAACCGTGGCTTCGCGGAATTTTTTGCTGCTTCGCGCTTTCAAAATGCGTGTTCGCGAGATATTTCCCCCCGAGCACGCAAACAGCGTTCGCGAACAGGAAAAAAGCACCGCGAACGGGCGGAACAAGCAATTCCGCGTGTTTGCGGAACTTTGCGTGCTCGCAGAGATTTTTTACCGCTTCGCGGAGCTTTGCGTAGCACGAATACGCAAATTCCGCCCACCCCTAGTGTTGACCCACCGAACGAAGATGGCGAGTGGGAGTGTAGGAGGAAAGCAGGCCCGCTAGAATGCCAGGGGCAGGGGAATTCAGGATCCTAACAGCAAAACAGAGGGACTTGAACTCCACACGTCTCGCCACCGGTAGCCAATGTAGCTGGCGAATGGCACTGGAGGTGGAGCAGCGTATAGGCATGCCGAGAAGAGTTCTGGCGGCTACATTTTGGACTCTTTGCAGTCTCAAAATCTCCGTCTTGTTGGCCCCCAAGTAAAGCGAGCTGGCATTATCCAGTCTCGACAGCACAGATGCTTGGACGATCATCTGTCGGATGGAAGGGTCAAAAAAGCCCAGCAAAGGTTTGAGCCCGCGAAGAATACCAAAGCATGTTGCTGCCACCTTCTTAGTTTGGGTTTGGAAACTAAGAGCCGAATCGACCCAAACACCAAGGTTTTTTACCACCTGTTTGGTGGCGGGTGCACAGCCCAAGGTGGCGGGCCACCACTGTTCGCTCCATAGCTCAAGATCTTTCCCTACCAGCAAGACCTCAGACTTGCTGGCATTAAGCTGGAGACAGTTGGCAGTCATCCACCCTGCAACGTCAGCAAGACCGCTCCGAAACTTAGTAGCATCATTCAGACAGTCATCGGAGAGGGCGACTACCAGTTGTGTATCATCAGCATATGATACAATAGTCAGCCCTCTGCTCTTGGCTACGGCAGCTAGAGGCTGAACATACAAGTTGAAAAGCGTTGGACTTAACGCTGAGCCCTGCGGCACTCCCTGTTTGATGGAATGGACCCTGGAGGTGAAAGGGGGGGCCGACACCTGGAAGGACCTATCCGAAAGAAAGGAGGTGAACCAGTCCAGGGCGAGGCCCAGGATGCCAGCCTCCTTCAACCTCCGTATCAAGATCTGGTGAGAGACCGTATCAAATGCGGCACTGAGATCCAATAGGATCAGTGCAGAGGTGCGTCCCTCATCCAGTGCTGATCTCAGATGTTCAGTCACAGCTAGGAGGGCAGACTCCATGCTAAGGCCCGGGTGGAAGCCGCACTGGGAGGAGTCAAGTATATTATTCTCCTCCAGAAAGCCTGACAAGATGGAATTAATATAGGCTTCGGAGATCTTAGAGGCCCAAGGCAGCAGGGAGATAGGGCGAAAGTTCTCCGGTTTAGCTGGATCGAGGGTGGGTTTCTTTAATAAAGGCATTACCCAAGCCTGCTTCCATGTCCTGGGAACCGTAGCCATAGACAAGGACATGTTAATAACCTGGCCCAAAGGTGTAAGAAGCACAGGTAGCAGTCTCATAAGATGGAGAGGCTTCATGGGGTCAGCAGGGGAACCAGATTTGACCTTCCTGTGTCGAGGTATTGCGATGCAGCTGTGGACACTGCGGCGTAGAAGTCTGGAGAATCAATGTTAGGGCATATAACGTTAATGAAACAGAGCTCGTGGCCATTCAATTCACCATGTAAGATAACATATCTACTGTTGTGATGTATCCATCACACAAAGGTATATCACTAGTATTGTCCCTTACGTGACACCATAGTGTCAGGCACTTGCTTGTCAGCTAATGTATTATGATGTAAGGTGGAATGCTGATGGGGGGAGACGTAGTTGGACATTGAGGGAAGTTGGAAGAGGAGCAGTCTGTTGCTTGTGCTCTCTACTGGACCGGGCCTGTGTTGGACAATAAAGCAACATTGAAGACCTACGTTTTGGTGTCCATTTCTACATCTACTTGCTGGGTTGAGGATATATGCTCTATAGTGAAATGGGCCAACCTGGGCCACCCATATTAACGCTCCTCGAGCATACCCCAAATAGGATGTGTCATAGAGTTGTCCTCTCCACCTTTTGCGAAGGAAAGGAATACAATGTCCCCGTACATGTGTTTCTTGTAGAAATGCTATTGACACTTCATAGCGTTTTGAATATGCAAACACCCTATGGCATTTTTCATATCTAGCAATACCGCTGACATTCCGTGACATGAATTTAAAAGTGTACCCCACCATTTTCAGTTCTAGTCTGACGACCCCAAAACCAGCCGACAACCCCCACCATCCATCACCCATCCAGCACCCCGAAATGCAAAAACGTGAACCACATTATACAAGAGCAGAATGTAGTTCCCAAACTCTTCAAACTGGTAGAGAACTCATATGTCCCCAACTCCCCATGGGCATCTCCACCTGTGCGACCATTGCGGCAACAAACCAAGCAAGAATCAGCTGTCGCCGCCCCATTCCCAAAAACCCATATAACAAAATGCAATAAAATAAACTTTGAAGTGAACACAAATCAAAACTGTTGCACTGTGCAGGAGAGCAGACCCCAACGGAGGTGGAGGCGCAAGTACTCAAGCTCCTCTGCTGCTTCTGAGCACCTCTCAGCGTGAGCCTCCCACTGGCACATACATGGAAATAAAAACTTTGACCCCTATAGAATACAGTGAGCCACCTCGCCCCACAGCCAACAAACAGGCCCCAATGATCACTCCGCATCTGGAAGTTCATTGTTCGTGGCATGTCCGTAGGCTTAAAAGTCCTTGGCATAGGGCCTTCCAACCCACCTGGAAGCCTTGATGTTCCACAGGGATATCACTACTTACAGTTTGGTAGATAGAGTTCAAGTGGTACCCAAGTCTGTGCTATCACTGGCTGTATCCAGATTACTCCGATGTCTCTGGAATGAGTCTCTTGAATCAGGAATGATCTTGAAGTCTCACAGGGTGCCATCCGGGAACACCATGATTCTCCCCGGCGAGCGTGACCCACTGAGGTCTTCTGCGGCTAGTTCGGCGTCGGGTGCGGGCAGATTTCGTCTGTGTGCTTGGTTATGTTGAGACCCCTCCGTCGGAGGACCAGTTCGTGCCGCAGCCCAAAGTGTCCATCCACTCGCAGGCCTCTCCAGGGTGAAAGAGAAAGAGTACTATCCCCTCATGTAGAACACGTAGTTTCGCAGGGAAAATTAGAATGCACTTCAGGTGCAAATCTCACATTCTTTTTTTCACTGCTAGGAAAGTTTTTTGTTGCTCCTGAACTTTCTGTGTATAGTCAGGGAATATTGAAATGGGCACTCCTTCGAACAGTGGTAGGCCCTGTTTGTGGACGTTCTGAAGAATGGCGTTTTGCTCCTGAAAGTTGAAGAGACGGGCAATCATAGCCCTGGAGGAGCACCAGGTTTCGGCAGGGGAGCTAGGGCTCTGTGTGCCCTCTATAATGTAAAGAACTTTGACAGTCTTTTGGGGCGCAGGAAATTGGTGGTCCAGTCTTCGAGGAATAATTCCGGTGACTGCCCCTTGGCTTTCTCTGGAAACCCCACAAATCTTAGGTTATTTCTTCGGGATCTGCCCTCCACATCCTCCACTCATTCATCGAGGTGTGTAGTTAGTTTTTAGAGGGCAGAGACTGTGCTCTGAAGGGACTGGACCTCTTGCTGCAGGGCATCCATGGTTTCCTCCGCAGTGGTGACCCTATCTGCAACCTTCCGGAGATCAGCGCGATGTAGCATGATGTCAATTGCAATGATTTGGTTTTGGTAGCCAGTTCAGTTCTGGAGCTCTGTATTACTGTCATTAGGTCTGTAAGCGTGGGGGTGGGGGTTGCCGCCGCTCCATCACCACCTGCCAGCCCCCTCTCCACACCATTCCCAGGTGGGCCATCGGGGTGCACAGTATGGGTGTAGTTAACAATCTTGTTGGATTGCGCTGGTTAGATTAGTTTGTCTTTCCCCATTGTGACCGAAGAGTCGAAATCTGATTTTTGGGTGACCTACCAGTGATCTCGGGCTTGTCGTTCCCTTCCCCGGGACCAGGAGGCTCCTGCGGATGGGGCGCAACTAGCCTCCTCCGACGAGTGTCCAGCCTTTTGTGAGCGCGGCCACGGGGAGCATGCAAGAGGCAGGCAGTGTGCGGTCTCACTGTTGTGTGGGTATAGGGCACGCTACTCATATGCCACAATGTACCATAGGGGCCCTTGGCAATGTTGGTGAGAGGTAAGGACAAGGTGGTGCTCTGGAGGAACCAGCCAGTTGCTCCAGTTCAGTCCTGCAGTGCCTCCGTCACATTCCATGCGACCAACCTGGCAGATAAGTAGTAGCGAAGTTGATCAGCGTGCCACAGCGGGGTAGGTCTATCCCCCAGGTCTGCCCACATGGGGTGGCTGCTGTCGTCCCCACTCCCAGCAGGGGCCACAGCACAGATCCCCAGAGTGGGGGCCAAGCGGGAACACTCCCCCCTCACACCGCAAATGATAAATCCAGGGTGGTGGCAATGTCAATCAGGACATATGAGGCCAGACAGCACTGTCCCCACCGGGACCACAGATCAAAGATCAGACCCCCGTGGGCAGCCGGCAGTGGTCTTTGCAGGCAGCAGGGGAGGGGCAGGTGCCAAGTCCCTGGATGGTGGCCCTCTGCGCCGTTGCGGGCCAGGAGTTTCATGTGATGTAAGGGGCCCAAGCTCCAGAGACGGCCCTTCGGCTATCTGCTGGGTACCGGGCCCATCTTGAATGAGGGAAGTCTTGTTCTGTGGGCTACCAGTGGACGAGTCCCATCGCTTGAGCCAGTCTGCAGGGGCTTTGGATCTGCTGATCACCCCAGGTGGGCTGATCTGGGGGGATGGGCACAATTTGTACAGGTAGGAGCTCCCGGCAAACACCGCACTCACATTGAGGACCTCCGATGATCGATTACGGAGTAGGGCACGCAGGCAGAACACTTACTTGGGGTGGTCTCTAGGTGGGGGGGGGAACAGGGCAGCCGCCTGGTCCACGCCCAACACAAGTGGACCCTGGATTACCAGACCAGATAGTCCTCGGGCCGGACTTCGCCGGCACTTAGTCAGATCGATGGGACCCGCAGGGAAAGCCTCCTACCCACAGGTGATTGCCCTCCAGGAATAGGGGTGCGATGATGGCCACTCGTGTGCCGTGGCCGAGTCGAGGGTGCAAGCCTGGCATTCTCAACTTCATCCTGGTGCTGAGGGGACAAAGGCAGCCCCGATGGGTAGAGATTTAAGCAGGATATTTGCTGGTGGGAGCGGCACCAAAGAGCGTCTAGTCACCCATGATGGCTGGCCACGCCCCCCCGTTTTAAATCTTTTTGTATCAACTTAGTGAATACTTAATTATCGGATGAAGATGGATTCAGCGTGATTTATGAACCCCATTTGAATGGACTGATGAGACGTTCTCTCTTTATAGCTATAGGAATACTATTGACTTATTTGTTCTAGATAATATGTCTTTGCAGTGCTTCATCCTAAAAAGAGTTTTTATTTCCATTTGAAACTACTTTAAGAAGGATGGAATACTAATTTTTACCTCAGTTATAGATGACTGAGGAATATTGTGATGAGTTTCTATGCTTTAACGGTTTGCACTGTAACACTTGGAAATCGTATGGTAGGTGACTGAAATCTATCTTTTAATATGTTTGCTCACCTCAGTCTTACGACTCTAAATTTTGCTGAATGCTGAACATCTACATCTCTTAACTAGGCAAGCGCCTTCATGAGGGAGCTCACCACTGCAATTTCCAAAATATTTTTAATGTTTTGCACAATTTTCCTTTGTCTTGCTTGCTACATATTTTGTGCAACACAATTCAATTCCTAGAGACATGTCTCTGCAGCCATTACTATAAACATGGCTTCCAAGTGGGCTGCCCTGGTATATGAAAGTTCATAGGATCACTCTACCTCCAACACTAAATTCAATGATGTTCCCGGCTCACTTATCATTAAATGTCAGAGTTTAGCATACAGGCACTCCTCTACCAATTTGGTCCTCACCTCCTCCTTGAGGTCAGCCACTGAACAAGTGCTGACCAGTCCATTCAGTCTGGCATGAAAGCTGCCCTGTCACTCTAGCTTTACCTGTTTTACCTGGCATAGCCCAACTCTTTCCTAATCTGCATTCACCCGAGGACCGAAGGAGGGGAGCATTGCCCCTTCTATGTTGCTCTGGCAATGAAAGGAGAGGGTTTAGATTCTGATCAGCATGGCCTCTGTTGTCAGACAGCCAAGGTTACAAAACAGAACTGATAAACCTGGAAAACTACCATAGTTACAAATCACAGTCACATGGACACAGCAATCGCATACAGCTGTGGACAAGTGTTTTGCATGTCATGTGTATTATGAAATCCTCTTAATAGTTGACTGATTGGAGTAATTAACCAAAAGGACCACTACAGAAGTGATTTGGAGAAGTGACGAGCACCCTGTGATACCCTAAATGTCAAGAGCCGCCAAACTTCTATGCAACAACCACTTGCACAACAATCTATGCACCGAGGATCTGAAACAACATCCCTGTATGCACCAGGACCGTCCCAACGCTGCTCCAGTTCAGGAAAGAGTTAAAACTCACCTCCTTCAAGAACACTACATTATGAAGCATTAACTGTCAACAACCCACCTTTCTCTCCGATTGCATGCTGACTTTATGCTTAGCTTTGAAAATGTACAGCCTTTTGGCTAGGTTCATCCTATAGAAATACCCTATCTATACATATAACAATCAGGCATCCAGCCAACTGCTTCACCATACAGCCCGCTAGCCTAGGCCATAGAGCCATCAGAAAGTTAACCAACCCCAACAGCAGGTGTGATCACTCTACCCACAGCCAGAGCAATGTCAATCAAAGTGGTCCCCGACGTTTCAGAACACCGGTATGCTGCATATTGGTGCATTTATCCACTATGTTTAAAGACGACAAGGTGCCAACTAAACAGCAGCTACATGGAGATGTACCTGCCCACTTACTCTCATCAGAAATGCATGCCAAGTTTCAGACATTCAACACAAATCAGTAATGCGGGCAAATTGCACTGGACGTGAAGACCACACTGTGTGGCTTGGCATTTGACCAACACTATGCACAGACCATCATAGGGAGGCCACGTGTGCTCTGAGGTGTATCTTTATATGACTTGCAACATTGAACCTAAACATCATCTGCGGCCAATAGTACTTTAGGCAGGAGAAAGCCATATTAGAGATGGTCTGAGACACTGTACACCCACTACATGAACCAGGCAAACATCCTCACCTTCTTAGAGTACCTGTATTCTGCCCCATATGGCCTCACAGATGTCTGCATGCACCGGGGAAGGGGGGAGGGCTCTGGTCACCTCCCCCTACTCCCCTTCAAAAACTAAAATAAAAAATAAATGTGATAAGATGCAATTTAGGGGGATTTTGCTTGTACTAGGGAGAAGCAAAGGAAACTGGACTTCAGTAGGCCTTCCTGTCTGGCTCCGGAGATGCAGACCTGCTGAAAGCCCCTGTCATTCCTGAATACTGTGAGCAGAGATGAGTTTGCAACCAACGGTAGGAATCTGGGGAAAAACAAGGAAGTGGAAGAGAGAAACACTGGACTGCAGTTCACCATCGGCATGGAATTGTTTAAGTCACGGGGTGACAGCTCCATTTCGATGATGTGGAGACTGAAAGGTCTGAACGAGGCGGAAGACAGTGAACAACAGGGTGAACACATATATACAAAGCTTACTAGTTTCAGTAGCGGGTGTTTCTTTGCTGAGCCATGAGATGACTTTGAATCCAGCTACAGTAAACACACTAGACAGAATCTACAACAGAAGGGAGAGCAGCAGCACACAAAATGTAGGACAAGCCTGAGGAAGGAACTAGCTGGGAAACCAAGGGACTGAGAGGGAAGAAGACAATAAACCAGAGGGACAAACTTGTATGAAAGAGGAAAGCCAATAGAGATAGCATCTCATTGCCAGGCAAAGTCTAGAAGTCATGGGTTGTCTTAAATATGGCTGTACCTTTGTTAACCCGGAAGTGACCCCACAAGCAGGAACTGAGTGACTAATCATTCTGGTGTCAGTAATCCAGTGTTCCCATTCTCCTGTTTCCAGTGACCCATTTTCGATCATTTTCAACACCTGGGTGCCTGATGCTTCCTTGTCTGCCTGTACTTAGTCTGAATTCTGACACAAACCAAGGTTCAATATCTGATCTCATGGGCAGTTGCTGATTGTCAGAAATTGGGTAATTAATTTGGGAGAGGGGGCACCCCTACCAACTAAATAAACCCACTCTGGCTAGGTCAAAACACAGAACAGAATTAAACCATCAGGAATTAATCTAAAACACGTTTTTAACAGGAAGACAGAAATGATCTGTCATGAATCAATCAATATCAGCAACAAATGTAGAAGGACCAGTTTGGGAAAGTTCAATCCAATCCAGCTGGATTTGGATTTAATTTTGAGGTTTAAACAGTAACAAAATTACAAAAGCAATATGACACGGCGAAGTGAACTGTGAGAAAGTTTTGGCTGGCAGCCCCAAGTTTAAAACCATAACCATAAGAGAAATGAAGTATGTGACAAAGATGTGTGAGGATCAATGGTACATTGGTAATAACAAGACAGCCTCATTAGCACATAGTGTAGAACAACACTGGGCAGTTCCCACAGTGTGAGGATTCGAATACAAGGGGGCATATTTACTAGAAAATGCCGGAGCAACGCCAAATTTGGCAGCGCTGCGCTCCGACACTTTCAAAATGCAGGGATGTGCCGTATTTACTACAATACGGTGCACCCCTGTGTTTTCCCTAGCGCTGGTGCTAAAATTAGCTGCCTAGCGCCAACGCAGGCACCCTTGCACCATAGTGCAAGGGTGCCTGCATTGCAGGGAATGATTGTTTATGTGCAGGAAGGTGTCCCTTCCTGCACATAAACAGTCCATAATGGTGATTTGTTACTTCTATGTTTGCTGCTTTGTGCAGCACACATAGAAGTAGCAAATCGTCATTATTTAATGATTGTTTATGTGCAGGAAGGGACACCTTCTGGCACATAAACAATCATTAATTGCTTTTTGTTCTTTCTATGTGTGCTGTAGAATGCAGCACACATGGAAAAGCATAAACGAGGAGAAATAAAAGCATTTCTCCTCGTGTGCCATCTAACGCCTGCTCTTGCATGGCGTTCGTTTTTGGTGCTGCCACAGATTTACACCTCCTTGTAAATCTGTGGCAGCGTCAAAAAGCAATGGGTGTTACAGTGGAACGCCCACAGCAACACCCATTGCACGCCCCTTTGCTGCAGAGGTGTGAGGCGGAGAGGGTCATATTTACAAGGTGGCATTAAGCCACGCTAATTGGCTTAGCGCCACCTTGTAAATATTGAAAATGGCGCTACACCACCGGAACGTCAAAAAAAGTGACGCTCTGGAGGTGATAGGGGCTTGTAAATATGCTCCAAGGTCTGTCTATATGGGTGTCAACGGCGATTCATCCCTACACCAGAGGAGAGGGTCTCTTCAGGACTGATGATAACCTGGGGGGTGGTGCACTACTTTGACTGAGCCTGGTGCAGGGTGTAGCTCTAGAGCTCCAAGAGGCCGCAAGTGATAGGCCCAGGAAAATGCCTCAGGCCACTTAGGGGAGGTGAGCACAAGCATGATAGTTACTGCCACCAAGGTGCAAGGAAAATAAATAAATTATACTCACGGGATTTAACCCAGTGAGTATGGATAGTATAACGCTGCAGGAGGCACCGTTCGACAAGTAGGATATGGCGGCACAAGTGGCAGTCAGGCGTGCTCTCAGTCAGAGAATAACCTTGGAATGAAGATCTTTACGGTTTAATTCAGTCACATTTACATTGTTAAAAACATAGTTCCATGTGAACACCTGTTCCAAGTCTTAGCTTGATACCCATGTTCACATGGACATTTGGGTTGCTCTTGTAATTCTCTATAAGGGAAAAACACAGTTCTGAGAAAATCTATCCCCAAACCGCAGTAGCTATGGAACAAGCAGCAGGCATTCCTCAAAGAAAATCACGCAAATAGGTTTAGGGGAACCAGAGATATGGATTTTTTAAATTTAAGGCAAAAGGCACCTGGAAAGAAGTCAAGCACTATGGAAATACAACAGTTCACAGTGGACCAGGACTTAGGCGCAATTTCAGGCCGACCACAATGGAGCGGAGGTAAGATACACCAAGTGGGTCGATTCAGTCAAATATTTTACTTTCATATTTAGGGCCCAATTTATTGTTGGCTGTCGAGCCATCCTCTGCCAGAGCGATGGAGTGTTTGACTCCATCGCCCTGGAGGAGGTTACGACTGCCAAATTTTAAATGTATGTCAGGTTGGAGGACATTTAATACATTGACAGGAATCGCCATCATAGAAAATTCATTGCAACTTTGCTATACGGCTCCGTCAAACATGACGGAGCTGTACACCAAAGGTACAATTTTTTTTTCCAGAAATAAAATCCCAAAGTGGGATTTTGTTTTTGAAAATTAAAAAAGACAATGCCCCCCCCTCGCCATAGGAGTTATGTTCCATGGCGAGGGGGGGCATTTTGCAGATTTTACTCCCCTTTACCTCCAGGGTTAGACTGTTCCAATGGGGAGCAGGGTCAAGACTGATTTGCATATGGCTGGGTCCAAACTGAGGTGAAATGGTCAACAAAAAAAGAACGGATTTAAACCAGATCTGTAACTGGGGGTGTATGTTTGACAATGTTCAGCATTCTGTCTATCATCTTTTTGTATTGCTATAGTTGCCCCAAGTGGGAAGGGTATGCCCAGACGTGGGTCCTGTGCTCGCTGTGCCACTGGATTAGCGGACATACAGATCAACCTCCAATGGCCCTTACTCCATCGGCCATTGGAGAGGTGTAACCACGGCAGAGAATGAGTAGTCTCTGTCGTTGTTACACCAAAGGTCCACCTGAATTGAAGTCGGGAGGCCAGGCAATGGAGTACCTTTTCCACCAACATATAAACCGGGCCCATAGTCTTCACTGGGAAAGCTTCTTCTGGTCAATCCTACAGCTCCTAGCTCCTCAAGGCAGTCTTCTGGGCCCAAGGTCTCTCTCCAGTCAGGTTTCTTGCAGGGTCTCGTCTTCTTTAGTCAGCTAGGCCCTCTTGGGTGTCCTTCTACTTTTCGTATTCCTGAAACAGGTAAGGAAGAGGCAAACCACTTGGCCCTTGGATAGCAGTTGCAGTCCCTGGAAGACAGCATAAATGAGGGGTCCTTGAGTCCTTGTGTGAGCCCTATTTTTTCAGCAGGAGACAGAAGTCAGAAGTCAAGATTCTTTTTCCAGTGGGGCCTTCTTCTTCAGTCTTCCCAGATCCTGAAAGTGATTGCAGAAATTCAGTCCCCCAATCCTAACAATTTTCTCACCTCCTTTTGCAGAACTTCCTCTTTGCCTTACTAGAAAATTACCCAGCAACCCCATGGTTCAACATGATGGGACCTAGCTGCCACCAGGCAGGTCTGTCTACAGCTTTTGGGCCACTCCCGTACCTCACAGAGTCAAAACTGGTTTTCACTCCTACTGTGGCTGGAACATAACTGCCTAGAAGGGTCCTAAGGATGAATAGAAGGAGCCCTCTTTTACATTTTAAAGTCAAAAGAGGCAAAGCAAAAGGTGCCCTTTGTTCTGCCAACTGTCCACTGCCAGGTAGCTAATCTCTGTGAAGCAGTCAGCAGTTAACACCCATTGGCCTTTCGTGGGCCCAGAAACAAACCACTGTCCTCTGAGCCAGAGTCGCTTAATGTCCCAGGCAAAGATGAGTATTCCAGCTCTGGAAGTATGATATGTGGCAGAACTGGTTTTATCTCATACTGTGACTTGGGACCTTGTGTCTAGGATAGTCCAGGGAATGAAAAGGAGAAACTCTATCTGGCATCTTCAAGTCAAAAGGGGTAGTGATAAAGCCGTCCTTTGCCCTGATAACTGTTCCTGTCCACTCCCAGATAGCTAGTCCCTGCCAAGTGTTCAGCAGTTAACACCCATTGGCCTTTTTCTGGGCCCAGCGGCAAGCCATTGTCCATTGAGTCAGTTGTGAACTTTGCCAGCCAAGGATGTGGTTTTAATCTGGTTCTGGCTCAGGCAGGCTAAAGTACCTTTTTTTAAATGTTCTTTTCTGCTTAAGTTATCAAAAATCTGTCTATACATAATGTCAGATTTTAAACTAAGTAGGAACTATGTTTGAAGCCTTTTTCTAGCCCTTTCCTAAGTGGTTGTAGAAAATAAAGATCTTAATCCTAGCTAGGCTAATAAGTCTTGCCTGGCATACATGGTCAACTAACCTTTGGGTTTTATTTCACTGTGAGGGCACACTAATCTCAATATGTAATGTGCTCCTTTTTATATATTCGCACCCTGCCTGTGACCCCACAAGGTATACTTTCAGGGTGACTTAGGAATTTATAAAAACAGCCTTTTCCTACATGTCAAAGTTATTTTTCCATGCCATATATCACTGCAGTGCATTTACCCTGCAGCCAGCCACAGCACAGTGGTGCTACTGGCAGAAACACATTTTTGCCATACATATGGCTATTGTAAATACACACTGCGCCCACATATTACATTTAAATTTCGATACCTTTGGTGCACTGAAGGCACCATTTGCAAGGGACTTACAGGGAAGTTAAACAGACCATATAGGGAGCTCCAATGTACAGCACGTTTCCTTTACTACTGTTTAGCAGTGGTAAAGTGCACAGAGTTCTAAAGTCAGTAAATTTAGACATGCATAAATTGTGGGACCATGACAAAAATGTAGTCATTTTTCATACTGATCATGAATGGAAATCATTAGCCATGACTGTTCTTAATATTCAGAATAATATGTTGTTGCAGATGTATTTACAGAATATCACCAACCGAGAAGATGCCGATTTACCTTGCATCTGGTCTCAGCTCTTATCTCCATGCCATTTGCTTCCCATGCTGTTGCGAGCACCCAGGCAGCTTCCTCTCACCTGTGCTGTTCTGGCCATGCAGCCTCAGGAGAATTTTGATGGCTGTGGCCATTGGGTTCCATTATCCATCTTTGGTGCACATGTCCCTAGATATCGTGCTGCCCTGCGCTCCTTATTATTGGACTTTCCTTCAAAACACAATGCAGCATTGGAGTTCTGGCTGCACTTCAGAAGGCTCTGATATTTTTAAACCCAATCCATGCCCGAATTTGTTTTATCCCAACATGACCAATCCAAGATGGCTTCCAGTATTCCTTTCTTAGGCTTTTTACCAGTACATCAAAACAGCCTTTTACTTCCTAGTCCTCTAGGTTATTTTCTATTTCTTTAGGTACGTAAGAAAGCTGAGAAGATCTAATCTCTGCAACGAAGTCTGAGTTCTCTTTGTCATTTCAAGCCTGTTACAGCCCCAGACTGTGCCAGTGCTGTCATGTTATTTCTGGCCTGCTGTGCTGGTCTTCCTTGAGTTTGTTCCTTTCTGCACTCTATTTCTCCTGCTTTTCGTGGGATCCTTACAGGACTTTTTTTCTGCCGAAAGCATTTTCATCCTTTACACTGAGCATAACCTCTCGTCAGACATAGTGGCCTTTCATGTGTTTATTACTGTGTGAGATCAAAGTGTCCACCAGGGGTCTTTGCCCTGTGAGAGCAGAACCCTGAACTCCAAATTCAATGACACCCCAAAATTTAGATCACTCCAAAATGTACCTCTAGAAGTTCTGCTCCATCACCATTGAGTTTGCGAAAAAGAGCACACTTCTCACCATGAGACTCAACGTTAGTTGAGCAGAGTAAGATCATAAGTAACTGGGACCACTCAATAACTGAATTGTAGATCAGAGAAAGGTTAAATGGTTTTATTATTAAAGCTTAAAAATCAGGTGGTACAGAAGAAATGTTAAATGTCATAAAGACATAAATGCAGAATAGATAATAAGAAATCAGAATTGATTTTGATCCCGAAACCTGGTAAAAATCCAGCAAGCTGTGGATCATACCGGCCTATTTCGCTCCTAAATGCGGATTATAAAATTTTCACCTCAATTCTGGCAACAAGGTTGGGGTCGGTGGCCGTGGATATCCTCCATCCAGATCAAAAGGGGTTTGTCAAAGGAAGACAACTATCAGACCTCACGTACGATCTTATTGGAGCAATAGATATTGCCTCCACTTATTCACTCCCCCTGGCAACTCTGACTCTTGATGCCACCAAGGCTTTCGACAGGGTAAATTGGGCTTACCTGTCGGAAGTCTTGGAAAAATTTAACTGTGGCAGAAAGTTTTCTCGTACTATCCAGTTGCTATACTATGATCCATCTGCTAGATTGTTGGTCAATGGGATATTGACCAAACCCTTTAAGATCACCAGGGGCACTAGGCAGGGCTGCCCTCTCTCCCCTCTCCTTTTCGATATGTATATAGAACCCTTTGCTCAGAGACTTAGGGCCATATGTATCAAAATGTTGTTTTGCGATTCTCAAATAGCAATTTTTTGCGAATCGCTATTTGAGAATCGCAAAACGCGATGTATGTAGGATTTGCAAAAACTTTTGCGAATCCTACATATTCCTTAATTGCGAATCGCAAATTGCGATTCGCAATTAAGGAATACCTCCCCATTCATTCCTATGGGCCTAGAGGCCCATAGGAATGAATGGGGAGACATTCGCAATTTGCGAGTACCCATTAGGTACTCGCAAATTGCGAATGCAATTTCAAGGATGCAAGGGTGTCAAAAGGACACCCTGTTGCACCCCTGAAATAAGCATGGGTGCAGATGCAACCTGAAGTTGGTGGTAATTTGCGATTCCTTAAGCCAAAATCGCACGACTTGGGTGCTTCCTACATTGCATTTAAGGAATCGCAATTTGCGATTCCTTAAATGCATTTGCAAAATAGGGAATCGCAAATTTTGCGATTCCTTATTTTGCGAGTGGGTTTTACTTTCATACATTGCACACAGCTAAATTGCAATCGCAAACGCTGAAATTCTGCGAATTTCAGCGTTGGCGATCGCAATTTAGCTTGATACATATGGCCCTTAGAGAAGATCTTAGCATTATTCCTTTTAGATTTGGAGAGTGGGAGAGAAAGGTGGCCCTATATGCAGACGATATTTTATTCTTCTCGGCAGATTTAGAAACAACTTTCCCGGCAGTGATTAGAATGGCACAGGAATTCGGCCAGATCTCAGGATATGAGGTGAATGCCGCAAAAACTGACATTATGACGTGGAATATTGAGACATGCCAACAGCAGGTCAGCTCCAGCATGCGGTACTTGGGAGTAAGAATTATCCAAGATATAGCTAAGATAGCAGATATTAACTTAGCACAAGTCACAAGGGAATGTCAAAAGCAGATGAAATTTTGGGCCCACCTCCCTCTAACCATACTGGGGAGGGTGAACTTGGTTAAAATGGTGATATTACCCAAAATAACCTCTCTTTAATTCAATCCCCCTACACTTTGATAAATTAGCCATTGATAAAATACAGCAGGCGGTAAAATCATTCGTCTGGGCCTATAAAGCCACTAGAATAGCCTGGAAAAAATTAAGACGTAGGAGAGAGAAAGGGGGTTGGCGCTACCTGATATACAGTACTATGCTTGGGCCTTTCTGTTTTCACACTCGCGAATGTTGTTAAAAATGCCGGTAAATACTGGGGCAGGAAGCATGTTTTTAGCCATGTTAAGAGGGGCCAGTCTACCTACTGAGGGCTTTATGTTTAAGTTTGGAAATCCAACCTTTTTTAAAAAGGTCAAACTCAAAGTCCTTCAATCAATAATAAGAGCTTGGGCTAGCCTTAATTATTTTTCAAATCTAGCACCAATCTGGGATTCACCAGGCTCGCCTGTATGTCTTCAGGACAGGTTGGCTTTACCACTTAGAGAAGCAGGCCTGAAGGTTTGGGGGGACCTGGCTTATGAGGGTACTCTCTTTTCATGGGAGCAACTAAGAGAGAAAGTGGGAGCAGGCCTTTTAAGGTTCAAGTATATTCAACTTCAGAGCTGGGTTAAAACCCAGAAAAACCAGAAGAAACCTATAGCTGGGGGCAACAGTCTAGAACAGCTAGTAGCCAGGCCAGTGGGAAGGAGAGAGGTTTCACACTGGTACTGGGCAATTGAAGAGGCCATGGATGGCGAATTCAAACTCACAGATGAAGTATGGAGTGAACATCTTCCAAATGTACAGTGCGAGCAACTGTGGCAGAACTCATTTAAGACTCTTTTGACATCGTGAAACCCGCCTGGCTTGAAAAGAAACCATATATTCACCATACATAGGGCCTATCTTTCACCTCAGAGGCTGTCTAAGTTCTCAAAGGGGTTGCAAGTATATTGTAAAAAATGTGGACTTGCTGAAGCCTCCGACATTCATATGTTCAAAGACTGCCCTGCTATCGCTTTGTATTGGGATGAAGTTCAGAAGTCATTAGAAAGTATTTTAAAACCCCCAATTCAAATAGACTTGGCCTTGATAATTTTTGGCCTTACAAATCAAGTTACGGGTCGAGCTAGCTCTCTTGTTTTCTACGCTATCCTGTTAGCCAGGAGACAAATATGTAAATACTGGATTAACCCTGCCCCTCCTACACATTCGGAGTGGTTGGCATCAATGTTTGAGACTTCTAAGATAGATCTGTCAATAGTTTGCAGCAGAAAAAGGACAGCATTTTGGGATCTGTTATTGAACTGGGTTAGGACATGAATATAGTAAGGCATACCCTTGTCTTAAGCACCGAGCTATTTCTAGTCTTAATAACGTACCTAAAAATGGCGGGTCCTATGATTATGCCTTTTTTGAAACTCTTTGGACAATGTTGGGCTCTCCCTTTCTTATGCCAACGAAAGATGTCCATCAGGCTCTCGTGGCCTAGTTGGAGAGAAACCTCTCCCCTTGGTGGGGGAAAGCAACGACCATGTCTGCTAAGGTACCGTCTAGGCGGTAGGCACTGTGAGAACCTGATGTAACGCCTATTTCCCTCAGTTTGAGGAGTTACGGTACGGGTAGCTTGTGCGTTCAATGGGGTTTGAGGCAAATGAGGACAAAAAAAAAAGAAATCAGAATTATTCCAAGTAACAAATGAACAGCAAAGTCATAAAAGATCAGGTAGCATCCCTAAAGGATTAGGAAAAGTCAATTGACAGAATCTTTGGCAGAAAAGGAAAGGCCTTTGTCAGAATCATAAGAGAAACCAACAGCATCTCTAGTAGCAAAGGGAAAGACTCCAGCTTACCCCCAAAACCAAGGGTTTTTATACACAATTTCAGCATACATTATTAGCAAAGACTGCATTTTCACTGTGGCATGACTAGAGATAATACATTTTAGGCAAATCAAAACATGGCACATAAGAATTAAATACATAAAACTAACCCACTTTTAAGAAAGCATCGAGCAGCTTCTGTGTTGTTGCTGTCCGGAGATGCATGCCAAAATATGAAACTTTATTTGAACAATTCCCGAGCAACCAGTGAATTTTCCAAAGCCCACATTTGAATTATAGCGGAAATGTCCTTGAGGTTGCAACATTTAGAACACAAAGAAAGTTTCATTCACAATATATGCTCTCTAAGTAAAATACCCAGATACGTCACAGTGTTTTGTGCTCTCTGAAGGCTGTGGGGAGAGAAGACACACAGGGGGACTTGATGGGGAGGGAATGACCAGGAGCAAGATGAACAGAGCAGCATCCCTGTTAAAAAAAATGGTGGCTTTGTAAAATGTAGCACAGCTAAATCACATTAATAAACACACTTCTAAATATCACATTTCACTTGTTTTAAGTGCAATGTTACTACTTCGTTTGCGTCTAAAGTTCCTCATAAAAATCATTAATACTCAAAGTTAACTGTTACCCAAAATTGTACATTTAAAAAACCATCAACAGCCCTTGTCCTCAGCTTTCAAGAACCAAGCTAGCAGAGAAGTTCTTGCATCCAGCCCTTGACACATGCCAGGCAAGTTCATGTGTGTGTCAAGCATCATCAAATGGTTCTCCATGTCACAATACTCAAAGGTGTGAAGTTACATTCCTGTCTAAATACCCAGTCTAAGACTTTTGATACTCCACATGTACGTTATGGAGAGTGTGAGAAATTGAGTTGCTGGTTGAGGGGGTTGTGAGCCCTTCTCATGCAACAGCCACAATCCTTGTCAGGGTGAACCACATAAAGTCACTAAATTAACCTGTGCTTAACCCTCTGGTAGCTTGGCACAAAAGCAGTCAGGCTTAACTTGGAGGCAATGAATAAACTATTTATACAGCACTTAAACAGTAATAATGTGGTAACACAACACTTGAAATATACCACACCAATTTAGAAAAAGAGAGTGTATTTTAATAAATTATTTGAGACCAAAATGGAAAAAATCTTATCAGTAGGAATGGAGATATGTAATTTGAAAGATTTCAATGAAAGTAGCAACAAAAGGTGCAGAGCACTAACTCAGGGTGTCTCATTGTGCTGCACCAGGACAAAATCATAGGTTCAGGCTAACCACCATAGAATGCAGACTGGGCAAAAGGATTAAATCTGGCCCACTGAGGATTGTACCTTATGTCCTTGGTGCGTGGTTTGCCCTGCTTTGATTTGCGGGGCTTCTTGTCGCTTTGTGCCGGATTTGGTGGAAGCTTCAGTTAGGCTGGTACAGCATATTTACTCACTTTGCCACTGGATTAAAGCTAGCCTGGCTGAAGAGGGTGTTACCCCGAAACTGGTCTCAGGATGCTTGTTTCTGGTTCAGGGAAGACCTGGTTTGGCAGTTTGGGCTGGACTGTTCCCATGGGGCACAGGGTCAAGACTGATTTGCATATAGCTGGGTCTGAACTGAGGTGGCGAAGTGAGCTAAAGAACGATGATGGATTCAACCCAGATCTGTGACTGGGGGTGAGTGTCTGAAAAGTTTCAGCGCTCCGTCCATCATCTCCTTGTGTTTGCACAGCATCTTTAAGCCCACTTCCAAGGGTCCAGGACAGAAGGGACCCCACGTGGAGGGCCAGGACTCACTCGGGTTGGGGGCCAGGTGCAGGTTCAAGATGGCTGGAGCCTTTTCTGTCCCTGAGGCTCTGATCAGGAGGCCAGCCAATTAGCCTTGAAGTCACAGGCAATCCTGGGTGCAAGCAGAAAGGCAGGTCTCAATCAGCAGGGCAGTCCTCTGAGGGCACAAGGTAAGCTTCAGGCATCAGGGCAGTCCCCTTGGTGTACAGGGCAGTCCCCTTGGTGTACAGGGCAGTCCTCTGAAACACACAGCAGGCCACAGACAGCAAGGCATTCCTCTGAGAGTCCTTCTACAGGTCCAGAGGTAAACTGAAGAGTTGGTCTGAGGGACCTATTTAGGTCTCGCCTGGCGTTAGCAGCGCGCATGCGCTGCTCTCGCCATGCGAGGGCTTCTTGGAATCAATACGGTTCCAGAAGTCATGTCTCTACTCCGCCCGTAATTTTGATTGCCGTGTGTCGTTTGTCGTCATTCATTATGCCGAACAGAGTTCGTTGATTGGACCAGAGGGTTTTTAGTCCCTCCTGGTTGCCACCCTGTCCTCTTTAGGCCCCGCCCACCGGGACTGGATCTTTTACTCGCGGCGTTACATGTGTGTTTTTTAATTACTCTGTGCGCACTTTTTTGGGCACTCCAAGGCCTCGCCAAACCACTGGGAGCCGGTGAAGACATTGTCCGACCGCTTGGATTATGGGGCTTTGAACTGTTACTCGATTGCCTTCTCACGTAGCTCACATTATGTATCGAATCGACTCTAGGCGCATCTGGAATCTATGGGCCGCCCCCACCGCATCGGATTTGGGATCACGCGATGCAGCCACAAAATGTGAGTAGTACACAGGCTCGGCTTCCTGGAGTTGTTTACCTAGACGAGTGTATCCGACAAATGCAGTAAATGCACCAGTGGGCATTGTAATAGCGGGTTGCTTGTTAATATTATCACCGAGGGGACGGGGGCTGTGCAGTGAACAGAAAGAATACTGAGGTGCATTCAAGTTGGGGTTGGAGGCTGCGTCTGTCGGAGATCGCGGCGTTACACGTGTGTGTTTTAATTACTCTGTGTGCACTTTTTTGGGCACTCCAAGGCCTCGTCAAACCACTGGGAATCGGTGAAGACATTGTCCGACCGCTTGGTTTATGGGGCTTTGAACTGTTACTCGATTGCCTTCTCACGTAGCTCACATTATGTATCGAATCGACTCTAGGCGCATCTGGAGTCTATGGGCCGCCCCCACCGCACCGGATTTGGGATCACGCGATGCAGCCATAAAATGTGAGTAGTAAACAGTAGGAATACTGAGGTGCATTCAAGTTGGGGTTGGAGGCTGTGTCTGTCGGAGATCTGGAGATGTTTTTTAAATCAGGGCTTAGAGCGAGTAACCTTAATTTTGGAGCACCGTGTGACCCTGATCATTCACTAGCACCGTTTGACCCTGAGCAATCACTTTATCTTTGTGTCTCACAAACCAATCTGCCAATTTAGAGATCTGAGAATAAGGCACTACCTTACATAAAGCGCTATATCGGCTGGACAGTTGCAGTGTACGTTTAATCGTTTCTGTATACCAGTGCTGGTTAACAGCAATTTGAAGAGTGTCCGTAATGGCTGCCAGGCTTTCGATATATATATTTAATAATGCCTGGTTCCGCGGGGCCTTTGCCCGGAGAGGTCGTCTACACTCCGTCATCGCACAGAGGTGGGTGTGCCTTAATGCTGGTAGGATGGGGGCAGACTCAGTTTCTGGTAGGAGGACGCATTAATTCTTAGAAATTACTGTATTCCCTAAAAAAGGCTATCCCTAGACACCGCCTGCACTGCACAAGAAGAGAAGTCTAGATTCTTAGAAACGTCTCTTGGCCCAGAAGTGTTTCCTAGCGATGTCACTCCGTGAGGAGGAGAGGCCTTGATACTCAGGGCTGGGTGCGCCTTAATCCATGTGGGGACGAGTCCTGGCTTCCCAGAGCATCCATTTACACCATAAACTAGCATTTGCAATGCAATAGGTCTCGCATTTGCAAAATTTTAAGCTATTAGCATTGTAAATGACGATGCCTTTTATTTATATGTTTTCAAAACCAACACATAATTCTATATGTAGGGTATATTTTAATAACCATCCATTAAGGCACAAGACATGCACATAGGCGCCAACAAGTTGTAGGGGTTATAATACAATGCAAAACCAAAGGAGATGATGGATGGAGTGTTGAACATTACAAGCACTCACCCCCAGTCAACTGATCTGGGTTTAATCCATCATCATTCTTTAGCTCACTCCGCCACCCCAGTTCAGACATGGCCATATGCAAATCAGTCTGACCCTATGCCTCATGGGAACAGTCCAGCCCGAACTGCCAAGCCATGTCTTCCCTGGACCGGAAACAAGAATCCTGGGACCGGTTTCTGGCTTACAGCCGTCATCAGCCAGGCTATCTTGAATCCAGTGGCAAAGTGAGCAAGGGACCCACGTCTGGGCATACCCTGCCAACTAGGGCGAACATAGCAAAACCAAAGGAGATGATGGACGGAGTGTTGAACATTACAAGCACTCACCCCCAGTCAACTGATCTGGGTTTAATCCATCATCATTCTTTAGCTCACTCCGCCACCCCAGTTCAGACATGGCCATATGCAAATCAGTCTGACCCTGTGCCTCATGGGAACAGTCCAGCCCGAACTGCCAAGCCATGTCTTCCCTGGACCGGAAACAAGAATCCTGGGACCGGTTTCTGGCTTACAGCCGTCATCAGCCAGGCTATCTTGAATCCAGTGGCAAAGTGAGCAAGGGACCCACGTCTGGGCATACCCTGCCAACTAGGGCGAACATAGCAAAACCAAAGGAGATGATGGACGGAGTGTTGAACATTACAAGCACTCACCCCCAGTCAACTGATCTGGGTTTAATCCATCATCATTCTTTAGCTCACTCCGCCACCCCAGTTCAGACATGGCCATATGCAAATCAGTCTGACCTTGTGCCTCATGGGAACAGTCCAGCCCGAACTGCCAAGCCATGTCTTCCCTGGACCGGAAACAAGAATCCTGGGACCGGTTTCTGGCTTACAGCCGTCATCAGCCAGGCTATCTTGAATCCAGTGGCAAAGTGAGCAAGGGACCCACGTCTGGGCATACCCTGCCAACTAGGGCGAACATAGCAAAACCAAAGGAGATGATGGACGGAGTGTTGAACATTACAAGCACTCACCCCCAGTCAACTGATCTGGGTTTAATCCATCATCATTCTTTAGCTCACTCCGCCACCCCAGTTCAGACATGGCCATATGCAAATCAGTCTGACCCTGTGCCTCATGGGAACAGTCCAGCCCGAACTGCCAAGCCATGTCTTCCCTGGACCGGAAACAAGAATCCTGGGACCGGTTTCTGGCTTACAGCCGTCATCAGCCAGGCTATCTTGAATCCAGTGGCAAAGTGAGCAAGGGACCCACGTCTGAGCATACCCTGCCAACTAGGGCGAACATAGCAAAACCAAAGGAGATGATGGACGGAGTGTTGAACATTACAAGCACTCACCCCCAGTCAACTGATCTGGGTTTAATCCATCATCATTCTTTAGCTCACTCCGCCACCCCAGTTCAGACATGGCCATATGCAAATCAGTCTGACCCTGTGCCTCATGGGAACAGTCCAGCCCGAACTGCCAAGCCATGTCTTCCCTGGACCGGAAACAAGAATCCTGGGACCGGTTTCTGGCTTACAGCCGTCATCAGCCAGGCTATCTTGAATCCAGTGGCAAAGTGAGCAAGGGACCCACGTCTGGACATACCCTGCCAACTAGGGCGAACATAGCAAAACCAAAGGAGATGATGGACGGAGTGTTGAACATTACAAGCACTCACCCCCAGTCAACTGATCTGGGTTTAATCCATCATCATTCTTTAGCTCACTCCGCCACCCCAGTTCAGACATGGCCATATGCAAATCAGTCTGACCCTGTGCCTCATGGGAACAGTCCAGCCCGAACTGCCAAGCCATGTCTTCCCTGGACCGGAAACAAGAATCCTGGGACCGGTTTCTGGCTTACAGCCGTCATCAGCCAGGCTATCTTGAATCCAGTGGCAAAGTGAGCAAGGGACCCACGTCTGGGCATACCCTGCCAACTAGGGCGAACATAGCAAAACCAAAGGAGATGATGGACGGAGTGTTGAACATTACAAGCACTCACCCCCAGTCAACTGATCTGGGTTTAATCCATCATCATTCTTTAGCTCACTCCGTCACCCCAGTTCAGACATGGCCATATGCAAATCAGTCTGACCCTGTGCCTCATGGGAACAGTCCAGCCCGAACTGCCAAGCCATGTCTTCCCTGGACCGGAAACAAGAATCCTGGGACCGGTTTCTGGCTTACAGCCGTCATCAGCCAGGCTATCTTGAATCCAGTGGCAAAGTGAGCAAGGGACCCACGTCTGGGCATACCCTGCCAACTAGGGCGAACATAGCAAAACCAAAGGAGATGATGGACGGAGTGTTGAACATTACAAGCACTCACCCCCAGTCAACTGATCTGGGTTTAATCCATCATCATTCTTTAGCTCACTCCGCCACCCCAGTTCAGACATGGCCATATGCAAATCAGTCTGACCCTGTGCCTCATGGGAACAGTCCAGCCCGAACTGCCAAGCCATGTCTTCCCTGGACCGGAAACAAGAATCCTGGGACCGGTTTCTGGCTTACAGCCGTCATCAGCCAGGCTATCTTGAATACAATGCTCATATTTAACCAACAACTATGGCCATGTTGAGTAAATACAAGATCTCTATGGATTAAGAATATCAAATCGTTTTAATATCATATGTCACGCACAGCCAGGTATCTCAACATGCTCTACACTATATAATATGCGAAATGAAACTGCCCCTGCATATGCGTTATAGTGGATAAGGGCTGGGCATGCGCGATACACTCTTTGTTCAGTCTATATTGTAGTAGAGATCAGTAGACCCCCCGCGCGCGTCGGCGCAATAGGTTAACATGGAAATCAGTTCAGGCATTTCATGCGGACAACTAGGGTCCTTTCGCAGGTGGGCGAGACTAAGACGGCAATTTCAGCGCCTTATATCGTTATTTAAAGCAGAGTGCAGCATCAGTTCGTTACCTCCGGTCGCAACCTCTGTACTACGACGGGGTACCGACGGATAGGTAAGTCAGATGCACTCCGTTAGTCTCGCTACTAGCACGCTGGCCTTTTTAGACGCTTTATGTAATTAGCGGTAATAATGGCTCTTCCTCATGTTAGGATTAGTGATTTTATTAAGACCAGGTTGCTAATACGCGCTACTTGTTTATTTTCAATTTCATAACATCAATCCTAAGCCTATCGATTTTAGAAGCATTAGTAAAGGACGCTGAGAAATTCTTGTCGTTTACACTATGTCTCTCACAGGAGTATTTTTGTGTTGCCCCCCAGAAGTTTAAATTTGTTTCCGGTATAACGCAGTAACGGTTTTGTTTATTTTGCAGTTTGCACTAAGTCTGTAAACATAAACCATTACTGTTGATGCTGTTGTATGTTGTTTCTCTGCTTTAGGCTGGTTCTGTTACAATCTTTCGTAGTCAGCCTGTTTTACCTGGCCTAAACCCTGACCTTGACTGAAGTACTTTCATTTTCCGATTCTACTGTTCTTTTTTCGGGACATGAATTCTACCTATGTCGTGTTTCTTTAAGTTCAGTGTCAGCATGTTGTTACCATTGCATGACACATGACCTTTTGTTTTTATAGAGCGGGGCCCCCTTCCCTGAGTTGCTGCCAGGTAGAGGTGAGGGCTAATATCCAATATTGTGGGTGAGTTACCTAGGCCCAACACAGCAATTGAATGCTGACTCTAGTAAACTTGAAATTGTAAGAGATGTGTATGATTTGGTATGTTTTATAATACTGAGATGTGTACTCTTATCTATCTTTTTATAGATATATCCAGTAATACCGAAGAACTCAGAGGATTACTGGTCTAGTATCTCTTTTTTCACAAATATTCTTTTTTCACAATCTTTATTTGTCACCCGAGCAGCAGCTTTATAAATACCTTTTTCTGGTCCTGACGAAAGCCTAGATACTTTGGTAGATCACTGAGGCTGAAACATGTTGACCTTGTGCCAGAACACAGCAGTCTAAATTCCACACTGCTGTCTGCACTCCTTTTTAGGTCGAGCCTCGAGTAGCGCGCAAGCGCTGCTTAGAGGCGAAGACTTAATGTAAGCGAGTTTTCAAAGCAGTCCAAGAAACGCTCGTGCGTCGTGGCTGGCCTTTTTGAGATGGGTACGCGCGGCAAACATGTGTTTCCAATTATCGTGCCCAGACGCGGGCGCGATGAGTGGAAACACATGTCTGCCGCGCGTACTCATCCAAAGGCCAGCCACGGCACTAGCGTTTCTTGGGACTGCTTGCAGGCTGCCGCGCTCGCTCGCCCCCGCTCCATGTCCCCCGATGCGCCCCGTAGTTTTCGGCTTCGCTCACCTTCTGCGGCTCACCGCTCGCGGCCCCGCTCCCCACATGATTTCCGTCGCTCGCCGCCTCGTTCCCATGTCTTCCCACATGATTTCCGTCGCTCGTTGCTTTTTTTCACAGGTGAGTGATCTAGAGTTATTTGACCTCGAACACTGCAACCCCAGTACTTTCTTGGCAATGATTTATTCAAATCTCCTAGGTTCCATTACGATGGGTTGGGTAATACTGTGGTGGTTGCCTGAAATTGCACATTCAGCTAGTTGTTTCCATGAGCATGTTTTTTTGGCTTGTTTTTGGAAATTGCTGCCAGGGGAGACGAGGCACTCGAACTGTTCTGTGCTGTTTTTGTTTGATAAAATCATTCCTTCCTGTAAACGCTCTGGTCTCTAGGAGCAGAGGGCTCTGTGAGACCGTTCTAGAGCCTCCGGCGAGAGAAGCCCTCTAAAACCCTCTAAAATATTTGTTTTCTGGGTGACTGATCAGTTGTCAGACGTGAACCTGTAGGCTCTGTGTAACAGGAAGATTAGCTCTATTGATGCCTGAGCCTGTGAGATCTGTGTAACCCGAGAGACGGCTATAATGACGGAGCCTGTGAAATCTATGTAACTTGAGAGATAGCACCGATGGCTGAGGCGGCAGCCTGTGATATCTATGTAACCTGAAAGACAGCACTAGTGACTAAGCCCTGAGCCTGTGAGGTCTGTGTAATATGAGAGACCGGACTAGTGAGCCCTGAGCTTGTGATGTCTGTGTAACCTGAGAGACAGCACTGGTGGCTGAGGTGGGAGTCTGTGACATCTGTGTACCCTGAGATACAGCACTAGTGACTGAACACGGAGCCTGTGAGATCTGTGTAACCTGAGATACAGCACTAGTGACTGAACACTGAGCCTGTGAGATCTGTGTAACCTGAGCTACAGCACTAGAGACTGAACACTGAGCCTGTGATATCTGTGTAACCTGAGAGATAGCACTGGTGGCTGAGGTGGGAGCCTGTGAGATCTGTGTAAGCCAAGAGACAGGACTAGTAACTGCACCCTGAGCCTGTGAGGTCTATGTAACTTGAGAGATAGCACTGATGGATGAGGCGGGAGTTTATGAGATCTATGTAAACTGAGATACAACGCTAGTGACTGAGCCCTGAGCCTGGGAGATCTGTGTAAACTGTAAGATGCTCTACTGGCTGTTGCTGTCATCTGTAACATGTATGTAACCTGGGAGGCATCTCTGCTGGCTAACGCCTCAACCTGTAAGAGATGTATAAATCTAAAGACAGCTCTGCTTGTATAAACTTGCATGGTAGGTTCAGAGTAAGCTTTCGGCTATCTCTGCCGGTGAAGGCCTGGACCTGTATAACCGTGTCATCGGAGTAAGCTTTGTTGGCATTGGCCTGATCTGGGGCCACTGGAATTATGCAATTCTGTGGCTGTGGCTTTTTTTGCATAATTATGGATTTGCCACATAATCCAGATCTGCAGATTTTAACCCAAAAATTTTCTCTAGCTCAAACCGATCAAAAGTTACTAAAAATGTTGCAGCATGTTTTCGCACACAGTGGAAAGCCCTTAGTGAAGGTTAACTGGTCATCTTACAGGTCCCTATTTCTGTATTTTTCTGTTAAACTGGTACTAATGAGGAGAAATCTTCCCCAGACAGTATTACCATTCTGTATAATACATGCGGCCCTGGCCTGGGCCTGGGCCTATTCTATCTTTGTAACTGAGGGCTAACTCGAATCACTGAGCCCTGAGTCGCTATGATTTGTGTACAGGGTGAGCTTACTGCTAGGATACACCTGAGTTGTAATACGTGGTTAATCTGTGGGTAGTTCTATTGTCTGAGATTTAAGCCTGTATGATCGGTGTAATCTAGGGGTTGCTCCACTGCCTGAGGTCTGAGGCTGTGCATTCTTTGGGACCTGCGGGATAGCTCCACTGTATAAGGACTAAGCGGTCTGTCGTGTCTGTGCCTACAGAGAACAAGCGAAACCCATGAATATTTAGGGACCAGGGGTGCATAGTGCTTTAAAGGAACAGAGGTCCCTAAAGAGAACTTATCTAGGCGTTTAACTGGGAAAACAATTATGACCAGACATGCGGTCAATTTGAAAAAATACAATCACATTTATTAGACAATTTAGTCAAATCGGTGGGAGAAAACACAAATGACACAAAATTAAATGAGCAGAACAAAAACAGAAAAACTCAGGCAATAGTGTGTGACATAAGTCAAAACATTTAATTTATTTAATTAAATTTAAAGCAACACTTCTGCCCCTATGTGCCTTACTCTGTACATTATAATATGGGTCAGTGTGCGAGAGTCGACGTTTCGATCCTTACAAAATAACAGGATCGTCATCTGTGTCTGTGCCCTCAGATTTAAAACAGTGGGTTCTAACCTGTTGCCTGCTTCAGATTACCTTGGACAGGTTGTCAAATAGCCTCCTGAGACTGTGTGCGTCCCCATCAAAGGGTGCATTACACACCTGATTGGATGTCCTTGGATCACCACAGTGCTTAGAGACGCTGCAACTCGTCTGGAGCTAGGCCCTTCACATCAGCACTGCTTCCCTACTCTCGTCAGTGAAAATGTATTGGGGTACCAACATTATGTGTATTTGTAGGTCGAGCTTATCACTCAGGAGGATATCCTGCACCTGAAGAAGGACGGTGCGATCCTGGCTGGGACCTATTGTAAGAACCAGGTTTTCAGCCTTTTTTGCGGGATTCAGGGACTGAGCTGGTGGCTCTAATGTGCCGGGGAAGGTCGTTCCAGGCTTTGGTAGCCAGGTGGAAGAATCCATTCTCGCCGGCTTTGGCTCTTCGGATTCGGGGTACATGGGCGAGCAAGAGGTTGGCAAAGTGGAGGTTGCTGCTAGGGGAGAGGATGTGGTCTTATGTCTAGAGCGGTCGACCTCGGTGCTGGGGAACTGGGTTCGAGTCTCGGCAAGGATGCTCAACATCATTTATTCTGGGCAAATAACTTAATCTCCCCGTGCCTAACAAAAAACAAGCATTGGCATAGCCAATAGGTCTCGCCTTTGGGACCTTATAAGTTTTTAGCCATGCAACAGTTGATGTTATTGCACCAAGGATATTGTGCTGCATAACTAAATACTTATAAGGTCCCAAAAGCGAGACCTATTGGCTATGCCAATGCTTGTTAACCCTACCAGTAGTAGCAAGAGAATAAAGCTTGACTGATTTGCTGCCACTAGGTAGTTTTAAATTCACATTATTGTTTTGCGCTGCGACTCTCTACCTAAACTTGATCCACCACGGGATTTTAGCATCCTGGTTAGTGTAGCATCTTCAACATAAAACATCCCTGAGCTCCTTCCTCATATTGAGGGCGTTGTAGCCCCCGGTGGAACTAGGTTTTCCATCGGGAGGAGAAACCCATATGATGAAGCATGTCACCTCTGGTGAGTGAGGGTTTTCGTCCTTAAAGGGATCTCCCCCTGGAGAAGTTTTCTTTTTCTTTTTCTTTCTCATTATTCATACCATATCCTTTGTACACATCATCATTACAGACCCGAGGACATATTTTTGTGTTACTATCCCTAGACACCGCCTGCACTGCACAAGAAGAGAAGTCTAGATTCTTAGAAACGTCTCTTGGCCCAGAAGTGTTTCCTAGCGATGCCACTCCGTGAGGAAGAGAGGCCTTGATACTCAGGGCTGGGTGCGACTTAATCCATGTGGGGACGAGTCCTGGCTTCCCAGAGCATCCATTTACACCATAAACAAGCATTTGCAATGCAATAGGTCTCGCGTTTGCAAAATTTTAAGCTATTAGCATTGTAAATGACGATGCCATTATTTATATGTTTTCAAAACCAACACATAGATAAAAGGTTTGTGATTTACAATGCCAGTAGCTCAAAGTCTCGCAAAGGCGAGACCTATTGCATTGCAAATGCTTGTTTTATACCTGGTGCCCCCTTTGAAGTGGGAGAAGCGTCTGAAGTTTTAACCCCAAAGAAGTGTTTTGAATTTCCTGCCTCCCTTCCCTGGTCCCAGGTTTTCTGGGGGCACAATGACCTATTATTAATCATTTGTGAGTGTGCTGAGGCAGCCCCTTTGAAGTGCAAGTGTGGAAGGTTAAGCTCTGCCCCCCATCCTGCCTAGATAGCCCATCCCACCACCACCACCACCCAGTCTCTGTATTGTGTGACTGTGTGGGAGGAATACACAAAGGCCAACTGCCATTCACACCTACTCATGTAACCCAGAAGAAGGCTGCAGGCACCACATGGTTGGGACAAAAAAATGCCAACTTTCTAAAAGTGCCATTTTCAGATTTGTGACTTACAGTCCGACTTTAGCATTAAAGAGGGTTTTAAATTACAATTCTTAAGAGACCAACATCAACATTCCTACTTGCTCTCAGTCAAAGGTTATCACTTATTAAATGTAATAAGGCAACCCAATGTTATCCTACGGAAGAGGTAGGCCTTGCTGTAATGAAAAACTAATTTAAGAGTTTTTTACTACAAGGACATGTAAAACTTAAAAGTACATAACGAACTTTTTAGACACAAGGGCTGTTTAGGGCCTACACCAGGGATGACTTATGTGTATTAAAAAGGAAGGTTTAGGGCTGGCAAAAGGTTTATTTTGCCAGGTTGAATTGGCAGTTTTAATCTGCATACACAAGGTGCAATGGCAGCCTTGAGACATGCTTTAAAAGGCTACTTAAGTGGGTGGCACAATCAGTGCTGCAGGCCCACTATTAGCATTTAATTTACAGGCCCTGGGTAGCTGTAGTACCACTTTATTAGGAACTTACAGGAAAATTAAATATGTCAATTGGGTGTAAGTCAATTTCACTATGTTTTAAGGAGAGAGCATAAGCACATTAGCACTGGTTAGCATTGGTAAAGCGTGTAGAGTCCTAAAGCCAACAAAAACGAATTTCAGCAAAAACAGAAGGGGTTAAGGCAAAACGTTTGGGGGTGTCCCTGCATACAGGTCCAAGTCCACTAGCAAGGAAATCTCATGTGGGAAACACTAGTCAATCTTCCAAGGGTCTTCCAGAATAACTGCTTTCAAAAATATGTGGTGTCACCCAGGGTCAGACTGGGACAGAAAATATGCGTGGGCACCAATAAAAAAGTGGCCCCAAATTAACAAATCAGATATCTAAAAAAAAGTCGACAATATCTGCAAATCATGTCAGTTTTGAACTTACAAAGACACACTATAGATGTGTCTTGCAAGGTGTGAAAGACTGTGCTTGCTGCAGGCAATGTTTATGGTAACATCAGGAAATCAACAGTAAAACCGACCCACCAGACCATAAAACAGGCCTACAAAAGCTAACAAAATAGTCCACACACTGACCTGTCAGACCAGCCCATCTGGCCCTGTGAGACTGCCATATAGGGCAGTCGGATCCTGGGTTCGCCATCACATCTGCAACCTAACAGTCCTTTCAAAACCCGACTTCAGAATTTTGGTCTTTCAGTTTCCACATGAGTAAAAAATATTGTTGCACCTCACAGCTCGGTGCAAGGGAATATGCATGTTGGTGCAGCGACCACCCTTTGCTTGAATAGTGCATGTAATTCAGGATCTAGTTCAGACCTTTTGCTCAAAACGAACAAACCCAATTGACGATTTTCAAAAAACTTGGACAAAACTAAGGGCCTCATTTATGGAAAGTGTTGCATCGCTGGCTGCAAACAGCGACGCCACACCTTTCAGTTCGTCCTCCTTGCTACACCATAGATGCGTTGTATTTATAGTACGGCGCTCCACGTTGCAAGGATTGACCAGATATGTCAGGAATCCTGACGTATCTGGTGGCACAGTAATGACACATTGCTGGAGTGTGTCGAAAACAGACGCAACTCCAGCAATGTGTCATTACACATGGGCGAGTCCCATGTAAAAGGGCCTACGTCAGTCTTACGCCTTCTGTGAAGCAGGCATAAGGATTTGACGCAGTGAACTCGTAGAAGTGGAGTAAAATCTCATAGATTTCACTGCACCACTTCTACAAGCCTTTTTTACGGGGGAACGCCCATCCTGTATACATTATACCTGGCGCAGGTATAATGTAGCGCAGGGATTTACAAAGTGACGCATCTGTCTAGATGCGTCACTTTGTAAATATGGCGCAGCGTGGCGCATTGTTTACGCCGCCGCTGCGTCACAAAAAAGTGATGCAACGGCAGCATAAGGCCTCATAAATAAGGCACTAAATATTTACGAACATCTTTATAAATCAAACCCGGCTAACAATAGCTTTCGTTCACTACTGGCTAAGATGCATTTCACCCAGCAACACTTTTGTGAATGATTTCAGTTTTCTATTATGGAAACTTCTTGCTCCAGCTGAAAATGAAAAGCAACATGGTTTTATTTCCTGTAGGCTCGTGTCTGTGCTTTGTTCTGCTCCACAGACGGACGCAGTCACAAGACTGAGCTCGCGCATCAATGGTGATTTTGTTGCCAGTAGAGATGCATTTGATGATGTACACCACGTCAGTCACACATACGCACCCGTTGCTTCTCCCCACCCCCTCGTTTGTGAATGCGATCACTTCCTCTCCCCACAGCAGCAGGGACCCCCCCCCCCCCCTCCATCCGAGGGTACCTCTGCCAGGGGGAGCACGCTCTACCCCACATGCAAGGCCCTCTGACGTCCGTCCGTGTCAGCCACACCCGGGGCTGCTCCCCCCGTGCAGGCCTCTGTGTGAAACAGCAGCATCCATTTAACAAGGCCTGCTGCCTGCCCCACCCAGGCATGACTATTATGAAAGAATTCTGGAGCAGGAAAACCCGAGGCCCGCACAATGCGCCCATTGATAAGCATTCCCTGAGAACCTGTGTGTTTTGGTTTGCACATGAATGTGTGGCAGAGTAAAAACAGAGGCCTGCCTATCCCAGCTTCCCGAAGAATCGCTGTTTCAAGCGAACTAGTTTTTTGGGCAATGGCTGCCAGTGAGTTAGCCCCGACCGTTCTGACGCCCAGGGCACTATAGAAGAAAAAAGTCACTAAATTGCAACGGAAAAGAAAAATCATGAGTTAGTGATCTGATGAACGTACGTGAACATACCCACATTGGAAGGTACCTGCTTGAAGTATTGCTTCCGGTATGAAGGTGAAAACAATCTGCAAGCAGAGCTCTGTGGAGATGGCTTGCTAACCTGGACGCTCCAGGCAGTGTTGGCACCCTGGTTTCCCCAGACAATCATTGGACGCGGAAGCAGCTGGTACAGCCTCAGCTCGCATCCTGAGGCGGTATCCTTCCACTCTGTGAGGGGCCAGCTGAGGTCACCCACCAGCTGTCCACCTGGCACCCAAAGGCCTCACTTCTCCGATGGGCCTCAACGCCTGCTGGAGCAGCTCGGGATACGCATTGTGTATCGCTGCTGCCAAGTCACGGGTAGCTTTGACAATATTTCCTTTAGCCTATTTGTGAAATTCTCAATCACTCGGGGGTATATTTATAAGGAGATAGCGCCACCAGAACGTCACTTTTAGTGACGTTCTGGTGGCGCTATGCCCTTCTCTATATTTACAAAGCGGTAAGCCGCCTTTTAAATAGGGCTCCTTTACACGCATCACTTAGCGTGAAAGGGGCGTGCATTGGGTGTTGCTGTGGGCTTTCCACCAACACCCATTGCTTTTTGACGCTGCCACAGATTTACAAGGATCTGTAAATCTGAGGCAGCGCCAAAAACTAACGCCATGCAACAGCAGGCGTTAGAATAGGGAAACGTGGAGAAATACTTTGATTTCTCCTCGTTTTTGTTTTTTCCATGTGTGCTGCATTCTGCGATACACAAAAAATGAGCACAACACCATTGATGATTGTGTATGTGCAGGAAGGCGTCCCTTCCTGCACATAAACAATCATTTAATAATGACGATTTGCTACTTCTATGTGTGCTACATTCTGCAGCACACAGAGGTAACAAATCACCATTGTGGATTTTTTATGTGCAGGAAGGGAGACCTTCCTGCACATAAACAATCATTTCCTGCAACACAGGCACCCTTGCACTATTGTGCAAGGGTGCCTGCGTTGGCGCTAGGCATCTAATTTTAGCGCCAGCCCTAGGGAAACAAGCATTGGCATAGCCAATAGGTCTCACCTTTGGGACCTTATAAGTGTTTAGCTATGCAACACTTGGGGGCCGAATCCGATTCGGGCCGGAAAAAATACCGACCGACTCGGTACGGGATTATAGTCCGACCGACACGTACCGGCGTTGCCCGACCTGGGAAGTACGATGAAATGCATGGGAATCATGACCGACTCGCACGGAACACAAGGCGAACGACCGACCCGGCCGGAAACAAGCTATCCGGCCGGGAAACCACGCGAATTGAACCGACCGACACGCATCAGGAAATAACCCGAACGAAACGTACTCGCGAACTCCGACCCGCGCAGTACGATGCAATGGGTGCAAATTCAGACCGATTCGTACGGAGCCCAAGCCGTACGACCGACACGCATACCAAACCCAGCCGAAAAAACACAATACTCCGCGACCGCCGCATACACCGCATATGAAACTGAGCTGAAACACAGCGGGAACGACTCGGAGAGGCGCGCACGAGACAACTGCAACGTCCTACTCGGTCAGAAGAACGGCTCCTACATGCACAATAATCACAAATGAAAAAATACAAAACAAAAGGGCCAAACAAGCAATGACAAAGCCAATAAATACAGGGGGGGGGGGAAATGGAACAAGGACACACCACCAACTCCACCTACATAAAGCCCACAAATCCCTACCATGTTCCTTTGCAAATCCCACTGACCTGCCAGCACAGAACACCATCACACAGCAAACACAGACACACACACAGCTTATCCAACACAAAAGCCACACACCATTAGCACCTCAACAAATAGCACCCTCACACACACACACAGCAAAACCTACACACACACCCTCACTTGCACACACACACATCAATCACCACCACCACCACCCATCACCACCCATCACCATGCCCCTAAAGAAGAATCCAAAGTTCCTAGATAGTGAATTGGAAGTCATGGTAGACGAGATCCTGAGGGTAGAGCCACAGTTGTTTGGCACATTGGTCCAACAGACCCCCATGTCGCAGAAAACAAAGATGTGGGCGAGGATCGTCGACAGGGTGAACGCACAATCACCATGTTTGCGCACAAAGGAAGACATCCAGAACAGGTGGTATGATGTGCGCAGGAGGGTCAGAGACCTACTCAAGAAGGATTACCTCCTGAGCCAGCACACCGGCAGTGGGCCTCCTGCAAAACCAGTATACCTCAGGCCCTGGGAGGAGAAGGTGCGGGCCATCCTATCACCAGTGAGCGTATATGGACTAACAGACATCCCAGAGCCTGGTGAGTACACAACTAATATACACAATATTGTGTGCCAATACACACACATCACTGTCAAGGGGACAGTCAAACCATCCACCCCTAGCAAATCAACAGCAACCAAAAGATAATCATCCCAAGATGTGTATGTCAGTTAGATAAACACAATACATGCCATCTCATAGTGATATGTAACTGTGTCATGACGTACAAACCTAACAACAAATAGAGCAAGGCAGTGGCACAAATATAACCAACAAACACTGCCTGATATTTTGCCACCACTAGAACACCACCTCACAGGGAAGCTCACTTAAATGAAGGAATTCTGTGTATGCTGGTGAAGTTAGTGTAGCCAATAGCATGATGGGAGTTGTAGTCACAGATACTGCTCACCCTCACAATTGGCCCATCAACACCACTCTGAACCATGCTCACATCACAGGTAGTGGATAAGGACTGACAAGATGGCTGACACTGGCTACTGCTGTGGGGAGCACAAGGCCCTGCTGGGAACTGTGCACCAACAAACAGCACCACACCACTGCCTGACATCCTGAAAGCCAACTTGCACTCTCTGCAATGCAAGCACGTTGCATGGTGGGATATCTGGCTGGCTGGGAAGGAGGACTCACAGCACTGACCATAGTTACAAGCAGCTCACCTCACACACCCCCTCAACACAAACTCCACATAACCCACCTGGGAGAATGCAATGCCTCACATACCAAATGAAGATCCCACAAAGAACCACCACCCTGGGTACTGCTGTGTGAAGCACAGGGACACACCTGGGACTTGTAGCCAAACAAACGCAAGGACAACACTGTCAGCCTTCCTGTCAGCACAGGCACACTACCCCACAGGGAAGCAGAGTCCAAAGGAAGGAAGTACGGGCATGCTGGGAAGGGGGTGTAGGCAATAGCATGATGGGAGTTGGAGTCACAGATACTGCTCACCCTCACAATTGGCCCATCAACACCACTCTGAACCATGCTCACATCACAGGGAGTGGATAAGGACTGACAAGATGGCTGACACTGGCTACTGCTGTGGGGAGCACAAGGCCCTGCTGGGAACTGTGCACCAACAAACAGCACAACACCACTGCCTGACATCCTGAAAGCCAACTTGCACTCTCTGCAATGCAAGCACGTTGCATGGTAGGATATCTGGCTGGCTGGGAAGGAGGACTCACAGCACTGACCATAGTTACAAGCAGCTCACCTCACACACCCCCTCAACACAAACTCCACATAACCCACCTGGGAGAATGCAATGCCTCACATACCAAATGAAGATCCCACAAAGAACCACCACCCTGGGTAATGCTGTGTGAAGCACAGGGACACACCTGGGACTTGTAGCCAAACAAACGCAAGGACAACACTGTCAGCCTTCCTGTCAGCACAGGCACACTACCCCACAGGGAAGCAGAGTCCAAAGGAAGGAAGTACGGGCATGCTGGGAAGGGGGGTGTAGGCAATAGCATGATGGGAGTTGGAGTCACAGATACTGCTCACCCTCACAATTGGCCCATCAACACCACTCTGAACCATGCTCTCATCACAGGGAGTGGATAAGGACTGACAAGATGGCTGACACTGGCTACTGCTGTGGGGAGCACAAGGCCCTGCTGGGAACTGTGCACCAACAAACAGCACAACACCACTGCCTGACATCCTGAAAGCCAACTTGCACTCTCTGCAATGCAAGCACGTTGCATGGTGGGATATCTGGCTGGCTGGGTAGGAGGACTCACAGCACTGACCATAGTTACAAGCAGCTCACCTCACACACCCCCTCAACACAAACTCCACATAACCCACCTGGGAGAATGCAATGCCTCACATACCAAATGAAGATCCCACAAAGAACCACCACCCTGGGTAATGCTGTGTAAAGCACAGGGACACACCTGGGACTTGTAGCCAAACAAACGCAAGGACAACACTGTCAGCCTTCCTGTCAGCACAGGCACACTACCCCACAGGGAAGCAGAGTCCAAAGGAAGGAAGTACGGGCATGCTGGGAAGGGGGTGTAGGCAATAGCATGATGGGAGTTGGAGTCACAGATACTGCTCACCCTCACAATTGGCCCATCAACACCACTCTGAACCATGCTCACATCACAGGGAGTGGATAAGGACTGACAAGATGGCTGACACTGGCTACTGCTGTGGGGAGCACAAGGCCCTGCTGGGAACTGTGCACCAACAAACAGCACAACACCACTGAATGACATCCTGAAAGCCAACTTGCACTCTCTGCAATGCAAGCACGTTGCATGGTGGGATATCTGGCTGGCTGGGAAGGAGGACTCACAGCACTGACCATAGTTACAAGCAGCTCACCTCACACACCCCCTCAACACAAACTCCACATAACCCACCTGGGAGAATGCAATGCCTCACATACCAAATGAAGAGCCCACAAAGAACCACCACCCTGGGTAATGCTGTGTGAAGCACAGGGACACACCTGGGACTTGTAGCCAAACAAACGCAAGGACAACACTGTCAGCCTTCCTGTCAGCACAGGCACACTACCCCACAGGGAAGCAGAGTCCAAAGGAAGGAAGTACGGGCATGCTGGGAACGGGGGTGTAGGCAATAGCATGATGGGAGTTGGAGTCACAGATACTGCTTACCCTCACAATTGATACAAAAGAGGATGATGGACGGAACGTTTGAGCCAATCAAACACTCACCCCCAGTCAACTGATCTGGGTTTAATCCATCATCATTCTTTAGCTCACTCCACCACCCCAGTTCAGACATGGCCATATGCAAATCAGTCTGACCCTGTGCCTCATGGGAACAGTCCAGCACGAACTGCCAAGCCATGTCTTCCCTGGACCGGAAACAAGCATCCTAGGACCGGTTTCTGGCATTCCAGCCGTCATCAGCCAGGCTTGCTTGAATCCAGTGGCAAAGTGAGCAAGGGACCCACGTCTGGGAATACCCCCGCCAACTTAGGGGCGAACAAAGCGATACAAAAGAGGATGATGGACGGAACGTTTGAGCCAATCAAACACTCACCCCCAGTCAACTGATCTGGGTTTAATCCATCATCATTCTTTAGCTCACTCCACCACCCCAGTTCAGACATGGCCATATGCAAATCAGTCTGACCCTGTGCCTCATGGGAACAGTCCAGCACGAACTGCCAAGCCATGTCTTCCCTGGACCGGAAAGAAGCATCCTAGGACCGGTTTCTGGCATTCCAGCCGTCATCAGCCAGGCTTGCTTGAATCCAGTGGCAAAGTGAGCAAGGGACCCACGTCTGGGAATACCCCCGCCAACTTAGGGCGAACAAAGCGATACAAAGAGGATGATGGACGGAACGTTTGAGCCAATCAAACACTCACCCCCAGTCAACTGATCTGGGTTTAATCCATCATCATTCTTTAGCTCACTCCACCACCCCAGTTCAGACATGGCCATATGCAAATCAGTCTGACCCTGTGCCTCATGGGAACAGTCCAGCACGAACTGCCAAGCCATGTCTTCCCTGGACCGGAAACAAGCATCCTAGGACCGGTTTCTGGCATTCCAGCCGTCATCAGCCAGGCTTGCTTGAATCCAGTGGCAAAGTGAGCAAGGGACCCACGTCTGGGAATACCCCCGCCAACTTAGGGCGAACAAAGCGATACAAAAGAGGATCCTGTGCACTATACACACACACATTTCTGTGGTGGAGTGAGCTAAAGAATGATGATGGATTAAACCCAGATCAGTTGACTGGGGGTGAGTGTTTGATTGGCTCAAACGTTCCGTCCATCATCCCCTTTTGTACCCTCACAATTGGCCCATCAACACCACTCTGAACCATGCTCACATCACAGGGAGTGGAGAAGGACTCACAAGATGGCTGACACTGGCTACTGCTGTGGGGAGCACAAGGCCCTGCTGGGAACTGTGCACCAACAAACAGCACAACACCACTGAATGACATCCTGAGAGTCAACCTGAACCCACTGCAAGGGTGGCATGCTTCATGGTGGGATAACTGGGCCAGGTGGAGAAGGATGGCCGGATGTCCACCAAATACAACCAATGCTGGCCATGCACACACCTCAACATTCATATTGAAATGCCCCAGGTATGCATGACAATGTGCTACACCAATATCAACCTCTTACTGTGACAACTTAGGACAATGCAATGTACATGCCCGCATCCAGAGGTACAGTCACAACTGTCAGGTGTGTGAACCATTGATGTCTGTAGAAACATTACATACAATGTGTGTCTCTTCCAAATACAGGTGACGATGATGGGGACACAGCAGCAGGCGAGGAGGAGTCCCTGTCCCAGGCTCCGGGGGACACAGAGCTCACTGGTGTGGAACAGCCTCTGCCCTCCTCGGATGGCGAAGACCTACCTAGCACCTCCGGTGTGAGTCATCATGCAGCACCAGCTGGACCAACATCTGCACCCCCTGCACCCACCCCTCCAACAACTGCCAACATACAGACCACCCCAGCCGACACGGACAGACCAAGGACCACCGCTGACAACAGCACAGGGCCCCAGGCCCACCGTGGAGCAACGGATGACAACACCACTAACAACCCCCAAGTGGGCCTCGGGTCACCTGTGCGTGCCACCGCAGGTCCTGCACGTGTCGCCAGGGGTGGTGGGAGGGGTGGTAGACATAGTTCGCTGCTTGCAGAGGGGTCTGGACTGCATGATGACCCACAACTAGCACGCATCGCTGATGCGTACCAGGATAGCACCGGAGAGGTCAGGTAGTGGGGATCCTCAAGGACATACAATAGCAGCAGGCTGCCCATCATGCCCGCTTGGACTCCCACATGGCCCGTGTGGAGACACACATGGCCCGTGTGGAGACACACATGTCGGGCATGGAGTCCAAGTGGGACACATTGCAAGAACTCACAGCGGTGCATAGGGACATATTGACATGCCTCCGCCAGATTAGCACCAACATGGCCACACCTCCCTGTGTGCCCACAACATCTGGTGCTGCAACAACTGACACCGCCACAGGGAGGGAGGAGGACTCTGGCAGAGAGTCCCCTGCACCGCCGCAGCCTGCACGTGAGGGTCCCCTCCCAAAGAAGAGGGGTCGTCCAAGGAAGGAAAACTGAGAGGTTGATGGCCACGTACATCCCCCAGGAAGCCAACACCTGTTCCGGAAATTCTCCTTTGTGTGCAAACGTTTCACCCTGTCGAATTCAACACTACTTTCCCACATGACATGGGGAGTTCAAGTTGGACTAATGTATCATATGACTGTGGACTTCACTCAGGACATTTCTGCTACCAAGACTTCCAACTCATCTGGGAACTTTGGATCACAATCCCAATGTACAGCACCCACCATCCTGTGCACTATACACACACACATTTCTGTAAATAAAATCACTAGTACATCATACTTGCCACTGTTGTTATTCAAATGTGGATACTGTTATGGTGATGATGTTCTGCTAAATTACACTGTGTATGCTAACTGCTACAGCAAGTACAACACCGTCGTGTGAGTCATGGTGACGTGACACATATGAGGGAGACACACCACTAGGTCTACACAACACAGACACCAGGGCCATCGGACTCATCGCCCACAGTGATGTTGCCAGGAAATACAGTGGAATGCACAGACACCACACCTATTCAGAGTCTGTGTCAACTAGCCCACAGGTGCAGTAAGCAAATGTCAGTCAGATGTGTGACCACAGACAACGCACATCCCAAAGTGAAGCACAGGTTTATTACACATTTGCAACATGTTGTTTCCACTACAAATGCAAGATTTACCCACGTGTCAGTGGCCACACAGTCAACAAGTGCAGAAGATATGAAGTCCAGGGGTGTGTGGTACATCACTTGTAGGCCAACTACTGCTGCCACCCTGAAAGCTGAATCATGGTGTCGGGGGATCCAAGTTGACCAAAGTACTCAGTAAGCACCCTGTGAAGGACAGACATGACACACAGTTAAAATCACTGTAGAACAGGACAGTACTGCAATACTCATGCCCAATACATGTCACAAGACAACTACAGAAAACCAAGTTAGCATATCAAAACTGTTGGGGAGTTCAGACTACCTGGAAGGACACATTGCTGCACGCATCCAGTCAAGTAGCACATGACCACACTCAAACAGCACCAGAGCACCACCCACACATATCATGCAAACTCATGTCATTCACATTACATCTCCCTGGATACTCACATTCAGCTGAAGAAGTTGGTGATGAGCTGTGTGCGGACATCACCATCATCATCATCATCATCATCATCACTGGCATCGTGGTCCAGGCCAGGATCCTCCACAGGTGGCGGACGTTGGTCATCGTCATCCAGGATGAGAGGCAACTCCTTCCGCACTGCCAGGTTGTGTAGCATGCAGCAGACGATGACAATCTTGCACACCTTTGCTGGGGCATATGGGAGGGCCCCTCCTGTCTTGTCCAGGCAGCGGAAGCGGCTCTTCAGGAGACCAAAGGTCCGCTCGATCACTCTCCTTGTCTGACCATGTGCCTCATTGTAGCGCATCTGGGCTGGTGTCACAGGGTTCCTGAGGGGTGTCAGCAACCACGGCATGTTGGGGTATCCGGAGTCACCTACGGACAGACAAGTGCACATTAGCTGATTTGGAAAAGTGGGTGGAATACTACAGATCAGAACACACACAATGGTACAAAGTCAGTACACACCGACAAGCCAGGCACGCTGGTTCTGCATCTGTGCCATCATCCTCGGGATGCGACTACTCCTCATCACGTAGGCATCGTGTGCTGAACCAGGGAAACGGGCACACACATGTGTGATGCTCATATCTGCTAAACATACCACCAGAGCATTGATCGAATGGTAATGTTTACGGTTCCGGTATGCCTGCTCATGTGCCTGTGGTGGTATCAAAGCCACATGTGTCCCATCAATGGAGCCAATGACATGTGGCATCCTCCCCAGGGCATAGAAGTCACTCTTGACGTCAGTGAGTTGTTGACGTGTTGGGAAATAGATGTACTGGTTCAGGCATCTCAACATTGCCTCCAAAACATCGCGTAGCACACGGCTGAACATAGTCTGTGACATCCCACCGGCAGTCGCAACAGTGTGTTGAAAGGTACCGGTGGCAAAGAAGTGTAGGGCTGCCATTACCTTCACCTTGGGGGTCAGCGCCGTAGGGTACGTCCGGCCAGGTTGCAAATGTGGTGCCAAGCGCACTGCCAAATCCTCAATCAGCTGCCTGGTGAAGCGGTACCGTCGGATGCTGTCACGTTCCACCATCGTTGCCAGGTCAGGGAATGGTCTATGGATAGCTGGAGCCCTGCAGTGCATAGGTTGAAGGAAGAAAGATTGTCAGTCACCCCACATATGTGCCATTCACCATACTCAATTTCACATGATACATCATTACGTGACACAAGTACTTGATGTGTGTGCCGTTCTGTCGGACATAACTCGCACCTACATGGCCATCATCTAACTTCTCAGTACAACATGTGTGCACAACAGGTACCAGGTTGTGCTATGGGAAACCATTAGGCTGTGTCACAGTACCCATTTACTGCTGTCACGTTCCACACACACACCACAGTGACATGTCTGGACAGATGCGCCACAGGCATCACAGATCATTGACAGGTAGATTCCCAGTGACCCTGTCTTGCCACATGGACACTGGCATGACATGGCGTATCATGTACACGTCAGAAAAACAAACATGACTCCCACAGGTAGTGGCCCCTGTCGCATCCGCAGGACAGACATGGACGCCAGTGACGCACAACATCAAAGTCCATGCACAAACAACGTTGATGTGGAGACTGTCTCCCATCGTGCACATGGAATCAGTGACATCGGAAACACAACATGCACACAGACTGTGGAGGGACATCACTATTGTGGCAATGGGTCATCCTGTGACGTACATGCCTTCCCACATGGGACTCTGGGGGTATGTGACATGTCATACACATACACAACCTGGAAATGTGACCATGCCACATGCTCCAAAATGAACTGTTGCACATCACAGTGGTCATGTGCACAACACACCAAGGACCCTGTCCCCATGAACACATGCACAGCCTGGGTGTGGCTGCCCACAAGTGCCACCACAGAAACCACATGTTAACCCCCATACACAGAGAAGGAAATGCAGCCTTACATGCCTCAGGAAACAGTGTGGACTGGGTGTGGTGTTGTAGGTGTGCCCCTGGGTCTCTGGCAGGTATATGTGGCTGGCATACGTTCACCAGTGACAAGCATGGTGACATATGCGACTGACCTGTACAGGTACGCGTTGTACAGCAATGGACCGATCGGTGTGCCCGTCCGGCCCATTGCATATGATGTGTGCGGGTACGCGTTGTATCCCGAAATACGCGTTGTACAGCAATGGACCGATCGGTGTGCCCGGCCGGCCCATTGCATATGATGTGTGCGGGTACGCGTTGTATCCCGAAATACGCGTTGTACAGCAATGGACCGATCGGTGTGCCCGGCCGGCCCTTTGCATCTGTTGTGAGCGGGTACGCGTTGAACAGCAATGGACCGATCGGTGTTCCCGGCCGGCCCATTGCATCTGTTGTGAGCGGGTACGCGTTGAACAGCAAAGGACCGATCGGTGTGCCCGGCCGGCCCATTGCATCTGTTGTGAGCGGGTACGAGTTGAACAGCAATGGACCGATCGGTGTGCCCGGCCGGCCCATTGCATCTGTTGTGAGCGGGTACGCGTTGTACAGCAATGGACCGATCGGTGTGCCCGGCCGGCCCATTGCATATGATGTGTGCGGGTACGCGTTGTATCCCGAAATACGCGTTGTACAGCAATGGACCGAACGGTGCGCACACATTGGCTGGGGCCTGGCATGGCAACGGACGCGTTTTCGAAGCTCCAACGAGTCTGATGCAGTGAATTCAGTTGGCCAGCCACAACAATGTTGCAAAATCATGGGTGTCATGAAGTTGAAGATTTGAAGGATGCTGTGGGCGTGTATTAGTGCTGCTATTCCATGGATTGGTCAGATTCAGAAGATGCAAACGACTTGGACCTATCACTTTGGACACATGGGACAGTATCTGCCTCTGCAGCACACATATAATGCTGGCTGTTCCCCTGAGAGCTCACTTGCCTGCACTACATGCTCCAGGACGACATCTGCCACCAACACTGCTGCTGTTTATGCATCCTCTGGCTCCTGCAATGGCACGTACTGTGGAGAGAGCCCCAGCCTTCAGCCTTGAGGAGAACCAGGCCCTGCTGGACAGCCTCCTTCCACAGTACAGCAAGCTGTATGGGAAACCAGGGGAGCAGGTGAGTGTGCTGTCCACTGCCTTACTAATTGTGCATGTTGTCTGACTAGCAGGACTTTCAGTGTGCACACCACTGGCTAGCATGCTCACTGAGTAGTTGTCACACCCCAAAGTGTGTAGTTACATGCACTGAACTGGTACAGTGCAGTAACAGTGCATTCCAACTAGGTTTACTTCCCATGCAATGATACCATGTAGTGACTGCTGGCAAACTGTTCATAGCCATTGTTGCACTGCCTGTGTACATCATATGCCCCTGTGATTGAGACATGTATATCCAACTGTGTGATGCACGTATATGTTGCATGTGTAGTAATGGCCTTTTCACTTTGTCATCCTCACAGGTTGATGCCCACCAGAAGCAGGAAATCTGGCTGATCATCGCCCGGGAAGTAAGATCCGTGGGGGTCTACAGGCGCAGGATCCGCAACTGCCAGAAGAGGTGGCAGGACCTTCGTGGCTGGACCCGGAGGATCGCAAGGGTCCAGCTGAAGCTGTCGCCTCCTCGCTGGAGGGGCGGACACCGGACCCTGACCCCCCACATGCTCCGGATCCTGGCGGTGGTCTTCCCTGACCTGGATGGGCAGCTGAAGGCCAGACAGCAGCAAGGAGGGGGTGAGTCCATGACTGCACTGTGCACTTTGTCTGACATGCTATGTGCCCTCCTCTGGCCTGGTTAAACTTCCACAGTACATCAGTCATGTGGTCCAGGACCCATGTCCCTCATTTGTGACATGCCCACTTCTCCTCTGATACGCATATGTGTGGCCCTTATAGTCAGGAAATTGTGTCATTTGGGGACTGTGTCATTGCATTTTGCTGTGCTCAAGGTGGGGGACAGCATTTGTTCCCGTGACTATGTTGTGCGATTCATGGGTGGGTCAATTGCTTACACAATGCCTAAGTTCTGACATGTAATCTGGGTGTAACTTTGATATGTGGTCCGCTTGCTGCTCTGACTCACCACATGTCCCTGGGGAATTTGGCACACACCCATGCTGCTGGTGGGAACAATGTTTGGGCCTCAGGAGTATGTGTATCCAGTGTGTCACACATGCTTAGCCACCTGCCTACTGTCCAGGACTCATCCCTCTTACAGGTGGAGCTGGACAGTCATGCCTACTCCAGGGCATACAATACACTCTGTACTCCCACTCCCGTGTATCATCTGGCATGTTGTGATCAGTGAAATGTACCCTCAGGTGTCTGCCTCTGTCTCATTGTGCTGTGTCTTCGTTGTCAGGACTACTGGTATGTTTATCGGTTAGGGCTCAGCATGCCATCTGAGATGTGACCATGATAGACGATACTTCTGTGACTTATAGGTGTCTGATCACTTGACTGTGCACACAGGTGTTTGCGACTGTGACTTTCAGGCAGCTGTATTTTCATTCACAGCACACTGTGAGGTGCTCATGTTCAGAGAGTTGTGTTTCATGTCCCCCATATGTCCAGTTGGTATGACGTGGACAAATAGTAGTACAGATGATGTGGTTTTTGGGGGATGGACATGTGCACTTGTCAGTCACATAACTTGCATTCCCCATGCCCTCGGATTGTGACACAGTGCAGACTGTTGTTGGCTGGCTGCCATGGCCATGTGACTTGAGACAGTAATGTATGACTTTGCACGCATTCCTGTGTCATGGCATTAAACTTCCTGGGACTGATCCTGCAGGGGAGTGACATGTGCAACATGCACCCCATTGTGGCATTGACTATCCGGACATGGGTGCATCATGGTGTCTGGTGCTGGTATGCATCACATGCATTTCTATTTAGACTCTGGCCATCCCTTTATCCGGACACCTGCACTGACTCAGTGGCAAGAGATGTGATGTGTGCATGTTCACATACTTCACCGTGTTCCCTGCAATGTCCAACAACTGTGTAGGTGGTGCATGTGTCCACACTGGGGTCTTACCATCAGACAGGCACCAGACAGATGGGTGCAAGGGCAGGAGGGGTGTGAGTCCCATGGTTGACCATCAGACTGACAATTGGCTTCCCGAATCTGTGTGAGGACTTTAGGCAATGTTCAACTAAGGATGCCAGGGCTTGCTCTGTAATGTGCTGTACTTACTGTGGTGTGTGCGGTCAGTGCAGGTGACTGATGTTTGTCTGTTTCCCTAATTGTTTGCAGATACATCCACGGCCACAGGAGGGGACAGCTCCACGGACCAGGAGGAGCAGCGGAGCCAGACTGGGTCAGCATCGGACGAGTGGTCAGAGGGACCCAGTGGCACGGAGGGCGAGGGGAGCCACACCGAGGAGTCCTCAGCACCATCCACCTCAGCTGAGGACCACAGCAGCTCGGAGGATGACTCCCTTGTGGAGGCGGGTCTCAGCAGCCACCAAAGGCCAGCTAGTCTGTCTGGCCCCGCCACCACCACCACCACCACCGCCCTCCCATTGGCTCCCATTCCTGAGGTCCGTGGAGGCTCCCGTGCTCGGGAGCGTGTCTCCTTCGTGCCAGGCACCGCACCCCCTGCCCCTGTGTCCCCTGCTGCCCTGAGTGAGGAGTCTGTGTACCTCCTTCGGCAGCTCCATGTAGGGCAGACAGCAATGCTGAGTGTCCTCCATGCACACACCACTCTGTTGACACAGCTGGTGTCGTTCATGGAGGGCATCTCGACGGGTATGTCTGCCCTACAGAGGAGCAATAAGTCCATGGACTCCTCCCTGACGGCAGCAGTGTCCCTCCTCCAACAGTCCCTCACCCCTCCCACCTCTGCCCCATCCACACTTCCTGCCCCCCTACCTGTCCAAAGCACATGCACACCTGCACAGTCACCCAAACACACAGACACGAGCAGCACAGACACACCCAAGAGAAAGGCAAGACGTGCACACAAGCATCCTCAGGGGACTGATACCACAGACACAGGGGATGGGGAACACACACACACACAGGCATCCACATTCACTCCGCAGTCCTCCAAATCCTCTCCCTCCAAGACCCCTTCCCTTGCCTCGCCTGCTACCCCACCTACACAGCAGATCTTCCTGTGTGACCTCGGCCTCTTCCCCTCCAATCCTGCTGATCCAGCATACCGGGGGAAGAGGAAGTCCACCCACACAGAGGGAGTGCCCCTCGCCCCCGGACACCCTCCCCCAGGCGCAGGCAGACACAGGACCCCATTAGGAAGTCCCCCCGGACCAGGAAGAGCAAGACCCCACCACCACCACCACGCAGCTCCACCGCCCAGTCTCTCTCCTCCATCCCCCAGGCCACCACTGCACAGGTTCCCCCGCCACACCCTGCCCCAGGTTCCCCCACACACCGATACCGCATCCCCAGACTGCTTAGGCCCTCCCCCCTGCCACTTGCTCTTCCACCCCCAACCCAGACGCTCTGCCTGTTAGTGGCACTGTTGTGGAGACCGGGTCCCCCCTCTGTCCTGCCCACCTCATCTGCCCACCCTTCCACTCCCTTGGAGTCATGCACTGCAGTGGAGTCCACAACCACCACGTCTGACTCGGGCACTGCAGTGGGTACCCAGTCCACTACATCAGTCCAGCCCACTGCAGTGGTTGCAGCACCCACACCAACTGACTTGTGTACCACAGTGGTGCCGGCCCCCCTGAGTCAGACACCTCCACTGCAGTTGCCGGTGACACTCCTGCACCCACCACCCCTTCACTGCCTCACTCTGCCATCCCCTGATCCTGTCCCTGCGGTGCCTGGCCTGCCCCTTGTATGCCCCTCCAAGGGGGATGTCCCCTAACCGTACCAGTGCAGGCAAGCAATGTGTGACCAGTTGTCACTTCTCACCCTGTTGGGACTGTGATTTTGGACTGGCCATTGGCCTTAGTTTCTTTTGGACTTCCGTGTTTACCCTGACATTTGCTGAATAAAGCCTCTTTTTGTTTACTTGTGGGTTTTCTTTTGATGTACATGATGTGGATGAGTAGCATCCTGCATTTGCAGTTGTAATAGTGTTCACATCAGGAAAATGAAGTGTTGCAGTGATGGACTCCATGTGGTCCATGGGATATGTGTCCTGTTGTAGTCTGGATCTATGGCATCCTTTGCTACAGTCTGAGGGTGTAATGTTCAGCATTTGACACAGGGATGTCCATTTTGCATTTGTAAATGAACATCTTTGTCTTACACTGATGCACATCTGGTGGGCTTACCACTGTTCAATGTTCCGATTTCCCTGACTGTGTGCCCAGCTCCACTGGACATGCAGTTTTGCACATCAATGTCGAAGGACTCATCTGTGTATACAGTGCAACTTGCTTGACACGTGTTTTGTGTGTGTGCAGATGACTGACGTGACACTCCCGTACCCAGGCTGATGTGAGCAGAGCCTTCTGTGTGTTGTGGTTGTTGACTCACTGACGGAGTGTTCTGCTGACATGTTTGGGTCGTGCACAGACAAGGTTTGGCACAGCGGACCTTCCACAGGAGTGGAGTGCCCTCATGGCAGTGTGTAATCCGGTGACATTGCGTGGGCCTGTGTTGTGTGTTGTGTAAGCATGTCTGTGCGTGTTCCCTTCCCTTTTCCTACACAGGCTGTGTCCCTAGGGATGTTCCTGTTTGTGATGCTTACTGAGTTGTTCTGTGTTCATCCAGCATCTTGGACCTGGTTTCTCCATGATGTGGGTGCATGGCAAACTAATGTTCATGAGGTTGTCATACCAGGTTGTCTTTGTTGTCAGGGCTGGGGATGGGGGCAAACGCAGATGGGACACATTCAGGATTCCCCTTGGCACTTGTTGTTTACACGAGTCATGTGATTTACAGTTTGTGGTAGCTTTCAGTGATTGTGACACGTTGTGTGTGTGACTGCTGCCACTCCTCAGGGTCAGAGCTGCAATGTTGGAAGTTGTGTACGTGTGTTCTTCGTGTGTCACCTTGGCTTCTTCGTTGGTGTGTGACTATGGCCAGGATCCCATTGATTGTGGTGGATTTCACATCATGCCCATGTACGGCATACTGTGCTGTGTGTCAGACATTGACGAGTCTTGTTGACTGGCCATGTGTGATGGGTTTCTGCACCTTAGTTCCCACCACCACCCCTGGTATTGTCATGGGTGCATGTCCAATGTCACCAGTCCATGTGAGCTTCACTGCTGCACATTGGTGGAGATCAGGGTGTGTGGTGTTGAGTGTGTGCAAAGGTGAGTTGTTGCACGGCTAGACCCCTACCTCCATATTGGCCTAGGCTGGCAGGCCGTGCTGATTGATTGGAGCTTGTGTAGGTGTGATGGTAGTTAGTTGCTCAGGACACATGGCTGTGGTTCACAGTGTGAACGACATCTAACTTTGTCATCACAGTGGGATTATCATGCAGGCTAGTGTCAGCACAATGTGGGGTCCCTGGGGGTAGTGCTGTGGTGGGTCTGTCTCTTGCTGTGTTAGTTGCTGTTCCTACGAGCTTGTGTGACATGTGTAATTTGTGCTCCCTCTCATCTAACAATGCCTGATTGCCCACATAGGGGTATCCGATCCATGAGTAACTTTTGTATGGCACTGTATACACATCTGTGTGGTTGGAATTCAGGCCTCCTCATGTGTTGTGTGGTTGCCTGGGGACAATGGTACACCCCCCATCACCTGTTGTGTTTGATATGCAGTGTGAGTCTGCCTGTTTGTGTTTGTGCCTTTGCACCACTGCATTGGCATATCTTGAGTGTGCCATTGGCTGTATGTTGTTTGGTGGCTTTCCCCTGCTGTCCCTGGGACTCCTAGGTCATCAGTCAGCACAATAATCATGGTTTGTATGTCCCATTGCTGCCATGGTATGGTATTTGTTCACCTGACATCTACAGTCTCCACAGGATATCTACATTTGTGTGTCCATTGGTGCAGATATGTGGGTCAGCATTATGATGGTCACTTCTGTCATTGTGTTATTTGTGAATGTTGACAATGTGGGCCCCCATGGGTGATGTTTGTATGCACATGGCCAAAACGATGTTTCAGTGACACTGCACTGTTTCCCTCAACCCATCTATGTTGCTATGGGACACAAGCACTACTATGCCACTGATGTGTTTGTTGTTGTGTGACCAGGATTCATCCATGCAGTTTGGCTTTGGCAGCTTTTACCATGACTACACTTCCCTTTTGGTCACTGTGGTGATGGGGCTTTAGGCCCCATTGCCACACTGTTCAAAATGTGCATCAGCTATGGACACCACACTTCCCTTTTGGTCACTGTGGTGATGGGGCTTTAGGCCCCATTGCCACACTGTTCAAAATGTGCATCAGCTATGGATTCCACACTTCCCTTTTGGTCACTGTGGTGATGGGGCTTTAGGCCACATTGCCACACTGTTCAAAATGTGCATCAGCTATGGATAGCACACTTCCCTTTTGGTCACTGTGGTGATGGGGCTTTAGGCCACATTGCCACACTGTTCAAAATGTGCATCAGCTATGGACACCACACTTCCCTTTTGGTCACTGTGGTGATGGGGCGTTAGGCCCCATTGCCACACTGTTCAAAATGTGCATCAGCTATGGATAGCACACTTACCTTTTGGTCACTGTGGTGATGGGGTGTTCAAGCCCATTGCCACAGTGGCCATGGTCGGCTTGCATTGTGGAGGCCACACACATTTCTGTGTGACACATGTGCTAGGGGGTCACATTGTATGTTCAATGTCATGTTCAGTGTTGTAGGCATTTGACACAGACTACACACACTTGTCATGGTGTTGGGGGATGTAATCTTCTGTCATTCCTTATGTGGGAGTATGCTAGTTGTGTCATGCATTACAAATCCTATGAGTAGGAGTGGTGTTAGTGGTAGGCATCCATCCCCCCATGAGTAGTGGTAGTGGTAGGCATCCATACCCCTAAGGGTGGGGATGGTATTAGTGACAGGCATCCAGGCCCCCCTGAGTAGGGGTGGTGGTAGTGGTAGGCATCCAGCCCCCCCTGAGTAGTGGTAGTGGTAGGCATCCATACCCCTAAGGGTGGGGATGGTATTAGTGGCAGGCATCCAGGCCCACCTGAGTAGGGGTGGTGGTAGTGGTAGGCATCCATCCCCCCATGAGTGGGGATGGTAGTAGTGGTAGGCATCCAGCCCCCCCTGAGTAGTGATGGTGGTAGTGGTAGGCATCCATACCCCTAAGGGTGGGGATGGTAGTAGTGGCAGGCATCCAGGCCCCCCTGAGTAGGGGTGGTGGTAGTGGTAGGCATCCATCCCCCCATGAGTGGGGATGGTAGTAGTGGTAGGCATCCAGCCCCCCCTGAGTAGTGATGGTGGTAGTGGTAGGCATCCATACCCCTAAGGGTGGGGATGGTAGTAGTGGCAGGCATCCAGGCCCCCCTGAGTAGGGGTGGTGGTAGTGGTAGGCATCCATACCCCTAAGGGTGGGGATGGTAGTAGTGGCAGGCATCCAGGCCCCCCTGAGTTGGGGTGGTGGTAGTGGTAGGCATCCATACCCCTAAGGGTGGGGATGGTAGTAGTGGCAGGCATCCAGGCCCCCCTGAGTAGGGGTGGTGGTAGTGGTAGGCATCCATACCCCTAAGGGTGGGGATGGTAGTAGTGGTAGGCATCCAGCCCCCCCTGAGTAGTGATGGTGGTAGTGGTAGGCATCCATACCCCTAAGGGTGGGGATGGTAGTAGTGGCAGGCATCCAGGCCCCCCTGAGTAGGGGTGGTGGTAGTGGTAGGCATCCATACCCCTAAGGGTGGGGATGGTAGTAGTGGCAGGCATCCAGGCCCCCTGAGTAGGGGTGGTGGTAGTGGTAGGCATCCAGGCCCCCCTGAGTAGTGATGGTGGTAGTGGTAGGCATCCATACCCCTAAGGGTGGGGATGGTAGTAGTGGCAGGCATCCAGGCCCCCCTGAGTAGGGGTGGTGGTAGTGGTAGGCATCCATCCCCCCATGAGTGGGGATGGTAGTTGTGATAGGCATCCAGCCCCCTATGAGTGGGGATGGTAGTAGTGACAGGCATCCAGGCCCCCCTGAGTAGGGGTGGTGGTAGTGGTAGGCATCCATCCCCCCATGAGTGGGGATGGTAGTAGTGGTAGGCATCCAGCCCCCCCTGAGTAGTGATGGTGGTAGTGGTAGGCATCCATACCCCTAAGGGTGGGGATGGTAGTAGTGGCAGGCATCCAGGCCCCCCTGAGTAGGGGTGGTGGTAGTGGTAGGCATCCATCCCCCCATGAGTGGGGATGGTAGTAGTGGTAGGCATCCAGCCCCCCCTGAGTAGTGATGGTGGTAGTGGTAGGCATCCATACCCCTAAGGGTGGGGATGGTAGTAGTGGCAGGCATCCAGGCCCCCCTTAGTAGGGGTGGTGGTAGTGGTAGGCATCCATACCCCTAAGGGTGGGGATGGTAGTAGTGGCAGGCATCCAGGCCCCCCTGAGTTGGGGTGGTGGAGTCGTACTCGTAGCAGGCTTGTTCGTCTCGTAGTCGTGGATCGTCTTGTGGCGCGAAACGGAGCTTATGTCCGGCTCGCCCGGATGCTCAAACGTGCCGGACGTAGCGACGGGTTCGGCGCGTACGGATTGCGCATCGTACTAGTCCGGCCGGAAGGTGCTGTGTATTTGCTTCCGTGCAGCTCGATTCGGCGTTCACGGATCCGGCTCGGGCGGGGAACAGGAGCTGGATTGGGTGAGTACGGCTCGCTCGGAAACTGAGTTGTTATACCATTCGGCTGGTATTTTTTCCGGACGAATACTGTTAGGTGCCCTACCGGCCGAGATCGGAATCGACCCCTCGATGTTGTTGCACCAAGGATATTGTGTTGGATAACTAAACAGTTATAAGGTCCTAAAGGCGAGACCTATCGGCTATGCCAATGCTTTTTTTGGTAGGCACGGGGAGATTAAGTGATTTGCCCAGAACAACGGGATGTGGAGTGGACCCCTTTGCTTGAAACTTGGTTTCGCAGTTCCAAAGTGAGCAGTCTAGCTGTAAGACTACAGCCTCTCCCTATTAACGTTAACGTCCAATGTACATTAAAGTGCTCTATTTCCCCCAGAAGATCAAAAAGTACTTTGGGAGATGACCCCCAAACCAAATGAGGTTATATTTCCGCCTTGAAGGCTACCTTGCAAAATTGAGTTTACGTTGTTCCATTGTTTCAAAATCTAAATGGAAACGACCTTTATTAGAGCTGTCACTGCTTTTATAGGACAGGTACGCCTGCACTGCTTTTAGCCAGGTGTAGTTTGCAAGATGCATGTTTCCAATGACAAAAGCAAAACTAAGCATTGGCATAGCCAATAGGTTTCTTTTTTTGGACCTTATGTGTTTATCCTGAAGAGTCGGCTATGTTGTAGAGTATTGTGGCTGATGTGTATTATGTTTAAAAGTTATAATAAAAAGTGTTATATGTGGTACTTAGTGGTATTACGTGGTGTATTTATGTTGCATTGAGTATAGTGTAATTATGTGGTGTGTAATTATGTGGTACTGAGTGTTATGTGTAGCGTATTTATATTGCATTGAGTGTAGTGTAAATCTGTGGTGTGTTATTACGTTGCACTGAGTGATATTATGTGGATTGTATTTATGTTGTATTGAGTCGAGTGTAATTATGTGGCATTTTATTTATGTGTCAATGAGTGGTATTATGTGGGGTGTATGTTGCATTTAGTAGAGTGTAATTATGTGGTATGTAATTATGTGGTAGTGAGTGGTATTATTTGGAGTATGTTGTATTGAGGGCAGTATAATTATGTAGCATATAATTATGTGGCACTGAGTTGTATTATGCGGAGTGTTTTTGTGTTGTATTGAGGAGAGTGTAATTATGTGGAGTGTAATTATGTGGCAGTGATTGGTTGTATGTGGAGTGTATTTATGTTGCTTTGAGTAGAGTGTAATTATGTTTTATGTAATTATGTGGTAGTAAGTGGTATTATGTGGAGTGTATGTTGCATTTAGTAGATTGTAATTACGTGGTGTAATTATGTGGTTTTGAGTGGTGTTATGTGGAGTGTATTTATATTGTATTGAGTAAAGTGTAATTATGTGGCGTGTTATTATGTGACACTGAGTGATATTATGTGGTTTGTATTTATGTTGTATTGAGTTGAGTGTAATTATGTGGTATGTAATAATGTGGTATTGAGTGGTATTTTGTGGGGTGTATGTTGCATTTAGTATAGTGTAAATATGTGGCATGTAATTATGTGGTAGTGAGTGGTATTTTGTGTTGCATTGAGTAAAGTGCAATTATGTGGAGTGTAATTATATGGCACTGAGTGGTATAATGTGGAGTGTATTCATGTTGCATTGAGTAGAGTGTAATTATGTGTAATGTAATTATGTGGCAGTGAGTGGTATTGTGTGGGATGTATGTTGCATTTAGTATTGTGTAATTATGTGGCATGTAATTAGATGGCAGTGAGTGGTATTTTGTGTTGCATTTGCGTGGGGCACTGGCGTTTATTCTTTTACAAATCAAGCAATGTACATGCAACCACACAAAGAACGCGCACTGCATACAAATACGCATTGTATGCAAACACACTGTACAAAACATATCTCTAAAGTATGAAGTGATATCATTGCAAGCACGAGGATGCTGTTGTAATATGCTTCTACTTGCATAAAAAAGGAAAGGAAAGCAGGCTCCCTGCGACAGTCATATGTTGGCACCTGAGCTGACCTGTGTCACACAAGCTTAAACCTCCAGCTGGCAGCATCTGTGCCAGTTAACCGAGCCAATACGGAGCGTGAAAGGAATGAGCGTCCCGTTAGACACTGGTTAAAATTAAGCCCCTAAATGCCTATATGGGCGCTGCCAGGAATGCTGTTTTTTTTCTTTTAACCTTTGTAAGGTGGCATTTTTTGTTTGTAATATGCTTCTACTTGCATAAAAAAGAGAAGGAAAGCAGGCTCCCTGCAACAGTCATATGTTGGCACCTGAGCTGACCTGTGTCACACAAGCTCAAACCTCCAGCTGGCAGCATCCGTGCACATCTATCAGCTTCAAAGGTGCAAGGCCATATATGATGCCAGCTATGCTCTACCGCGCCGGCCTGCGGGCCAGAGCAGTGGGTGGGGGCCGGAGATATTTCTTAGCAGCATCTGGGAAATGGCGAGGTCCTGACCGGCCACAGAGGGAGGTGGGGGTGAACTTTGTGGGCTACTGAGGGAGATGGGGAGGGGGCTCTTGCTACAGAATGGGGCTTGATCCAGATTGTGTGCACGTGTAAGGGGATGCGGGGCGGCGGCGCAGCACAACATAATGGGCCCTCCGTCCTCCAACAAAATGTGATGAGGGGCCCCTGCGAATGACTCCTGTATCTCACAAATGTTCTAAGGCGTTAAGCCGAATGAGGAGCCTGAAAGGGAGAGGGGCCCTGAGCCACGGGGCTGCATTTTGTGGGGTGTGTGGGAGTGCATGGGGCGGCAAGGGCGGCCTATGAAGAACAAGGCACCGCAGCAAAGAGTAAATGACACGGCCTGCCAGACACTCATGCACTTAAAAGCATTTCTAAATCCCAAACAACCCTAACACAATAGTAAACACAACCAACGCATGCGTGCATTCCATAGCACACACTACGTGCAGGCACACATAACACCATAGCACTGACGCCACACACACTGGTAAAAGTGAACTGGTGGTTGCAGGTGGCACCCACCAACACTCATTTGTCAGGATCGAACCTTATTTTTCCTCAGCATACCTTTATCCACAGCAAGAGAGAGAGATATACAAAAAGAGCAAACAAGAGGAAGAGGGGTAAAAAAGTTACAAAAGGGGAAATCAGGGATGAAAAGAACAGGAAAGAGTGAGATGAAGAGGCAGGGGGCAGCTGGTGGTGGATTAAAGAGGCCCGAGGTGGAAGCAAGACCAGGCACTTGTTATACGGCGCCCCGACCTTTGACAGCGCCGGGTGTGAGTTTATGAAGAAATCTGTGGGGCACTGGCGTTTATTCTTTTACAAATCAAGCTTTCGATTCTTTCCAAAACGTCATTACTGGGCCATTTAGTGCACTTTATGTTTTTTACTGAGACAAGTCTCACTCGGATGTATCTCTTGTTTCATGCCTCAGTGTGAATGAGTTTCGAGGCTCGCGGGGGGTTTGTGTCACAAGAGCGCGTGAAGGGCAAAGAGCATCACTTCCGCATTCACAAGTAATCTGGGGATTGAAGTGGCATACATCCCCCTATGTGACGTGTTCTGTGGACCCTTTCATTGAGGCCCCCCCTGTGTGCCTCGAGAAGCCCCGCACCAGAGAGAAGGAAAGAAACAAAGTCCGAAAAAGAGGCACGGAGGAGGGAAAGGAAAAAAAAAAAAAAAACATTAGTGACAGATGGCAGGGGACAGGAAGGAGGGGTGGTAGGAAGATAGCTAGAGGGAAGGGATGAAAGAAAGGCGGAAAGGAAGCAAGTATGGGCGGAAGAAAGATGAAGCAAAAAACAATGGAAGGGATGAAGGAAGAAAGGGATGACGTACATATGGGACCGAAGGAGCAAGTGGAATGGAAGCAAAAACAAAGAGGAAGGAAGAGAAGAAGGAAGCGCGTATGGGAGGAAGGAAGAGGCAAATGAAACAAGTGGGAGGGGTGGGGGGAGTGCGGCCGAGAGCACACACAGCGTTTCCCTTGCAGGAGCGAGCAGGGGCACCATCTGTTTGAAAGTTAATTACAAACAGATGGTTTCAAAGCTCGCTCCCGCAAGGGAATTGCCAAACGTGCACGCGTTGCCATTGAAAGCAATGCAATGCGTGCACTTTTTTAGCAGAAAAAGCTAATTCATTTCAAGAGGTCTCCTCCTATGCAGCGCATGCGCGCTGCGTAGGCGAGACCTAAAAATAGGGGTGCGCCGTATTGTTGTAAACAGGGCGCATCCCTGTGTTTTGGAAATGTCGCAGTACTGCCATATTTGGCACAGCCCTGCGCTCCGACATTTCATTGTAAATATGCCCCTGTGTGTCTTAGGCACTGTTTCGCATTTTATCACCATAGGTGCCCATATGGGCTGTGCTAGAGAAACCTTAGTTAAACAATTGCTGGGTTCAAGCAAATGCTCACTGTATAAGAGCTCCTTTGGGTCTAGGCAGTAAGTATCTTTTACACATATTGAGAAAGGAGCACGGTCAACCCTATATTGCAAAGAAGTGCAAAGATAACAAAGACGAGAGTTACATTGTTTTATTTACATGTGTTTATTATCAGCCTTTTGGGAGAATCAGAACTGGGACAGTATTGGCAGGGTGGAAAACTAACATGCAAATTTACCTTTACTGTGTGGTAAATCCGCACCAGTACCATGTAATCACAAATGAATCCTCATGGAATGGGGAATTATCATGTGAGACTATATTTATTGATTGTAAAACCACCAGGAATTCGAAACTCTTTTGGGTTTAATGCATACGTTTACCACCTGCTCAGAGCATGTGGTAAATATATGCTTTTGCCTAAGGGCGAGGTGGGGGAAGAGGGTGGGGGTGTGGGGAATAGGAGAGGAAAGGGAAAGGTAAGTTCTGACAGAAAAAAAACGAGGAATTATGTTTGGCTGCTACTGCAACCAAAATCGTAGCCAGTGTTCCCACACACAGGAAAACCGAGAGCAGGAATACTGTCCCACTGAGAATCAGGCGGTGCGAATTCCCTACAACAGTTCTGCTCTGCACGACACAAAATCAGGGCCATAGACTGCTGAGCCCATTATCCAGGTTTGCGTATTATTTTCAGCGAAAAATGCAGACTTGAGGATTACGCAACCTGTCTTGAGCTTCACACTAGGAGAAGATAGCACATCTCCCACTCTGACAACGTTTCTTTGGCTTCCTGTGGTATCAGGGTTGAAGTCCCTTTCCGTAGTGCATACAGCCCTTCACTCTTTAGGTCCCTCTATAGTGGCGGAGACAATTACATTTCAGCTCTGTACAGGCAGCAAAGGTAGCAGCAACATTTGGTTTCGAAACTCTGTAGGATCTGTCCTTTCAGCAGTGCCTTCTGGGTGCAGGCAAACACCCATTACACTCCTTATCTATGGTAATTTGGTTCCCTAATTTTCATTTGAATGTATAAAGAAAGTGAATAATTTCCCCTAAAACTGCTTATCCTAGATTCCAGCAGTCTTGAGGTGTTCCACTTCACCAAGAGCCCATTTTGGGGGATATACATGAGCTTAACAAACCAATACCACCATTAATGCCCATACTGATGCGCTGTAATTCAGCCATTGGATCCAGATGCACTTCACCATTGTCGTCAGGTGCACCGCAACCAACCTTCTGCCAAGCCACGATTGAATGAGAGTCACAGGTTCCACTAGTTCAGAAAACTTCAACAACATGGAACCACACAAAAAAAAAAACATGGAACCACAAAGGTGACTTTTGACACATCTACACTCACTGCGTTACTATAGTAAAACAGATTTCAGGCAGCCCCTTTACGTGACAGGAGGGCCAGACAATGCTGACCACCAACTTACACAAAGACATCCCATTCCACATAAGGGCTTTCTCATTGGGAGCCCAAATTAGCCCAGTAAGTAGACTCCAGCGCCTTTCGCTGTAAAACTTCGAAGTGGCAGTGCAAAAGTTCTCTCTTGGGGAAAATGCTTTCACAGCGCAGAAAACACAAGAAAATGTAGAGAAAATGCAAATCCAATTGTGCAATACAAATTTCTATTCAGGCATGACACTGTTTATATTTCTGAAGGCATCAATATTTGGGCATGTGAATGCACCTGGGAAGCTGCTACAGTTGTGGCTTACCAGAAGTTCGCATGAAATTCTGCGTGAAATAGAAGAAAATTGAAAAAGTTGCTGGTGAAGTCTGATGAACCCTACAGAAACAAAAGTGCAACTTGGTAAATGAGGCCGAACAACTATAAGAGATCTATTCATATCTGCAAAACAAAGCAAGCAAATAAATAAATAAATAAATGTAAGATTCACATCAGATTCCAAAGACATGCTGGCTTCTCTCCTTGCAAATCTGTACCCGTGGATCACAGCGCTCTGCCAGATCATTAACGTCCAGAAGTCAAGACCTGCCGGGGACTCAACCTGATCACTCAAGCCCTTGGGCTCAAATACTCCTTCTCAGGACTGACCTCTCTTCTTCTCCAACTCTAAAGTCATTTTCTTGCTGGTGCTTGGTGCTTCATAGTGGCGAGAGGCAGCATAGGAGACCCCCACTTTAACAACCACGGTTCTATGGTCTGGCTCTCAATGGCACAAGGGTTATACGTGCGGAATACCGCTGTGGCCCTTAGGCCGCAGTGGATGGTCTAGTCCATGGGTACTCACAAACATTTTCCCAGGGGCCACAAATTTGGTCTGTGATGTGACCGAGGGCCGCATTGGTGGCGGTCAGGGTTTGTGGTAAGGTGGGTGGTTAGAAACTTGGAGCCGGGCCGATGATAAGCAATAGGCGATGCGGTGACGTTGGAATAAAAAGCCACGAACAAGTGACCCTACCATAAAAGTGCCGGGAAAACATTGAGACCCACAATTTGTATATCAAGTGTGATCGGATGCTGTACTGGCCTTAAACCTTTCAAAGATTGGGCTGGAGGCCACGATTTTAGTAATTTTACGGGGTTCACTAGATTGGAAGTGCCTCAATATACTCCAAACTAACTTTTCTGCATCGAATAATTGAACCCGTAATCGATGAGATATTGTGAAAATCGTTACCCACTTCGCCTGTTTAGTTGTAGTGATTTGGAAAAAAATTCTAACCAGAGTGCAGATGCACCGGTCCGTTGTAAGGTCAATATAGGACCTATATATAATGTTTTAAAATAAGAGGAGGGAAAAAATACGAATTGTCCTGAAGATGGTGGTCTTATTACGAGTGTGCCACCGAAACGCATCGACGCCCACATTATATTTTGTGTTAAATTTGGAAAAGTCAGCAACAAGTTACAGACTGGGAACTTAACCCCATGCTTTATGCTGTCTATGTATATATCCAAATTAACATTTAGAAGACAAAGTGAATTGTCTTTTTATTTTTCTCCCCCTTTTGGTTTTTAACTGTGTATTTTGGATAATTGTGTTTACTATGTATATGAATTGATGTTTTTAATGATGTGATCAAATTTTATGTGTGTGATACATATTTATGCTTTTTTATATTGACCAAAACATATTAAAATATATCAATATTTTGATAAGAAGTAGTGATCGACTTATAAGTGCCTTAATTATTGATGAGTATGGTGAGGGTGGTTTATAAGTATGGTGGCTTGATGAGTGTGAATTAGTGAGTATATGTCCTATCCAAAGGGAACATTTTCTTAACGTTATAGTTACTGGGTGCTCTATCCCTTTGGATTTAAGAGCCCCCTCTCCTTGATTTCAAGAACTGGCTCTCAATGGCACAAGGGTTATACGTGCGGAATACCGCTGTGGCCCTTAGGCCGCAGTGGATGGTCTAGTCCATGGGTACTCACAAACATTTTCCCAGGGGCCACAAATTTGGTCTGTGATGTGACCGAGGGCCGCATTGGTGGCGGTCGGGGTTTGTGGTAAGGTGGGTGTAAGGAAAGCTAGGCGTATACATCTAGTGTCTGCATTGTACAATGTGAAACCAAAAACTTGGGATTAATCCCAGCTTCTCCGCTTAACCAATCTGTGTGGTCCTAGGTATTTATTTTATTTCACTTTCCCTCCTTTTTGTTCATTATCAGATATGTGGACCTCGAAATACAGGACTTCAGGATGTGTGCAGTACAAAACCTTTCCCTGTGTTTGATTTAATAAACGATATGTTGTTCATGTATAACAGAAACCCCGGCCCTTAAAAAGTGCTCATGACACCTAACTTGCCTCTTCATACACTATTGGCATTGTTATCAGGGAAGAATGATTGTTCCTCAATTCATGTTCGAAACCTAGCACTTTAAAAAAAACAACAACTTCTAAATGCACTGATAATCTGATGCACTAAGGTGAAACGGTTCTGCATGTTAATGTGTTATTAACAGACTTTATCATACTTTTAGTGCAAGATGTCTTTATAAATAAAGATGTTCCTTAAGTTAAGTGGTTTAGGACACCCTAGTTACTTCCTTTCTTTAAATTCAATTAACTTTTAAATAAATGCTTGCCGGTTTATTGAACATATTTTTTATGTTAGTGCTGAGTTACAAAAACATTAATTAGCCCAGTGCTGCTCTTGAGCATGGGGCCGCATGTAAAGGTCAGGAGGGCCGCATGCGGCCCCCGTGCCCTACTTTGAGTATCAGGGGTCTAGTTCATTCTGAGCCACCCACAGGGTTAACCCCCGTCATTCATAACAGCAGTAGATGAGAAATACAAGCTCCCGCTCCCAGCTTGGGCCAGGGGCACCCTACCCTTAAGCCTCCCTCCATCATGCTCTCTAGTTGCAGTAGTGCTTCTCTCCTGATGGGGTGATGCCAATGCTTCTCACATTCTACCTTTCAAATGCACACACTACATATGAGCTCACACACGCTGCTATATGTTGGATGTTCAAAACCATGTACGATCAAACAGAAGTTTTTTTTCTTTACTTCTTTCATCCCTCCTAAGAGGAAAGCACTGGGGTGGGGAGGAAATAGAGAAGTCCCCTAAATCTATGCAGTGGTGTAGCTAGACCTTTGGCCGCCTGTGGCAGTCTCTGCGCTTGCCGCCCCGTGGCGCATTGAAGAGCAGGGGGTGCTGGAGATTCCTTCCATTGCCATTGCCGCCCACCCAATGGCTGCACTGAAGAGCGTGGGGGGAAGGGCAGGTGCTGGCGAATGCCGCCCCGAGATGGCAGGTAAGAGCGGGGGAGGCCGCCGCCTCCAAAACTCATGCCGCCTGGGGCAGACCGCCCCCCCCTTGCTACACCACTGAATCTATGTGCTTGTGCCTGTCAAAGCATGAATTCTGTCCACATCAACTTCCGCATTTCCTTTGTTGCATAATTGTAAATTTTAAATATATTTATAAAGTGCTTACTACCCATGACAAGACATTAAAGCGCTTTTTCGTTGAGTAGCATGCTACTCCGGAACCCAAGACTAGTGGTTAGCAGGTTATTACAATTGTTTTTTGTTTTGTTTTTTCTTGTGCATTAGTGGTGTTAGGATTAAGCTCTTGATTTTCTGTATGTTTAGTAGAGTTTTGGGGTAGGGATATAAATGATATGAGTGGATTTGAAAGGGAAAGTTAGTTATTTGTTTTGTAAGTGATGGTCTTGTGTGTCTGTTAGTTGGGTGGCATGGTTAAAAAGAAGGGGTGAAAGACAGAGGGATGTTTGGGAGTTCACAGTAGTCAGAAGGTTTGGAGTGAGTCAGAGGGAGTACGAAGAAGGACGGAAGGGTTTTTATTTTTATAATTGCAAAATGTAAATAATATATATATGTCTATACACACACACAAAAACGCTTGGTACACTTTTATTTGCTGGATTAAACCCCTCCATATAAATACCCATGTGTACATTGAAGCAGCAATATTTACATGGTTTGCTGTCCACATTTATGATGCGGTACATTTTTTGTGGTTTCAAATAACTGTAATTAACATGTATATACATAAATATACACATGGCACTTATTGTAGTTATTAGCAGCAGGCGTAAACCTCTATGTATGCATCTATATGTGCACAGAAGCGGCAATTTTGACATGGTCTGATATACATATGTATCCTATGGTGTAATATTACCTACTGGCAGTCGCCAGTAGGTAGTTATAGTTAGGACCTAGGACCGATGTACATAGATTCAGGTTTACAATTACCTAATAGCGAATTTTTGAGATTCGCTATTAGGTAATCGCAAACAGCTCTGTACAACAGTGTGTTTTACACTGTTTGCGAGTCTTAATGGGTCGCAAATGGACCTATCTCATTAATATTCATTGGGTAGGTTGCAATTTGAGACCCATTAGGAATCGCTAAAATCATAGGGATGGTGGCCTGCTGGGGCCAGCGGACCAACATATGTCTGTGTTTGCTTTTAAATAAAGCACGTTGGGACCACTGCCTGCTCTTAAAAACGTTTATGCATAGATTCACAAAGGGGAAGGGGGTCTCCCAGGGACCCCTCCCTATTTGCAAATGGGTTTCCACCTACTTGAAGTAGGCATTAAAATACGAATGTATTGCAACCGCATTTCGGTCGCAAAACATTGACACATACCACTGTGAGTTGCTATTAGGAAGGGATGCCCTAAACACGCCCCCTCCTAATATCGAATCGCTAACCCATTGTGCGATTCAGTAATAGGTTACCGAATCGCAAAATAAGGTTTGGTACATGGGAAAATGCTTTTTTCTGGTCGTAAACAGCCCAATTCTGCGAATCAGGCTATTTGCGACAGAAAAAAAACCCTGCACATCTGGCCCATAGTTTCCATAGGAAAACAATTTTATGTTTTGCTAATAACTTTTGTGCCGTTTGAGAAATCTTCATAATGTTTTCAAAACTAGTGTGCCAGTCACTTCAGCTGCTGTCTGGAAAGTTTTGAGGTGATCCGTGAAGTGGGGGCCAACAAAAAAGGGGGGTGCCAAAACTAATTTTCCCTATGCAAGTTCCCATAGGGATTTCAGACACAACTACTGCCCGAACCGCTGAATGGAATTATACCAAACATGGCAGAAAGCTAGATCTTGGTCCAGAAAGAGTGCTTTTTGTAATCTGGTGTAAATCTGTTCAGTAGTTTTAGAGTTATTAAAGTAAAAAGATTTATATATATCTAGAGACACGGATCCTCCCCGGCTCCGAACAATCTCAAAATGACATCTGATTCGCTGCCACCACCTCAACCAGGAAGTGGTGGTAGCTATCTTAGGACTCGGGTCGAGTTATAAAAAAAAAAAAAGCAAAATAAAGACATGAGCCCTGGGTAGGGATACCCTGATCCCTTAAGCCTGGATATGGGTCCCACAGGGACTGGGGTCAAAAACATTTTAAAAAAATTATAATTTGCAGCAAATTCACAGAGGACCCGCGGGATAAAAAAAATCAAAAAGCAAGCGCGGCCTCCCACGCCTGTTTTATTTTTTTACACCCCCAGGTCGGCCAGTGTATGTATATTTGGGGGGAGGGGGAAGCATGTGGCCATCCCCTCCCCAGGCCAATTTAGGCCCTGGGGACCTCATCCCCTGGGACCCAGCCTTTTAAAAAAGTGGGAGAGTGGCATGCATTGCCCTCCCAGGACCATTTTGGCCCGAGGACCTCATCCCCCGGGAACCAGCCGAGTATGAGAAGGGGGCTGCGTGGCCCCCTTCCCCAGGCCTATTCCAGCCAAGAAGACCGAATTCCCCAGTGCCCGGCCTTTTAAAAAAGTGGGAGAGGGCTCAAGGTCCCACTCCTGGGCCAATTTTGACACTGGGGACCCCATCTCTTGGGGCTGGCCAGATTCAAAATGGTGGAGGGGCACGCAGCCCTCCTCCTGGGCCGATTTTGGCCCTGGTTACCTCATCCCCCATGGCCCAGCCCCAATTACAAATGGAGGTGGGTCATGCGGCCCCCCTCTTGGAGCAGTTAATAGCCCTGGGGATCTCATTCTCCAACGCCGACTCAAATGCTATGTCCCAGGGTGCCTACCTCCGGGACATTACGGTTTTCCTGTCTGCACTGGGACGGGCAGGGAAACTTGTGTTTGCTCTCGCTTGGCGGGAGAAATTTCAAAACTCCTGCCAAGCGGGAGCAAACACATAGTATGCTCCCAGCGTGCGGGAGCATGAAAAATGTTCCCACCTGCTGATAGTGGACATTTCATCTGTTTCCCTGTCCGCAATGAAGCAGGCAGGAAACAGATGAAAACATTGCTCTCACCCACAACGAGCAGCATTTTTAGCTGCTCTCTGTGACCAGGAGTACTGCAGGCTCCCGGTGGAGGAGGGGAGATGGCGGGGTCCGTGGGGCTCCCCCCGTGTCCCCCAACCATAGTGTGGTGGGTGGCCTGGGTGGTCACCAGGCACCCACCCTTTGTTGGCCAGGCCAGGCCCCGGAGGATGTGGTCCCCGGGGCTAAAATTGGCCACGATCGTGGCGGACAGACGCTGATCCCGGCGTCCCCTTGTTTTCCAGGATCAACTCCTCACCACTAGACCTCCCCCATCGGTACCGACTCGCGGTACACCGAGGAGCTTCCTTAATTGTTTTCCAGCCGCCGATGTTCTGTCCGTGACACAGCACCAGCTAACACGCTCAACTGACGTGGATTGCTCCCAGGATCTCCTTCCCCGGAAACCTGACTTACACTCCATTCGTTATCCTGCCCCCCAGGGACACGGGACCGTGTCCTTCTCAGCACCGCTAACATACAGCAACCCGGTCCTGAAGATGATCCTGAGTCATAGGATCGAAACGTCGTCGAGCCCTCAGCGCAACTGATGGCGCATTACCCTTTGTGGTTCAACCAAAATTACTGTCTCCATTATAAATTGAAAATTACTGTCGTGAACCACAAATACTCACTGTATATATCTGTTCACTAATTGCACTTTGCGCCGTTTCCGCTGATTACACATTGTCACTTGCGTCGCCACTTTTTGTGTCACAAACACAATTCAGCACCAAGTCCAATTCGGGTTGCTTTTGCATTTCATTGCCTACAGTGCTGCTACAACTGTACCCGCTTTATTGTGTTCTTAAAATATATAATGCCAAGTGCACTTTTCAAAAAAAATTCACTCAGAGTCTCCCTCTTTCCTTTCATGTAATGTGTTATACATGCAATTCTAACTGCCCTCACTAATCATACTGGTTGAGATATTGTTGTTTCACCTTAGGAACCTCCGCTAAGGCGGAGGAGCGTCGCCCCACTGCTCATGGAGCAGTGTAAACGAAAAAATTAAATGATAGTAACTGAAATTATTATCATTTTATTTTTTGTATGGTCAGGATAGGATGGGGCGGGGCGGGGCTTGGCTCCCCTGACGTCGGGGAGGAGGAGTAGTTGTGCACTCTGTAAAGTGCCCATGAATGTTTGACCGGCCCTCTCGGGCCGGCCAAACATTCATGCGCACTTCGCATGTTCTCCATGCAGGCTGCATTACAGCCTGCATGGAGAACATGCCCAGGCCCCTATTCCCTGGCTGAGCGCCGAACCAAGTGGCTCAGACCAATCACAATGCTGCATTGCAGTGTTGTGTTTGGCTCAGGGGAGCCTGGGTGCTTATCAATCATAACGTTGCATTGCAACGTTGTGATTGGCTGTGGGGAGCCTGGGTGATTCCCGGTCCCCGGAAGAGGCTCACTTGACGTGGGAGAGACGCGGCAATGGAGAGACGGGGCAAGATCATGTAAGTGATTTTTTTCAATTCTAAATCCCCCGCCCGTCACCCCTGTACCTTACCTACCACCACTGCCGGGGAGGAGGGCTTCATGTCTTCCTCCCCCTTTTTGGAATATGGCCAGACCACAGGAGATGAGGTCTCTGGGTCCAAAATCGGCCCTGGAAGAGGGGTAGCGTGCCACCCTTCCCCATAAATATAGTGGCAGGCTCCAGGTGAAGGGGTCCCCGGGGCCTAAATCAGCCCAGGCAAGGGGACACATGCCACCCTCCCCCACAAAATGTGCCAGGCCCGGGGGATGGGGGTCCCCTGTGCTGAAATCAGCTCAGGGAGAGGGACTATGTGCCTCTCTTCCTATTAAATATGGTGCTGGGCTCCGGGGTATGGGGTCCCTGGGTCCAAAATCCGCCTGGGGAGGGTACACATGCCACCCTCCCCCACAAACGTGCTGTGCCCTTGGGTCCCCGGGGTTGAAATCGGCCCAGGGACGGGGTCCTTGTGCTTCCTTCCCCATCAAATATGGTGCCAGGCTCTGGGGGATGGGGTCTGAAATTGACCTGGGGAGGGGGGCCGCATGCCCCGCCTCCTAAAAAATGCACCAAGAAAAGTTGTAAGTTGGGCAAAAGCGGCCCAGGAAGGGGACCCGCGGGTTGGCTGCCTATGGGCACAGTCAAATGCCATGTAACTCGTGCCCTAGGGTAACTATAGCTCACACCCTCGCCATGCACTGCTAATTACCTCACATATTACATCAGTCATGACCGCCTATGACATCATTGATAATTTCGCAGCAACATTTGCAATACAATTATTGATGAGAAAACTGTGCATGGCGGGGGCGCGAGTTATAGTTACCTTTGGGCACAAGCTATAGTTTCTTGAGATAATTATAACTGCTGAATTTCTATGGTTTTATGTGTGTAAAATCTGGACCCAACTATAACATCCCTGTAACCTTTCGTTTTTTAATGAATTTCTAAGGTTTTTTAAATTCTATTTCCTAACTATAACGTCCATGTAACCTTTGTTTTTTCAATGAATATGTATAGCTTTCCCCTTATATATATGTATCTGCTTATAACAAGAGGCATAATTCAGAGTACAATGACATGTACTTGAATAACGACAGCTCTTTTCCATACCGTGAGAGGTATAGTTTGCCATGTCTGAGTATACTGTTTAGGTACATTCTTGAGTTGCAAGAATAGTTGTCTTGCAAGGAAGAGCCAGCTTTTGACTAGTCTTCTGAAGTTGAGATGGTTGTCTGTGGATCATATGTTTGCAAGTAGGGAATTCCATAGTTTGCCTGCTTGAACAGAGAAAGATGTTCCATCCATGTATTTTTTTGTATGTAGGAAATATGCAGCCAGGAGCCATTCTTGAGCATAGATTCCTTTGTCGTATGTATTTTTTGATTTTCTTTCTGATGAAGAGTGGTCTTTTGCCATGTATTGCTTTGTGTGTGTGATACAAAGCAGCTTGAAGGAGGATCTTCTGGCAACCGGTACCCAGTGTAGCACCCTGAAGGCAGAAGAGATGTGTGTTTGTGGCTTTATATGTAGGAGGAGCCTGTTGGCAGCACTCTGAATTCTTTGAGGTTTTCTTATAGTTGACAACGTTGAGCTGTGATACAGACTATTAGTGTAGTCCAATTTTGATGGGACAAGAGAGATAGTAACTTGAACCTTATGTGAGAATCCTAGGTCTGGAAAGATGCCTCGCAGTGTTTTCATTGTTAGAAACCTTGATTTGGCTACCTTTTCCACTTGTGGAATCACAACAGTTTGGCACCCATTGTAATTCCAAGGTTTTTTTTAGATATTTTTGGAGGTAGTCCTAGATTGTCAGGCCAGGCGCAGAGAGGGTTGCAGGTTTTCCCGTCGCCACAGGTGAGTATCTCGGTTTTGGAGGCATTCAATATAAGGTGGCTCCATGTCATCCTTTGGTTATAGCCCGAAGGCAATCAAAGAGTTTTGATGTTTTTATGTCCTTTGGGCTTTCCAGTTTCAGAAGTATCTGCATGTCATCTGCATAGTTGTAGCCGGTGATATAAAACCCATTGATTAGATCAGGTAGTGATTTCATGTAGCTGTTGAAAACATGGGTGAGTTGATTGAGCCTTGAGGGACTCCCGCTTTTATGTTGTATGGTTTGGAAGAGAATGGGTGGGGGGGTCTATTTATAATATTTGTTCTATTGTGTAGGTAGGATATGATCCAAATGAGAGCTGTACCCTCTAATCCAGCTTCCTCAAGTCTTTGGATGAGCGTATAATGATCCACTGTGTCAAAGGCTGCTGAAAGGTCCAAGAGAAGAAGGGCAGCAACTCCGTTCTGGTCCACTGTGTTTTTTAATGACATTCCAGACAGCGATTCGTTCCTATTTAGTGCCTCTTCCTGGAAGAAAACCAGTTTGGAAGTTGGAAAGTATTGAATTGTCTTCAATGAATTGTGCTTTCTGGGTGAAAGCTGCTCTTTCTAGAAGTTTGCCAGGAATTGTCAACATGCAATAGTTCTGTAGTTGTTGGGGTCTTGATTGTCCAGGTAAGGTCTTTTAAAACCTTTTTTAGGTTTTCTGGGAAAACTCCTATTGTTAAGGAGTTGTTGGCGAGGTGGCCTCCGAAGTTGATACTCGGATGTTTTTTAAGATTTGAGGTGGACAAGCATCAGAAGGGCAGTCGGCTGGCTTGCTTGCTTGGACAAGATTCCGAAATTCAATTGGTGATAGTTTTTTGAAGGCGTGTACTTGCTATGTTTGCTTTTGGCTTGAGGGTATTGTCGGCAATGGGTTGGGGCTGTTATTTTTTGTTCTATAGATAGGTATCCAACATATTTGCTTTAGATTTGTAATGGTTAGCCAGTTTGTCACAAACATCCTGAGAGATGGGACTGGTAGCTGCTGAGCATTTTGGTTTATGGAATTCAGTGATTTTTTTAAAGAATTATTTATTGGCACACTTTGCATTGTGGATTCGGTGCAAAGTGGATATGCAGACTCGTGGAAGCCACATGACGATATCTAGGCAGGCCAAGGTTTTAAAACTGACTTTAGGGTGACCATTCATGAAGGATTGCAGGCAGCGGCTAAAACATACAACTATCAACAGTAAACAAACAAACAGTGCATTCCAAAACAGGAGATACTGATTCGGAAGAGACCTTCAGAAGAGAGACCAATTACACAACACACAGCAATTATTCTGTCCATAATACATCTCAGCAACGGTACATAGCCTTTGTTTTTTGCCACAGTTCGTCAGTGAGTATACAAGAATCCTGACTAGGTTTTCAGTCACACCCACAAATAACCTTATCAATAAATCAACTGCAAAAAGCATCAACTTTTTCACGCTCTCAGACGAATTCGATTCCATAAACACGACAGAGACATTGGCAATGGAATTGCAAAATGGTACCCAAGACTACTAGTGGCACAAGGCTATAACAATAGAAAACTACCCACCTCCTAAATTATGTGTGACATAGTACAGAGGGGCAGCATATAATCCGACAAAGTCTTTCCTGCTGTAAATCAACTATTGCATTGAAGACCTTTGGAGTCAGTCAATAATGCTGTTATTGGCCATCAACAGACTAATAGACCAAAGTCACGGGGGAGGGGAGGGGTAATTACATTATTGACCAGATCCGAGAACAGTAATATTAATGATACATGAATGGCAGCTCCTTTTCTCCTGTCCTCTAAAGCTTACATCCACTATAGCTCCTACATCACCCTCCCACCCTCTTTGAAATACTATTGTACATCAGTTGTTGCCCCCTCAAGAAAACAGGACTATGTTTTGCCCCAACTATGATTGGTCACCTATTTGACCAACTCCACACTATATTGACTGACTTTCACCCTTCAGTGCCATCGTCTTTCTCTGTGATTTCAACTTAATTCTCCATAACAGCTGCAACACATGCTATTTTCACATCTATTTGATCAATACATATCTCACACCAACACATTCAGAGAGGAACCCTCTTGACTTTACACTTGTATGTAACACAATACCCCCACTCCAAATCCACCATCAACCAATCCTCATCTGAGCATGAACTGAATACACATGAAAGTCAAAATTCCCCTTGCACTACCTCCACCAGTCGAAAGGAAACACTACTTAATTTCACTATGATCTTACTTAATCCCATCACAAAATCATTTCAGACGTGCTCTGAAAAAAACTTTATCTCACATTATCTAGTAAGCACATTCTCCCCGCCTCACATCCAAACCCTTGAGTATCACCTACCTTTCAAAAATTAAAAAAAACAAAAAATCATGAGAGCACTTCTATGTAAGTGGCACAGGAACAGGTCCGCATCAAATTGAGGACCATTAACCCCAGAGGACAATAGCAAATTGCATTGAAAATCCCAAACCTTCATAATTTCAAAAACCTTTTCAACTCACTTTAGTCTTGCACTTAAGTACTTCCACACACTGTCAACAACTTTCTCTCTCCCTCATAGTCACTTATTGATGGTCTGTCCTATTCAGCTATGGACTTTGACTTGTATCTCTCCTCAAAATGCACTAATATAAGAAATTAATTACAGTTCTAATGGCATCCTCTTACATTCCCAACACGAACCAAAACTATTCAACTACACTCCGGCTTTGTCACTATACCCTTAATCTAAGACATTCCAGTTATCAAAGCTACAAACCAACCACCCGATGTACCACCAAACCCGTTCAGTCCTCCGCCTATCATAATTCTTGCAGCCATGTCCAGTGTTCTTCGTCTGATCGATCTTCTTGACTATACACTCACATCGGGTACATACTAAGCAATCCAACATGTTTCATATCTGCAGTGGTCCCAGCTGTTTTTGAAATAAAATACTACTGCCAATCTGCAAGGTTTTCAGCACCTGGATAGCCTCTCAGGGGATTAGCTGCGCTCTATAAGTCCTGATTGATTGATTGATCACTTTCTCTTCTCCCCGACTCCCCCAATCTATTGCCCAGTCTCTCAATTCCTTTTGTTGTACGTGATATTGGAACAATTTGTCTGCAGACATCTCACACTTTACCTCCTCAATCTACTGCACCCCCTCCAATCAGGTTTCCATACCATCCACTTCATAAAAACTCTCTCACATATAAACAACTTTATCCCCACTGGATATCATATTAATCACCTATCTTGCATCCTTATACTTCTGAATCTATTCACTGCCTTCAACACTTGATCATTCTACTATGGCCTTTCTACACTAACTGGTCATCATTGGCCTATCACACAACTGGTTTACCTCATACCTCTCCAGGTGTTCTTTCTTAGTTCCTTAGGCCTCCAAGAAGTCACTATCCACCCCACTGCCAGTGGGTATCACACAAATCTACGGGCCTGATTTAGATCTTGGCGGACGGGTTACTCCATCACAACGGTGACGGATATCCTGTCCACCGAAATATAAATCCCATTATATCCAATGGGATTTATATTTCCGCTGATGGGATATCCGTCACTGTTGTGACGGAGTAACCCGCCCGCCAAGATCTAAATCAGGCCTTAAGTCCTTGACCCTCTTCTTTCCCATTGTACACCCCTTCTCTTGGAGCCATAGGGCTCTGTTGTCATCTTCTGGCTGTTTTTAGCCAAATCTGCTCCTTTCGCAGGTTTAAACCCCACTCCAGTCACATACCTCTTACTGCCATCCGAAAATAAATCACGCCACAATCACTCTTGGTGAACTCCTCTAAAACAGCGTTCTCCAAAGTCGGTCCTGGAGGGCCGGATCCATGCCAGATTTTTAAGATAACTACATTTATCTAAATGGGGATATGCTAAAAATCTGCCATGGATGCCAACCTCCAGGACTGACTTTGGAGAACCCTGCTTTAAAACATAATGCTCCAGCTATTAGGGCAAGATAATGAGGCCATTTGTATAAAGGGCATCAATGTGATTTTAGCGCAACAAATTAATGCTTTACCTTTCATGCATTGCAATCGAGGACTCATCTTAGTAGTTCTATGGGGACACTCCATACATTGGCCAACAACCAGTGTCAGATGAATTTGGAGTGATCAATATGTGAATGACATGTTCAACATCCATTGGCGGGGGGCTGAACTTTAACAACTCTATATACATCATGTAAACACCTACGAGACAGCAAAAGCTGTCTCAAGTCAGACTTAAAAATAGCACACTGCAAATCAAAAGGATGTACAGGTTGTGTGTCATTGATAAAAATATTGATCAACCCACCGCTGGGGGTAGCAGAAGCAATTCTGCTCTGCAGTTGAGTGGGAGCATTATGTGGGAAGCCCTCAGCTTTGGGTAATGAGGGTTTTCCTGCCAAGGGGGTCCAGGATGTGGCATCCACGTCCTCAGCACTATAGTGGTAGTACGGAGGATGTGAAATTCCCGTCCTCCTCACGGAGGATATTAAAACTGTTTTATTAAAAAACCACTCTTCTCAGACAAAACAATAACTGCACCGCCACTGCCCCAAGTTTTTTTAGTCAAGGGGATTTACTACAGAAACGAGGCTCCTTAGAAGAGGTGAATATTGTCAGTCATTTGTGTTAACAAAGCAAACACAAAGAGATGATGGACGGAGTGCTGAAACTTTTCAGACACTCACGCCTATCACAGATCTGGGTTGAATCCATCATGTTTCTTTAGCTCTGTGAGATCTGGAAAGTTTCATCGCTCCGTCCATCATCTCTTTGTGTTTGCTTTGTTCGCCCTAAGTTGGCAGGGTATGCCCAGACGTGGGTCCCTTGCTCACTTTGCCACTGGATTCAAGCACGCCAGGCTGATGAGGGGAGTTGCCCCGAAACCAGTCCCAGGATGCTTGTTTCCAGTCCAGGGAAGACCTGGCTTGGCAGTTCGGGCTGGACTGTTCCCATGAGGCAAAGGGTCAAGACTGATTTACATATAGCTGGGTCTGAACTGGGGTGGCGAAGTGAGCTAAAGAATGATGATGGATTCAACCCAGATCTGTGACTGGGGGTGAGTGTCTGAAAAGTTTCAGCGCTCCGTCCATCATCTCCTTGTGTTTGCTCAGCCGTGACACGGCGCTCAGCCAGGGGCTGTAGGGGTGGGCATGTTCTCCATACAGGCTGTAATGCAGCCTGCATGGAGAACAGGGGTGTGCGCATGACTGTTTTGGGCGGCCCGAGATGGCCGACCAAACAGTCATGCGCACAGGAGTGTTCTACCACTCCTCCCCTGCAGCTCTGCCCCGCCCCCTCAGGCACTGCCGCAGCAGGAGGAAAAAATAAAATGATAATAACATTCCGTTATCATTTTATTTTTTTCTTTCTTTGCTACCCTTGGCAGTGGGGCGACGCTCCTCCACCTTAGCGGAGGAGCCACCACTGCTGGATACCCTCAAAGGTGATAAGCTGCGCTATATAAATCTACAAACTTACTCTCATCTGCTGGCTTCAGCGAATCCAAGCGAAAACTCAGAACAGCTTAATCTACAGTAGCAGGCACGTAAACCCTCTTATGAGTCAAAGCTGCAGCTGAACTGCATACAGAACTCTTCAGCAAGTGCATTGGCCATTAGTTATCTTACCACCATTATACCACTGAGCTTGCGCCATACACAGGGGCCCAGATTCACTAACACTTTGCGCTTGGTTAAACCCAGCGCCAAATAGAAAGTTGGTCTACGTCACAGTACTTTGCGTCCAGGGTGCGCTGTTCTGTTCTCTACCATTTCACACAACGCAGCCAGCAACGTTTGTTGCTGAGCTGCGACACGTTTAGTCGTTAGTAAATCTGCCCCCAAGATATCTGCAGCACGTGCCTTAACCAGGCGCGCAACGCCCATAAGGCTTAAAGGGCTTCAGCCCCCCGTTGTGTCTCAGCTCGAGCTGCTGTGGGTTCGGCTGGCCAGTGTCTGGAGTCTTATCTCCCGTACGCCTGAGTTTTTCACAGGTCTTTAAAGACTTGTTTGCATATTTACATACCTTTGTAAACTGGTTACCGAGGCTTAGTTTTTTTCTGGTTCCAGTACCCCGGGCCCCCACACTACCTATTCCTTACATTTGTATTTAACTTTTACTGCCGTAGTGTGAGAATGCATTTCTTGAAAAGGAATATAAAGTAGGGTTCCCAATCAAAAATACCAGCCATTTGTTGCAAAGGCCTCGTCTTTACAATGACAGGGGTATAAACAAAATAGTATGTATTCATTTGTAATGTGACTTTTCAATCTTTGTTCCCTTAAATTATCAGTCATGGATCATTCAGGCAGCCCTAGAACACAATTAAAAATGCTTTCTATTTATATTTGCTGTTCCAAGTATGCACAGATAAGTGCTGAAAATAGGCTTTAGGGGACTGCTTATTTTTGTACCGTCTGGGACATCAATATAATGAGCTGGCAACCCTAATCACAAGACTGGAAGTTTGTTGCAGGATGAGCACAATATTTATTTCCTCCACCCTCCGGACTGGGAACACAAACCGGCCTTAGCAATTGAGTCGGACCGCCCGCTGGGGGGTGTGCGTGGAAAACTCTGCAGCAGCTTTTGGTACAGGGGGCCGATATTGCAGCAGTGCTGCAAAACTGCCCCCATGTACCAAAAACGCCCCCCACCCTTCCTGCCCACTGAGAAAACGCCCAGCGCCCGCTATGGCCAGTCTGGCCCTGACCCTGAATAATGCCATAATAGCAATAGTTTAACATATCTGAAACCCTACGCCAGCCCTCAATAACATGCTGAGTTACTTCAAGTGTCTGGGAATGCACCCTGCATTCAGACAACTCACTCCTCATTCTCGCCCTTCACTTTCACACTCACAGCGATCACAATGCATTTGCACTGATCACCATGCACTCACACCAGTCACCCTGCACTCACAGTGACCACACTGCACTTATGCCACTCGCCATGAACTCACACAGTTCTCCCTCCAATTACCCTGCGGTCACATGAGAACACCGTTCACTCTGCACTCACAGTGATCACTCTGCACTCACAATGCACTTGCGCTGTTCACCCTGTACCTCACCCTGCAGTCACACGAGCACACTACTCACCCTGCACTCATGTGACACTTTACTCACCTGTCCCCCTCACTGCTCACTCTGCAATTTCACTCAAACAAGCCCATCACTAACCATACATTCATTCGTACCACTGTGCACTTACATCCGCACCCAAATTCATATGGTCACCTCAATCACCCTGCAGTCACTCCTCTCACCCTACTCTCACACTGTTGCATCGCTCACCGTGCACTCACATGGGCACTCCTGTCACCCACACAGTGCAGAGGGTTAATGTGCCAGCCAGGGCCGGTCCTAGGATTTGTGGGGCCCCGGGCAGGATAGGAACATGCGAGGCCCCTCTAATTTGCATAAGATGTAGTATCACAGCAGGGTGCTACACTTACATAAGTGAGCACCATATACTGAGCCAGCCTCTCACAACACCCCTTTTACATCAATTGCTCTGCTATCCCCAGCTTCGTCGCTTCTCTTTCTCGTTATGTCCCTCTTATATCCACCTTTCTCCTCCATGCTGTATGTCTCATCTCTCCCCCTGCCTCTTACTTTTCTCACCAATTCTGGCCTTCTACATCCACCTCTCTCCATTCCCACTCTCTTCTCTGTGTAAGGTTTCTTGATTGTTCAGCCTCTCTTACATCTATATACCCATTCATGTACTGCCCTTCACCTCTCATTTCTTCCTCCAGCCTCCTAACATTTTTTTGCTGGTCTGTCCCCTTTAAATCCACCTCTCCTATTTGAGCACCCTGCCTCTTACCTTGTCTCACTGTGTCTGCCTCTTATATCCACGTCTCCCTTTCATGCTCTACACTTCACTTTATCTCTTCTATGGTCTCTTAGCTTTCTCACTAATTCTTCCTCTATTACACCCACCTCTTACCTACCTGCTAAACCCTTCACCTCTCATCTCTCTGCAGTCTCTAACCTTCTCTCTAGATCTACCTCCCTGAAATCTACCTCTCCCCTGCCTCTCTCTCCCAGCCTCGTACCTGCTCTTGGTTGTCTTGCCTCTTACATTTAACACTCACCATTCCCTCTCCATGACACTCAAGTTATCCTAATGGTTCCGCTTCTCTTATATCTACCTCTCCTATCCAAGCACTGCCTTTCACCTTCCATCTTTCTCTCCAGCCTTAACTTTATTCACTGGTTCTGCCCCCTTCATGTCCACCTCTCCCCTCCATGCTCAACTCTTCATGTTTTATCTCTCTCTCTCTCACCTCTTACCTCCATTCGCTGTTTCTGCCCCTGTAGCTTCTGCTTCCCCCTACATGTGCTGCTATTCACCACTCTTCTCCCCGGCCTCTTACCTTGCTTCAGCTCTTGTGCCAGGATGCAATACAGGCCCCTGCAGCACAGATGGGCCCACAACACTTCAGGGGGCCCCCAACCCATCAGGGGGCTCCCATTCAGCCCAGGGCCAATAAATATCTGTGAGATGTGGGAGACTCAAGGGCCCATTATCACATTCTGCAGAGAGAGACCCCATCATTTTGTGTTACACCACTGCTCTTATGTAACTTACAACATTCTCTCCTCTTCCACCCTCTCACTCTCCCCAAGCCTGTTAGATTTTTTTTGCATGCTATTCCTTTTGCCTAACCAACATTCTTCCCTTCTTTCATTGATTCTGCCATGACATACACATCACTCCTTCCCCACCTCCCTTTCCTTAAGCGTCTTGTTCTATATAGCTGTTTTGCCCCTTATGTTCAGCTCTCCCCTCTCTGCTGTACTCTATCATCTCCCCCACCTCTTACTTTCTTTTGTTTCTCTAACCCCTTTTAGATGTGCCTCTCCCTCAATCATTTTATTAAAAGCTAAAGAGAACACCATACCTCCTTAGATGTACCCAGGAACACAGGAATTAGGGATTTCAGATGTGATCAAACATGATGCCGGGGAGTAGTGCTACCTTTTCAGATGTGCAAAACAAGGAATGGTGTGTGGTTTGACGGGTTAAATAGCTTGGGTGTATCTTAGACGGTTCTTTGCACTCACCTCGGGGTGGTAAGGATGGATGTGGGGTCACCCCTCCTTCCCTCCTACCAACTCAAAATGTTATCATCTCCACTATTCTTTTACAGACCCAATTGATCAATATTCCTTCGTTTCTTGTAAATTACATGAAATTAAAAAACAGTAAGCGATTATACTCGACTGCAGTTACTATTTATGTTTGACTCTGTTCATTCTACTTTTGGATGCACATGCTTGTTTGGAAAATAAAACAACAAAACAGAATTGTAAAAAAAAAAAAGAATAATAACCTCTCTCTCCGTTTTTTGCTCTTCTCCCTTTCCCTTCATTGGAAGTGAGCAGCAGCGCCCATTCTGATGTGAATTCACTCTGTTTTTTTGTTGTGAGCCCTGCAGGATACTCTGCGTTTCATTCATGCAGGGGCAGGGCTCACTTCACACCTTACGCCAGTCCAAGTGGCTGCCTAACCGCTGTTATCAGCAGATGCAGCGATTAGGCTAAGAGAAAGAGAGGCAGGGAAAGCTATTCACGGCCACAAACCCTGCCCTGCCCAGTCTGCAGCACCTCAAAGGGATACGGTGTTATGTTGCCGTTTCAGCCCATGGCAGCCGGGCCCTGGAGAGGGGGGCCCCGCCTTGTGTCTTTCACGGTTCACCATGACCACGAATCCAAAGGGAGGGGGCTCCCCACCTGTAACTTGTACAATGGCACCATTTCAAAAGCATGATGGACTCGTGGGGGGCCCCATCCTAGTTAAACAGCCGCGGGGCCCTGAGCAGCTGCCCACACTGCCCATGCCTAGCGCCGGCCCTGGTGCCAGCTACAAAGAACGTGAACCATGCAGATCACAGAACTGAGTGTGAGTAAACTATGGGTAGCCCTATAAAAAACTGAAATGTTTGTCAGAAAAGGGCTATAGAGAGATGAGGTGCATTGTTGGTGAGTGGTAGTGAGGGAGTTCATGGAGGAGGAGGAAATGGGGGTGGGGTGCCAAAAAAGACTGTTGCATCGTGCGCGACCAGTGCTAGGGCCAGCCCTGTCTGGGGGGCCCCCCCCCCCGAAGTTCGGGTATAGTTGCGCCCCTGGCCTTAACCCATTTGTTACTTTGAACTGCAGCCTGTGTGCGACAATTAAGTAAGCCAGCAGATAGTTACTATCACTTATCTCTCAGTTGGCAATTTCTTAGAGCAGAGATTTTTGTAAAATGAATGTATACCTTGGCTGTCAGATGCCGCTCCTTGTGACTCCGACTGTTGTGACTATGCCTCCTTTCTGATGCCACCTCGTCATCTCCAATTTGTGGGATCCCTGAATATTGTTTTTTTTTTCCATTTCCAGTACTGGTCTAATGAAACGCAGCCCTAATATATTACTATGTACTGTAGACACAGACAAATGGGGAAAGTGTGTAGTTAGTTCGAGTCTTATGAACTTCCGACCCATCTCTCTGCTCCCGTTCCCCGCGAAGGTCACCGAGAAAATCGTCAACAAACAACTGACCCGCTACCTCGAGGAGAACAACATCCTGGACCCTTCCCAGTCCGGCTTCCGCAGCAACCACAGCACCGAAACCGCCCTCATCGCCGCCACCGATGACATCAGGACCCTGCTAGACAACGGAGAAACAGCAGCCCTCATCCTCCTGGACCTATCAGCCGCCTTCGACACGGTCTGCCACCACACACTACGAACACGCCTTCACGACGCCGGGATCCAAGAGAAGGCCCTGGACTGGACCACATCCTTCCTTTCCGGCAGAACACAAAGCGTCCGCCTCGCCCCTTCCGATCCAAGGCCACCAAGATCATCTGCGGCGTACCCCAAGGCTCCTCCCTCAGCCCAACGCTGTTCAACATCTACATGGCACCCCTCGCCCACGTCGCCCGACAGCACAACCTCAACATCATCTCCTACGCCGAAGACACCCAGCTGATCCTCTCCCTCACCAAAGACCCTCACACCGCCAAAGCCCACCTCCACGAAGGAATGAAGGCCGTCGCCGAATGGATGAGGACCAGCCGTCTGAAGCTGAACTCGGACAAGACGGAGGTCCTCATCCTTGGTTCCAACCCTTCAGCCTGGGACGACTCCTGGTGGCCAACATCACTGGGAACAGCCCCGCCACCCACCGACCACGTATGCAACCTAGGGGTCATCCTCGACCCCACCCTCTCCATGACTAAGCAGGTCAACGCCGTTTCCTCATCCTGCTTCAACATCCTCCGAATGCTCCGCAGGATCTTCAAGTGGATCCCCACCGAAACAAGAAAAACAGTCACCCAGGCCCTCGTCACCAGCAGGCTGGACTACGGAAACGCCCTCTACGCAGGAACGACGGCTAAGCTCCTGAGACGGCTGCAACGCATCCAGAACGCCTCTGCACGTCTTATCCTCGACATCCCCCGACGCAGCCACATCACTCCCCACCTGAGAGACCTGCACTGGCTCCCTGTCAACAAGAGGATAACCTTCAAGCTCCTCACCCACGCACACAAAGCACTCCACAACTCCGGACCAGCCTACCTCAACAGACGACTCAGCTTCTACACCCCCACCCGCCAGCTCCGCTCGACCAGCCTCGCCCTCGCCACAGTCCCCCGCATCCGGAAAACGACCGCCGGTGGCAGATCCTTCTCCCACCTCGCCGCCAAGACCTGCAACACCCTCCCCACCAACCTCCGACAGACCCAAGACCTACTGACCTTCAGAAGACTCCTCAAGACCTGGCTCTTCGATCAGTAGCAGCACCACCCCCCTCTTCCCCCAGCGCCTTCAGACCCTCGCTGGTATGTAGTGCGCTTTATAAGTGACATGATTGATTGATTGATTGATGAATCCTCAGTGTTTTTTTTGTATTTCATCACCACCTGGTGGCGGAAATCAGCTTTGACACCATCAATAACCAAGGTGGAGAAGAGATTCCAACAGCTGCAAATAGGTTCTCCCGGATTCGACTTCCTCATACGGGGTTTTGGGTGATAACCGTTAACGTTCCCGACAATAAAGCACAAGGGAAATTGAAGTAATTAAATAAACTGCACGTGACTACACACCAATAACCAGATGCAAGTCGTCACTAAATCAGGATCCCAAAAGCCCAGATGCTAGCAACAGGATCCGCTAGAAACCGCTAGTCCACTGGAATTTGCAACAAGGAACCTAAAAATCAAGTTATTCACCAATCATTAATCATATTGTCCTGAAGTCTTGCTTGTTTATAAGCAGCAAAAACAAAAGGTATTTAAAAAAAAAAAAAACATATTTAAATGTTATTATTTGAAAGTGCCACTCCAGCGCAAAATTCGAGCGAGTTCGTACCTGTTATAGGTTTCGGTACAATCGGAACTACTTTCTACAGGAAAGATAAGCTTAGTTTTACATTAATTGTATTTGTAACTAGCATATAAAAATCCTTTTGTAAATAATAAAATCAAAACATGGTAGTATACTTCAGAAATTACATAATTGCCAAAAAAGGCATTTTTTGCTGCTCGAGTACAAAGGTTTCGAGAAAACACCTTGGCCAAACGTGCATGACAAGACCATTGCAAGTCACCGAGCAGTTATGGCCATATAGAGCCACCGTGACCAGGACCTTTAATAGGTCATTGTCTTGCGTTGGGTTGCCATATCCTTACAATATATTCATTTGGGGTATGTTATCCCATTTATTCAGTGCCTCAGCAGTCCCTGTGTGCGGTCTCCCTGAAGCTCAGGCCCCAAAATGCATGGCATCTTCACATACTTAGTCAGGCATCACCAAGTGTGGCCTCTCCTGAGAGGCCGTTTCTCTTTTTATCAGGCTCTCTATTCCGTGAGGTCAGTGTGAAGGTTGGGGAGAGTCCTTCACACCAGCAGCAGCAAACACAGATGTACCAGGACATTATAGTGAAGTAACTCCCAGCGCGTAGGCTGAGGGGGGATCTGGTGACTCCCCTGCCGACGTGCTTGGAATTGGTTTGGCCCGGGCACTACGCGCAATTTACAATAAAAGCATATGAATGCGGCTGCCTCAGCAGTTACGCGAAACTATGGAATTACCAGTTCTACGCCTCTGTCTATGATTTCCTGGCGCACTGCGTGCTGGCCTCGGCCCAGCCCCACATTGGCGACAAGGCCAGAGCTGTGCCCGGCAGCACCCTCGCCCCAACGTCCATCCCGGTAGTGTGGCCACGTGAGGCCAATTACCACACCGCGGCAGCGGGATCTGCAGCGTCCCGCTCAGCCCACACACCACACCGTGGGGTCCAATCTCCATGGCGGAGGGCCTATGCCCATGGCTTTAAGTGGGATGAAAAAACTGGGGGGGCGGGGAGGGTCTCTCAAGGGGGCGTGGCCAATGTAATTAAGGGCGTGGCTTAAAAACACATAAGCTAAAAATCTGTGCTTAGCGTAGTGTGCCGCCGGACTTGTATTTTGCTGTTTCTGTCATTGCATCCAGATATATGATACAAGTAACATCATACCTACAACAAGTCAGGACTATTGGCTTTGTCAATGGTTGTTAGTTGCATAAGATAAATAAGCAGCAACAATGGATTGATTTATATATAATATTGAAAAGGCTTCCACTTAAAGCCCTGGTGACACCACAGCGATGTTGCTGCTTCAGCGTTTCAAAAAGAGAAGGGAAATCCAGAGAGAAAATGACTCTCTTTAAAGGATTTCCCTTCCCCTACAACGCTCACCTGGCATGACGTCATCCTGTAACTTCTCCACTAGTGAGAAGTGAGCAGTGCGAGCACGCACACATCGATGTGCCTGCTGTCAGTGCAGTCTGGGAAAAAAACGGACCGTGTATGCCAGGGCACAAAACAGAGCCCGATAGAGACCCGTTTCGAGGCCCCCTTTAAAAAACTGCCGGTGCTCAGCACTGGTGAGACCCGGCCCACTTAAAGCCCTGCCTATGCCATAAGCCCGCCCACGTGCACTATTGGCATGAACCCCTTCTCTTCCCGCGCAGTAAGACTTCACAGGCTGGTGCAGGAAGCCTGGGTTAAAAAGGAGGCAGCTGGGCATTTGTGCATCTGTGGCAGCCTGTAACAGCCCCACATGCTCTCCATCTGTCCACCAGTGGCAGCCTGCAACCGAGCACCACACGCTCGACCCGGGCATCTGCCCCTACAGGTGAGCCTCCTGCCCATCGTCCTCAAGAGGGCCCGATAGGGTTCAAGGCGCCTCCCTGGCATCGCTATCCCTTGGCCAGGCAGCTGTTTTGCGAATCCACTTCATGGAACAGTGCTAGTGCTGCGAGTGACCCCTCTCAACCCGCTAGTGAGTCCGTGAGGCCACCTACACAGCAGCACGCATCAGTGACAGTGGCATCACGGCCACGGTCCCTGCCATAGAGCCTTTCATCATTGAGGGCGTCCTCTCGTCACAGGTGCCCAAGTTGAGGGACTAGGTGGAATACCTCCAGTTATATTCGGAGGCGCAGACATAGCGGAAGAACGGCACCATGCCCTCCTGCTGCATCTAGGAGGCAAAGACATTTAAAAGGTCTATAAAACTCTTGTGGAGGCGACTCCCAAGACATATGCAATGCTGGTTGCAGCTCTGAATGCGCATTTTAAACCTATGGCAAACAAGGACCATAAGAGATTCGTCTTTAGACAAGTCCGCCAAGAACCTGAAGAGTCGCTCGACCCTTTCTATGACCAACTCAAAGAACTTGCGAGCATGTGTGGTTTTCATAATGCACAAGAAGAGAACAGAAGCCAGATTATCCAAGGCTGTGCGTCTGCTAAACTTAGAGAGAATATACTCCAAGAGACTGGGAAGTCACTCAGAGAAATCCTGACATTAGGAAGGTCGAAAGAACTATCCAAAGCTCGAGCGTCGCATATGGAGGCCGTCCTCCACAGGGCCATCAATACAGAACCTATCAATGCAATCTAACCGCACCGCAAAGCTGAGACCCCAAAACGAACTCCGATACAGAAAAGACATGTGGCTATTGCTGGGGGCAGCCCCACAGGCTGAACGATTGCCTCGTCAAAGCCCAAAAATGCACAGCCTGCGGCAAGTACAATCACTTTGCCAAAGTCTGCAGGTCATCAAAACGTGCACCCCCAGAGGAAACCGTTCAAGCTGTCACCGAGACATTCATTTATACACCTAAGGACATCCTTTCATGGTCACCACTGACCAGAAGCCCCTCATACCTTTGTTCTTAGGCTAGGTGTCCAAACTGCCACCTTGCATTGAGAAGTGGATGCTTCAATTACAGGAGTACAATTGCCGGGTGGAATATCGACCAGGTGCCAACAATCCAGCTGATTACCTCTCCTGGCACCCCTGCTCTGCCAGCCAGAAAGAAGCAGAGGACGCCAAAGAAACAGAAGAACATGTCCGATATATAATAAAGAGATCAAGGTCACTTCCTCTTTCCCTCAATGCCCTATGACTTGCCACAAAAGCCGCTGAGGGCCAATAGCTGCCCATTTCAGTGATCCAGCTTAACACAAAATAAAAGGGGGAGGAGGATATGACCTTACTTCGACCTCCTCAGGGTAGACCTCATAACCAAGGGATATCCTCATAAAATTTGTATTCCTGGACTCCCTCAATTAGGGTTAAAAAGGTATCTCCCTACCTAAGGATGGTGGTGAGGTAAGTGTATTTAAGCACCCATCACCCCTCCGTTTTGCATTAACCTTAATCCCTTGGTTAGTTTTAGACTTTAAATCTGCACTCATTATTATTTTCTTGGATCCTTTCCTTTTCTCTGTGTTTGTATTGTCTTCCCCACCCTATTGCTCCACCTCTAGCGTTGGTCTGCGCAGAGGTGTCGCAGCAGCCCTATGATGAAGCATGCCACAATTCGTTGTGGGGGAGGGCAGTTTTTACAAAGCATTGCACTTTGCTACACCTTGTATCTTATCTAACAAACGGCGATTTTATGATCCTTACTTCTTTACGTGTTATGACATTTCAGTGATCCAGTCAGGGAAGTGGCATGTGCTAAAGGAACACCTATCACAGAGAATCCCAGAAGCAAAAAAGGTTTTGGAATCTTTGTTCAACGTGAGTCACAAACTCATGGCCGACACTGGCAGGTGCTTGCTAAGGGTATTCCGCTTGGTAATATCCACCAGCCTAACAGACCAAGCAGTGCAGCTTGCCCACCATGGCCACCAAAGCATGTTGAAGACAAAAAACAGATCCAGGACGAAAGTCTGATTTCCAGGTATGGATAAGATGGTGGAAGCGGCTGTGAGGTCCTGTCGAACAAGTTACTTACCTTCGGTAACGATATATCTGTAAGAGACAGATTAGTTATAGATTCCTTACCTTAGAATTACCGCCAGGCGTCAGACTGGATCCGGAGGTCCTGTCAGTGGTGCCAATGTCTGGCCCCCCAGAAGCATCAGCTCCTATACTCACTGAACCTGGCCCCCAGCAGCCCTAGGAGTGCACCAGCCTGGATTTCAGTGATCTCCCTGACGGACGATATACCCTCGTCTTAATAGATGACTGCACCAAGTATCTAGAAATAGAGCTTGTTTGGTCTCAAGCAGCCACAAAAGTCACCCCGAAGAGGGGGAAGATGATGGCCACACTCAGTCTTATGAAAGAACTCAAAACAGACAATGGGCCACCATTCCGGAGCCAAGAATTTGCAGACTACCTCCAGTCATGGGGCATCAGCCACTGCAAGGTAACCCCTCACTGGCCACAAGCCAATGGAGAGGCATTTTATGCGCACCCTGAACAAGGTAATATGCATCGCTCATCCCAATCACCAACCCATGGAAACAGCCATTTATGGGATCCTCAGAAAACATTGACAGACTCCACACTCCATCACTGGACAAGCCCCTTGGCAGGCCAGCATGGGGCGAGTAGTCCCCGACACAATCCCCCATCACCCTTGGTGGACACCAGACCCTATTGATTGTGCCAGTACTTTTCAATGGAGGAGAGATACCAATAGTCGGGCCAGTACCACTAGAAGAGCTCGGCCATCTAGCAATTGGCCCGGCAACCTGGTATTGGTAAAGGACCGGGACACCGGAAGCAAATGTAGACTGCCATTTGAATGTCACCCCTCGGTTGTCATCAAACAGAGAGGCACCATGATCACTGCTCACCGACGAGATATCACCCTTACCATCTCATTCTTCAAGCAAGCTCGAGGAGACTTTAGTGAGGAGAGCACACTTCCCACTCTTTCCGGCCCTCTATCAGAAAGCGATGTTTTCACGACGCCATCATTCCTTGCTCTTGCTCCTGCCCCAGCAGAGAGCTCTGGCAGTCCTGACAGAGCCAGGATGACCACTGTTGCCTCAGGTGGAGCCCCTGATGAAAGCCCCACACCTGCATCCGCCCCACGACTCAGCAGGACGAGATGACCAAGGTATTGTTTGCGGAACAATCCTGTACCATCTACCCAGTTGAAGAACATTTAGGTCTGAAAGCCCGGTGAGGCCACAAGCCATCCCAGGGAGATGTGCACACACACCACTGACATGTTTGCGAAATGATTGTTATATCCCTGAAACATTTTCGGTTGTGTACAGGGCACGAGTCGGGGATACACGCGGGTACACGGCCTCCACACACTATTTTCACGGGGTGGACGCCGTACGCCCTGCCAAGAAGTTGGGCCCCTCAGCAATATGTTGAACTTGTCCCGGCATGATTTTCAGACACCTGCAGGCAGCGACGGGGAGGGGGGGGACGACATCCCTGCGATTTACTGGGCACACAAAGATCTCTGCAGCAGATGCCTGAACCCCATAAAGTATTCTGAAATCTAGACTTTGCAGCCAATTAAGCAGAACAGATCTACTACCATGCTTCTCCTAGTTGCCAGTTTCTTTGTGGCAGGGTTTAAAAAAACATACTGTATAAGTTGAGGCCCAGAGTTTGCATCTGGATTGCGCAACTTTTTTGGCACAACCCCGACGCCAAATCTAATTTGTTAAATTTACTAATGCGTTTACTCATGATATACCTGATAAACATGTGTGAGGTCTTAATATCTGATGTCACTTCTTGTGACATCACTTCCAGTGAGATCCCTTCCTGTGATGTCACGTGCAATGTTGCGCGTCGTGACGCCATGCGCTGTGATGGCACGTGTCATACTGCCTAATGGGGGGGCGATTTGGTGTCTCCCCCTCCAATGTGCTCGGAATTGGATTGGCCCACGCATTACGCATGGATTACAATAAAAGCGTATGGACGCGGCTGCCCCGGCAGTTTTACGAGCGAGCACAGAATCACCAGCTCCACGCTTCTATTATTTCCTGGTGCACCGCATGCTGGCCTCTGCCCTGGCCCCGCCCCACAGATATAATTTTTTGCTTGTAATTACTCATTACGAATAGGTAGTGATGCCATTTTCTTATTATAAACGCATTCTGGCGTCAGAACGCTTCTGTAATGAGAATATAATCTCTCATAGATTATTGGGAGATTGCGCTCCTCATCTGATTATATAAACATAGCAACAATATTATTAAATCTGCTTTGTCCATGTTTTATCCTGTAGCAAATATAGGTTCTTCCATTCCCCATTACAAAAGAAAATACGATGCAAATATATTTCGCTGTTGTATTTTTGCTACCTCTACAATGCTTTGGTAATACAGCCATGGGTTTCCTACCATGAATGATGTTTTCTTTCTTTGCTAATTATTTTGCGTTGACATGATTTGCACAGTACAAGTGACTCGTTTGGAAATGTGAACCTGTTAAGTGATGTCATAAGGAGGCAGGTAATTACTGAGCTGCTGAAGAACGTGCTATGGACATTGTGCATCGCGGAAGTGAAGCAATCCGGAAACCTGCCATGTAAAACCTAACCAGATAGGCCTCTTCGATATCAGAGCCAGAGGCCTCTGCTCATTATCTCTCCAAACAGTTGTCACATTGCATGTGTTTTATGTTAAATTGTTAAATCTGCTTCCCTGCTGCTGACTCCAGGAAGATATTTAGACAATCCATGCAAGAATCCTGGCTTTAATATCCGCGACAGATGAGGAACGAACATAATTACTGGAGATGTTTCAGAAGTGCTAATGTGTCAGCACGGCTGCGCGCGCGCTCGACAGGTGGTGTTCCGCCTTCATTAAGATGGTGGCCAATCTACGATCGACAGCCTACACGCCATGGCAAACACCAACCATTTTTTATGAACTCCTTTTTATTATTTGTAACATACAACATCCACAATTGCTGTGCAGAATATCATATGCAAATTTTACAGTGAAATCTACGAAACAAAATAGGAGTAATAAAGTGTACTTTCCAGTAAGAAGGACAATACAACATTGTCCACAGTTTCATACATCACGTGACACTCAATGAGTAGTCCCACCATCGTCTCCAGATTTTGGTGTGTTTTTTTTGTCAACTTCTGGCTCGACAAATCTTCTCTTCAGTTATGGCACCAACGTCCATAACCCCCCCCCCCCCACTCGCTCATAATGGGGGCCAGTTCGGAAACGCCAATATTAGGAGATATGTTTTTCAGCTATCTATCAACAAACCAATACGGACAAGGGCTTAGTGGACAATGGGCCACCGGTTCATCCATAATTCCCAATAGTATCATTTTTGTTTCTAATGCAGTTTGGCGACTCACCACGCCCCCCACCATGCTCAGAATTGCCAGACAGTACCCGGCTAATTTTGGACATTACAAAATCATATGTATATAAGTGCCCAATGCTGCTTTGCAACGCTGACAGCAGGGGTCGGGAAAGCAGTCCATTTTCCCCCAGCGCACCAGGTCCTAATAAAACCTGTGAAAATATTTACATTGGATCAGTCGGAGGCGGGAGGATGTTGCTAGAGTTCTCGCCACAATTTTGGCTTCTACCCAAAACACCAGCCATTTTAATGGATGCCAATCCATGTCAACATTAGACAATTCCATGGTGGCTGCAGACAAGTGTGTGCCAATCCAGAAACAGATCAGCCTAGTGACTCAAACAGGACTGCTCTATGTAGAAAAACACACTGGTGTTTGTGCGCTCAAGCTCTCCATATATGTTCTTACCCTTACAGTACAACACCTTATTCCATCAGGAGTAAGGACTCGATGCCATCTGTCTGTGCAGAGAGGCATGACTTCAAGCCAACTCCTGGTCTGGGTCATGTAGGCGATTACTAATGCCAAGAAAATAAAGAGGTACATTACTCTGGCTTCACACCTTAAAGTGGATATTAGACTCAGGTTTGAGTAGCAAAGTGGCACATATCAGTTAATATACAGAAGACAATTTCGCAAAAAGGCCTTAGTAATGGGCAAGGAGCCAGCATAAGCATTAGATTAGTACTTGCCTCGCCATACTGCATTTTGATTTCTCTGTGCTCCCCAATTTATTAGCCTTTTCAGGCAGTTGTGTGTTACAATATCGAGTGATAAAATATTGTCTTACTAAAACATCCACTCCACAATATCAACTTCTACATCATGAATATAAGTATGATTCAGAAAAGTAGTCATATTTTCTGCTAAATTGGGGGAGCTAAGATCGCTAGTCCACTTGTTACAGTGGATTTGGGGGTTGCCCTCCACCTAGTTCAGTAGCTTTCTATAAAAATCCATAATAGATTTGGACCCTAAAAACATACAGATTTCATCATGTTTTCCAGAAGTGGAGACGTTGTTAATGATGTTTAGGAGACATGAATATCTCTGTAAATATCAAATCAAATTTGGTCTTAGGAATTCCATAGGGGAATTGTTGTATTGCAGCAAAATTCGCCATTCTATGCAGACCAGTCGGATATTCCAACACAACAATTCCTGTTTGTTGCAGTGCTTCAAGATCTGATCATTGATAGGGAAGATAGGTCTGGCCCAAATGTGCATGTATACAGAAATATCCTGGATATTATAATGTTTATACATGTATACATGTTCCGTCATTTAATTTACATGACTAAAGCGGTCTTCAGTTTTATCTTTTTGTAGCATTTGGGATTACAGAATTTAGAAAGTAAATTTATGCCAATTTGATGATCATGCAAGAAAATCAACCACAAATAGCAGGAAGTTAATATGGTTTCTCTTGTAGAGTTCAAAACAGTTACCACTCTAATGCCAAACGCAGCTCAGTCGTATAGCCTAAAATCCTGCATTGCAGGGTCCAAAGCGAGGCTCCCAGAAAAAAGCTCTTCATATCCAGAGTCAATTTTTAGGTCGAGCATTCAAGACCTCTTGTATACACTTTAGTATATACTTGTATGTGTATGTACTTTGTGGGAGATCAGCCCTAGGACTTGTCTGCTTCCGCTTAGGGACTTTTTTTCTGTTCAACTGCCTCGATTTAACTGTCTTGATAGAAAACGACCAGTAGAGGTCAGTAAAATAACAGAATTGCTTTCTGCTTGTTCAACTGCCTCTATTTAACTGTCTTAATAGAAAACGACCGGTAGAGGTCAGTAAAATACCAGAATTGCTTTCTGCTGAGGGACTTTCTTTTTTAAATTTTTCTGGCAACTGCTTCTATTTAACTTTCTTGATAGAAAACGACCAGCCGAGGTCAGTTAAATACCAGAATCACTTTAGCATTCTCTAGATTCCAGCCAATAGAAATTGTCTTCCACAAGCACCCGTAGACAATAATACTTTTTTCAAATCTTGTATTTTCAGTGATATGACCACAGAAGGCCCTGATTTTATATTAAAAACAGAGCTTTGGACTAAAATGGTTTGGCCCCTTTCTTAATGGTTTGAACTTTGTAACTTTAATCAATAGTTGTAATAGTCATGTAGGGTTTGATATGTACTTTCTAAATGCCCAATAGGGGGCCCTATGTCTAACGCCTGCCCTTGAATATATCTAGGTGGTCCAACTACATAGGCCCTAGGGGACCTTGGGCAGTCATTTATGACTTCTTTTCTGATCGACTAAATGCATGACCCACATCCCCCTGTCACCATCCCCGTTCCCTTTGTCATGGTGTTTGTTTGTTAATTTGTCATTTGAGCGTATTGTATTTTGTCAGTACATGTTTTTTAAGAGTGATCTGTGCCAGTCACAAGTTTACATGTTTTTATTATATGTGTTGTCTAGGTATGCATTACTGTTTAATCCCTTGGGATTTGCCTTGTTGTATGTATTTATGTCCATCATGTGTATATATTTATGAACTTCTATGTGTTGTTTACAGCCCTGATGAAGTTCAAGTGAAATTGAACGAAACGCGTTGGCTGGATGTTGTACGTTGATGCTGAGACTTTGATTTGCTAAAATAAAGGAGAAATCATAAAGGAACATTTGTCTGTATACATTGTCTTATTGACTCTTGGAAAAGAAGCTCTGTGGTGCACCATTCCAAATACTCAAGATTCCTGTTCTGCGTTGCAGTTGCACCAAACAACGGCGGGTGCAGGATTTGTTGTGCACACTTGTATGAAACATTGATAAATAAGGAACGAAATAGTGAAGTGCGGCTGTTATAGTCCGCCGTTGTTGTGCTCGTTTGTAGAGCTTTGGACTATACCATTTCCCGCTGAAAGGCAATATTTCTCTCCATGTGTTCCCATACCTGGCGTGTCATGCAGTTTGGTGCTTACTTTCCCTCCATGTTAAAGAACAGAAGATGTTTCAGCACCCAGGCTAATGTGCTGCATAGCTAAATACATATAAGGCCCCAAAGGCAAGAACGATTGCATTGCAAATGCTTGTTTTAAATTCCTTGTCAGGAGGCACAGTAAGTAAAGAATTCTAACACGGCTTAAACAGTGATGGCTGAGCCACTCAAGTATTAGATGTGCAGGCAGAAATGATGGATCTGAAGGAGCAGGTCTATAATTCCTAGCTCTATACCGTACCATAGCAGGAACAGTTTGAAGCTTTTCCCGGACTGATTTAATTATGGCAGCCAAAGCTCCACTGAAAAGCAAAAGATGTTCCACTGATTGATTTTTTTTGTTGAAACATTTTTATTCATTTCTCAATAAACAGATACTGAGCTTGAACAGTACATCTTGTGTCTCTTCATGAAGTCGTGAATAGGTATTTTATTGCAACATTTATATATCCTTTACAACACCTATGTGGGTCTCTAAAGTGCTTTCCTGCATGGGTAGCATGCTACACCATGAGGAGTTTGTGGTTAAAGTGCATTTTATTTGTTTTGATTTTATGTGCAAAGTGTTTCTATGTCATGGGTGATGACCACCGATGTGCAGTCATCGTGTTATAGAAGGCAGCACTTAGTATTTTGTTGAATGAAGAGGTGTGAGAGAGAGAGAGGCCTGCAGTTTATGATTTTTCAGTAAGCTGGCAGGTTTTAGCAGGTCTGCAGGTCCCTTTGAGGTATTTCTTATGATTATAGTCCGCTTAGCTGGTTATCCCACTAGGTTATCCATTCTGAGATATTTTGTTAAAGTTTATGGTACTGAGCAGGCGTAGGTCGGAGGGAGAAATGGTGGAGACATCTGCTGAGATAGGATTTGTTAATATCATCCCATATCTGATTGTCTTTGTGGGGTGTCGTACATTTGATGGTCAACATAGCAGCTTATTATAGAGAAGAAACGTCATACTGCCCCCATTATTAGGTGCTTTTAATCACAAAGTATATGAAGAACCAAATTAAGACATTATCCCCTTAGTCACCTTCACTACTTTCTGCTCAAGAACAATCCATAGAATCCTCGAGGTCTACGGTTACGGATACCATCTGCACTCATTCCCTGACATCCTTCTCCAACTTTGCGTTGGTTCAAACAAGTGACCGTCTCCTCTCCTCAGCCAGAGCCAGTTTACCCACATCCTTCTTCCATCTTTAAAACCAGTAGACCTATGCAACCAATGAATCATAACGTGTATCTTAAAGAGCAGTAGGAGTAGCACTACACATTTTTCCCTAGTTTTTGGTTTGGGGTGTGGCCCTAAAATATAATATCCCACTATGTCCCTGTTAGACCTGGCATCCTTGGCGTGGGTCTCCCTTCCATTTTTTTATGATGCCTCCTATGTTACCGATCCATTTTTGCTGGTGTTAGATGCTTTGGGCACTGTGCCACTGCTATCCAGTGCCACAGTGCAAGTGCTCCCTAGGATAAATTATGTTATGTATTAGTGACTCCATGATTGGATGATTGGTTTACTTGTCAGTCCCTAGTACAGTGCACTGAGTGTGCCCAGGGCTTGTAAATCCAATACCGCTGGTGGGCTTGCAGCACTGGTTGTGCCACCCACAGAAGTGGCTTGTAAAATGTGCCTCAGGCCTGCCATTGCAGAGCCTGTGTGCAGCCTAGGGCTGCTATGTCGACTTGGTGAGTACACCCACTCACCAGTCCCTAAACCTTCCCTTTACTGCATGTTGGTCACCCCTAAAGTAGGCCCTAGGGCAGGGTGCATTGTAAGTATAAGGTAGGACATGCCCTGGTGTGTGTGGCATGTCCTAATAGTGAATTACAGCCATTTTCGTTTTTCACTATTGCAAGGCTACCTGCTCCCCATAGGCCAGAATGGGCAGACTGACTATTACACCTTATAATCAGAAATGACCCAGGGATCATGGTAGAAAAACGAATTTAGTATGCCTGAACTCAGAATGATAAAATACATCTTTTAGTGAAGTTGGTTTTAACATTCTGTGTTTGAAAATACCACTTTTAGAAAGTGGGTATTTTCTTGCCTAAACTTCCAAGCCTGCCTCTGCTAGGTTGTGTATTCCTTGTCTGGAGATTGAGTGACAGGGGCTGGGGGTGGCTACAGGAGACAGGGTGAGTCAGCACAGGGCTGAATAGAAAGATCTGCGTGGAGGGAGGAGTTGCACCTGGGTCTGAATAGGGCTGTGCCTGCCTTCCACAATGCTGGCTCCACCTCCTGCCGGGCGGCTGAGCACCCTGCCCCACATTCTGAAAGGAAAGAAGGAGTCAGAAAAACAAAGTGCTCCAGGACTGACCAGAACTGGTTTTGACTAGGCAGAGGCCTCTCTGCCTTCAGAGAACAAAGGAAAACTGTGTATAAAAAGGGGACCCAGACCCCTAGGAAATTAGATCACTTTGGGAAACAAGAAGAAACCTTTGCTGAGGAGCGGAACCAAGAAGGAACTGAGGAGAAGACTATCCCTAAGCTAGAGGGATCTGCCTGCAGTGGTTGCCTGACTGCCAAAGGAAGGAGAAAGGACTTTGTGTGCACTTTTATTCAACTTGTAAAAGTATCTCCAAGGGCTTGAGAAAAGAGCTTGCCTCCTGCTGAAGTCTCAGGGACAACAGACTTCAACCACCAGCTCCCCAAGAATCCTTTGGAAGTGCCTGCTGCTGTTTTGGGCCTTCTGAAGGGACTGCGTGTCGCAAGGAGTTGGAAGCGCGACTCAAGAGGAAGAAGCGTGTCGCCGTCGCTGCTGCTGCCGTCGCAACTCCGAAGGAGGGTGTCGCCGCTGTAGCTGTCGTATTGCACCGCATCGAGAGAAGCGTCCCGCAACGAAGCGGAAGCGTGTCGCCGTCGCTGCTGCTGCCGTCGCAACTCCGAAGGAGGGTGTCGCCGCTGTAGCTGTCGCATTGCACCGCATCAAGAGAAGAGTCTCGCATCGAAGAAGAAGCGTGTCGCCGTCGCAGCCGCTGCCGTCGCAACTCCGAAGGAGGGTGTCGCCGCTGTAGCTGTCGCATTGCACCGCATCAAGAGAAGCGCCTCGCATCCACGGAGAAGCGTGCCGCCGTCGGAGCTGCTGCCGTCGCATCACGAAACAAGGGTGTCGCCGCTGAAGTTGTCGCATCGAGCGGAAGCGTCTCGCAACGTCGGAGAAGAGGGTCGCCGCCAAAGCCGCTGCCGTCGCATCACGGAACAAGGGTGTCGCCGCTGTAGCTGACGCGTCGAGACTTCTCGCAACCTCGGAGAAGCGTGCCGCATCAGGAAGAACTTGACGTCTTTATTTCTTTGCACCAGAACTTTGTCGCATTTCCATCGCTGCAACATTGCTTGTTGTGGAAGCGTCCCGCATCGTAAGGTACATTGACTTAAAGTGTCGCATCTTAAGAACTGAACTGAACTAAGCTAAAACTACCATTTTAAGTACAGTATTGTGGATTTTTGTCGTTTATGGTCTTGTGTTAAAACTATATAAAGAATACTTATTTTTGATATAAACCTTGTGTGGTGTCCATCTGTAGTGTGTCACTAGATTACTGTATGTGTTCACAAATGCTTTACACACTGCCTCTGAGATAAGCCTGTCTGCTCGTGCCAAGCTACCAAGCGGGTGAGCAGGGGTTATTTTAGGAGTGTACCCCTTTACCCTGACTAGAGGCGAAGGTCCCTATTTGTCACAAGTACCTACCTGTGCCAACTAGAGACCCCCAATTCTAACATTGGTGGTCAGCGGTGAGGATTCTGGACTTGCATTTGTGACTCATGTACAGTGATTGGTGAACACTACTAGTGAGTGCAGACCAAAACGCGACCACATACTGTTGGTAGATTTGTTTTTCTAGGACGTTCCATTTTTGCCAAGTTTAACCATCATGGAAGACACAGCATCCATAGCATCTGTTGATTTTGAGTGGGAAGAGGAGAAACTGGAATGCTACAAAGTGAAGCAGCTGAAGCACTTCTGCAAAAAGTTTAATGTTGTAATTACCGGGCTCACCAAGAGGGATGAGTTCTACAAGGCGCTGAGGGCCTGGGTAGAAGCAAGGAAAACCCCGGAGATTGAGGAAGGGGAGAATAATGCAGATGTTCAGCTGGAAGGGCCATTGGGTCCAGGGGAAAGGAAAGCACCTTCCCTAATAGGTAGCAGTGATTCTGCCAAAGGCCTGTCCCCAGAAGAGCTGGAGGACAGGGAGAGAAATAGGATGCATGAGTTGGAGCTGGCCAAAATGAGTGGGCAATTGGAAATTAGGAAACTGGCCCTAGAAGAAAAGAAGATGCAGCTTGAGCATGATAGAAGTTTGAGGGAGTTGGATTTGAAAGCTAGGAGCTTAGAAATTACTCCCTCTGGTGGCAGCACACCGTCAATGCCTGTGGAATCTAGAGTATATATTCCTAAAGATGTGGTCAAAGAGTTTTTTAAAATGATGACATTGGGCAGTGGTTCAAGGCCTATGAGGTAGCCATGTCTTCCCACCGGGTCCCTGAGAAGGATTGGGGAGCGGGGTTGTGGGGACGGTTCCTTAGTGAGGGCGGGACACACTGCTAGATCTGCCTTCTGATGTCCATAATTCATATCGCCACATGAAGGATGCTTTAATGTCTAGGTATGGTTTAACTCCTGAATTGTATAGGCAGAGGTTCAGGGGTTGCACGAAGATAGAGAACAGTACCTGGGTTGAATATGTCACTTTTTTCTGCAGAGCATTGGATGGTTGGGTGAAGGGTAGCAAAGTTGATGACTTTCAGGGGCTCCTTGATTTGATTGCATGGGAGCACTTGTCAAGTAACTGTTTTCCAGAGCTACGCCAGCACCTGATAGATAGCAGGCTGACTATCCCTAGGAAGCTTGCTGAGGAGGCGGACCGCTGGGTCAGTACCAGGGTCCACAAGGGTCACGTGGGAGACTCAGCCAAGGGTGGGCAGGGTCCCCAGCAGAAGAGTGGGGGGGACAAGGGTAAACAGAGGGAGTTCCAAAGAAGGCCCCAAAGTAGTCCCCAAGGGAACCAAGGGAAAGGTTCCCAGCCTCCCCCCCAGAAACCCTCAGGGGCCCAGACAGGTCCACCTGTTCAAAGGGGACCCCTGAGATGCTACAAATGTGGGGACCTGGGTCACATAGCGAGTGATCCCAAGTGCCGCCAGTTTGGAAAAACCGCACCCCCTGGTGCAGCCCCCGGCAGATGGCTAGTGTAGCCCTGGGGGAGGAGATGGATGCCCCAGAGGGGTGGGGCCCCGCACAGATGTCCCTTGTCTCATTAGGAGACTGTGAGATGGTCCCCAAGACCCAGCTGCCTGATAACACTAAGAAATACAGGCAGTGGGTGACCATCAATGGCCATAGGGTGGAGGCTCTTAGAGATACAGGAGCCAGTGTGACAGCTGTCAAGTGTCACCTGGTGTCTCAAGAGCAGGTTGTCCCCCATGCATTCTATCCAGTTGTTGTCGCTGACAACACAGAGAGTCACTGCAAAGTGGCTCAGGTTCCCTTTGAGTGGGGGGGTCTCTGGTACTCTTCAGGTAGCTGTGAGGCCCGCCATGCCTGTTGACTGTTTGTTAGGGAACGACTTGGAGAGCTCACCTTGGGCGAAGGTGGAGCGAAGTGCTCATTTGGAGATGTTGGGTTTGCCTGACTGGGCGTGTGTGACCACCCGGTCCATGGCAGCAAGTAAAGGTGCTCAAGAGGGCCTGAGAGGGAGGCCCAGGTATGAGGTTCTTTAATTTTGACCCCATCTTACAGTCACCGCCATTTTTGTGTTGCCTTTACACAGGCTGCTCGATGAGCGAAGTGTCTCTGCCCTTTTGGACTGCAACGTGTCAAAAACCCCCTCCGTCCTTGTCCTTAAAGCAATCTCAAACACCAGCCGGCCTAACTAATCCTTGTCTGGACTACCTAATCCCAGTATCAACTATCTGTTAGCCTTTAGTATTCTCCTCTCGCCATATCTTATCTTCTGGCCTTCGCTATTCTCTCCCTGTGTTTTCCTACTTTGTAACCTTCCTCTTGAAGCATACAGATATGTCCTGCCATTGCAAACACCGAACTATGGGTACCAGTATTGATTAACTTTGGGGGCTGGATAACACACAACATGTAAGCAGAGAGCATTTTGGTGACACAATATCTTGTTTTCAAACTCTCCTGATTGGCTAAAAAGTTGTGCGATGGGTGTATGTTTGTACAGATGTATTTCAACGATAAAAGCTTGTGAGCCACGGAGTCAAGTGGCAGTCTCCTGAGAACCTACTTGATGTACTTCTTGGACAACTGTGCTTAGCTGCAGCTAATAAACTTGGTTTTCTACGCCAACAGAGTATTCCGTGTCTCTGTGCAACAAGGCAGGTGAACCCGAAGATTTCAGGCGTGCCCTGCGCCGCCAGGCCCAAAGGCCCGGTTCTTCAATTGGCGCCCAACGTGGGGCGGCTTCAGAGGTAGCGGTTGAGCCCAAGGATCGTGAGGAGCCCCGCAGGAAAATTCCAGAGGAGGCGCCCCCACACCAGCGACCCCTGTATGTCGAAGAGTGGGCCGATGGTCTTTTGAAGTGTGGCTTCTCCTTTCCAATGGCTGCTGGTGACTGCTGCCCTGACTGCTGCCCTGCCTTGGTCCCTCTTTTGGTGATGACTGGTATTGCGAGACGTTAGACGGACCTCTGTTGGCGTGAAGAAGACATTTGTTAAGTACTGGTGGGTAGCTCCCACTCCTTTTTGTTTGTTTTTGGGTTCTTAGATTCGAAAATTGCAATTGTCGAAGCCAAGGGGTGAGTACGTTTGTGCTGTTTTGATTAGCCCCTTGTTGTTTGTAGGAAGCCAGTGAAATAACGATGCCTGGTTTCAGTAAGTTTAAAAAATGGTGTTGTTTTTGTTGCGATATGGACTCCCGACTGGAGGACTCTTGTCCAATTCCTCCGGCTGGAACTCCTACTTATGAGCTTTACTCTAAACATGGTATGGGCCCCATCACCTTTAATGACATATGGGTCCACTATACGAAGAAAGATGGTGTTTTACAGTGGCCACATAATGGTAGTTTTGAGCCTGATATTTTAGACAATTTAGAAGCTACTTTGTTTAAAAGAAAAGCCCGGCCGGCTATGTTTGACTCTTTTCGCCTTTGGCGCAAGGAAGCCAAACAGAAAGAAATTAAACAGGCAAAAAGAGATAAGAAAGAAAAAGATATCACTGTCATACAGGCTGCCCAACAGTTTAAAAATAATGAAATAGATCATGCGATAGAGATCTTAGATAGGCAACATCACATGGCGATTGACAAATGTTACCCAGTGCTGCCAACTTCTTCCCCAAATCGCGATGCTGATCCTGAGAAGGATCCTTTAATGTCTCACTTATTACGATCGCCCCCGCCCTATGTACAAGGCGCTAATGCACCCCCGCTTTTGTTACCCATCCAACAACCTGTTATTCTCACACCAGCTCCAGCTCCTGCACCTCCAACACAGCCCTTTGTGGCACTGCCACTCCCGCCATTTTCTTTGCCTTCAGCTCCCTTGTTTCCAGCTCCTCTGCCTCCGACTTCTTTGCCTCAGTCTCCTTTGCCTTCGACCTCCGCTCTACCTGTTGCCTCTTCTCCTGCTACGTCTCATACATTATCTCCTGTTTTTCTGTCAACTTCCCCTTCTATCCGTCAGCGGATGGTTGAGACTGTTTCTGGTCTCTTTTCTCCTCTCTTTGGGTCAGTAAGTCTGACTCCTGTTCTTCCCCGTAGGCAGACCCGTAGTTTACTTCCTGACTCCCAAGAACGAGATACGTTCATGGGTCTTGCTCGCAGGTGGATCCTGAGTGATCTTGAATATACTGTTCAAGATATCATGGATACTTTTGAACAGTGGGATGCCCCTGTACAAAGATTCATTTTCAATGCCATGTGTGAAATCCTAGGTCAGGAATGGGAGGCCACGGGATTGGGTTTAGCTCCCAAGGGTTTGCTGGATATTAGGACTGATTTTGATAAAGGAATTATTGTGGGTCCTGAGGTTGAGAATGCTATACGGACACTTATTACTTTTAGATCAATGTTCTTTTCCCGGTCTTTGTCTGAACCTGATCCTTCTGTTAGGCGCAAACTGAAACACTACCCTATGCGAGAGGTTCCCCCAGTCTGGAGAGAAGAGGTTGCAGCCCAGGGTAATAATCCGCTTATACCAGCTCACTTCCAACGTATATGGGTACATGTACCTTGGAAGAGATCTGAGGTGCTGGCCCTTAAACAGTCTTTACCTGACCCCCGTAAAAACCCTGCTGGTTACTACAAGGAATTATCTCAGACTGTTAACGCTTGTATTATGAATTTGGCTGACATAGATATGTTAATGGGAAATGTTGTCCCACAACAATTGTGGGCTAGGATTCGGAAGGAGGACCACGCCCAAGAATTAGGAGGTGATTGGAATGCTATACTAGCTGCTGATGGGCTCCAAGTGGGTGGCGCTAAACCCGATAATTTAATTGCAGAACTTCCTGGTAGAATAATTACCTTAATGAAAACTATGATGCCCGCTCTGCGAGTTAATTGGGATAAGTTAGCTGCCTGTAAGCAGAAGAAGGATGAGAGTGTCTCTGACTTCTTCACTCGTTTTGAAGAAACGTTTCTTGATCACAGTGGTCAGGATATGAGTACAGAGGGGGACAGCGATTGTTCGTAGATAAATTTGTATTTAATTTGCTTCCCGAGCTCTCTAATAAATTAAAGGATTCCGAAAGTTCATGGGCTGTTTCTTCTTCAGCCCAGATATTGGCTACTGCCCAATATTACGAAAATAGGGATAAGGAGGAGAAGGACAAATTGGATAAAAAGACTAAAGATTTGAAGATGAAGGCTCTTTTACAACAGGCTTATCCTCCTCGTCCTGCTCAGCGCCAGTTTCAGCCGACTCCCCAGTTTCAGAAGGTGTTTCAGAAACCTGAGCCTTTTGTTCCACGGCCTCCACTGGGTCCTAATCAATGTGCCTATTGTAAGGAAGAAGGTCACTTCAAGAATAATTGCCCGATATTATTGCAGCGTGCTGGTGGTACGCCTGGACCACGAGGCCGAGGTGGCTTCCAGTCAACACCTAGGGGGAGGGGGCGAAGTACCATGTCCCAGGATCAACGTTCCTTTCCGCCGCAACATTCCATGAATTATTTTGATCAGCAAAATACTCAGTCTTCCCATTATTATAATGACGATTATTATATGGAAGATGAGAATCAGGGTTTCTCTAGCTAGGACAGCCGTGGACAAAGTGAGGGAGTCATTTCAGTTCCAGTGGACCAAAATGGGCCTTATGTTGATGTCGTTGCGCTTGGTGTATCAGAACCATTTCTCTTGGATACTGGTGCAACGAAGAGTTCTATCATCCACTCTAAACTCCCTGGGGCACCTTTGTCTGGCTTAACAAATGTTTCTGTAGGATTTTCTGGCGCCCGGTTCGTAACCCAGTTTCTTGTCTTTTACCTATCTCCATTGGCCCTTATGATTTGGAGGCTCCTCTTATTTTGACAACTGGTTGTGGTGAGAATTTGTTGGGGTTGGACTTGTTAAAGAGATTGTATGCGACACTGCATTGTTCTCCTTCTGGTGTACATCTTACTTTAGGCAAGAGATTAATTTCCCCGACATATTTGTCTAGAGACCAACTCCCTTCTGAATTACGTTCCCTGCTTACTACTCTTTGGGCTACAGGCCCCAATGATGTTGGTCTCTTGCAGATTCCACCCTATGTTGTCACCCTCAAGTCCAATGTTAGGTTACCTCGCATTCCTCAGTATAGAATTTCGAGTGCTGGTGAGAGAGCGCTGATGGCTATCATTTATGATTTGGTTGAGAAAGGTGTGGTTGAAGAGACTAGAGAAAATGTGTGCAATAGTCCTGTTCTGCCTGTCCTTAAACGTACTGACTCTTCCCAGCCACCGGTTTATCGTTTTGTAATCGATCTCCGGGAGGTCAACAAGATCGTTGTACCCCAGTTTCCTGTCGTCCCAGATATCACTGCTTTATTGACAGTGATACCTGCCTCAGCTGCCTGGTTTTCGGTCATTGACCTTAAGAATGCTTTCTTTAGCATTCCCATTGCTGAGGAAAGTAGGGATATTTTTGGCTTCTCTTTGGGAGGCCGAAGCTTCCGGTTCAAGCGCGCACCTCAAGGCTATTGTGAAAGTCCCTCCATTTATAGTCAGGCTTTGAAAACTCAGCTCGATGCTTTCACTTTGCCTCCAGGTGCCACCCTTATTCAGTACGTAGATGATCTGCTAGTTGCTGCTGATTCTGAGGAAATTTGTAAACGAGTTACTGTTTCACTGTTGCATCACTTGTCTGACCTTCATCATAAGGTTTCACCCTCTAAATTACAATATTGTCGCCAAGAGGTTACCTACTTAGGTCATCTCTTGTCGAAGGAGGGACGACGGTTGACCCCAGAAAGAATCCAATCAATTGCACAAATGTCTGTACCATGCACACAGAGAGAGGTGCGTGCCTTTTTAGGTATTACCTCTTACTGCAGACAATGGATTCCGAATTTTTCTTTGTTAGCGAAACCTTTGTTAGCACTTACCCTTAAAGATACCCCCAACCTCTTCCTTGGACAGAGGAATGCCAGAAAAGTTTTACTGATTTGCGTACTTCCTTGTGTTCTGCTCCTGTGTTGGGTACTCCGGATTACAGCAAACCTTTCACACTTTATGTGCACGAGAGAGAAGGTTGCGCGTTGTCAGTTTTGACACAACAATTTGGTGACAAACAACGCCCGTGTGCTTATTTTTCGGCTACGTTAGACCCTGTAGCTAAAGCATTACCTAGTTGTCTGAAAGCTACAGCAGCAGCAGCAGTTTCTATTCGCCAATCTGCTGGATTGGTGCTAGACAATACGCTTATTGTCATGGTGCCACATGCAGTGGATACACTTTTAAACAGGACAAAAACCCAGCATCTTACGAGCGCCCGTTTATCGGGGTATGAGCTGACGCTCTTGGCCAGTCACGTGCACATCAAGCGATGTAATACCCTAAATCCAGCTACATTGTTACCAATCCCAGTAGAGAAAGACATTCAAGAGCAACATGATTGTTTTCTCCGTACAGAGGAGGAGACAAAAGGTAGGATTGATTTAAAAGATACGCCGCTCCTGGACCCGGATGGGATCCTATGGGTGGATGGTTCGTGTTTTAAGCTCCCCAATGGTGAAACGACTGCAGCCTATGCTGTTACCACTTTGTATACGATTGTGGAGACAGCACGCATTAGGCAGAATTCAGCCCAAGCAGCTGAATTGATAGCTCTGACTAGAGCTTGTGTATTGGCTGAAGGGAAGAGAGTGAATGTGTTCACCGACAGCCAATATGCATTTGGGGTGGCCCACAGTTTTGGCCGCCTTTGGAGGGAAAGAGGATTCTTTACCTCACATGGTACTAAAATACAGCATGGTCAGTTAGTGAATGACCTTTTGGAATCACTTGCTTTACCCACTCAGATAGCAATTGTGAAGTGTAGTGCGCATAAAAGGGTCACTGATGATGTGGGTGAAGGAAACGCTTTTGCGGATCAGATAGCGAAAGAGACAGCGAGAGATGTGACGAGTCATATGTATGTTGCTGGACCTGCTAGATGGGTCAGTCAAGGAGGAATGTGTGAGGACACAATAGAAAGTGTGAAAATGATTCAGGAAGAGGCTACAGAGAAAGAATTGAGTAAGTGGAGAGATAGTACGGGAATGTTGGATGCGACAGGATGTTGGATAGAATTGTCAGAACACCAACGTTGGCTGTTACCAGACGCCTATGTACTTCCAGTAGTGACTATGGCGCATGGTCCAGCCCACATCAGTGCGAAAGGAATATGCAAGCTTTTGGCTCCGGTATGGCAGAATACAGGGATTCCTAAATGTGCAGACAATCTTGTTAAGCATTGCATTGTTTGTTTGATGCACAACCCAGGACGAGGAACACCAACCCCAGCAGGCCATTTTGCTCCCCCAACGTATCCTTTTGAGGTAGTGCAGATAGACTACATTCATATGGAGAGATGCAGAAACCTAAAGTATGTCCTTGTGGTGGTATGTGCCTTTTCCAGATGGATAGAGGCCTACCCCTAAAGGATAATACTGCCTTGTCTACAGCTAAGGTCCTTCTGAAAGAATACTTCCCGAGGTTTGGTTTACCTCGAATTGTCTGGAGTGACAATGGAAGTGAATTCGTGGGTCAAATCATGCAGAAAGTATGTGCAGGTCTTGGGATTAAGCAAAAATTCCACGCGGCAAACCACCCTCAGTCAGCGGGTTTGGTAGAGTGCTATAATGGCACTCTCAAGCTTAAACTTGCAAAGATACAAGCCAGCACAGGTCTTGCCTGGCCCGACGCTTTACCTTTAGCCCTCTTGTCAACTCGAACAACTGTTCATTCTCGTGTGGGACTTAGCCCATATGAGATTGTGTTCGGACGCCCGGCTAATGTCTGGGGTGTCCCTAGACCCAAGAAGTACTCTGACATAGAATACCCAATGTTAATTGACTATTTGCATGACCTCACCACTAAATTGCGTGTTCTCCATCAGCAGGTACAAGACACCTTGCCACAGGCTTCCTCGGATCCTGGGCACACCCTCCAACCTGGCGACTGGGTGTGCCTTAAGAATTTTCAGAGGAAGAGGAATTTGGAGCCTCGCTGGCGGGAGCCAAGACAGGTCCTGCTGACGACACGTACAGCCGTAAAAGTCGTTGGGGAAAAAGAACTGGGTCCATGGTGTGCACTGCAAAAGGGTACCCTTGCCTTTGCCTTTTGATCAGTGGGTCCACGAAGGTATAGGTGATTGTGAAGGAGAGAGAGTTCCCCGGTTTGTACCTTTTGGCGATGCACACCTAGAATGGACTCGGACTGAGAAAGAGGACGATGATGTTTTGCAAGAAGCTGTACCATCGCATCTCAGAATAGATACAACTGATACAGAGACACTTTTTCAAGACCAGACTGTGCCAAACAAGGATAGATACAATCTGAGGCCTAGAGTGGCCAAAGACATTTGAAATTTATTTTTATTTTTTCTCCCCTTCGTTCCTAAACTGCAATTTTTTTATTTCTTAGATTGCATTTTTGAATTTTTGAATTGTATATATTTTCTTCCTTATGTGATACTGGACTCATCCCATTTTTGCAGGGTCGTGGTAGGAGACTTGGTTTGTGACCTGAGTAGTGGCACTAGGTCTGCAGGACTTGCAGTGTCATAGGACGGCCAATAACCACAACTGAGTGAGATAGGAAGATTGCCACGAGCAACACTTTAGGGGATGACTTACGGTGAATCAGAAATTGATTAAAAAAAACAAAATGAAGGAAAAATATTGTAAATTACTATTTAATAGATGTGGCGTAGTATTATGTGTTTTAACTATGTTATGTGTTTTATTAGCTTGTGTGGGTTGGGTTATTCACACTTTGCAGCCAGCATCTGTACCTATATCTACCTCTCAGCCCATACCTTTTCGCACTACTATTTCCCCACACCAATTCTATACGCTACCAGGGCATGAACAAATTAGGAGTATGGAATATCTCAACAATTCATTCATCCAGCTATTACACCAGCATCAATTAGTAATCAATACCACCGATTGTTGGGTTTGTGGACTTTTACCCCATAATACAGATAAAGGAATGCCATATTTAGTTCTACCCTTCTCCCTAAAAGGATCTGCTTGGGCTTACACCTCTATGTTTGCCAATGCCTATGAGAACCAACATCTACATCCTGTTGGTCCGTATAGGGATGGAATTGACGTTAGTCATAATTCACTAATAAAGGGAATAGTGGCTATGTCAAAACATTATAAAACATTTAGTGAATTCCCCACCGACGAGCGACAAGCATACATTGACTGGAATGTGACACATTATGTCACTAGCCTTACAGACAGAGCGAAAAGGAAAGGATCCCCACCTATATATACTGTACCCCACCAAGGTCACCTATGTCTCCAAGCCAATGGTCAAAATCCTAAGGCTCAATTGGGAAAGAGCACTTGTAATATTACATACATCTATACATCCCGAACGTCTCCACCATTGGTAGCATCTCAAGGAACATATTTCGTCTGCCATGACAGAGCCTATACATGGTTACCAGCCGATTTCTCAGGGACTTGTTATATGGCTTTTCTCCTCCCTCCAACATATACAGCTCCTTCGGGACATCACAAGACAAGGTACGGCAGAGGGGTTATTGCTTTGGAGGACACAGCAGGACAGGAAGGAGGTGACTTCCTTAAAGGATTCCTCCCATTTTGGGGCCCTATGGCCAATAGTAGAAATATCAGACATCTCATTCGAGTAGTTGAGGCAACAATAAATGAAACTGTCGGAGCACTGAGTAATGTCACTGCTGAGCTTCAGGCGGATCGCCTTATGACATTACAGAACAGAATGGTGTTAGACATCATTCTCGCAGATCGTGGTGGAGTCTGTACATTGATTGGATCGAGTTGTTGCATTTATATACCTGATAACGCCCCTACAGTATACCAGGCCATCTCTAAATTGCACCACATTGCTGAGTCCATCCACCAGGACGAAGGAAATTGGTCTCTGATGGGATGGTTTTGGGAACTACTGTCCACATGGGGATGGAAGGTATTGACCTTTGTTGGAGTAGTTTTGGCCATCATCTTCTCGTGTTGCCTTTGTTTACAATGTGGCCCCGCAATATGTGGTCTTTGTGCTATTATGTGTGTCCCAAGACCCATGCCACAGAAAACGGAGAATATGAAGATGATGTTGCAGCAACAACTTGACGACTTTATGACCATCGACATTGATTCAGATTAGCGTGAGTCTTTGTGTATTGCCTGCGTAATGGCAAAAGGAGGGTCTGAGGTTCTTTAATTTTGACCCCATCTTACAGTCACCGCCATTTTTGTGTTGCCTTTACACAGGCTGCTCGATGAGCGAAGTGTCTCTGCCCTTTTGGACTGCAACGTGTCAAAACCCCCTCCGTCCTTGTCCTTAAAGCAATCTCAAACACCAGCCGGCCTAACTAATCCTTGTCTGGACTACCTAATCCCAGTATCAACTATCTGTTAGCCTTTAGTATTCTCCTCTCGCCATATCTTATCTTCTGGCCTTCGCTATTCTCTCCCTGTGTTTTCCTACTTTGTAACCTTCCTCTTGAAGCATACAGATATGTCCTGCCATTGCAAACACCGAACTATGGGTACCAGTATTGATTAACTTTGGGGGCTGGATAACACACAACATGTAAGCAGAGAGCATTTTGGTGACACAATATCTTGTTTTCAAACTCTCCTGATTGGCTAAAAAGTTGTGCGATGGGTGTATGTTTGTACAGATGTATTTCAACGATAAAAGCTTGTGAGCCACGGAGTCAAGTGGCAGTCTCCTGAGAACCTACTTGATGTACTTCTTGGACAACTGTGCTTAGCTACAGCTAATAAACTTGGTTTTCTACGCCAACAGAGTATTCCGTGTCTCTGTGCAACAAGGCAGGTGAACCCGAAGATTTCAGGCGTGCCCTGCGCCGCCAGGCCCAAAGGCCCGGTTCTTCAGGTACCTGCCGTCACGAGAAGAGGCAGGGGGCGCGGGAAACCGGCCCCCGAAGTTCCCACGGTCCAGGAGGAGGCAGACCCTGAGGGGGATGCCCTGGAGCCTACAGGGGAACAGGTAGCTGACTGGGGGACCTACCTGAGCTGACCCATTGGCAGCAAGAAGGAGGACCCTCCAGGGAAGAATTCTGCAAGGAGCAGAAAGAATGCCCTTCTCTGGTGGGTCTGCGGCAACAGGCTGCAGACCAGGCAACAGGTGATCAGTCTGGGTCACATTGGGTCTATTGGGAGAATGATCTCCTGTATACTGAGCCTAAGGTTGCTGAGCCTGGGTCAGCCCGTGTGCTGGTGGTACCCCAGTGCTTCAGAGCCTTCCTACTGGGGCTGGCTCATGATGTTCCATTGGCAGGACATTTGGGGCAGGACAAGACCTTTGAGAGGCTTGTCACCCACTTTTATTGGCCCCAAATGCGCAGGAGTTCAGACACTCACTGCAGAACGTGTCAGACTTGCCAGGCAAGTGGAAAGAGTGGGAGGAAGCGCAAGGCTCCTCTCCAGCCATTCCCTGTAGTCAGCACCCCCTTTGAACGGGTGGGTATTGACATTGTGGGGCCACTGGACCCCAAGACAGCCATGGGCAACAGGTTCATCCTGGTCTTGGTGGACCATGCCACCCGGTACCCGGAAGCCATACCTCTGAGGACAGTGACGGCCCCCGTGGTGGGACGAGCACTGATGGGAATTTTCTCCCGAGTGGGATTCCCTAGCGAGGTAGTGTCTGACCGGGGGACCAACTTCATTTCCAAGTATATGAAGTCCCTGTGGCAGGAGTGTGGGGTAACCTACAAGTTTACCACTCCTTACCACCCCCAAGGAAATGGGTTGGTTGAAAGGTTCAACCGAACCCTCAAAGGCATGATTATGTGTCTTGAGGAACCTATGAGGCGTAAGTGGGACGTCCTCTTACCATGCCTGCTCTTTGCTTACCGTGAGGTGCCACAGAAATCTCTAGGGTTCAGCCCCTTTGAGCTTCTCTATGGACACCCCGTGAGAGGACCTCTAAGTTTGGTCAAAGAAAGCTGGGAGCAATCTCCCAGGAAACCTCCCCAGGATGTATACAGTTACATGCTGGCCTTTAGGAACCAAACTAGGCGTTTCAGGCAACTCGCTGAGGCGAATCTGGAAGCCAGCCAGGAGGAGATGAAGCGGTGGTACGACCAGAATGCCACTCTGGTAGAGCTTCAGCCTGGCCAGAAAGTATGGGTCATGGCCCCAGTGGAGCCCTGCGCGCTCCAGGATAAGTGGACCGGACCCTTTGAGGTTGTAGAGCGCAAAGTCCGGTTACCTACTTGGTGGACTTGCGGTCTCCCAGGAACCCCTTGAGGGTCCTGCATGTCAACCGCCTGAAGCCCCACTTGGAGATGTCCCAAGTGGGCATGCTCTTAGCGACAGATGCTGGGATGGAGGAGGAGACCGAGCCTCTTCCTGACCTCCTGTCAGCAACAGAGCAAGATGGGTCAGTGGATGGTGTCAACCTCTCTTCCACCCTGACCCCTGAGCAACAGAATGACTGCCGCCAGTTGCTGGGACAGTTTTCTGATCTGTTCTCCCTGGTTCCCGGTATCACAGATTGGTGCATCCATGATGTGGACACTGGGGACAGTACACCTGTGAAGCACAAATCTTACAGGGTGACTGACAGGGTGAGAGCTTGCATCAAGGAGGAGGTCTCCAAAATGCTTGCGTTAGGGGTGATTGAGTCCTCTAACAGTCCTTGGGCCAGCCCAGTGGTCTTGGTCCCAAAGGCTGCCGCACCGGGTGCCACACCAGAACTCCGGTTCTGTGTGGACTACCGAGGACTCAATTCAGTCACCAGGACTGACGCGCACCCCATCCCCAGAGCTGATGAGCTCATAGATCGGCTAGGGGCTGCACGGTACCTCAGCACGTTTGACTTAACGTCTGGGTACTGGCAGATCGCCTTGACTGATGGGGCAAGAGAGAGGTCAGCATTCTCCACACCAGATGGGCACTACCAGTTCCGGGTGATGCCCTTTGGGATGAAGAATGTCCCTGCCACCTTCCAGAGGTTGGTCAACCAGGTGTTGGCTGGGCTGGACTCGTTCAGTGCCGCCTACCTGGATGACATCGCGGTGTTCAGCGCCAGTTGGGAAGAACATCTGCGCCACCTCTGGGAAGTGTTGATGGCACTGCGGAGAGCAGGCCTCACGATCAAGGCGAGTAAGTGCCAGATCGGGCAGGGTTCCGTGGTGTACTTGGGACACCAAGTGGGGAGCGGCAAGGTGGCGCCCCTACAACCCAAAATTGAAACCATCCTGAATTGGGAACCCCCCAAAACCCAGACAGAGGTGAGAGCCTTCTTAGGACTCACGGGTTACTACAGGAGGTTTGTCAAGGGGTATGGCAGCATCGTTGCACCCCTGACAGAGCTGACTTCCAAGAAGCAGCCCAGGAAAGTGATTTGGACTGACACCTGTCAGAAAGCTTTTGAGGCCCTGAAAACTGCCATGTGCACGGCGCCCGTGCTCCTGGCACCCAACTTCTCCAAAGAGTTCGTAGTACAAACAGACGCTTCAGAGCATGGTGTGGGGGCTGTTCTGTCACAGATGAATGAGGAGGGCCTAGATCAACCCGTAGCCTTCATCAGTAGGAGGTTACTACCACGGGAACAGAGGTGGAGTGCTATTGAGCGTGAGGCATTTGCTGTGGTCTGGGCACTGAAGAAGCTGAGACCATACCTGTTTGGGACTCACTTCCGGGTTCAGACAGACCACAGGCCCCTCAGATGGTTGATGCAGATGAGGGGTGAGAATCCAAAGCTGTTGAGGTGGTCCATTTCCCTACAGGGGATGGATTTCACGGTGGAACATCGCCCTGGTACAGAACACGCCAATGCTGATGGTCTGTCCAGATTTTTCCGCCTTAGTGAAGAGAGCTCCCCTGAGGTAGGGTAGTTCTCCCCACATTTCAGCTGGAGGGGACACGTGTTAGACCTGGCATCCTTGGCGTGGGTCTCCCTTCCATTTTTTATGATGCCTCCTATGTTACCGATCCATTTTTGCTGGTGTTAGATGCTTTGGGCACTGTGCCACTGCTATCCAGTGCCACAGTGCAAGTGCTCCCTAGGATAAATTATGTTATGTATTAGTGACTCCATGATTGGATGATTGGTTTACTTGTCAGTCCCTAGTACAGTGCACTGAGTGTGCCCAGGGCTTGTAAATCCAATACCGCTGGTGGGCTTGCAGCACTGGTTGTGCCACCCACAGAAGTGGCTTGTAAAATGTGCCTCAGGCCTGCCATTGCAGAGCCTGTGTGCAGCCTAGGGCTGCTATGTCGACTTGGTGAGTACACCCACTCACCAGTCCCTAAACCTTCCCTTTACTGCATGTTGGTCACCCCTAAAGTAGGCCCTAGGGCAGGGTGCATTGTAAGTATAAGGTAGGACATGCCCTGGTGTGTGTGGCATGTCCTAATAGTGAATTACAGCCATTTTCGTTTTTCACTATTGCAAGGCTACCTGCTCCCCATAGGCCAGAATGGGCAGACTGACTATTACACCTTATAATCAGAACTGACCCAGGGAACATGGTAGAAAAACGAATTTAGTATGCCTGAACTCAGAATGATAAAATACATCTTTTAGTGAAGTTGGTTTTAACATTCTGTGTTTGAAAATACCACTTTTAGAAAGTGGGTATTTTCTTGCCTAAACTTCCAAGCCTGCCTCTGCTAGGTTGTGTATTCCTTGTCTGGAGATTGAGTGACAGGGGCTGGGGGTGGCTACAGGAGACAGGGTGAGTCAGCACAGGGCTGAATAGAAAGATCTGCATCCAGAGTGGAGGGAGGAGTTGCACCTGGGTCTGAATAGGGCTGTGCCTGCCTTCCACAATGCTGGCTCCACCTCCTGCCGGGCGGCTGAGCACCCTGCCCCACATTCTGAAAGGAAAGAAGGAGTCAGAAAAACAAAGTGCTCCAGGACTGACCAGAACTGGTTTTGACTAGGCAGAGGCCTCTCTGCCTTCAGAGAACAAAGGAAAACTGTGTATAAAAGGGGACCCAGACCCCTAGGAAATTAGATCACTTTGGGAAACAAGAAGAAACCTTTGCTGAGGAGCGGAACCAAGAAGGAACTGAGGAGAAGACTATCCCTAAGCTAGAGGGATCTGCCTGCAGTGGTTGCCTGACTGCCAAAGGAAGGAGAAAGGACTTTGTGTGCACTTTTATTCAACTTGTAAAGTATCTCCAAGGGCTTGAGAAAAGAGCTTGCCTCCTGCTGAAGTCTCAGGGACAACAGACTTCAACCACCAGCTCCGCAAGAATCCTTTGGAAGTGCCTGCTGCTGTTTTGGGCCTTCTGAAGGGACTGCGTGTCGCAAGGAGCTGGAAGCGCGACTCAAGAGGAAGAAGCGTGTCGCCGTCGCTGCTGCTGCCGTCGCAACTCCGAAGGAGGGTGTCGCCGCTGTAGCTGTCGTATTGCACCGCATCGAGAGAAGCGTCCCGCAACGAAGAGGAAGCGTGTCGCCGTCGCTGCTGCTGCCGTCGCAACTCTGAAGGAGGGTGTCGCCGCTGTAGCTGTCGCATTGCACCGCATCAAGAGAAGAGTCTTGCATCGAGGAAGAAGCGTGTCGCCGTCGCAGCCGCTGCCGTCGCAACTCCGAAGGAGGGTGTCGCCGCTGTAGCTGTCGCATTGCACCGCATCAAGAGAAGCGCCTCGCATCCACGGAGAAGCGTGCCGCCGTCGGAGCTGCTGCCGTCGCATCACGAAACAAGGGTGTCGCCGCTGCAGTTGTCGCATCGAGCGGAAGCGTCTCGCAACGTCGGAGAAGAGGGTCGCCGCCAAAGCCGCTGCCGTCGCATCACGGAACAAGGGTGTCGCCGCTGTAGCTGACGCATCGAGTCGAGACTTCTCGCAACCTCGGAGAAGCGTGCCGCATCAGGAAGAACTTGACGTCTTTATTTCTTTGCACCAGAACTTTGTCGCATTTCCATCGCTGCAACATTGCTTGTTGTGGAAGCGTCCCGCATCGTAAGGTACATTGACTTAAAGTGTCGCATCTTAAGAACTGAACTGAACTAAGCTAAAACTACCATTTTAAGTACAGTATTGTGGATTTTTGTCGTTTATGGTCTTGTGTTAAAACTATATAAAGAATACTTATTTTTGATATAAACCTTGTGTGGTGTCCATCTGTAGTGTGTCACTAGATTACTGTATGTGTTCACAAATGCTTTACACACTGCCTCTGAGATAAGCCTGTCTGCTCGTGCCAAGCTACCAAGGGGGTGAGCAGGGGTTATTTTAGGAGTGTACCCCTTTACCCTGACTAGAGGCGAGGGTCCCTATTTGTCACAAGTACCTACCTGTGCCAACTAGAGACCCCCAATTCTAACAGTCCCTCACTGAGTCAGCCACAGCTAGGTGCAAGCTGTTCATCACCTATCTCCAGATCTCTGCGTCTATTCTACAACTCTAACCATAAGCAGTAAATCATCATTAGCTTCATTCCATCTAGGACAGGCATGTGACTGCTGCAGATACATATTATGGATAATCCTATGTGTACATTAAATACTATGAAGATATTTCCACTGAATGAGCCTGGAAGCAGCTTTAGTAGATATTTGCCATACTTTTTTCCCTATTGCTGATAGGTCATAATGTATGAAAGGCTCAAGTGCAATTTCTCCCTAATTCACAGGCTATCTATTGGTCGGTCCAAGCGGAGTCCTGCACCAGTGGACGAATTTGGCCAACCTCCTTCTATTAATCCCAGTTGTATTTCTAAAAGCTCGGATTCAAGGTGTCTGCCAGGGAAATTTGGCCAGAGTGCTCTCAGTTTCTTTGCCAGTCTAGTGAAAAACTAAAAACTGAGCCACTGGGACTCCAAACATCTCCCTTACCTCCTCAAATATTACCATTTGGCCCTCGGTATATAGGTCGCCAACCAGCTTGTTCAGTTTTGGGTTGGTGTGATCAGGGTAAACTTAACATGATACTCAATCCTAACAGCCCTGAACTCATTTTGGTTGTGGATGAAGGTAATGGCACCGGGGATGTCATGCTAAATAAATTCCCCAAGGTATTCAGAGATGAAATTGGTGAATTAGCTGATTTTAAACAGGAGATTGTTTTAAAGAAAGATGCTTGCCCCAAGATTTACAATGCAATGAATATTTCCATCATGGTTAGAGGGGAAGTGGAAAAAGAACTTAACATATTAGTGGAGGGTAATAAAATTGAGTCGTCCTAGTGAATTTCTCCCTTTGTGGTCATGAGGCCTACCAATGGTAATATCAGACTTTGCATTGATTTGCGCCATCTTAATAATAACATTCTGGTTGACCAATTCCCTGTACCGTGCTTTGCAGTAATGTTAGCGCTTGTTAAAAAAGCACGTTTTTTTCTATCATTGTTCTGTCTGTGGCTTATCACAAGATTGTGTTGCAAGATAATTGTAAAAGTTACAGGGTATTTATAACACCAATGGGATGTTACAATACAAGAGGATGCCATTTGGGCTTGTGTCGGCTGCAGCCATTTTCCAACGTGTCATGCACAATCTTTATGGAAAAATTCAAAATGTACATTGTTTCCAGGATGACATTTTAATATTTGGGGAGGCCATTTTGTGTGAACAAGGTATGACTGCGAGACATTCTAAATGCAAGTTTGCCATAAGATCGGTTACTTATTAGGGCATGTTTTGTCGGAGGAGGGTGTAAGACCGAAATCTGAATTAGTGAAGGCTATTCGTTTAGCTCCTGTATCCAAGGATGATGTGAGGTCGTTTTTAGGTCTGATAGTATTTAATTCTGAGTATATAGAGAAATATTCTTGTAGGACGTATAACAGGCAATTGCTTAAAAATAGGAGCAAATTTTGCTGGAGAAAAGAGTGTGAAAGAATTCTGTGATGCAAAATCGGCTATCAGTAAGGGATCCACCATGGAGGGTTTTGATCCCCAGCCTAACTGCGTTGTTACTACTGATGCCAGTTCTAAGGGCTTGGGTGCGGTCTTAGCCCAGTAGGCAGAAGGTGGAGAATTGTGCTTCTAGAGCATTTACGCCAGCACAAAAAAGGTACTCTACTATTGAAAGGGAGACCTTGGCTTGCATTTGGGCTTTAGAGCACTTTAGGCCTTTTGTGTGGGGGAAGCAAGGTGAGATAAGAAGTGCCATAAACCTTTGGTACATCTACTTACCACTGAAGGGATGATTAAGGCGTCCGCACGGATTGCCAGGATGTAGATGAGACTCCAAGATTTTGTGTATGAGATAGTGTATGAAGCAAACACAAGGAGATGATGGACGGAGTGCTGAAACTTTTCAGACCCTCACCCCCAGTCACAGATTTGGGTTGAATCCATCATCGCTCTTTAGCTCACTTCGCCACCCCAGTTCAGACCCAGCTATATGCAAATCAGTCTTGACCCTGTGCCTCATGGGAACACTCCAGCCCTAACTGCCAACTGGGAACTACCTGTTGGTGACATTCTTCTGGAGTGGTCCGTGGTCCTGATCATGGTAGGGGTCTCGAGGCTGATAATGCAGCCCCAAACTTCAAGTGGTGTCAAAGAAAGCAAAGTCTGAAGGACGCATTGGAATTGTAGTGCCTTGTGCGTAAAATGCACAATTCCCCAAAGGAGCAGGGAAGTGAATACTCTCAACAAAGAAAATGTAAGCTGAGGTGACCTCTGTGGGTTTCTTACAGTGACTAATTAGAGCATCTATTTTGGGCAGTATGGGTGTTGAACCAAGAACCGCACTGATGGGCCTTGAGACCCTTATTAGGTGTAGGAGGGCACCTAAGAGAAACATGGAAGAAATGTAAGAAATTGCACATGGAGCCGGGCTGGCGAGACAGGGTGATGCTAAAACGTCAAAGAAACATTGTCAAACAGCACCTGAGGGAAGCTAGGAAACAAGACCTTGTGTTTTGGTATAAGCATCTGATCCTTCTTAAAATCTTGGCATGGAAATCATAATGGCCGGGACCTGAAAGTCACTCAAAAATGTTGATTTCTGTTGGACCTTGCATTGTGGATTATAGTTCCAACTTGGCCCAAAAAGCTTTCATACTGCACAGGTGCGGGAGTATCTGAATGCTCGTCTACTCCTGGAAATTATGATCACTTGGAGAGAAGTTTCCCTAGAAGGACTGAGACAATGGTCACATTACAGGGGGGAGACCAACATCTTTAGATGATGGTTGAGTTGCGCAGGTTAAGGAGATGTTGCTTTGTTGGGAAGGGTAGTTCTGAGAACTGCCTGCTCACTCTTTGATTTACTTATTTCACAGCTTTGATGCTTGAAAATAAATGAGCAGCTTGTGATTCTGTGTCACTATTTGGGGTTATTTCTGGTCTTTGGTGGAGAGCAGACATTACATAGATTTGGCAGCTGACACGCATTGTAGCTCTGAGACCTTCTCCAGGGGCTGAGGATTTGGGAGATTATCAATTTATTGAAACACGACACGAGAAGCATGTTTATTGGGACTTCTGAGAGGATGGTGTGCAGTAGGTGACTAGCAGGTGGAGGTTGCTGTGGGGTGTCCTATGGACTTTGCACTCTGATCCAGGGGCCATAACATGCTCTTTTGTTTCGTTTTTGACTGTCTGGTTTGGGTGTGTTTTTGAAAGTTGGTGATTGCTAGGGCGAGTTTCCATGAGCAGAGTTCCCTGGGATACCCTGGTGCATCATGCAGTTGTATCATTTAGGGTCCTGATGTTGAGTGTTAGGGAGGTTTGACTACCAAGCTAAAAGGTGTTTGAACCATTGGTCTCTAAGAAGGTAGACATGGAGATGCTTCAGAAACACATCTGAAGGGGGACACAATAAGGTTCAGATCTGGACACTACTGGACTTTATTTTCAATCTGAATGTCAGGTTGTGAAAGGTAAGTATAGCTTCACCCACCTCTCAGCGACAGATCCAGCGGGGGCGATGCTATTATTCACAATTCCCCCTAATGCTTCTCGCAGAGAGAGCAGTTACATACACTGCTCTGCACAGGAGCACCCCAGGGAAAAGGGAAGTATAAACAAGAGTAGAAAAGAAGAGAAAGGCAGCAGTCCGCTACCCCCGAACCTCTTCGGTCCTCTCTGTGACTATATGAACTCTTCTCTCTACGCATGGAACCGGAGCCGACACCTGGAAGCGAAAGAAGACAGCAAGAGAGTTACATCCATAACACTCATTCAGTATCTTAATATAGGCATAAAAGGAGACGCATTCTACTCACAAACTGCTCCCCCCCATGACCCCTGGGAGAGAGGGAGTGGTCTCATGAAGCGTAAGTTCTGCAATAGCCCCCGGCTCCAAGACCACGCAGAGAGCTCACATACAGCTCTATATAAACAATAAAGTATCAGAAGACCTCGCCCACTCTACACGGAATTCCGAACTCAATCCGGTTAGGGTTGTAAGGATCTTCAGTCCCTTACACCGTGTATGAACAAAAGAAAAAAAACAAACGAAAGTACCTTCTGAGGCCACTGCCTCTAGTGAAGCGTTCTGTGACTCGGTCGTCAGTTAGTGCGCGCGCACCCGCTCTCACCCCTCGAGGCGAATGAGGCACCAGCGAGACTTGATACACCGACTGGCAGCCGACATCCCCGCAATCTCTCTGGAAACATGCGGCGGTCGCTGCAGGCAGTAGCGTTCAGTCCTGAACGCGGAAACCACAGAGAAAACTGCAAACGCTTCAGGAACTCCGTGCAGCCTCTAGCGAATAGGAGCACCACCGTAGGAAGCGGCCGCGCTCGAAGAAATGAAATCGTCAGTCTTAGCATGCCTAAAGCAAGCTGTTCAGGGATTACTCAACGGAACAGCCAGACTGGATCCTGGAAACCAATTGTCAAGCACCGGCTCTGTTCTTTTGTCTTCATCTGTCAGATGCCTTCTGACAGTGATGAGGTTTTGGATACCGAGGCAATAGCCTCATTACTCCACATTCATTTTGAGTTTTTTAGTTGCTGTTTCGGTTTTCTTATCGATGTGACACTTTGTCACAGTTGAGGTGGGTTCACAAGGTCAGCGCTGTGATGGGCCGCGGGTAGCGGGTAGTGATGAACATTGGATGCCTGCCGAGGCGGTAGCCTTCTGACAGTGTTGGGTTTGGGGTACCTGCCGGGGCTGTAGCCTCCTGGAGGTGATGAGATTTCTGTGCCTGCCGAGGCGGTAATGCCTTCTGGCAGTGATGAGCACCGGCTCTTTCAGGGGGAGGGACTTTTATAGTCCTTTCCCTCCCTTTCTCTCTGCGCATTGTGGGATCTGTAGTCTTTACCCACTCTGAGGCATTCACTCTGGACAATCATAACACTGAACCATAACTCCTTGCTCTTCTTAGCTGTGGAAATTTAGGTCAACACAGAGGACAGCTGTGGAAATTTAGGTCAACACAGAGGACAGCTACATTTTGGTTGAAGGGATGGCGAGTACAAAGACACATTGGGGGAGGTCTATGTGCCAAACCTGTGTCATGGAACTAAGACCCAAGAACACAAGTACTTTTTTCTGGCTCCTGGGTGCCATAACACAGTCCTGTATTCTTGCACATGGAGTTACAATCAGTGTTACAATCATAGCCCAATACAAACAAGCACAGAAACATGGCACCCACCAAGCATCAATGGATGAGCCCACCCTAGACTTGGAGCATTGGGACCCTGGTTAGTGGACTTCCACCTGTGGTTGGGGTGCTCTCAATCCGTATTCTGTGAAAACTCAAGGTCCTAGCCATCTTGGAAAACACCGAAAATCCTGCGAGAATTAGAAATCTTGTAAAATCTCTGGCTTTTTTTAAAATACCTCTGCTGAAAGGAAAAATATGGGGGGCAGGAGTATTAACCATAAAATTGTGTTATGTGCTAGCAGTTCAAACAGCCACTTTTACAATGTTGTTTGTACGGATATAATCTATATATGCAAATGAAGAGATTACAAAAAGAAAAGAAATCCTCCCCAACCACGTCAGGGAAAATTGGCCATTCTTACTTCAATCAGATTAATTCAGAGGGGATATACGCTTGAACATTTTTCCTTGACACTAACCAACCAGCCAAGGGCTGTGAGTGGGACTCTGTTCTGTGCTAACTGTGCAACAGTATAATTGTTCTATGGAGCCTGTTCAACATATGCTGGGCTTTAGTATTCGTTATCTACTTTATATTGCTTTAAGGCTAGTTAGTGTAATTTTACCTTTTGTGATCGGCTACAAAAACAGAGCTAGTGGCATACAAGGGACAGCAGATAATCTTCCCGGTGTTTGCAGTTCCAAATGGAAAATCTTTTTTTTTCTCAAGCTGCCTGTGTTCCTTAAAGCAATCTGTGCTGCTTCAAAAATATAAATACATCAAAAACATTCAATTTGGGAAAACATTAGGGAGAGCAGCCAGCTCCCACAGTGTTTTTTTTAAAGAACCCTCACTCACCAACTTGGTGAGTGAGGGTTCTTTAAATAAACCCTGTGGGTTCCAAGACGCTTTTGCCTTAAGAATTATGAGAAATCCATCCTTCCAACTGTAATTGAGTAGGTATGAACTCGTTCTTCTGTGTTAATATAGTCATTGTTTGGGAAGGTGACCGAGCTCTCTTTACCCTTCTCTCTCTCCTTGTTGTCTGAATCTGGTTTTCCTTCAGCCAGGAAGGCAAACCTTTTTCTGAGTCTCTACAGGTCCAGGACTGTTATGATGAGGGGTTCTCAGGGTGCCACTTTTTTCCACGGTGCCACCCCTTTGTCTAAACCTAAACTAGTTCTGGTCAGTTCTTCCCTTTCCCCTGGGTTTGATTTCAATCTGTCTAGTGGAACAAAGGGCAGACAGGCCTAGGTGTGGGCTGCCTTTGCCAGTAACAGGATCGGCATCTTCTGAAGTCTGAAGGGGGGTTGGTACAACTCTCAGGCTACCCTTTGATGTCCAGGAAGGGCTGAGTACAACACTCCAGAAAAAATATTGAATATTGACAATTGAATTGAATACAACACTCCAGACTATCCTTCTTAGGAGAGGAACACCATTCCCCACACCCAAGGTGCTTTGGTCCCCATCAAGAAGGAATACACAACACCACAGCAGTGCCATAAATAGTCTTGTGACCCTGGACACTGGCAGAAAGGCACATTTGGTTTAGACAGAAAAAAGGCAACTTTCTACAAGTGGCTTTTTTAAAACTGCAATTTAAAATATTAAAGAGGACTTTCAATTACAATTCAAATGAGTGGAAGAAGTATTTATTTAGCTTTCCCCAAGCTGAAGTTATAACTTATTAAATGTAATAAGGTTACCCAGTGTTAGCCTATGGAAGAGCTAGCCATGCTACAGTGAAACATAACTTTGTTTTTCCCCCCTGCCAGGACTAGTAAAAACTAAGTATACATGTACTACTTTATGAAATACCGTGTACCCTGCCCTGTGAGCCTTTAGGACCTACCTTAGGTGTGACTTTTAAGTATTAAAAGGGAAGGTTTAGGCCTGTCAAAAGGTTTATATTGCCTGGTTGAAATGGCAGTTTTAAAACTGCACTACAGGCTGCAGTGACAGGCCTGAGACATGTTTTAAAGTGCTAATTTAGTGGGTGGCACAATGAGCGCTGCAGCCAACTTGCAGCATTTAATTTACAGGCCCTATGTACAAGTAGTACCATTTACTCAGGACTTATAAGTAAATTAAATGTGCCAATTAGGCGTGTACCAATTTGACCAAGTTTGGAAAAGAGAGTACAAGCACCTTACCACTGGTTATCAACAAAAACTGGTTCAGCAAAAAAAAAAGTAGGATACTGAAGCAAAAATCTAGGGGAATACCACGCAGAAGATGATCCTTTTCAAAAACAGCTTGTCCCATTGCTGTTTCTTGCCTTGATTGCACATCTATGTGGGTTTTATAAAAGTATGCATAGATAACCAAGTTGTTGCAGCACAAATCTTTTTAAAACAGAAATTCCTTAGGAATGCCAAAAGTGCGCCATTTTTTCTTGGGCTCAATATTAAAGTCATACTAGCCAATGAATAGTATTTTGTGATGTCCCTACCATCTAGCAATTATGCCCTTGGTTTTTGCCTTGCTTGAAGATTGTGAACACTGAAGAATTTTTGAGCGTATGTAATCAACCTGTTGATATCCATATAATACAATAATACATTCTGGTGTTCTCTAAGATTCAACACCCTTTCAGCCAGGGATGTAGGATCTTTTATGAAAACAAGAATATTGAAGATGAACCCGTCTTAGAGATACATTTTTGGTACTTCCTAACCACTTCCATTTCAGCATGTGTTTGCATATAAGGTTCATGTACTGCGAGTGCTCGTTCAACTATGTCATATACACATGGTTGATGCAACTCTCATCCATGACGCCCTTAATTGTATGCTTAAAGTTTGTGCCAGAGGTTGTTGTCTCCTGGGAGATGAAATGTCAAATATTTACCCAATTCTGTATTACCTTCACCTTTGGTAACATTGGGTATTACATTGTACGCCCTTGCTTGTCCAGGTAGGCTTTGCTATTGTCTGTGAATATCAGCACTAATGTTACCGTGACTTGAGTTAGTGAAGCCTTTAATGCCATCTATACAACACTGAGTTCAAGATCAGTGATAGGTTGCACTGTTTGTCGGGATTAAAATGATCCCTCATGTAGAGGTCGTTCATGTGTGCTTCCCTTCTCTTGTGGGATGCATCTGCTGTGATAGCCACTGTACAGACAGGATCTATAAAAGCTCTCCCTGCTATTTTAACCCTTTGCGTGCGTCGGACGGCCGCCGGCCGTCCGACGTCACGGTGGGCGTGTGCGGAGGACGGCCGGGGGCCGTCCGAACCACGCCCACTCATAAATCACCCGCACCGCGGCGGAATTCGCGCCGCGGTCAACGGGTTAATATGACAGTTTCAATAATGTAAATATTTTCCCATAATATAAATCACAAACACTAGATCTTTTCCATTCCCATCTGCTTGTAACCACAGAGCTATTCCCAAACTGGTTTAACGTGTAGACACGCATGTGGTACAAGATGAACACATGAAGCCATCAATCCCTTTAATTTCATCACAGTTCTCACTGTCAGAAACTGTGACATCTGGAAAGGAGAATGTGATTCACAAATTAATGAATTCTCTGTGGTGTAGGAGCTGACACCACTGAATAATACTTGGTAAATACTCCTGGGTATGACATTATTCAGAGAAGAGCAACCTTACATTTATAATGGTTGCTATAATATATTGGGAATGTTGGACCCTGTTCACACAGGGCAGACCGGGGATATTGAGTCCCAACCGTGGTGGTTGAGGTCATTTGCCATTGGTGCCCTGGGGCCTGTAATACTGTGGCTCTCACAATTGGGACAGGTACAACCCTTTCTGCACTCTAACGGTAGCGAGAGCATCGGCGAGCAGTCACAGGCTTCTTAAGGAGGCAGATTACGGCTTTGGGTATGAGCTTAGAACTCAACAATCAACCATGAGGCACTATTTTAAATTCCAACCCAGAGCTTGCCTTTGTAGAAAAGACAGAACCTTTAAGCTCACAGCAATACTCAATGCACAAGTTACTAACTTGTGTAACGATATATCTGTAAGAGACAGTAGTTAGTGACAGATTCCTTACCTTAGAATATCGTCAGGCTGGATCCGGAAAGTTTTGCGTAGCAGTATCCTTGCGCGTCGGTAGGCGGCATCGTGCGGCTCCGCGTCAGTCATCGGCGTCGTGATCGCCGGGATGACGTCGCGGCCAGTACTTAGACGCCGCCCATGCGCGCTGGCGTCAGTTCTGTACACGACTTTCCGCGCCAGAAACGCAGAGCCATGCAAGAAACTGACACTGGTGTCTGAAAACTAGGGCCCTGAAAGTGATGACCTTAACCCTAGAAATCAGTTCGCAGAACGGGGAGGATGGATAGGACGGTAAGGAATCTGTCACTAACTACTGTCTCTTACAGATATATCGTTACACAAGTTAGTAACTTGTGCATCTGAAAGAAACACGTTAGTGACAGATTCCTTACCTTAGAATAGATACCCCAGCAATACCAACCCCGGTGGTACGGTAAGGAATCTGTCACTAACTACTGTCTCTTACAGATATATCGTTACACAAGTTAGTAACTTGTGCATCTGAAAGAAACACGTTAGTGACAGATTCCTTACCTTAGAATAGATACCCCAGCAATACCAACCCCGGTGGTGGGTCTGCGAACAAAGATCAGACGAGGAAGTCTCGGAGAACAGAACGGCCAAAGAAGCCGTCTCTCCGGACTTGGCTGTCAAGGCAGTAATGCTTGGTAAACGTGTGCAGCTAGGCCCACGTAGCTGCCTGACAAATGTCCTGCAATGGGACACCACGTCCCAAAGCCGTGGTGGCGGCTGTCGCCCTGGTGGAATGGGCACGTAGCCCAACAGGGGGCTCCTTCTTAGCCAAAGAATAGCAGGCTTTGATACACAAGACAACCCAGCGGGAGATGGTCCGCTTGTGTACCGCCCGACCTTTTTTGGCGCCCACGTAGCCAACAAAGAGCTGGTCGTCCACCCGGAACTGTTGTATGCGGTTCAAATAGAAAGAAATCGCACATTTTGGGTCCAGAATGTGGAGCCTCTCTTCCTCTCTGGAAGGAGGCGGAAAGAAGGTGGGCAAAGTGATGGTCTGCCCAATGTGGAAGGCAGTAACCACCTTTGGCAAGAAGGACGGACGCGTCCTAAGAACAACCTTGTCTGGATGGACAGACAGAAAGGGGGTTTGCAAGAAAGAGCCTGGAGCTCACTCACCCGCCGAGCGGAGGTGATAGCCACCAGAAAGGCTGTCTTCAGAGTGAGAAGACGAAGAGGACAGTTATGGAGAGGCTCAAAGGTAGCGCACATTAAAAGGTAAGAACCAAGTTCAAGTCCCACTGAGGCATCACAAACGGAACGGGAGGGAAAAGGTGTGTAATGCCTTTAAGAAACCTGTTAACAACAGGGGACTTGAAAAGGGAGGGCTGATCAGGAAGCCTGAGGAAGGCCGAGATTGCACAAAGGTAGCCCTTGATGGTACCCAGGGCAGAACCCTGTTGGGCCAGAGAAAGAAGGAACAGTAGAACCTCAGAAAGGGGATTCACAGCCTTTGCTGTGCACCATGCCACAAACTTGTTCCACCTGCAGGCGTATACCACCTTAGTGGAGGGACGCCTGGCTGCCAGAATCACATCACAAACTTCGGGAGGCAAGTCGAAAGGAATCAACTGCCGCCGCTCAATCTCCATGCAAGGAGGTGGAGACTGGACAGGTTCGGGTGGAGGACCGTCACCTGCTGCTGCAACAGAAGATCCTCCCGAAGAGGCAGACGGATCGGGGGATCGATGCTCATACTGAGTAGCTCGGGATACCAAACTCTTCGAGCCCAGTCCGGAGCCACAAGAATGACTTGGGCCCGGTCGCGCCGAATATTCTTCAACACTCTGGGTAGAAGTGGTATAGGCGGAAAGGCGTACAACAGACCGCAACTCCACTCGCGACGAAAAGCGTCGCCGAGCGAGTGCCGCCTTGGAAATTCCAACGCGCAGAATTGCTGACATTGCGCGTTCTCTTCGGTGGCAAATAGATCTAACCAAGGCTCTCCTCACTGTAGAAAGAGTCCTTGCGCCACCTCCGAGTGAAGACGCCATTCGTGATCCATCATGCACCTGCGGCCCAGTTCGTCCGCCCTGGCGTTCAGGGAACCTGCCAGGTGTTGAACCATCAGGAATATGCCCTGATGTTCCAGCCATGTCCAGAGACGCAGAGCCTCCTGACAAAGGGTCCTCGACCCCACCCCGCCTTGTTTGTTGCAGTACCACATGGCGGTGGTGTTGTCTGTGAACACCTGCACTACCTTCGCCTTGACAGAGGGAAGGAATGCCTTCAGTGCAAGTCGGATCGCCCGGAGCTCCAGAAGGTTGATATGGAGCAGGGACTCCGCCGGAGACCAGAGGCCTCTGATCTCCGCCTCTCCCATGTGACCGCCCCATCCCAGAAGGGACGCATCCGTCACAACTGTGTGCTCTGTCTGGGGAAGGGAGAGGGATCTGCCCGTGACCCATTGCCGGTTCGAGAGCCACCACTGCAACTGTTGTGCAGTTCCCTCCGAGATCTGGACGTAATCGGACAGGTTCCCCTGATGCTGCGCCCACTGGAACTTCAGGTCCCACTGCAGAGCCCGCATATGCCATCTGGCATGATCGACCAGAAGGATGCAGGAGGCCATGAGGCCCAGCAGCCTCAGGGTCATCCGTACCAAAACCCAGGATAGAGGCTGAAAGATCGGAATCATAGCCTGAATATCCTGGACTCGCCGTTCGAGCGGATAATCCCGAAACTGCGTTGTGTCCAGAACCGCTCCGATGAAAAGGAGCTGTGGAGAAGGAACCAGGTGCGACTTCGGCACATTGATGGAGAACCCCAGCGAGTGCAGGAGTCCGGCCGTAGTCTGGAGGTGGGAGACGACTGCCTGGGACGAGCCCGCCTTCAACAACCAGTCGTCGAGGTAGGGGAAGACTGGAACCCCTGACCGGCGCAGATGAGCTGCGACCACCGCCATCACTTTCGTGAACACCCGAGGGGCGCTGGTAAGGCCAAAGGGACGCACGGTGAACTGAAAGTGCTCGAGGCCTACCGTGAACCGCAGGTAACGCCGGTGGGCCGGCAGGACGGGGATGTGAAAATATGCGTCCTGCAAGTCCAACGCTACCATCCAGTCTCCAGGGTCGAGGGCAGTCAAGACCTGAGCTAGGGTGAGCATCTTGAACTTCTCCTTCCGGAGGAAGCGATTGACGTTCCGGAGGTCCAAGATAGGACGCATGTCCTCCTTGTCCTTTTTGGGCACCAGAAAGTAGTGGGAATAACAACCACGCCCTACTTCTGGGGTCGGAACGCGCTCCATAGCCCCCTTGGCCAAGAGGGCCGCAACTTCCTGTCGAAGTACCAAATGGTCCCCCGACATGCGGTGGTGCTGAGGTGGCATGGCTGGAGGGGTAGTCTCGAAGGGGAGGGAGTAGCTTTAGGACTCTGGGCACTTTACTACTGCTAATCAGTGCTAAAGTGCATGTGCTCTCTCCTTTAAACATGGTATGATTGGTTTACACCTGTTTGGCATATTTGATTTATTTCTAAGTCCCTTGTAAAGTGGTGTCCGATATACCCAGGGCCTGTAAATAAAATGCAACTAGCGGGCCTGCAGTGCTATTTGTGCATCCACTGACTTAGCCTTTCAAACCAGTCTCAGGCCTGCCACAGCAGGGTTTGCATGCACAGTTTACAGCCACTTTAACTTGCCATTCAAAACTACTTGCCAAACCTTAAACTCCCCTTTTATTACACATAGGTCATCTGTAAGGTAGGCGCTAGGTAGCGTTAAGGTCAGGGTGCTGTGTAAGTAAATGGTAGGACGTGCCTTCATTGTGTGGCATGTCCCGGTAGTGCCAAACTGCCGACTTTGTTTCTCACTGCTGTAAAGCCTACTACTCTCATGGGCTAGCATTGGGAATTCCCTAATATGTTTTTAAGTGGCAATACCTGATCAGAAAGGAGTGGAGTTGCCATGTTTGTTATGTTTATAACGGTAGTGATACATCCTACTCACTGATGTAGTTGGATTTTACATTAGTATTTTAGAAATGCCACTTTTATAAAGTGGGCATTTCTCTGTGCTTATGACTGTGTTTTTACAGCCGGACTCCAATACACGTCTGAGCTAGGGTGACAGCTACACTTGGTGCATACTTTCCCGAAAGCCACAACACAAGAAGGGCTGGGTGCGACAGGGGTTACATCTGCATTCTGATGGTCTTCCTGGGCTGGGAGAGGGTGCTCACACTTTACATTTGTATAAGTGGTGTCCTGCCCTCACACAAAGGGCTAATGTATCCCCCTACTGACGTCTGGAGCCAGGGCTGGGTTGAAAGGGACTGTTGCACACTTCTAAGGGTTCCTTTGAAATCACTCCTGAACAAAGACGATTTTGAGTATAAGTACAGGGGCTCTGACCCCATGACTTTAGAAACTGCGAGGACTTGTAACCAGACGCTGCTGGCTCTACAGTCTGCACATTGCCAGAGGACTGCTATGCTGCCAGAGGGAACCGTCATTTGGAAACCTTACTTGTTGTGCTTGCCTGCTGGGCTGTGGTAAGTACTGCCACTATGCAATCTACCTTATGTGCTGGCCTGCTGCCTGCCTACATGCTGTTGTGCCCTCCAGTGTTCTCCAGGGGCTGGTTGGCTGCTCCCCCCGTTTGTTGGGGAGCTCAGGAATCACAGGGATTCTATTCAAAATGGCCTGAAGCCGTTCTTGTGACACTGTCAAAGGTCAGCACGGTAAGTGCTCTATCGTTATCTAGGGTAGCAAGTGCTTTGATCGGTTCGTGCCCCAACACTGCCTCCTCTAAGGGGAGAGAGATGCCATCACTCCTAGCTTCACAAAGGAAGCACTCTGTGATTTCTGCACCGCTTTTTTTAAAGGGACACAATGAGCGCTATGTGCCTACTGGGCTAAGGAGACCGTTCGTCAAGGGAGATTTCAGGTACCCTCAGCAGGAAGACATGGCCAGGATGAGCCTGATAGCCTGTGCATGAAGTGCAGCGCCGTACGAAGCCCTCTGGGTGGGCCTTGGACGACGCATTGTCCCTAACCAGGGGCAGACCAGCATTCTAAGGCACACCCCCTCCAGGTTGTAGTGTGCAGCTGGCACGAGGCTCCCGATGCAGGACCAGTTGCCTTCTTCTACAGCCTTGAGGAGCCTTCCCCCAATTTATTTTTTAAAGAAAAGTACGCCACAGCCCGGGTTGGGAGAAACCCCGGTGGCATCTGGCAGGTACTGTCCGGTGGCAGCTGCGCCGCGTGTCGCAGGCAGATGCCTTTTGGTCCTCTGGAGGGGGTGAGGACTGAATGAGGTCTCCCGCGGGGTAGCGCAAGTTGGGGTCTCCCTCTCCTCCTGTGGTGACAGGGCTGTGGGAGCATTGTCTTACCAACACGCAGGTGCACTGTCTTGGCCTTGGGGGACCTCTGTTGTTGATACAAAAAAATGACCGTATCACTTGTAATAGGCGCGCATGTGCTCCTGCGGTCTAAGGTTTATGCCAGAAACCAATCTTTACTACCAAGCTCACAAAAATTACTGTAACCCCGCTAAGAGGAGTGCAGGGGTTCCTGTCCCTATGTGGGCTTATTGTTGCCGACGTACTTATGGTGATATTTTGTGATGCACGTACCACTGGTGATATTTGGTCTAGTTATATGTTTTACTTCTAAACCTAAACTGCTGCATTTAATTCTCTGATGTATAATGTAAATAGTTTTGATTCTTGCATTGCCAGAGTAACAAGTACTATCTCAGGATTTTCATAGTATGTACAGTACTTAGGATTCATGTCGTTTTGGTGTTTGTTATGCACAATATAATTGTTTTTATACAACTCTTTTATGGTATAGTCATTGTGTTTCTGTGTGAGAGTGTTGCGCACACGCTTTACACATTGCCACTGATGAGAAGCCTGCTCTGCGCCAAGTTACCGAAGGTTGAGCACAGATTATCTTTGGTATGTAACTTATTTGCCCTGACTAGAGTGGTGGGTTCTGCCTGACTTCGGTGCATACTTTAGCCAACCAGAAACCCCATTTCTAACACCCAAGAACCAGCAGGCTGGAGACTGTTAAGACTACTTGTGACTGGCTCGATCTTTACCAAACCAATCACTAATATGTAGAATATAACTCTGAGAGACATGCCGAAAGTGATATGCCGGTCTACAGACAATTGGCCCAGGGATCTGAGAAAACAATTGTCAGATACACAATGGGAGTTCTGTTGCTGTCATATTAAAGAGGCATGTACGAATGATAGACATAGAATCCTACATTACAAATTTCTGCATCAGTTATATTACATGCCAGTCAAAATGCATAAATATGGTAGGAGAGAGAATGCTAATTGTGAGAGATGTGGAAACCCAGATGCAGATTTTATCCACCTGGCTTGGGAATGCCAACCAATTGCAAACTATGGGACTCGGATGTTCTAAACACTGAACAACATTACGAAGCTAAAATTACAGGCAGACACACTGCCTGCACTCTTAGGATATTGAAAAGGATACCCAAAACATAGCAGGAAGTTTGCCAGCTTGGCTTTGCTGCTGGGTGAAAGGCTAGTGGCCATGGCATAGGGGTGGACTTAGCCATGTAATACGAACTCTGAACTATATAGTACATTGCTGCCCAGGAAGTCTCCACCCAAAGTTACCTTGCAAGACAAATTCTCGAAGCCAGTAGATGCAGCAGACCCTATATAGAAGTCTAAAAATCTTGTTCGCTATGCACTACGATCTGCCAACAGACGAATATGACCAAAGGATAGATGAGTGGAGGGGAAAGTTCTATGGGGCTGGAATAGGGGCTAGAATATGCTCAATTAAGGTATTTTATTGCTTGACATACCGCTGTTTATTAAGTACAGAGTTTGAGTTGGCTACATCGTATTATGCTATAACTGATAAATAACGCTTAAAATAAATAAAATGTCCCAGGCATATTTCAATGTTAAAACTTTTCTGGGTGAATAGGAAAACTTTCCACTGTTGTGGGACTCTGAGCTTTGCAAGATAACAAGGGGTCACTGATCGATCCCATTTCTGCAGTTCTTTCTTGACACCTAAAAGATATTTTCCTACTGAGGGATTCAATACTAAAATCAGGGCACACCTCCCAAAAAATAGCCAACTCTTGATGACAGCTCGCATTATCAGATTCAGAAAACTTCATTACAGTTGCTCCCTGCTTATCTGTTTTTAGGGTCCTGCAAAGAAGTATAACAATTCTCTAAACAAGTTGGTGTCCAGGGTCCATCTGGAAACCAACAAATCATCCACTAGACCCTTTAAGAGACACCTGAACTTTCTCATTAGTCAGATCATGTAGGACTTCAACCACAGTAATAAGTGATACCCTGAATAGATTCTCAGACTTCAACTTTGGATTCCAACACTGAGAACATTGTCACTTAAGGTGGCCTCCATTGTAATATGAGAATGTTCCAAACTACCTACTTTCCCATCAGTCTTGGTCATGGCCAGCTTGAACCCCTTGACACCACCAAGCCAGTTCGTCCAATTTTGCCTCCACTGAATAGCCAATCTGGTCAGTCTTGACTTCAATTACAAATGCATGCTTATGGTGAATTTCAGTAGTACCTTTTATCCTATTTAGAAGCTCTTCTCATTCTTTGTGCGCCTTCTCACAGGCGTAAGTCTAAGGAAATCACTAGAAGCCACCACTTTTTATTCGACTTTTGGGGACATGCGGTTAAATAAAAAAGGAAGACACCCAGAGACTGCACAGCACCTCCAATGAACATCCAACCTAAAAGTGTAACCATGATATCAGATAAAAAAACTCCAAAACTTTGATGAGTTGGTCATTACAGAGGAGTTTGTAGGGACAGTCTCCAATATCACAACACTGCCATCATAACTGCCAAGTTTTCAGTTTGCTTAGGTGTGACATTCACAGGTTTCCAGTGCATTTATGAGTGGCATTTCACTGTCTTGTGTGTGACACTTTTAGTGACAGTTCACAGCGAGTTCAACGAAGCAGTTATTTAAATGTAATGAGTGAATATCGGAAAGGGCCCATTTTGTGTAAAATGAGACAAGCATGAATCTGCCTCAAAACAGATTCAATGCTGGACTCTACTCAGGGAATCTTCAGGGATGCCAGCCCAAGCCCCAAGTGATTTAGACAGCAATGTGAACCAACGCTGCAACAGGTTGCACCAGCACCCCCGCGCATTTCATGGCCGCGGCCTGCCTCGGAGGAGAGAGATGATGATCACTATGTGTCAATGGCAGTCAGAGTACACCCACTGTCAAACTACCCACATCACTGGCCGCACAACTGTTATAGCTTCCTGTTATAGCTTCCTGTTAGACCATCACCACCAGTCAGAGAAACCAGCTAAGAAGTGAGCGAGTGCTTGAGTCTCAAAGCATAGTGTCAATCTTCAGGCTTGGCTAGCTTCCCTCGTGTTAAAGTTTCTCAATTTGATTCCGATCCTCTTGTCTGAAAGTGGTGTCTGAACTCTTCGGATTAATTTTGCAAGTCTCAGTTAATTTTCATGACCCAGACAATCCGTTAGAAAACGACTTCAAGCACTTATCTTTCTACTGCATTGATTTTTGAAGTTAAAGGAATTTTCTGCTGTTTTGTGTTCAAAATCTTTGAATCCGAAATTTTAGGTGGAGCCATTGCTGGCTTAACAGTTTTCTGCATGAATTACACAATTTTCAGTGCCAAAAGAGATTGTCACAATTTAGATCTCTTTTTCCTCTTAAGAAACAGAGAAGTTTTGCCTTTGTGCCACCTCAGTACAGTCCACATCTGAACCATCATCCTCAAACCAAAACCAGAATCCTGAACATCTGTGTTATGAGATCAAAAGCGTTCCTAGATCTGATCTCTGTGCTGTGGTATTATACCCAAGGCTCCCGGTTTTCTGTTTTTACGGATTTTTACAGATAAATACAGACGGAAAACAATGTGTTTTCTGTCTGCATTTATTTTTAAAAGTGGATAAATACAGAAAATTGGACTTCTTTTAAAGTAGGCTCTAAAGCGCCATACTAGTGATGAGAACAAACAAGACTCAAACGCACTTGGCATCCTTCCAACTGGGACGCCTTCGGTATTTGTCAGCACACTGTTCTTCCACATGCCATCATTTAGAGCTGGCCAGGAAATTCAGAGTAACACCAGAAATTGTTGACTGCACTACCACACCAGATATTCATGTTACCTCAAATTTAGAGGCTTTCAATTGCTCCTGCTTTTTTTTCATTCTTAAAGCTGCAGATTAGCACCGCTGGCACTAATGGACATGCTGTCCCTGTGCTATGAGGTAGTGTTGAAATATTGATCAATTGCTAATACCAATTGTCTTTAAATCGCTAAAGTTGTGGTACATATGTTTCTACCTGTAAATAAAACTTTTGGGTGGTGTTTTGCTTCTAAACAGATGGCGGTAGTTCCATCATCAACAGACTAAGTCTCACACAACAACGTCCCTTCCTATGCTAGGCCTCCACTGCTATCACATGAGCAACGCAAATCTCCCTACATGCACCCTGTAATTTTTTTATATAAAGTGTGAACTTGGCCCAAGGGCATTAGAGTACTGAGAGATTCTATTACACAAGGTCATATTTTTTTGTCTACAAGTCTAGGGTGTTCATGGCCAGTGTCACCAAAAGAAGAAGACAGGACCTTGGCAAAAATAGGATTCGTGCTATGTCCCACCCAACAGAGAATTTTCCTGATTAAAGGAAAACTACACCCCAGACACAGCAGTCGTTGCACAGATTTACCAACACTGGGGAAAGACTCACAAAGTCTGAATATGTAACGTGCTGCTGCAATTATGCAACCCTCCAAGGCACAACCACTAACTAGCCAAGGGAAGGCAAGTGGTAGAAAGATAATTCAATGTATTTTCCAGCCTGGAAACCAAATCATTTTCACTTCCACTGGTAGAACCAACTTGCATGAAACATCCTGGCCATAGTTACGACCCCTTTAAACTGAAATCCCAAATTAAGATGCTGAGGTGACTGAACCGGGCTACTAAGTTGAGAATCTAGCAAATATTCTGCCCCATCACAGCTCTAAATAAAAAATGTAGATACTGGAAACAATTGTGATATGTGGGGCTCACCATGAGAATTGTATCTAAAACGGCGTGTTTGCAACACATTTATGGCAAGAACTGACAAAAACATAGATTTGAGTATTATAAATTGTCTGCCTGAAGAGCCACATAACATAAAATTAGTTAACTAATTGTGTCAACATACATTTATGGTGTAATGCTAGTATTTACCAGTGGATGTTTTGTTATATAATATTTGGCAGCTGAAATAGCTAAAACAGACAGACAAAGTATGAGTGCACGCATATCAGTTTAATAAATATGGAAATGTAGTTTTACAACTTCATTTAGCCGCAAATCACAAAATAAATATGGATAAATACAGATAAAGTGGGCAAAAAATAAATATTGATAAATGCAGACGGAAATGCTAAAAAAAAAAATACCATAAAACCGGGAGCCCTAATTATACCCCAGCGTTTGCCCTCATTAGTTTTTAAGTCCTTTAGTTTTAACACTTCAACAGTGTTTGACCCAGTGGCAGACACAAGTTAAACACATTGCGAGTCTAGTAGTAGATAGTGATACCTACACTGAAGACATTATTTAGCGAAGTCCTGTCCAGCAACAAAAAAATTCAACAATGATGAAGACAGAGAAAGAGACATTATCGACAACAGACGTTATGTACAATTTTTAGAGATTCAATAGTCAAAGTCCTCCAAAAAAGTTCCAGAAATAGTCTGACTTCCAAGATGCAGTACACAATCTAAGGTTTTCAGTCATTCTCCAGTATCACTGCTTTAGAGCACCAATGTGGATCTTCCAAACATGCTCTGCTACATGAATCTTAGTTCTTAAACACTCCGTGAAATACTTTCAACAGGGAACTATAGATACTTCCAGACCCAGTAGAAGAAAAAAAATGTGAATATATTGAAAATGAAGTGGGGTTTTGTACGATTATGGTTAACAGCACGATGACTCGTATATAATCCCTCATGGTGTTATGTAACTACTCCCCAATTTATTTGGGTCCACCCCCTTAGATCTTTCAAGCACCTAAAAGCGCAAACAGCCTTTTCAAAGAAAAGGAGAACTGGCAGATGACTCATACTGCCATCACCAAGTTAAGCTCGAGTCAGAGGGAGTGTTTAGAGTCAGACCAACCTGTCAGAGAATCATTCACTCACCGGCACGTTATATGGAACCACAGCCGAACCCCCAAAACCATTAAGCACACACAATAGATGGTATTTCACTATATGACTATTTATTGTACATAAATTGTCTATAAATCAAATGTATTAGAATAATTGTAATTATAATAAACAGCTCCACAATAATTATGCATATTAGAGCAAAGATCAAACATGCCCCACTCACATTTCATCACACATCCCTACTACTAACAGTTGTACCTTAATTGATTGCAACCAGCCTTCTAACAGCATGATTGAGTTTGTTTTGGCTGTTCACCAAGATGCTAATGCTAATAGGTCATGTCATGCAATGCCTTCCCGCATAACTTTTGATGCCTTCAGACTCAAGCAAAAATAACAAATGATGGACGGAATGCTGAACAATGCAAACATTCACCCCCAGTCACAAAGATCTGGGTTTAATCCCTTTCTTTTGCTCACCACGCCACCCCAGCTTGGACCCAGCCATATGCAAATCAGTCTTGACCCTGTTCCTCAACGGAACAGTCCAGCACGAACTGCCAAGCTAGGTCCTCCCTGGACCGGAAACAAGCATCCTGGGGCTGTTTTCGAGGCATCACCCCTCATCAGGCAGGCTAGCTTGAATCCAGTGGCGCAGTGAGCACAGGACCCACGTCTGGGTATACCGTTCTCACTTGAGGCGACAAAAGCAAAAGTAACAAATAATGGACGGAATGCTGAACAATGCAAACATTCACCCCAGTCACAAAGATCTGGGTTTAATCCAACCTTCTTTTGCTCACCATGCCACCCCAGCTTGGACCCAGCCATATGCAAATCAGTCTTGACCCTGTTCCTCATGGGAACAGTCCAGCCAGAACTGCAAAGCCAGGTCCTCCGTGGACCGGAGACCAGCATCCTGGAACAGGTTTCGGGGCATCACCCCTCATCAGCCAGGCTAGCTTGAATCCAGTGGCCCAGGGAGCACGGGACCCACGTCTGGGCATATCCTTCCCACTTGGGGCGACAAAAGGAACAAATGATGGACGGAATGCTGAACAATGCAAACATTCACCCCCAGTCAAGAAGATCTGGGTTTAATGCATCGTTCTTTTGCTCACCACGCCACCCCAGCTTGGACCAAGCCATATGAAAATCAATCTTGACCCTGTTCCTCATGGGAACAGTCCAGCCCGAACTGCCTCAAAGCGCTAGCATCATGGTTCTTGCTTCCTCCAGCAAGCGTCTCTGAGCAACCCTGCCTCTTATACTTTTCTAACTATTTTGATACTTTTTCTCAGCACTGTGTTCAATTGAGTGAGGTGGGGAGAGCTCATGCTTGATTTCTGAATCCATGTACAGGATAGTTGAATAGGATTATGCTACTTACTCAGTAAGTATCTGTTCTTGGCATGTAGAGCTGTAGATTCACATGCTTTGCATACTCCTGCTGTTGTCCTCCTAGTGTTGGGTCCAGATGTTTGCAAGTTATTTTTCTTTGAAGAAGTCTTTTCTAGTCATGAGGTAAGGCGACTCCTTCTTTCGGTGATAGTGCGCATGGGCATCAACTCCATTATTAGATTGTTTTCCCGCAAGAGTGTGAGAATGGAGTAAGTGTAGTACAGAGATGTCCATGCGTATGTAATGTAAATAATGAAAACTGCAACAGCTACAGTTGCCCGGGGAAGTGGGAGGGCGCAGGTGAATCTACAGCTCTACATGCCAAGAACAGTTGCTTACTGGGTAAGTAGCATAATCCGTTAGAGGCATGTGTGCTGTAGATACACATGCTTTGCATAGACTAAATTGCAGTATTCTCCCAAAGCGGTAGCTAACCAGTAGATTCTGCAGCTGTTTGAAAAAGTGTTTTTAGCACTTCTTGCCCTACATTGGCTTGTTGACGTGCTAACACATCTACCCAGAAGTGTTTGGTAAAAGTGTGTGGTGTGGACCATGTTGCTGCTTTACAAATGTCAGCCATACGGATGTTAGCTAAAAAGTCCATTGACGCTCCTATTTTACGAGTAGAATGCGCTCTAGGAGGTATAAAGTTCGTTCAGCTTTAGTGTAGCAGGTTTGAATGCACTTAACAATCCATCTTGCAATACCGGATTTAGAAATGGGATTGCCTTTGTGAGGAGTAGCAAATGCAACAAATTGTTTTGTTTTGCGAAAATCCTTTGTTGTTTCAATGTAGTACAATAGTGCTCTTCTGACATCAAGAGAATGATGAGCTCGTTCTGCTACCGAATCTGGTTGAGGAAAGAACACAGGCAACTCAACTGATTGGTTGATATGGAAAGCAGAAACCACTTTGGAAAGGAACTTTTGATTGGTGCAAAAAACTACCCTGTCTTTATGAAGTTAAAAGAAGGGTTTTTCTAAACTTAAAGCTTGTAGCTCACCAACTCTCCTCAATGAAGTGATTGCAATAAGAAAGGCCACTTTCCTTGAAAGAAACTGTAGGTGACAGTTGTGTGATGGCTCAAAAGGTGGACCCTTAAGCCGTATAAGTACAATGTTGAGATTCTATTCTGGTGCTTGAGGTACCCTGGGTGGTATTATTCTCTTAAGGCCCTCCATAAAGGCTTTAATTACTGGAACTTTGAACAAAGATAGGTGTTGTCTGTTTTGAAAATATGCAGCAACTGCTGCAAGATGCAAATGAATGGAAGTGTAGGCTAGACCAGCGCGCTGTAAATAAAGAAGGTAACAAATGATATTTTGAGTAGATGCATCTAGTGGATCAATATTGTCATTAGTACAATATATAACAAATCTTTTCCATTTCGCTGCATAGCATGCTCTGGTAGTAGGCTTTCTTGCATTATGAAGAATGGTCATACATTCTGGTGGCAAATTGAGATAGCCAAATTCTATGACTTCAGGAGCCAAATCGTTAGGTTGAGCTCCTTGGGATTTGGGTGTCGGACTTCTCCATTGTTCTGCGTGAGAAGACTGGAATTGAGATGTAGCTTTTGATGTGGAACTACTGACAGTTCTAAAAGTGTCGTGAACCACGGATGACGAGCCCAAGTGGGAGCTACTAGAATCAATGTGAGGGATGTTTGCCTGAGGTTCCGAACCAGAAATGAAAGGAGAGGGAGAGGCGGAAAAGCATAGCAAATATCCCTGACCAGTTCATCCATAGGGCATTGCCTTTGGATAGAGGGTGTGGGAACCTGGAGGCGAAGTTTGGGCATTTTGAGTTGTGCACTGTGGCGAACAGATCGATTTGTGGGAATCCCCATTGTTGAAAGTATGGAAGGAGAACCTGGGGATGAAGTTCCCACTCGTGAATTTGCTGACACTTTCTGCTTAATAGGTCGGTAATCTGATTGTCCACTCCTGGGAAGTGCCCTGCCAGAAGATGGACTCTGTAATGAATTGCCCAATGCCAAATTGTCTGAGAGAGGCGTGACAGTTGCAGAGAATGTGTCCCCCCCCCTCCCACCCCCCGTTTCTGTACATAGTACATTGCTGTCATGTTGTCGGTGCGGACTAGGACAACTTTCCCTATAAGGTGAGACTGGAAAGCTTTCAGTGCTAGATGAACAGCTAGAAGCTCTAGATAGTTGATGTGCAGAGCTTTGTACTTGTTGTTCCATAGACCTTGAATTGTCAAGTTTTGAAGATGGGCACCCCAACCTGTGAGGGCTGTATCTGCTGTTAGCATGATCCGTGGAACAGGGTCGATGAAGGGCCGCCCTTTTGATAAGTTAGGTGTGTTCCACCACCGCAGAGAGCGATGGGTGCAGCTGTTTACCAACACTAGATCTGTTAATTGAAACGGATTCCACTGACGTGCTAAGCACTCTTGTAGAGAAAGCAAGGGCAACCTTGCATGAGGTACTATGGCGATGCATGATGCCATCATCCCTAGTAGTTGCATGAAAGTTCTAACTGCTAAGTATTGGTTGGCCTGATATTGTATTATTAGAGATTGAATATTTTGAATTCTGGATGCATTGGGATAGGCTAAAGCTGTGCAAGTGTTTAGAGTCGCTCCCAGATAAGACTGCATTTGTGAAGGCTGAAGGTGAGATTTTGGAGTACTGACCGTGAAACCCGATTGGTAGAGTAGGTTTAACATAGTCTGAGTGTGGTGTAGACACTTTTGGTGTGTGCTGGCTTTGATAAGCCAATCGTCCAGATATGGGAAGACATGAATTTGTCTTCTGAGATGTGCCGCTACTACTGCCAGACATTTTGTGAATACTCTGGGAGCAGTAAATACTCCGAAGGGGAGTATTTTCAATTGATAATGTTTTCCCGCTATCACAAATGTGAGGTATTTGCGATGAGCTGGGTGAAACGGAATATGAAAGTATGCGTCTTTTAAGTCTAGTGTGGACATAAAATCGCCTTGCTGTAACAGTGGAAGGACTTGTTGAAGTGTGACCATGTGAAAATGCTCTGTAAGTATGTACAGATTTAATGTCCATAGATCCAAAATTAGTCTCAAGGATCCGTCCTTTTTGGGGATTAGAAAGTACAGAGACTACACTACACCCCTGAACCTCGGTACTGTAATGGAACTGGTTCTATTGCTCCTTTAGTTAAAAGGGCTTGTACCTTTTGTTGGAGGAGCTGCAGATGCTCCGATGAGAGTTTGTGAGTGCGAGGTGGAATGTTGGGAGGATTGCTGGTGAGCTCCAGGCAATAACCATGTCAGATAATGTCCAACACCCATTTGCCTGATGTTATTGATTGCCAAATGGGGAGAAATTGTTGAAGCCTTCCCCCCCCCCCCCCCGACAGGTGTTAGATGATCGGGGGGAAGCGTAGGCAATTCACAGCTTATTGGGGGAAGGGGAGTTAAGGGTTGGTGTGCCTTTATCCTTATCTTTAAAATGGTTTCCTCTGTACCCTCCTCTAAAGAAGCCTCCCCCCGAGGAGGGTTGTGTGTTGGATTTGTACGAGGAAGTGTTCTGGTCTGAGGATGTACTTTTAGGCCCTGCTCTATATAATGAGCGACAAAAGGAACCTCTGCTTGAATGAGTTTGAAGTGCTCCTATGGATTTTGCCACATCTGTGTCCTTCATCTTTTCTAAAGCCTCGTCAACCTGAGGTCCGAAAAGATGATGTTTGTCAAAAGGAGGATTTAAAATAGATTGTTGGACTTCTGGTTTAAAGCCTGAAATTCTAAGTCAGGCATGCCTATGTAAGAGAATGCTGGTGTTAATTTCTCTCGCTGCGGTGTCGGCAGCATCAAGAGCACATCTAAAGAAGAGTTAGAAATGAGCTTCCCTTCTTGAACTAGCTCTTGTGCACCTCTAGGAGGTACTGAAGTAGACCTTCTATTTCATCCCAGTGTGCCTGTCATACCTAGCTAGTAGTCCCTGCGTTTTGGCAAAGCGTCAGTGATTAGCAGCTTGAGCAGCTACCCTTTTACCAGAGGCGTCAATAAGCTTGGATTCTTTATCTGGGGGAGGTGCATCCCCAGAGGTCTGCGAGTTGGCTCTTTTATGAGCGTTGGAAACTACCAGAGAATCTAGTGGGAGTTGTCCTTTAATAAAAACTGGATCAGAGGGTGATGATTTATATTTTTTATCAACCCTAGGTGTTAAAATGCATGCCCGAACCGGGTCTTTAAAAATGCTCTCTGCATGTCTCATCATGCCTTTTAACATAGGAAGACTTTGACTAACTCTGTGTGAAGACCCTGGTGTCTCAAATAAAAAATTGTCATCTAAGGCCTCTTTACACAGTGTAACCCCATGATATGCTGTTGTTCTGGAAATTAGCTCTAGATAGGATACATTGTCATCTGGAGGTGAAGGTTTTGCAGGCTATAGGTCTGGATCAGTATCCATGGGTGGATCAATATTATAATCATCCCACGGATCTGTAGGTAACGGAACACTGTTATGATCATCATCATCATCCCCATCTCCTAAATCAGGCTGTGTGTGAGGAGATCCCTGTGGTGTTATTTGTCATGGATCGGAGCCTGACAGTATTGGTAAAGGAGAAGATGGTGGAGAGGATGGCAAGGCAAGATGGATAGGGCTTGTAGCAATGTCCTTTTAATTCTTAAGGGGGATCTTGTGTCCAGTGTCCTCTGAACTGACTTTCCTCTTAGAAGGTGTTTTGGCTAATATATGTCCAGTGTCTGGATTGATGTAAAGCTTTTTCTGCTTTGGATCCAATTTGTCCTTCATAATGTCCAAGATTGGTTCTGGCAGATCAGAAATATCCTGTTTAGATTTCGGCGCCGAAAGTTTAGGTGCCGAACTGGACTTATCCATTTTGTCCTTGGAAGCGGAAGGTTTCGGCTCCGAATCAGACTTTTGTTTCAAAGCAGAAGGTTTCGGCTCCGAAGCGGCCCCATGTTTGGAAACAGAGGATTTCCGCCTGACCCAGATTTGTCTTTCAGCGGAATGTTTTGGGTTCAAAGACAATTATCTCGGCTCGCTCCTGAGCCGGAAGGCTTGACCGCTTGTTTCGGTGGCAGGGCGCCAGAAACGTCATCTCGGTGTCGACCAAGGCCCGAAGGCAGAGGTGGTGCCAAAGCCTTATGTTTGGTAAGGGATAGTTTTTGGGTACAGAGGGTTTGATGCTCACGACACCCTGTCCCGCTGGAATGTCTTCTGACTCCAACTCAATCTCGAGGTCGGAATCTGATTCTGGGACCGAGAGGGCCCACTCTTCTGCAGCTGCCGCCTCCTCCTGTTCGGATTCTGAAGATATCCAGAGTCTGTTGAGTGCCTTGGCACTGCATTTCTCAACGTCGAGCCCGACGATCACGAAGAGTCTTTTTCGACCTGAACAAACGACAGGCCTCGCAGTCTTCTTCCTTGTGCTCTGGTGATAAGCACAAGTTGTAGACCTGGTGTAGATAGGTGCGAGGGTACTTGGAGTGGCACCAAGGACAGAATTGAAACAGAGTCCGTTCTATCGGCAGAGAGGGTGGATCGACGCGCTCAGGCCCGCAGGCCATTCACGATGTTTTTGACTGAAGATGAGACTTTCCCGATTGAATTGATACGTGGGGAGGGGGAAACGCGTGTGAGAACAATACAGTCGAGGATACACTGGATTGCGCACCGAGGGGAACCCAAAGGAAGGTTTCGAACTGGAGCGCAGCAATACACGTCCGAACTCAATGGCGGAAAAAAAACAATCTAACAATGGAGTCGATGCCCATGCGCACTATCACCGATAGGAGGAGTCACCTTACCTCGTGACTAGGAAAGACTTCTTCGAAGAAAAACAACTTGCAAACATCCGGACCCAACACTAGATGGCAGGAGTATGCAAAGCATGTGTATCTACAGCAAACATGCCTCTAACATATTTTTGTGCAGAAGTGTGCACAGAAATGTTTGCAGAAGCTTACTGCTCTTTTACTTCTACCTACACGTCGGAACAAACATGATTATTTCCCTGGTAGCTATCTCTCATCTGCAGTGTACGTACAATGCGTGCAGCCAAGGTTTAGAACCCTGGTTTCACCAGCTCTACTTCACTATAGGATGGGCCTGATAGAGGTTTTGAGTGGACCCAGAGGACCAGATCTCCCATAGTTCAAATAAGTGTGACACACATAAGCCACTTTAGGCTATGAATATCTGCCGTTGAGTCCCTGATCACTAATTCAATCAATGAAAAGATAAAAGGTGATTATTTTACTTGAATACGTTTCTCAAGACTTAAGGACAGCAAAGCAGATTTGCTAACTTCTAGTTATGAAAATCTTAAATCATGTTGGGGTTTTGAGGAGTACCTCGATTACATTTAAATACAAGCTGTTAAAGTATTGTTTCTAAACGTTTGATAGGGGATCTTACCACTCACAAGTTTAAAGACCTTATGGAACTCCTAGGTCCTGTCTGCTTTTCTATCCATTTTGTGATAGCAACCCAGAAACGTAAACTCTTGGTTAAGCTTACTGTGTCCATCCCATTTTTAGGTTTCGCCTGCACCGCACTGCGACTGTGCCTGTGAAATCTATTGTATTTAATATAAATCTTAAAAAGGTGTTACATGCCGCCCTTCCTTTTCATTCATTCCTGTGCTTGCCACTTACGTTTCCTCTGTTTCTATTGGTTGTTGCATACTATTTCCTGTTGTTCTCCGTGTCTTCTTCTTATCAGTGTCCCATGGCCAAAGTACTCCTTCAGTCGCTTGAACATCTTTGTTATTTTAATTACACACCACTTTTTTCGACCTACTTCTTGGTCACTGTGCTGCTTATGGAATTTAAATATAACATTTCTTTTATTTGGTGCAAGTTCTTTGCATATTTTTATGTTTGTAGGCATGGGAAGAGTAAGCGATTTGCTTACAGGATGTTGAGCCGATGCAGAGACTTGAACCTGGTTCCTCAGCTTTAAAGACGGCAGCTCTGCCTGCAATGCCACATCCTCTCCCATCCTCTCCGAGCCTTGCTTTCTTCAGTTGTCTGAATCGCTTTATGCCAATCAACAAGAGGCGTAGTAAGGATGTCATATACCCTAAATACACTGCGTTTGACTGCATCATGGGACACCCATTCATTTCGGTGGACTTGCAAATGACCAGACCAATTGGCTAACAAGTAAACATTATTTTATTTTCAATAACTCTTATGCGTTTATAACATCTGTCCCCAAGACAAGACTTCTAGAATGGTTAAAGCTGGCGATTTTTAGAACTTGAAAACAACTTGGAGTTTTGGCGTCATGTTAATTTGGGAAAATGAGTTTACAACTTTGTCCCCTTTCGAAATGCACTTTGTGCAAGCAACATCCATCAGCAAGGGCTTTTTCTTCTTGCTTCCCTGTGGTCTTTGCATTGGTGCTAGCACTCCTTTCACCCTGACCCCTCCATGGCCTACGCTCCCCCTTCTTCCAAGACTGAACTCAATCCTTTTGGTAGATTTGTTTGCAGCAGGATCTTGCTGCGAGTGCCAAGGAAAGCTGCTTAACACCATTATTATGCAGTGCTCCTTTGAACCAAATCACATTTCTTTCAAACTGTTTACCCAGTCCACCCGAGCTGTTACAGAGCACTAAAAAACAAGCGATACTGCTGCAGAACTCAACAAACAGCCTGTTTTAAAAAAACACAATTTACAGCCGGCTGCACGCAGTTTGATTTCACCACATTTTCTGTGGGTTGTCGTGTGAGGGAGGGGTAATTGTTATGCTTTTATAATGAGTTAAATTCTCATGCTTGCAATTTAGTAAAATTGACTTTGCGCTTTACACGAGCACCAGCTACATTACATTCATTTTTTGTAGTCATGAGGGGATTAAATGATTTGCTCAGAATCACAGGATGTTGAGCCGACACCGAGACTTGAACCGTGGTCCCCAGCTCCTAAGTTGGCAGCTCTGACTGCTACACCATAACCTCTTCACGTCTCTTAAGTGTGTTTTCTGGGACAGAGCCAAGAGAACAGAATTTCCCAACAAGCACTCCTTACGAATGCACTTGCAGGAGGTCTCTCTCTACTCCCAGTGTCTTGCAGCCTACCCCCTTGTTTTATTTATTTTTGTTTCCACAGTTACAGCTCCCATCGTTTTGACACCATTCGCCCCCATCCAATAATCTAATCATTGGGCCTTTTAAATAGTTTCCCTTCAAACTAAAGGGATGAACATGGAGTCCTCTGTGCAGAGGCACACAAGGGACCCCCGTGGCACGACTCAGCATTTATCGCTGTGAGATGTCTTTCCAGTCAGAGCAAGGCCCAATCTCACCTAATCTCATTTCCCGGCCTCATCTGTATTCACACTGTACTTATCGGGTACATGTTTTTTTTCTTTGTTCTTCTCCATTTACCTAAACTCCCCGCTTTAGAAATATATCACCAGTAACAGCACAATATTGCCTTTCTCAATATACAAGTCATAACTGTTTAACAGAGTTTCAGTAACTTATATTGCATAACTACTCACCAAGCTACAACTTACAACAAAAAAAGCTTATTGTTAATCACATAGGCGAAACCTATTGCATTTACCAATGCTTGTTACTTTAGGTGCTGTTAGTGATTAACAATTGTTTGCCAGGTGGAGGCAAGGACTACTAATTTAGCCTTGTAAGCTGAGGACAGTGGTTTTTACAATTTATGTAGCAGCCAGGTTTCTATTGCACTTGTGGAGAAGGCGTGAACAATTTCAATAACTGAACTTAAATCTGAAACGGATTCTCCTCATCTTGCACAAGCACACTACGCATTTTATTTTTTTTAATTCATAAGTGTTAGTGCACAGCCTAAACAGAATCATTATGTATTTTTTATTCTGTATGACACTGCACACTGTTGTGATGTACGCTATACTTGAACTGATTAGTTATTTCTGGAATTCATATCTAGATACAGAGCGTACTGCTCTCAATCTGTTCTTGTAATTGAGAAACAAACCACAAAAAATACACGCTGCAGCTTCATTATTTTTAGGTTCAGCCTACTAGACCGCGCAGCGGTCTGTTTGGGAAAGACCTATTGTAGGCATGTGGGGGCTTGTAGCCTGCCTGTTGCTTACACATTGGTTGATTTTACTGTTACTCATTTGCCTATTTCTTATTTGATGACTTGCCTTGTTCATCTTGTCCCTGCCCTGGAGCATTGCCAATTTACTTGTGGTCCTTCCAATGCTCACTTTTAGAAAAAAACTTTTTTCTTTTGTTGTAAGCACTCAAAAAGAGTGCATGTGTTTTCCAGCTGTTTCCCTAGTATGCTTTTCTTCCCTCCACCGTGCTCCATGTTGCTCTCTTGCCTTTGTGCTTCTTCTACAACCACCCCCCTCCGTGATGCGCTTTCCTTTGTATGCTTCTCCCCGCGTGCTGATTTCTCTCCCATGTGCTTCTCCCCCAGCTCCACATTTCTCACTTTCGCCAGTTTGCTCTTCCCCACCCCTCACTTGCACCCTCCATGTTGCTTTCTACTTGCCTCCCCGTGGTTTTTATCTCCACCTGCGCCCCTAGTGTTGCTTTGCCCCTGCCCCCCCACTTTGCTTCCATCCCCACCGTGTTGCTTCCTGCCACCTGCTTTAAAAAGCATAAATAAAGTCAACCCAACTCAGACCGGTAAATAAAAGGAAAAAAAAAGGCATATGCCATTGATCTAATTTTGTCAGTACATCCCAAAAAGATGTATTGGTTAAGCCAACGCTTGTTTTTGTGCTACACCTCTAATATCAAGTCATAGTGGTAAGTACTTCTTGCTACCATATTCAAACACTTCGCTTATTTTCAACACCACCTTATCTGTAGGTGTACAATAATTACTAACCTATACCAACTTATACACTTATATTTTGGTTGAGGACCAATGTTATGCATTTTTTAAGCACAGGGGGATACGTTTGAAAGTTTGTAATTGTACACTTGTGACACCTTCTGTATACAGTTACAAACTACTACATTCATCAACGATTACTTAAACAGTGGCCTCCAATGCAGAGGGCAAAGCAAAATTTAAGAAGTTTCAGAGCATATATTATCAATCTGGATGTCAAAAAAACTATAGCATACAAAATAAAGATATTGAATCCCTCAAGGCTGCGTTCCATTATTGTTACAGAAAATTAAATTTTTCAGTGAGACTCATTTTATGAATGCTTAGAATACTACTTTAGCACACAGTGTAGATTAACTTCACTTGCACAGTTTGACCGGGATAGCACTAAAAACAGATTGTACAACGATCATCAAGAGAGAAAAAAACAATGTATCACGTGATATCCAGATTTTTTAAATGGACTGTGTGATTGTGTTTAGGGCAAAAACATTAATCAATTAACAAAACTGTCACACTGCATTTTCAAATATCAAATCCGGAAAAAAGGCAAAAATTAACAGCAACAAGGTAACTGAGAGACTGCAGTCTGTATTTATTGCACAAAATTCCCCAAAAATTGAGAATGATTATTACAATACAGTGCACATCTTGGAAAATATTTACAAAGCAAGTATAGAACAGCTATGTACATGTATCCAGCATTTTACACATAATGCCATCAGAATAATTTAAACAAAGCAAAAATAGATATAAAACATCTGCCACAGATGGAGGAAAAATATCGGTCATACATTTACTTGCATATTTTTTGTTTGATATCCCAATGTTTGCAGATTGCAAAACCAGGAAGCCCCCGACTGTATGCTCTAAAATGTTTTCTTTTTTGTCTGGCAATCAAGAAAGCAAATTTAGTAAATTGTAAATTAGCAACAGTACATGTGTTTACATGCTGACAAATTGTGAAAATGAAAATGTCAAAACTAATCTGTTAAAAAATACACTCTTTTTGCTATGTATTTGTAAAGGTGCGACTGCTATACATTTATTTACAGACACAGGATGCTTATGAAAAACACGTGTGTTGCAACAACAACCAATTATTTTGACAGTATGCATGATGATTCTAAACAATTCTGTGAATTTGATTGGCCACCTTGCACCGATGGGCAATCTAACAATGCGCTATTCCTCATATTACAGCGCAAAGATTTTCCTCGCATAAAAGAAACACGTGTCTTGTGTCCCTGTGCAGTGCAAAGTTCTTAAACTGCCCACCTATGAATGGATGTTTGCCTATGTGATTGAGTATATGTATCAGAATATTCGTTGTAGATCCATCCCCTTTATGTCTTCAAATAAACTAAATATCTGTGTTTGAAACTGACAGGAAGAGTAAGAAAGGTCATACATAGGAAGTCTATGAAGACACACAAATGGACAGTAATTATTTTAAAACACGTCTAGAACTTTCAGAAACCATACATGAAAAGATGCAATATTTTTTTAACGATTTTATGTTTGTTCATGTTTGAGGGTATAAATATATGGGGCTACTTATCAAAGTGTGCATTACCAACAATACAGAAGAGTCTTTACTATAAAGGAGAGAAAAAATATATACAAAAGTCAAAACTGTATATTTAAGTGCTGCGTTACAAAAATAGTTGTCTTTTATATTTTAATACATGATTTCATTGTGAAGATGAGGTTTTGCTAATGAACTTGCAGAAAGAGTACACATGAATTTGAAAATGTAAAAGTAGTAATTGCTTTTAGTTTCTATAAATCCTAGATTTTCTTTTTGCAGAGACAGCGATACTGAAAGTGAAAACATAAGGAACAATGGTTTGGAAGATGATCACAGAAACAAGGAAATACAACATAAACAAAGATAATAGGGGAAACCTCTCACAATATAAATTGGTATGATAGAGAGAACACAATGTCCTCAGAGATGTGCTGGTGAGAAATAGCCTCAGACTTTATAAAGTCTATGGTAGTGCAACAGCCAGGTAATTCTGGCACTTACTATAAATGCATTATTGCTAGGTTGGACAAAGAAAACGCCTCTAAGAGCCCATCATGAGGCTACACATTGAAATGTATTTTTGAAAGAATGTATCATTTAGGTTTAAATTATGAATGAGAAAAGAGGTGCTGCACATGACTGTTTAAACCATCTAACACGTCCCTGTACATATCTTAGTTTACAATGGCTTTTGTATGCAATCAAGTAAGACGCAGAAGTTCTGGAAACATTTACACTAAGGAACATCTAGTTCGAGCTTGATGGCTGCAGGATATGTTTGTGCAATTTATTTTTCTATTAAAGGTTACAGTTACAATCCCCCCCATTTTTGTCTCAACATTGACTACTGACTGACAGTATCAGGAAAGGTGGATGTACTTAAGTAATATTGACGAATCAGAGGGAAACCATTTTACAGGTGAATGATGAGCAAATACTGTATTCATCCAGAATAGAGCAACTGAAATCTTATCTGATTTGCCAAAATGCCATAATATCCTCAACAACTGTATACATCATACAGCCATTATGCCAATTTAAATTAAAGTTGAAGTTGCTTTTCTACTTTGCAGGAAAATCTGCAGATTGCATTAAGATCAGGGAGCTTGCTACCCAATCATGGAAAGTTGGATCTTGTTTGTGTACCAAGATATTCACAGTGATGGGAGGAAAGATAAACCACACGGCTCTCATCATGTCGAAATTCAAATTTAAACACCACTCATTAACAAATCCTACAAACACGCATAAGCAACAAGTGTAGCCATATTGTTATTAACATTTTTCGAGTGCAGGGGGAGGATCAGAAATGGAACATACAAAGGCTTTAGAGCCCATAAACAAAGGGATCCACTGTGAATGGAAAATGTCATACCTGGGTCCGGCGTAAGAGAAATTACATGTAGTACTTATAATGAAAGCCAAGAATTTGTGTCAAAGCAAGAAAACTTTCAGGTTTGAGCATGCACTATTAAACAACAGAAATTATGCAGCACACGGTCATTACGTACACATGGATAGCTCAGTGGATAAGCTCTTATACAGGACTTTGGGATTCATGCTTTACTTAAAAATACTTCTGATGAGATGGACTGATGGTCATGCCTAGAACACTGAACGCTCACATGATTAGAGGAATTATATGTGCATAACTCTCCCAACCAGTAGGTAAACAGACATGAAAAGAAAGTGCATCACACATGGAGATGCTAATATCCATGTGTGATGCACTGGTCAACAAGATGACCAGGCAAGCTTGGTGGAAAGAAAACATATTTGAATTTGAACACAGCTTGTTCTAGCTTTTAGCTGTCCAGCCACACCACCTGATATGTGGTGGCAAGTCCTGCCTAATGTTAAAAATAAATGTAGCAGATTTTTGTTAAACAACATCACATGACTTTTGAATGATCAAGAGAGTTTGAATATTAAAGGTAGAGCTGAAGTCTAAATAGTGTCCAATCTGTTGTCCAGGCAATGAAAAGGATTACTAGAGGAGCCTTCCACTATTTATCCATATTTAATTGCCATGTAGTATATAAACGGTATACAGCATCAAGAAAATTCCCTCTTGATGCTTGTCAGCTTGCTTCTGAATGAGGAGCTGGATCTGAAAGGCAACGTTTGAACACACCAGTTTTAAAAAAGTTTGAAATCAGATCTGATTCATAGCACTTATAGATCATCTAAATTCCAGACCGTTAACAAGGAGTACTAAAGGAGCCTGAAACAAGATCCATTTGCTGCACCCCTACAGAAAAGGCATTCTATTATCTGTTTCATTGAGGAACTAAGCAACCTAAACTCCAGTTACTCCAGCTTACAATTTGACGTCCACCTGTCTCGCATGCTGCGCGGTCTAAATAAATAACAGGAGATAGATAATTTCTGTATGCTGCTTTTGGTACAGCAGATCCATCCAGTTTTCAAAGAAGAGAAATTTGAGAAATTCACGAAGGTCAACTAGAAACAAACATACAAAAAGAAGCACAATAAAACACTAGAGACAAGATGTCCAAATAGATTGAGGTAGTACAGACTGGTGACAACTTAATCCATCTGTTGACAGCAAACTACATTACCAAAGACATACTCCACATGGACGGTGTTTGTACACAATGCTTCTGGCAGCTCCTTGCCAAAGGGTTTGCACATCACATATAGTGACCAGGACAGAAATACCACACTTATTTCTTGCCGGTGAACACAAGACCTTGCTTGGAAAACATGGAAACTGCTTTACAATTTAGGAGCATTATGATTTTCATTTAAGGTATAATTGTGACATCAGTACACAAGGCTGTGAAATTCAACATAAAGCAATCATTTTGCAGCAACTCTTCAGAAAATACAAATCTATTTTCTCCAAGAAAGAATACAAATGGATTTGCTCTGAGACACTGACAATCAAGATACTTTTTAAAAATGTGATGGGTTGTGCTTATGAAATATTTAACAAAATTGCCAAGCTTTCAGTCTACTTTTGACCCTTTTGCCTTAAAATATATTTGTTTCCATTTTGCACACGAACTGTTCATTGATAGGCTGTCCTAGGTCATTTAGCAGCTGAAGGCATCAAACAAATTATTTTATGACAATACATAATTTAGTTTTAATCAGCAAAGTGTAAAATCCTATGTACAACAAACTTTTCATGCCCAAGAGAATTGTCCGGATGTCTGAAAAAAGCAACCTGTTGTGACCCTCCAACCTCCTAAACAAACAAAAAGGACAGTCACCTGCAGTGTTGAAATCAAATGTAAAAATTGTGCAGCTCGGAAAACGGATCACCATGAGCGTCTAGCTCCTCAATTCATATTTACTAGCAGGGGTTACATCAAGATACTACTAAAAATTATTGGATTTTTCAATAAACATTGCCCTACTAGCAAATATTAAAAGGCGGTCCAATAGCTCATTAACAGAGGGGTGTTTATCATTAGTTGAGTGGCGCCGGAGCCCAGAGGTGTGAGCGACAAGCCATACATGGCTGTATTTTAGTACGCTACTTGGGACATGGTGACAGTCTTCCTTGCTTGAATTGGGGTCCATGGCAGACACTGTCGTCCATATAGTACAATCATCAATATGATGCTTTGTCGAGGGATTTTTGTAAAATTATTTTCCAGATGTGCAAAAACATTTTTGTATGTACACGTGAATTTGCCAGTTAAAATCCTTCGGCTAAGGAGTTGAGTTCTGCAGGATTTGCATCATCTTCCTCATTTACCTTTCAACAAACACAGTCTATTTTTCTGCGGAGTGGCATTTAAAGTAGTATCTGAGCAACATATGGAGAGTGAGTGCTTGCAACAGCTGCTAATAATGGTAGGTCGTTGGATTCAATTCTAAAAAGCAAACATAACAAAAAATTATTGCTAGCCACATGATATGAAGTCAATATGCAATTTTAATACAATGATGACATTAAAAGGCGGTACATTCCCATTTCGTAGACAGTTCCCATGTTCTAAAATAGAAGTGTCTCCGAAAGTATATGAAAATTACGAGAGGAGTTTATGAACTTTTTTGTTAATGCAATCGAACTCTACTCACGGACGACCAACAAAAACTTTTTTTTTTTTTTAAACTATTTATTTCGGTCAACAGCAAAAAAAAGATATCATGTTACAGATATGCGTACATTCAGCCACATGACATGTCCCGTTAATCATGATTACACTCAATTATGCAATTATCCATAGTAGTCAAAGATAGTACAGGTTCACACTCTACATAGAACGGGAGGGTCTCCCACAAGAGAGCAGACATCAAATATGCTAACAATCTTCCATATGCATTGTTTAGCCCGCAAGTTACCACCCACTCATTTGTCTCATCGTCCTGTCTGGGTACAAAATAGGATACAGCACCTTGCAATTACACATCGTGTTCAGTTTTGCATCAATCATCACTCTGCATGGCATCTAAAAATTGCACTAGGGGTTCCCAAAAATCCCTCGGCCGAGAAGCCTGTGGTAATTTTTCTGCATATGTTTCCAGCTGTGTCTTACAATATATCATATCTACTAACCAATCTTCGTGTTTCGGTGCAGACTTGTTGCCCCATTTCATCGCTATACGTCTCTTCGCTAGCAACAGTGCTACTGCTAGGAACTTGCGCCTACGGGCCAATTTGATCTTATACATGCCCAATAGACATGAGTGAGGTGTATTGGGTATCGGTTCTGACAGCATGGTAGTAAGTGTGGTGGTTACCTCCGCCCAGTAGGCATGGAGTCGTGGGCATGACCAGGCCACATGGAGAAAGTCCGCCGAGAGAGCCCCGCATCTGTGGCATTTATCATCCTCCCGCAAACCATATTTATGAAGCTGCACGGGTGTGTAATATACTTGATGCAAAAACTTGAAATGTATTATTTTCAGGTTGCAATTGGATGTCAGTATCTGTAGCTGCATGCTGCATGCAGCTGTAATCCCAGCATTCTGCGGTGATGCTTTCTCCTAGTGTGTCCTCCCAACTTATTTTAGGTCTATTTTGAGCACGGAATTGTTCCCGCTGGGCAGCAGTATATAGTTTCGTGACTAGGCCATGTCGCGTTGGGGACACCAGCAGGGTCTGCAGCGTGTTGTGTGTCAATGGCTCGCCAGGAAACGTAGGGTATAAAGCTTTGAGTGCTGCGCGCAGTCTCATATATGCAAACGTTTTCAATGGAGTATGATTTGTGCACAAGGTAGCATCATTGTGCGAAATGAATGTCCCATGTGGGAAAACATCTCCCATTTTACGAAACCCCATTTCATTCAGCAGGTGTAACATTTTGGTTTCTTGCGTTACTGTGAGTTGTGGATGGTGGGACAGCGGAAGTGCCGGTGCATATGTGGGGAGCTTATGCGCTCGCTTTGCTAATGCATGCCAAGCTTTAGAAGTACAAGCCGCTGGGTGTATTCCCGTAGTCGGGGTATTACGTTGGGGGGATGAAACAAGTGCAATTAGTGGGGTGGGATGCGCATTGCCATGTTCCACCGCAATATGTGGAATATGTCCATGTGGATGTAGCCAATAGTGGGCATATTGTGCTTGTGCACAGCAATAGTAGAGTTGGTCAGGAGCCCCAAAACCTCCCTGAGTATATGGTCTAGTAAGTTCCCTCCAGCTAACTCGCGCGTGTTTTCCTGCCCATGTCAGTCGAAGCAGTGCTGTACGAAGTCTAGCAAATAGTACTTGTGGGATCCATATAGGTATGTTCATGAATAAATAAAGAAACCGTGGCAGCACCACCATTTTTTGTACAGCTATTCTATCGGCAAGGGGGAGGTGAATCCACCTGTCCACCTGTTCTTCTAGTCTGGTTATTGCTTTGCCATAATTCTCTCTCAGGACCAGATCTGGATCTCGGTGTATCCATACCCCTAGATATTTTATTGGGTCTGTTTGCCATTGTAACGGATGACAAACAAGAACTTGCTTCAAAAGTCTCTCCTCTGTTATCAACCTGTGGCAGAGTCATGAACAGCTTCAAAGAATGATGTTTAACCACACCCATGTGCATCTGGTCCCACCATAGAAGGCCCAGCGAGGGCTGTGCAACACTCTAGCACTCCGCCCACTAGCCATATGGGACTTTTCACATGAATAAACATTACTCCTTGGCAGTACTTCAGTTTAGACCTTTCTGAATGCCTTTCAATCAAAATAAAAACCAACTACCTAAAAAGTCAATTTATTATATTGGGTTTTAAGGATGAAAACAAGCAGCAGCTTCTTCCAGCTATTCCACTTTGCTATTTTTCGCACCCTAAAAGAATGACATTTTTTCATTTTAGGCTGTTTGAGGGGCCCATAACATCAGAGATCTAGTTGAAAAGCAACTCTTTTTTTATAACTTATTTTTTATTCATTTCCTACAATAAAAAACATAGCTGGCAAGCCTGAACAACAACTCGTGAACTCACCTGGGCACCCCTGGTGTTCCCTCAGAGAGGGGAGACTGTGAACCTGTCTTCCCAATCTTTTAGTATGGAGGAGGTCTACTTCTCTGACACAATCAACCACCAAATAGCCGGGTCCCAGCTATATGGAGGTACAGTATGGCTGCACCCAAGAAGAGATGCCCCTAACCTCCTTCCCCCTGCTTAGGAGTGTTAGTAATTGAGTTAATAATTGTGAACTGAAGTGAGTCTGTGGACTGAAGTGATCAAGACCAACAGGGAGACTGCAGACAAGGAGTGATTTTGAATACGAAGACTAGATTTTATAGGAAGATTGTTTTTACTTTTCTTTGGGCTTGTAGGAGGCCCAGGCAAACGGAGGGTGTCAGTGGATGGCTCATGAGCATTAAGTTCACATACCTTTGAGTGATGCAATGGTGAAGGGCCACCAACATTACCTACTTGATTTTGGGGAACGAGTTTAACTCCTTGGTCTCCAGAGGCCAACAAAGTACAGCGCATCAGATCCCCCTTTTCTGCCTTCCTCTCTCGTACTCTGGGTCATAGCCTGATGATTAGAAATAAGTCCTGGTCCCCAAAAAAACAGAATGCCAGTAGGCACCACCTATAACCACCTGAAATTAAGCAGTGGTCCCATGTTCACTGTGCCATTGTGATGGAGCAAGGTTTCAAAAGTGAAACTTGCTTGTATGCAATCCTCATAGTATTAATTTATTAAACTTGTACTGTCAAATACTAATACTTGCATTCACGAATACAAAAGGGACAGAAGCTTGCCTATGTGTTTTGCTAATGAATAACGCTTGTCCATAACTTAAAATGGCCGCTAAAGCGCGGGAACTTCTCTGCGCATGTCGCAACCTGATCACATGGTGTGACGTCTTTCTTTGCTTGGTGGGAAACTTCTGCTTCTGCGCAGTGTGTATTAAAATGGCCGCTTAATGTTCTCACATGCTTAAGCTTGCTCTCATGTCATTATTAAATTGTCGTTTTCTTAACGCTACTAATGCAGGGTAGTATTATGACTAAATGGGAATAGAGTTAGGGAAAGTGGGTATACAGTGAAACGTTTTATTTGTGATTTTAATATTTTCCTCTTGCACTTTTAGTAATTCGTAAACTTGGGCCTGGGTTGGTGTCTTGAAACTCGAGAGACAGAGGGTTCTGCGCATGTGTCCTGTCTGCCTGCCAAGTGAAGTCAACTTGGACGTCTCCCAAGGCCACGACCTATTGGCCGAAGATGATGTACCCAATGTTTCCGGCGGATAAAATGTTGCTCTTCTCCTGTAAAATGTATAACATTTGTCGTGAGAACGGGTGGGAAATAAAGTGAATGTATTAATTTGAAGGGGCGGGAACGTAAATACAATAGGCTTTACAATTTAGGCCAAAATTGACATGGTACGAGAATCCACCCCCTGTCCCTGCCCAATCAGAAGTAGTGGTCCCATATTTTAGCAACATTAAGGGGAGGTACATGGGCGTAGAAGGGTATAATAGTATATAGCATTAGTTAATTAGTCAGAGCATGCGTTCACGAAGAACAGGCGTCCATACTGCCAGAGTGCTCTTAACTCCAGACTGCCCAGCTGATCGGTTGCTGACTGAATTCCTGTCCGGAAGAGGTCCTGAGGAGGGGGCGGCGGAGTCCATTAGACGGGAGAATCGAGGAGAAATCGAGTGCCAGAGAGGGGAACGGCGCAGGCGTCGTTGTAGAGAGGTCACCAATCCTGTCCTGATCCTGAAGGAGGTCTTTGCTCTTCATCCTTCCAGGGTCCTATCTTTTTCAACTCCTTGGCTAAGGGGCTTGGTTCTCGTATTTAGGTAACTATACTGCAACCTTTAGTTGCGCTGCTGTTTCTATCCTCTCTTATTTCCTTAAACACTGTCATTTATTAGAAAATTCGTTCCTATGCTTCCTCTTGGGTATTCTGATCAAATACCGTGTTTTTCTGTATTTTACTCTGCAAAATCTTTAGATAAACATTTTAAAACTTCCTGACTCAGTGATTATTTCAGGATTATGTATTATAGTGAATGTCACTCATTTTAAATTTCCCAATTAGCAAAGGATCCATTGGTAAGTTATTACTCTTCAATCAGAAGGTAATTGGTAGCAGGGATTTTTGATAAAAGAGTACATCTGACACCCAGCGTAAGCATTAGTATAGTGTGAATGTATGGGCCCAAGTGAGTATATGGTGTATGAATGCTGATGGCTAATATTGTGCTGGATCAGTTTTCTGTTAAGCAGAGGACGGTTGTTGTTACTTTTTGTTAATTGGGTAATGAGAATTTTATTTGTATTTTTATGAACTAACATCCGTTTATTTTTGAGTTTTGTTTTATGTTGTCTAGAAATCCCCGGGGAAAAGAATAGTGGGTGGCAAGTGGAAGCCATACTGCAGTGAGGTTATCTGTCAGGCAGAAATAGTACTGAGAAGTTAAGCAGGACTTCAAGTACTTGTTAGGGACTCTATGCGTGTGAGTAAATAGCAAAAAGGGTACGCTGATAAAAATGTGATGTTATATCACCTGGAGAAGTAACAGGTACTTCTGGAGCTTGTGTGAAGAGTAGACGGAAGTGTTTTACTCGTAGTGTATGTATTAGTAAACGGAAAGGTTTTACTAAGTGTGGAAGAAACTATCTTTTTCGAAATTAGTGGAAACTGGCACGATAGCGAATGTTTTATGTTGTTACTGAAATTTAATTAAGATTTATAGAGAAAATAAGTTTGCGTAATTTTGTAAAGGGAGGGTCAGTTGCCGGAGAGGGAGCTGATGTCACAAAACGCCGCGCTGTGATAGGTTGAAACAGCAGGTGTGGAAAAACCCTTGTAAAGGAGGGGTCAGTAGTCAGGAGTAGTGCTGACGTCACAGGTGCCGCGCTGGGATTGGTTAAACCAGCGAGAACAGAAAAAGAGCAGATTGTAAAGGAGGGGTCGACAGGGAAACGTCACCAAAAGGCCGCGCAAGGATTGGCTCGGAAATAAAAGTTAGCAGACATTTGATTGGTTGAGATTTTAGAAGCTAAATTCTTAGTGGATAAGGATTTGCATGTTAAAACGCGATCCGACTTTAATAGGAAATCGTCCAGATAGGAGATTCCTAGGTTTTGCAGAATATAATTTTATACACAGAAGATTAGATAGAATGTACGGAGAAAAGAGAAAAATGTCATTCTTATAAAAGATTAAGAATTATTTTAAAAAGGACAAACCAATCAAAACTAGAGAAGGAATTATTATTCCACCAGCTAAAACGCCAGCATCATACATGATGATGGAGAGAGGTTATCATACTTGTGTATGGATGGAGAATTGGATAGAATACACTAAAAATGATGGAGTATTAGCATTTCCCGAGAATGGTACCTTCAATGGGCGAATTCTTCAAAACTTGAGATTGAGGATGAATGATTTAGAACCCAGACCTAGATTAACCCAGTATGAAGCCCTAGAAGAATGGGAAACCGAGGCATTTGAACGGGATAGATCTAGAAGTAATAAGAGTTACCCAGGATTTTACCCCAGATATTTACGTGAGTCAAGAGAGGGTCAGATGAAACAATGGAGAAGGGCAATGATTACAGAGGGATTGTATCCATTATTCACAGAAGGAGAAAAATCAGGAGGAAAATGTACAGAAAAGACAAAACATTTAATAAGAAATGAGGATTCAGAAGACAAATTTATGGAAGAAATGTTAAGAAATCCACCACCATATCAGGAAGGGACAAGTGGATGTCCTCCTAGTGCACCACCACAAACTCCAATGGTACCAAAGGTAATGCATGAATTCACCCCGACTAGAATACTTCATGATAAAGAAAAGGAAGCTTTAGAAAAGACTAGAGCAGAATTAGTGCGGAAAATAACTCAGATAAAAGTACATCCTGATTCATTGACTATTCCCGTAACAATTGGTCCAGTAGTTCCATTATATGGTACTCAAGGAAATTGTCCTCCATTGATACCTGTACCGACTCCTATGAATACTCCTGTGAGTAACACGAAACATGAAGCTCCAGTTATAATTGAGGATCAATTTAGTGACTGTGAATCCACCATATCACTCATGGATTTACCTATTCGAGGTTCTGTAAATAATACTCCAAGAAGAGATGTACCTGGAGGTTCAAAAGATGTAAGTTTAGTAACTTCATCAGGAGCAAAAAGTGCTACCATAGTAACACCTGAAGACCTAGAAAGATGGGTACAAGGGTCAGTTAAACAGTGCGCACCTCCAAAAGTACTGGATATCCATAAATTAAAAGTTGAATTAGAAGAAATAATAGCAGGAAATGTAGGAGTAGAACGCTTGAATACCTATGATGAAGAAGAATTATTGTTTCTGTGCAGAAGTATTACCAGAAATGTGAGGGTATTTCATGAAAAATTGTCCAATCTAGCACTACAGATGGGAATTGAAATAGGGAGATCAAAAGTACTACAGAAACCCTATAGAGCAGAATTTTCAGACAAAGATTTAGAAAATATGAATGCATCTGGAAGAAGATTGCAAATAAGAGAATTAATGTTAGTTTTACAAAAATGGGGAGATCTAGATAAATGGAAATCTAGGTGGGCCAAGAAAAAGGAAGAAGCACGAACAAGTAGAACAGCATCTGAATATGTAATGAAGGAAGCAGGAAAAGAAGATCAAATGTATCCAATGCGAGAAGTTGCAGGAGGAGGATATGTACATGACCCATGGAGCAGACAGGATATTTTATCATTTACGAATGATTTTCCAAAGCTGAGGGAAAAGCCAATTGAATGGTACAAGCAGGTTGAAAGGTTTGTGAAGGTGTCAAAGGTATTGTTGAAGGATTTGGATGGTCTGTTTGACATAGTGGTAGCTGCCGATTTATGGACAGATTGTAAGATCACAGTAGATTGGCCTAGTGATGAGTATCGCAGAGATCAAAAGACAGGTGCCCCGTCAAGTGATGTGATGAAAAAGTATCAGCAGGTGATAACATACCTGAAAGGGAAAATACCTCCGAAAGAAACAGATTGGGTGAAAATAGATCGAACTACCCAAGAAGCCAGTGAAACAGTACATTCTTACTATGAGCGTTTATTACAGGTGTTTAAACAGTATAGTGGATTTGAGGACATTGGAGATAAAAACATGAGTCAGTTTGTGTATCGGTTTGTTTACGGATTGAAGCCAGAGATTTGCCAGATGATTAAACAACACATGCTGTGCTGGCAAGGGAAACCTATTGACGAGATTCTGAAATATGCGAAATATTGTGGAGACGATATTGAGGATAGACATAAGAAATTGCAGGAGAAAGTGATGTGGGCACAGGTGAAAATGGCAGAGAAGCAGGGAATTAATTTGGAAAATCCGAGCGAAAATCAAGGAAAAGAGTCGGGAACGAGTGGTGATACTGGGAATGGTGGAAAATTTAGAGGACGAATGAGTAGAGAAGAAGCTAAAAAGAAATTTCCTTGTCATGGATGTGGAAAATTGGGGCATTGGAAGGACGAGTGTAAAATGATTCGAAATAATAATGGCCCAAATCAAAACTTAAATCAACAAACGCAGAATGACTCACAGCAGGTTGTAAATCCCCAGAGTCAGTTGCCACCTCCACCTGTTCAGGGTAATGTAAGCAGAGCAAAACATGGTACAGACATCGGATACCCAGGAGGAAGTGGTAAGAATGATTATATGACATCACAATTTCTTTTGCAGGAAAATTTCAGTGAAAACTACTCGTGACGGTGCCTGGAAGAAGGAGTGCGTACTTGGCGCATCCTTACAGGTAGATCAGTCTGGTCTATATGTTGAAGGAAATGTGAAAGGTAATGATATTACTTTCCTTTTGGACACTGGTGCTACCAGGTCTACTGTGAGATCAGCAGACATCCCAGACCTTCCTCTCTCTGGTGAAGATATCCAAGTAGTAGGGGTAGCTAATCAAAGAATTAGAACACCTCTTACCGAACCAATGGAAGTTAAAATTGGAAACTTCAGAGAAATGCACCAATTTGTAGTGTGCGATTCTAGCCCCGTGAACTTATTAGGTAGGGATTTGCTGTGCAAGATGAATTGTACAATTTTCTGCACACCGGATGGTGTGGCAGTTCAAACACCAGATGAAGACCATGTATATAAAATTATGGTTGCAAAACAAGGGACAGAAATAGATGAAATGTTTTCGTTGATAACAAAAGACGAGTTGCCAGAAGAATTAAAAGGTACAGTAAACCAAATAGTATGGGATTTCACTGGAAAAGAAGCAGGACTTATGGCAAAAATAGATCCAGTCCAAATTACTGTAAAAGAAGGTGCGATTTTCCCAAATACTAAAGAATACAAAATGAGTGCAGAAGTAAAAGCAGGCGTAATTGAAGAAATAAATCGAATGGTAAAACAAAACATTCTAAAAGAAGTAATGAGTAGCCCATGCAATTCACCAATCATGGGACTTAAGAAACCTAGTGGAAAATATAGGATTGTTCAGGACCTGAGGAAGATAAATAAGATTGTAGAACCATGTTGTCCTATAGTACCAAATCCTGCAGTAATACTGTACCAGATTCCTTGGAATGCAGGATGGCTCACAGTAATTGACTTATGTCAAGCATTTTTCTCAATACCACTACATCCAGACAGCCAGTATCTTTTCTCATTTAAATTTGAGAATAAAGTATTGTATAGGGGCTCTATCCACGACTATGTGACGCCTGGGCTCCTCACATAATCTGTGTGCTATACCGGGTCAACTAGCAGGCCTGTGCAGCTCAACCACGACAGACGTTGGAACCAAGTTACACACACCTTAGGATATAGATGTTATACAACTACTGCTGATGGATATTGCTGGCCGAGCATGTGGGAAGGGTGGGGAGGGAGGGGAGGGCGGGGAATAATTTTTGGTAGGATGATATAAATGTATTGAATAATAATAGCTTTGACAAATTATTATCTGCTTAGCTAAACTCCTGATGTAGGTGAGAACTCTGAGAATGTTCTGTAATGTCATACTGTCAGAGATTTACTTCAATGTTTCTGGATCACTGTGTTGCTGTGCGGGGACACACGTGGTTGTTTGTCGTTGTTGAGGTATGCTATATTACACTGGTTGTACACGTTCGACACTATGCCATGTACTTATGTATCCTCCCATTACTCTACGCTGTCTGGCTCGCTGTTTTTTGTAAAATGAATAAAAACTTTAAAAAAAAAAAAAAAAAAATTGAGAATAAAGTCTATGTGTGGAATTGGGTTCCTCAAGGGTACACAGAAAGTCCTTCCATCTTTAACCAGATATTGAAAAAGTGCCTTGAAAAACTAGTGATGCCAGGAAGCTCAGTTTTAGTCCAATATATCGACGACTTATTAGTAGCGTCGACCACCAGAGAAGACTGTGTTGTTGATTCCATAGCATTGTTAAATCTTTTGGCTGAGGAAGGGCATAAAGTCTCACCTGAAAAGTTACAGTTTTGCAGGACAGCAGTAAAATATCTGGGACATCAAATTGAGAGGGGAAAAAGAAGAATAACCTCTGAGAGAGTAGAATTAATAAAAAGAATGCAAATGCCTGTAACCCAAAGACAAGTACGAATGTTTCTAGGAATAGTGGGATACTGTCGACAATGGATAGCAAATTTTTCCATGTTAGCTAAGCCCTTAATTAACATGACCAAAAAGAAAGCAAAGGACCCTGTTGAGTGGGAGGATGAAAGTGTAGAAGCTTTTGTAAAATTGAGGAAAGCACTTTGTTCAGCACCTGCCTTAGGCATGCCTGATTACAAAAGAGAATTTGCATTATTCTGTCAAGAGAGAGAAAATTGTGCACTTTCTGTCCTAACTCAGAGACATGGACTAGACAGACGTCCTATAGCATATTTCTCTGCTACATTGGACCCAGTAGCAGCAGCGTTGCCAGGATGCTTAAAAGCAGTAGCAGCAACTTGTTTGAGTATTGAACAAAGCGAGTCAATTGTGATGGGACACCCTGTAAAAGTGTATGTTCCACATGCAGTTGTGATTCTGTTGACCAGAACCCGAACTCAGTATCTTACTCCTAGTCGGCTGACTAAATATGAGAGAATAATAATGGGTGCTGAAAATGTGACCATGGTAAGGTGTACGATAATAAATCCCGCAACCTTACTGCCAGACCAATATCACTAAACAAATAAAGATGACGAAGAAGATGAACATGATTGTGTACAGATTACAGAATTATGTACAAAACCACGCCCAGACATTGAGGAACAGCCTCTTAAAAAGCCAGACAGGGAGCTATTTGTTGATGGATCATGTCAAAGACATGAAGATGGTAAACTAACTGCAGCATATGCAGTATGTGAATTAACTGGAATAGTCGAAGCATCATATTTACCAGGAGTAAAATCTGCACAAGTAGCTGAATTGATTGCTTTGATAAAAGCTTGCAAAATTGGGAGGAATCAGAGAGTAACTATATTTACTGATAGTCAATATGGTTATGGGGTTGTGCACGATTTTGGCCAACTATGGATGCAGAGGGATTTCATGACTTCTTCAGGATCCCCCATTAAAAATGGACAATTTGTAAGGGAATTGCTAGAAGCAATACAATCACCAAAAGAATTGGCTGTGGTGAAATGTGCCGCACACCAGTCAGGAGATGACTGGGTGGTAGTCGGCAACAGATATGCCGATCTGGTGGGCCAATATTGTGCCAAAACAAGAATGTCAGTAAATAAGAGGGTGGAAAGAATGGGAATCAGCTGCCAACTTATGCTGTATATGCCACCAGAAACTTGGAATGAGGTTAAGAAATTACAAGATGAGGTTGATGAAAGTGAGAAGAATTTATGGATCAAAGTGGGTTGCTCCCAAAGAGGAGATGATGAAGTGTGGATCAGTTCAGATGGCAGACCAGTCAGGCCAGACTGTTTACTCTCACAAATGGCTAGAATGCATCATGGAGACACACACATAGGGAGAGATGCAATGATAAGGCTGTTCAGACAAAATTGGTACAATCCCAAATTCAGAGCTGTTGCAGAGAGTCTTTGCCAGAGATGTCTAACTTGCCAAATGCACAATCCAGGCAGGAAAACGATAATTGGGTTTGGAAAGATTGGAAAGGCAGAAGGCCCATTTATAAGACTCCAGTTTGACTTCATACAGTTACCACCATGTAGAGGGCTGAAATACGTACTAGTAATAGTGTGTCTGTTTTCAAAGTGGGTGGAGGCTTATCCAACTAGGAGAAATGACAGCATTACAGTTGCAAAACTGTTACTACGAGAGCTCATACCTAGATTTGGTTTCCCAGGATCTTTGGAATCAGATAGAGGAAAACATTTTAACAGCGAAGTGATCCAGATAATCTGTGAAGCATTCCAAATCAAACAAACTGCACTGTGCATATCGCCCAGAGGCTTCTGGAGTGGTTGAACAATTGAATGGCACTATAAAGTCAAGATTGGGAAAAATGTGTGCATCAACATCATTAGAGTGGCCAGACGCATTGCCACTTGTCCTGATGGGAATAAGAAGCATACCTGACAGAACGACAGGATTGAGCAGACATGAAATTATGATGGGAAGAGCAATGAGACAAACACATGTTCCCACAAACAAATTAGTAAATATATCTGATGATATGGTTTTGGATTATTGCAAAGGATTGGCTGACCTTGTGCGTTCTGTCTCTCATCAGGTTGGAGAAGACGAAGTTTCCAGGCAGCCTGAATTAGAACATGATCTGAATCCTGGTGATTGGGTGGTAGTGAAGAATCACACCAGAGAAACGTGTCTATCACCCAGGTGGAGCAGACCTTGTCAAGTAATATTGACCACCAATACAGCAGTGAAGTGTGCAAGATTTCCTAATTGGATTCACGTAAGCAACACAAAGAGAGTACCAGAACCTAAAGAAGAGAATCTACAGACAACGCCAGTCACTGAAGAAGCTGAAGGTTGCCCAGCTGAGGAATCTCAAGCTCGAGGTTCGAGAGAAGCCGACAGAGAACAACCGAGCACAAGTCAGGATTGGATACCAGTGGTAGAAGTGCCTGAAGTATACCACAGAACGAGAAATCAAACTAAATTGGAAGAAATTAAAGAAGATCAGATAGGTGAAGAAGAAACAGTTTGGGATCAAGAAGACAAGACAGTAAAAGATCCTGAACTAAATCAGATAGGGAAAGAAAATTGGACTCAAAACAGTGAAGATTTAATAAACTTTGAAGAGGGTCAGACAGGTCTAGAAGAAGCAGGTCAGGCTGCAGAAGTTCACAGTGCAATAAGCCCTGATCAGAAGCAGTTAGATCAAGAAAAGTACATAGAAGAAGAAGATAACGTTGAAAAACATGAACTTGAAGAAATAAACAAAGAACAAAGTCAACTGTTGGAAACTCACAGTGGTGCTGTTACAGAGAAACCAATCAGACCTGAAAAAGAACAAACAAAAGATGTAGTAAACAAAGAAAATAAAGAAGTACAAAGCAGTGAAAATAACGAGACCACTGGAGACGAAAACAGAGAAACAGTGCCAACAAAGAAAACAAGAAAAGGAGATCATTGGCCAAGTGTCATCAAAAGAGTAAAATATCACATAACAACGAGAAGTGAAGATCCAGAACAAGTACCTGAAGTGACAAGTCAAACTGAACAAGAGAAAAAGTCAGGAAAAAGAAAAAGTAAAAGACTGAGACTTGTGAATAACAAATTCAAGGGTCCTGACTGGACTTATATTATTCTTGAAGATTTTGAAAGCTCAGAGTCAAGTGACAGTGGTGGTGAAGGAACAAGTGCAGAACTTACATACGAAGAAGAAACAAGACCACCTTGACTAAAAAAAAGAATCCTCTGAAGAAAAGAAGAAGAGATAAGAAGAGCAATCTTCCTTGTCGAAAAATGCCTGATAATAGAGTTACTGGGAGAACAAAACGAAATTGTTGTAGAAGATGCTGTGCTATCTGCATCTGTAGTCTAGTATTAGTGCTTATAGTATGGCTAGTACTGATTGTAGCAGTTCCTTACCTTATGATAATAGATAAGAAGATTAATAACGAAACTAAAGGGAGGACAGCAAACATGAAGGGTAATAGAGTAGAACTAATGGCAGAAGATGAGGTAGAAATTCATCATGAAGTAGCTGACAACGACACTAGTTTAAATGTTTTCACAAAGTTATTGTTTCAGTATGTAGACACAATGGAAGTTAGTAATTGTTATGTCTGTATGAAGTTACCTGAATCAGTAGCGGAAGGATTAACATACCATCATTTACCACTGACATATGGCATCTCATGTAGTGTATTAACAAGTTTATTTTATAGAACAGGTAGACTACAGTATTATTATTCAAACTTAGATGTGATATTTTCTGAGGTTCCGATTCGCAAGAGTATGAACACCGTGCTTAGTAGTCAAGACGCACAGTTTATGGGAGAATTTTTCTTAACAATGAAATCAATAGACATAACACATGCACATAGACACAATCTAACATGTTCTTTATTAGAAGAAGAGAAAATATTTTTGAATTTAGTAGAAGATAGAGGACAAGATTTTCAAAAGAAAGCTTCAGAGCATAAGACTCAGTTACCACCTTGGGCAGAAAAAGAAGGGAGTTACACACCTGGCAAAGCTCAAGCTGCTATGGCTCTGGATTTCGAAAAGAAAGGGAAAATTTGTCTACATAGATTAAGAACTGACTATAACAATATTTTCATCGGTACCAGTGAATGTGAACACAATTTTTAATTCTGGGAGGTTGGGGACTCAAAGGAGGAACAGATTCAGTTTTTCCTGGAATCTATTATGTATGCGGGAATAAGGCTTACTTTAGGCTTCCTGCACGATGGTATGGAAGTTGTTATTTTGGAATAGTTTTTCCAAAAATATACCATGTAAAAAAGAAACACTGGGAGCAATGAAAACAATGGCGAATTAATACGTAGTAAAAGAGCTAGTTTTTCTGAAATAGTAGGTGATATATTTGGTGCATCTTCAGTGGGAATTATTCTGAACTCAAGGAAAATATGCAAATTGTCTACAGTGGTTGATCGTTTATCAACGGATACTGCTGGAGGTTTTCTAATGATTAATACAGAAATGGTTGCGATAAGATCTATGGTGATGCAAAATCGACTTGCCCTTGACATTCTATTGGCAAAAGAGGGAGGAATCTGTAAATTATTGAAGACGAAACATTGTTGCACTTATATTCCTGATAAGAGTGCAGAAATTGGAACGTATATTCAGAACATAACTAAACTTGAGAAGGAACTTAAACCACTGGAAGTCGATAGTGTATGGGAAAGATTGACAAATAGTATCTCGTCAATTGGAACCTGGTTTGCTAATGTAGGAAAAGGACTTATAGGTCAAATATTAGTACCCTTAGCATGGATAGCAATAATAATTTTAGCAATAACAATATGGTGCAAATGCTGTAGAAAGAATGAAACGTATAAAGTGACAGAAAAAGGAAAGAGAAAGAGGGATGAAATCGAATTAGAAGAATGGAGAAGTGATTTATACAAGAAATTGAAAGGAGACTGTAAGAATAGAAAAAGTAAAGATGAGAATGAAACGATTTGCTAGAAGTTGGCAACTGATTGAGGGTAGTGTTTTTGATGGCTCAGAAACGCCATCAGAGAGGGGATTGATGGAGCAAGGTTTCAAAAGTGAAACTTGCTTGTATGCAATCCTCCTCATAGTATTAATTTATTAAACTTGTACTGTCAAATACTAATACTTGCATTCACGAATACAAAAGGGACAGAAGCTTGCCTATGTGTTTTACTAATGAATAACGCTTGTCCATAACTTAAAATGGCCGCTAAAGCGCGGGAACTTCTCTGCGCATGTCGCAACCTGATCACATGGTGTGACGTCTTTCTTTGCTTGGTGGGAAACTTCTGCGCAGTGTGTATTAAAATGGCCGCTTAATGTTCTCACATGCTTAAGCTTGCTCTCATGTCATTATTAAATTGTCGTTTTCTTAACGCTACTAATGCAGGGTAGTATTATGATTAAATGGGAATAGAGTTAGGGAAAGTGGGTATACAGTGAAACGTTTTATTTGTGATTTTAATATTTTCCTCTTGCACTTTTAGTAATTCGTAAACTTGGGCCTGGGTTGGTGTCTTGAAACTCGAGAGACAGAGGGTTCTGCGCATGTGTCCTGTCTGCCTGCCAAGTGAAGTCAACTTGGACGTCTCCCAAGGCCACGACCTATTGGCCGAAGATGATGTACCCAATGTTTCCGGCGGATAAAATGTTGCTCTTCTCCTGTAAAATGTATAACATATGTCGTGAGAACGGGTGGGAAATAAAGTGAATGTATTAATTTGAAGGGGCGGGAACGTAAATACAATAGGCTTTACAATTTAGGCCAAAATTGACATGGTACGAGAATCCACCCCCTGTCCCTGCCCAATCAGAAGTAGTGGTCCCATATTTTAGCAACATTAAGGGGAGGTACATGGGCGTAGAAGGGTATAATAGTATATAGCATTAGTTAATTAGTCAGAGCATGCGTTCACGAAGAACAGGCGTCCATACTGCCAGAGCGCTCTTAACTCCAGACTGCCCAGCTGATCGGTTGCTGACTGAATTCCTGTCCGGAAGAGGTCCTGAGGAGGGGGCGGCGGAGTCCATTAGACGAGAGAATCGAGGAGAAATCGAGTGCCAGAGAGGGGAACGGCGCAGGCGTCGTTGTAGAGAGGTCACCAATCCTGTCCTGATCCTGAAGGAGGTCTTTGCTCTTCATCCTTCCAGGGTCCTATCTTTTTCAACTCCTTGGCTAAGGGGCTTGGTTCTCGTATTTAGGTAACTATACTGCAACCTTTAGTTGCGCTGCTGTTTCTATCCTCTCTTATTTCCTTAAACACTGTCATTTATTAGAAAATTCGTTCCTATGCTTCCTCTTGGGTATTCTGATCAAATACCGTGTTTTTCTGTATTTTACTCTGCAAAATCTTTAGATAAACATTTTAAAACTTCCTGACTCAGTGATTATTTCAGGATTATGTATTATAGTGAATGTCACTCATTTTAAATTTCCCAATTAGCAAAGGATCCATTGGTAAGTTATTACTCTTCAATCAGAAGGTAATTGGTAGCAGGGATTTTTGATAAAAGAGTACATCTGACACCCAGCGTAAGCATTAGTATAGTGTGAATGTATGGGCCCAAGTGAGTATATGGTGTATGAATGCTGATGGCTAATATTGCGCTGGATCAATTGAACTGTGCTATAGCTTTACACTACTGACAAGGCCCATATATGTGTAGCATGTGCTCCTATTCAGAGGGGACGTAGCCTGTCAGTTTGGGCTGGATGCTTCCTTTTGTAGCAGAACCAAAGCCGATTTGCATATGTCTGGTTCGGTCTAAGTTGTTCAATGGCCGGAAAAAAAAGAAACGAGGGCCTAGGATGTGTTCCAAAGTAATAGATTAATTTAAGCATTCCACCCATCACTTTTTTGTGTTTCTCGGTCCATCTGGATAACTATTCAGATATTTCAGACCAGTGCAGTCTCGAGGTAGACACTGGACAAGGAACTATTTGTTATACAAATGATGCAGTCTTCTTGGGAGGACAGGGGGTGATCATCTCGCACAAGCAGATGTTTTAAGAAAAAAGATTTATAATCTCAAAGATGTGTAACAGGCCATAAGTGCAAACAAAAGAATACACACTAGACAGCAGCAGAACCATGAGGAACAGAGAAAAATCGGTTGCCCACCTCCCATTCACTTACAGAGCAATGACACAAACCAGGGGATTTGAACTTGAGGTAGGTAGCATAGATACATGATTAAGCAAATCTTATTCTACTACTTGTTGACAGGACACCCTCAATTTGGGAACAGAAGAAATATGAACACATTCTTTTGGGGATATCAGCATGGGTTACTTCACAGTGACAGGCTTTACCATCCTCAAGCAAGGGCTGTGAAACACTCTAATCTTAAAGAACATTGTTCCCCTTAACTGACAGGTCTTGGATGTATCAACTTTTAAATTAAGGCTGAGTGAAGTCAACTGTGCATGCTTTCCCTCTTTTGAACAAGTGTCTTGGGATGGGGTCACTGACATTTTGTAATTTCCCTCAGAGCATAAGGCATTTCCTGTCAGGAGCCCTTAGCCCATGAGATCTCACAAAACCTCTATATAAAGAGTCAAGGATGCAAGTCATTGTTTCATAACATAACATCTCAACAATAGCATCAGACACACTGGGCATTACTCTTCACCCACAGATGGAGTCACAGGAGGACTTTCAACTTCTAAGGCCCATGGCAAAAAGGCTCCCCCTTCACAATTACATTTTACATTCTTAAAATTTTCCGATTGAGACTTGGCTCTTTGAGATCTATGACCCACTAGCCACTTACACCACTGTGAGAGAAGCAGACTCTTACGCATAAATGTGCTGTAGAGGTTTTGTCAATTGTCCCCTCATAAAATGCCACTGCAGTAACATATGCTATGTCCATATGAATAAAGGTCTCTCTCCCTCCCTCTTTCTACTATTTTCTTTCACTCTCATCAGTTAAGCAGGTATCAAAGAGGTTCTCTGTAATCAAACAAGTAGAGTGATATACCCGGAGCATTTGTTGTTGATACACTTTTACATGGAGTCGCTGAGGATCTCCCAAAAATATTACAAAGGAAGACATACCCCAACACCTTGCTCAATTCTTCCACACGGACTCGCGCCTGTCCCTTTAGGTATTCTGAGAGCATCCTGCTTTTGAAATACAACTCCTGCAGTCGATCTTCAAGGTGCATGATGCACTGAAGGGAAACAAAAAAAAGCGTAATGAAATTACTTAATATTGCACCAGCGTATATGGCTTGTTATGACCCACAGAAACAGATTTGCAGGGGATGCGAAGGTCATGATAGTAGGGAATCTGCCCTCGCCTCGCTACAATGTAAGTTTAGTTCCAAACTACTGAAAAAAATGTACATCCACAACAGCCTATACACCATTGGCTTGCATTGTACAGGGGCTATAAGGGTAAATCAAATTGAAAACTCATTTTATTATGTTTACTCTCCACCTCCTAGCTCACATCAGTGATACAAAAACTCACTTCAGGCTTTAAATATTTACTTTCTGCTCAGTTAATCTAAAACACAACTGTTTACTTTCTCAATGTATTGCATTGTGTTACTTTATGAATCATAAAACGTAATGCATCTTAGCCGGAAGGAAAATTTATATTTTAGAAAAAAAAAGGTAGGTACATCAAATAAATATGTGCTTATTGGGATATTGATCACAATACATAACTCTCAGCCTGCTGCTTCAAGCTGTGTTCTGCAAGTCAAGCAACAGAGAATTACCCTCCGTGTCAGTGCCACACATACCAGAATTGCAGTCCACATTTCACTTGCGCATCCATGCATAAATAAGTATACTATACATATTTACACATGCACAGATAGAGATGAACAGCTGATTTATTACTCATCATGACTAACACCAAACTCTGATCTGATATGAGGCAGAGATTAACAGACAGTGGGGGACAAGTGCATCAATCACAAATGGCAAGCCCGCATAACCTAGTGAGTTGATGGCTCACTACAGAGAGGCATGTTTGTTTAATCTGTAGGTCTCAGATATCAATGCCTGTAAGCATGATTAAGCCTTTCATTGATACATCATGCTGCTCTAAGTCTTGTAATAATACTATCCGTATTAGGTGTGTTAAAACAGCATAACCCATGGAAAGTACAGGAACCTGTTCTCTGCCAGATGATTATTTGAAAACAAAAATCCATAGGCCAGACTAGGATCCTCTGAATTACTTTGCGATTCAGTAGAAGTATAGGAATGCATACAGAAACCACTTTCCCAGGAAAGATTGGGAGGAAGGGTTTACATCAGTTAAATGAATATTGCATTCAATTCTATTATACCGATATGTAATTTCCTCCGAGTATTGTCCCAGGAAGGCTGTGGCAGCCGCAACCACAACCAAAATTAAATCAGGCTAAATTAGTTAGTATTTAAGAAGATAACATCGATATCTGAATAATAAGTGTACAAACAGAGCAAATTAATATCTAAGGAAATGGAGTAAGAACTTCTCTAGATTATCTATAATTTGTTTCCGTACAAAGGAGAGTAGAATTTGTATGGCCTTCATTATCTTTTAGGCATGAGGGGAAAATTCAGACTAAACGTCACGAGGATACTCTCGAACCAACAACATATTTCTCCACACTTACAAATAGGCACATATTATTTTTAGTATATAAACGGGGGTCACTGTTCCTTAAGAGGAGAGTTCAAAGTGGAGAAAGAAAAAGGAAAAGGTGTCCTGTGCTACTCTATGTGTGGGGACAGTGTGTCCTCATCATGATGCCCTCACACCCCCCGAAGGATGTCATGCTTCATCATTGGGCTTTTTGCTCCTCGTCGGGCCGGCGCTGCAATGCCCTACGGGTCCCCCGAAGTGTCTCTTTTTCGGAGATCTTTTGATGAAACGAGCCGTTAGGTGCGTGCGTGTGAGTGGAAGTGAGGTCTCAACTAGTGTGTTAAAAAATGACTGGAGGGAGAGTGGCTATTATTTATTAAAGTGGTCCCTCTGTCATTAGTAAAAGGTGTGTGGTGCTGCTAGTGGGATATTATGTCCCTCAGTAGCTAGATAGGAGTCCTTAGTGGGTGTCTCTAGTGGTCGACATGTTTCGCGCTATCTGTGGCCTCTGGAGGAGATCCAAAGCGCTTCTTCAGGACCAAGGTGAGTTTAAATAAAGTATCACTAGCGGCCTAAATTTTTCTGTGCCGCCAGGTTGATGGAAAGGAGTAGCGTCTCCCTTGTTTCTATAATTATGGCCTCATGAGATCAGTGAGGGCCGATGGGAAGGTTCTCCCATTCAGCTGTGCTGCTCCACCTGCATGCCTCTCTCTGTCTCCGCCGGAAAACTCCATATTTGGGAATTTAAAAAAACTTTCAATATTTAAGCATTTGTTTGGTGTATACCCGTTTTTGTATTTTTGTGTATTGTTTTGAGGTTCAAATCCTAGAAATTGCTTAGGCTGGGGGTCCCCAGCTTCCAATAGCAGCTCAGTGGAGTCCCGGATTCCAGTAAGGATTCAATGGGGATCCACAGGAGTTAAAAAGTTAAGAACTGAAGCTGCAATAAATGCAGTTCGGCGCTAAGAGGGGAACAGCAAGGCTTGAAACGTAATACATTCTTCACTTTCAATAATGACAGCATAAAAGACAAATGAAATGAGCCTTGCATTTCCTTTCTGACATCTACATATATAATACTAGAAAAAGGAGTGGGGGAGGGATTTGCTCGATAATCTTATGTGCACGCCATAGAGATTCAAACATTACCATATGGAACATTGGTTTCTGAAAAAGAATGTGAGACACAATGGCATTCTAAATATAATGTCAATGTGTCTTTAAAGGCCTGTTCCTTAGTTTCTTATTTTAAGTGTTTAATGTTTCAGACCTGACTTGTATGAGATTAAGGTCACTAGTCATCTGTAAAAATGCACTGCAAGTGCATAGATGTGAAATATTACCATGCAGACTATTTTAGCACACACTTTCTATGTCTTAACAGCGGAGACAACAGGTAGGGGATTCTCTACCGAGGACGAAGCCAGCTTTTTAATTTGAGACACTATAAACATTCTCACCCAAAACAGAACAAAAAGCATACAACTGGCAACATTAAAACACTCCTATGAAAAACAAGCTATAGCATTCTGGCCAATCATGCAGAACACAATTCAAATGGCTGTTAAGCAAACATGGAAAAGAAAGACTAGTGTTGTTATTTTGCTAATACAAACCATGGTGGACACAATTTTAATTAATAATTTTCCAGAAAAATACACAGCTAATACAGCATGCATTGTAGAATGGTTTTTGTATTATTACGAATAAGAGACCCCAAATGTATGTAATGAAGATACTGCAAATCATACTAGACTTTTTCTGCAGCCTCATGTTATATAATTATGGAACTGCTCAGTGGCTTTCAATACTCTGAATACATACCTTTGAGGGCACTATTTCAGATGCATTCCCTTCACAGTACCTAAATGTAAGCAATTGGATTCTGGTTGAGCGGGTTGAAAGCCTACTCAAGCAGCAACCACTATCCTTGTCAGGGCGCAGTCACAAAAAAAAAACAAATTAACCTGTGCTCGACCCTCTTGTAGCTTGGCACAGAGCAGTTAGGCTTAACTTAGAGGCAATGTGTAAAGCACTTATGCAGCATTTCAAACAGTAATAATGTCAAAACATGACCCTAGAAAAATCCCATATGAATTTGGAAAAAATGAGTACATTTTAATAAATGAAGCCAGACTAAAACAACAAAAATTTAATCAGTAGAATAGGAGAGAGGCAATTTTAAAGATTTAAGGGAAAATAGCGCCAAAAAGCACAAAGCGGCAACTGTGGTTATCTAGTCGTGCTGGGCCAGGAAAAAGTCACAAGTTCAGACCGACCGCGATGGAGCAGTGAGGAGGAAGACGCCGGACCGCTGGAAAGGACGGCTGAAACAAGGAGCAGCACAGGAGAAGAGAACGTGAGAGGGGCTGACGAGTTCACCGTATGCAGAGGGGACGACCAAGGGGAACAAGCTTGGAGAAGGCCCAGTTAGGCCCACTGAACAAGAGTACCTTAAATCATGGTTGCAAAGAGATGTCCCATGTCAAGGATGCGACACGCAGCAGGGAAGTAGGTCAGCAGTCCTTTTGGGAAGCAGTCCAACATAGTGGCAGTCCTTTTCAGCGCACAGCAGTCCTCCTTCCTGGCAGGGTCCACAGGTCCAGAAGTGTACTGAGGAGTTTGGGTCTGAGGTCCAATATTTATACTTGGTGCCCGCTTTTAAGTAGGAGAGAATTCTAGAAGTTTCCATACCCCCGAGATGCTTGGATTTTCCTGTCTACATGCCCTGGCCCCAGATTCACTGGGGTCACAAAAGCCCAGTGACAAACTCATTGTGAGTGCGCTCAGGCAGAGCTTTTGTGAGGCGGAAATGTGGTAGGTGACAGCGCCTCCCCCTCGTTAACTCAGAGTGGCCCATCCTGCCAACACCTAGCTTCCTTCTGTATCACTGTCTCGGAGCAATACACAAAGACCAACTAACAGTTACACCTACTCATGTGACCCAGGATCAGGCTGCAGGTACCAAATGGGTAGGACAAGATAATGCCAACTTTCTAAAAGTGGCATTTTCAAAATTATGATTTAAAATCAGACTTTGCAATTAAAGAGGGCTTTTAATTACAATTCTTTAGACACCAAACTCAACCGGTCTACCTGCTCCCCATTGGAAGTTATGACTTATTAAATGTAATACGGGAATCTAATGTTATGTTATAGGAGAGGTAGGCCTTGCAGTAGTGAAAAAACGAATTTAGGAGTTTTTCACTACTAGGACATGTAAAGCTTGAAAGTACATGTCCTACTTTTTAAATACACTGCACACTGCCTTCTTGGCTGTTCACGGTCAACCTAGGGGTGACTTGTATGTATTTAAAAAGGAAGGTTTGGGCCTTGCAAAAGGTTTACCTTGAAAGAAGCTGGGGCCTTGTCAGATCTCCCAGATCCAAGATGCACAGCCAACGAAAATGTTGTAAATTTTATAAATAAAGGGAATCTGTGTGATCTTAACACTGTGGCACATCAGTGAAAATGTGCTGTTTCAGAAATTGCATATTTTGAGTTAAGGAACTTGTTTAGTATTGGACTTGACCCTTTGTGTGGGTCATCCCAAGACTTTTTACATTCACCCTCCTGTTTTCTGAACCAGCTTTTGTTGGCTTTTAAGGCTCTGCACACTTTACCATTGCTAACCAGTGCTAAAGAGTTTGTGCTCTCTCCTTAAAACATGGCTGAATTGGCTTACATCCAATTAGCCTATCTGATTTACTTGTAACTCCATAGTAAAGTGGTACTACATGTGCCCGGAGCCGGTCAATTAAATGCTACTAATTGGCCTGCAGCACTGACTGGGCCACCCAATTAAGTAGCCCTTTAAAAAGGTCTCAGCCCTGCCATTGCAGCCATCTTGAAACAGTAGCATGCTGTATGTTGAATGGATAAAATGGATTTTGACAATGATTTAGTCTTTAAAACTATTATAAAAGAACAGATGTAGGTCAGAACATCATATGCAAAATCCACCGTTATACAGAACTCCCCAAAAATATATTCAAGTGGAAATGCTAAATGGGCACTAATGAAAGAGGGACTGCGGAACAAGGGAGTCATTTTGCTTATTTAAAAAAAACAAGAAAAGTAAAAATAATGCTCACTTTTTTCATACTCTATGCTTGTTAAATTCGAAATAAAAATGTGTGCATACTCACAAAATTTGGTGACAACTGGTGCTTATAAAGTTGAAGCGTGGAATGAAGTAAATTGGATACTAGGCTTGATACCAGCACCTCTTTTCCCAATTTATTCTCAGTTGCTCTTCTTTGACTACTGGCCACTTGGACTGTCCATTTATCCAGGTCTGCGAGAATGCAGACAGCTTCTGCAATGGGCTCATCCAAAACCGGGTGCTACAAGAAAACAGTTATGTTTAAGAATTTGGTATTCATATAAGAAGTGATCACATTTTAGGTTTTCATATAAAAGTCAATGACCAATATTTTCATATTTATCAAGTGTTGTGCAAGGTTCAAGTAACGCATATGCTTCAAGGGCAACTGTGGATAGCTCGTGAAGATGGGAAAGCTAGGTCTAATAGAACCAGAATCCCCATGAAAGCTATTTGTTTCTTACTCTGTCGCTCTGGGAAGCTAATATTACAATCTAATATACTAGAAGGTGCGCAGTGTACATCCCTTCTAAATTCAAACAAATTGTACAGAAATTCTCAGAGGGAAACGACCTTTACCACTACTCTTTAACAACGAGGGGCCTGAACCACGATCCCTCAACCACTACTGCATTTACAACTACCTAGTCTAAACAACGACCTGCCTAAACAACGACCTGTCTAAACAACGACCTGTCTAAACAACGACTTGTCTAAACAACGACCTGCATGAAGAGATTAGTTGTTTCTTTTGTTATAGTAAGTTGTCTGTCTGATTTGTTTTTTTCATGGAGTGTAACATTTTGTAAAAATAATTAACTGTTTTACATTTTCTAAGTTTATTTATGCAATCTTACTAATTAATGTATGTTGTTTAAATGTACCTTCTGAGACCAGTAGATGGCACTCTTGGATTGTTTATGACTGATATATATATATGTATGTATGTATGTATGTATGTATGTATATGTATATATATATATATATATATATATATATAGTGGCAAGTGTATCATGAGTATGAGTTTTTGGGTGGCAAGGGTATTTTTAGGGTTTATGGTGGGTGTAGGTTTTTGGGTGGCAAGGGCATTTTTTACATTTTGGGTGGGAATGGGTTTTTGGGTGGCAAGGGTAATTTTAGGGTGGGTATGGGTTTTTGGGTGGCAAATGTATTTTTAGGGTTAAGGGTGGGTATGGGTTTTTGGGTGGAAAGGGTAATTTGAGGGTTTAGGGTGGGCATGGTTTTTGGGTGGCAAGGGAAATTTTAGGATTTCGGGTGGGTATGGGTTTTTGGGATTGCAAGGGTATTTTTAGGGTTTAGGGTGGGTATGGGTTTTGGGGTGGGAAGGGGATTTTTAGGGTTTAGGGTGGGTGTGGGTTTTTGGGTGGCAAGGGTAATTTTAGGGTTTTGGGTGGGTATGGGTTTTTGGGTGGCAAGGGTAATTTTAGGGTGGGTATGGGTTTTTGGGCGGCAAGTGTATTTTTAGGGTTAAGGGTGGGTAAGAGGTTTTTGGGTAACAAGGGTAATTTTAGGGTGGGTGTGGGTTTTTGGGTGGCAAGGGTAATTTTAAGGTTTAAGGTAGGTATGGGTTTTTGGGATTGCAAGAGTATTTACAGGGTTTAGGGTGGGTGTGGGTGTTTGGGTGGAAAGGGAATTTTTAGGGTTCAAGGTGGGTATAGGTTTTTGGGTGGAAAGGGAATTTTATAGGTTTTGGGTGGGTGTAGGTTTTTGGGTGGAAAGGAAATTTATAACATTAAAAGTGAGTATAGGGGTGTGTATGTATATATACATACATACTATATATACATATATATATATATGTGTGTATATAGTGTTAATACTTATCAATATTAATTTTTACAACACATATGTCTTTAGCATGCCTGCCTTTACCACGAAATGTAAGATTTTTACAGGTACATACAAACCCATTACATATATATATATATATATATATATATACACACATATACACACGCATATGGGTTTATACTTACCTGGAAAATAGATACATTAATGGGGTAAAGGCAATCATGGTAAAGGCATAGTAGTTGTAAAAAATAGTAGTTGTTAAAACTTTAGTGGTTTAGACTAAGTAGTGGTTGAGGAGTAGTGGTTTAGACTGTAGTTGTTCATGTGGTAGTTGTTCCATCATACAATCAAAAACTGCATCCTTTCTGAATGACGCATCCAGGGAGTAATCCTTCGTAACTCTCCTAAGAATGTCTGCAGTGGATATTTCTCTTTTGAAGGCAATGTGACCTCTGCTGTTCAGAATGGAGATCAACATGCAATAGGCAATCCACTTTGTAAGCTACAATTGTTAAGGAATCTGGTTTCGGAATGTGGGGGCAGTACATTCCATCTTGAGTTTCTAACTTCAAAGGCAGCAACTCTGCCATCGGCTCTAGCCATGGCTAAATCAAAAATTACTTGACACCAAGACCTTGAGCTGTTGATCGTAGGAAAGGCAAAACTGACACTTTTTGGTTTAGGGTGCTGAAAGCTTCTTCAATAGCTAGCCAAGTGGTATGATGTGGTGCAGTGTGGGAAGCTGTTTTGTCTCTCAAATGCCACTCCCCAGTCACAGGCCAAGCTAGCCTTTGGTCTAACGAAGCCAGACAGAACAATGGAAGTCACATTCTTTAAGAGATGCTTCTGTATGAAACGATATGCAGAAGTCTTGGAGCTAAAGTGATCATGCACAGACAGCCCACAGGAAAAACTGGTTCAGGTAATAAACATTTAATATTGGCCTAATGCTTCTGTATTCTGGGCATAAAGAAATATCTGATCTGTGGTTTGGACTGACTGGTGTTTAGAACAAAATCTGCTTTTTTAACCTGTCTTTATTGTTTCCCTTTAGTTTGTTTTCCGACCTTAGATATTTGAGAAGGCTGGTAGGATTTTTGAAGCTGCTATAAGGGACTGCAAAGATTTCACGATTACAACTCCAATCCTGCACGGCTGCCGAACCTTGGCAGAAAGAGAGAACAAGATTTTACCTTAACAGAGAAGTCCATGATGCTGGAGTGTACGTTAAAGTGCGATTAGAGGTACATAACTAAGGCTCCGTTTTCCGTTTTTACTGATTTTTACAGATAAATACAGACAGAAAACCATTTATTTTCTTGTCTGTATTTATTTTTAAATGTGGATAAAAATGGAAATTGGGTGCTTTTTGAGTGATTTTAAATACACTTTGCCATGACAGCCAAGCCAATAACTGTATGGATTGATAGGTAAGGGGGTTGAAAAAGAAAGGAATTTTAGTAAAGAGGCTTAAACAGCAGTAGCTATGTACAAGGCTGATACTGAAATGTGCATATTTTCATATTAGTGCATTGATTTATCTTCTGCGGGTGTTCATATCACTGAAACCTGGCAGGCTTTCAAGCATGACTGCATATTTATTGGTTAAATAAATGTGGAAATATACCAGTTTCAGCTTTACTTTTTTCACAAAACCCATAATAAATACAGATAAAGTTGATAAAAAAATAAATATGGATAAATACAGACGGAAATGACAAAAAAATAAATACCATAAAACTGGGAGCCCTATACATAACTAATTACAACATCCTAATTCATAGAGCTATTAGGGTCAAACTGTACGCTAGAGCTTTATTTATTTGATGCTGGTTTAAAACTACTTCTTTTGACAACAGCTAAAGTCATATGCTGCACACGGAGGCACCATTTCCACGAAAGTGTCCAACTATTCCAATATATGCAGAAGTAACAAATGTAGATGTCTTGGTGAATGTAATGTACGTCGTATAGAAATGGAATTCAAGATTGTAGTGTTTTTGGTGCACAAAATAACTTCTTGATTCCCTGTGACCATGATTTCTCTATAATATGTAGATTTAACATGCCCATCATCTTGTCATGCCTAAATGATCTGAATGGTTCTTTTGCTACATGTATTTCAAATCTGAAGGTAGAGTTTTGAAAGGGATGACGGGAGAGACTGCGGCAATTCCAACATGCTGCCACGAGTTTCCACCACAATAAAGAGAGTACAGCTTTAGGTGTACACGCAGATGAGGAACTCTGTCCAGTGACGTTGCTGCCCGACAGGGCACAAAATCGAGCAAGGACTTGGAGAGCAGCGAGGAGGAAGACGCCGGACTGCTTGAGAGGACGGCTGAAACAAAGAGCAGCACGAGAGAAGAGTACATGAAAGGGGCTGACGAGTTCGCCGTATGCAGAGGGGACAAGCGAGGGGAACCAGCTTATTGAAGGCCCACAGCGGACTGGAGTCATCCGGCAAGAGCAATACAGATTAACAACGCGTACACCCAGCAGTCTGAGGAAAGAAGGTGCAGAGGTCCCAACCACTACAGCCCGGTATCGGAGCCATGGCACCAGGCAAGTGATTCTATATTCAGTCACGGAGTGGCATTAATAAGGGGGGTCTTGGTGACACTGGGTGTACTGAGGGTTGGTAAGAATCCAGAGACCTGACTATGGAGCACTAGTTGAGATTGTGTAAGACACGATAATACTCGATATTCTTGTGAGCACGGCAGTGGTGACCGGTGAAAAGAGCGACGATCAGAATGTGCGCTCAATGTCAGTTTTATTTTTCTGAGGGTTGATACTGGTACTCAAGAGAATGCATAGGAGAACGGGAGGCGGAGAGGGAGAAAGCCCAGGGAGACCCAGGAAGAATGGAGTTACTGAACTCTGTGACAAAACCAGATTGACCTTTCTTTACTTCAATTTCCTTGAAGTTCAACCTCTTTATACTACTTATGTGGTGCCCAATAAAGAAAACAAGATACCGTCACTATTGACTTGTGTTCCGTCTGATAAAACCTGTTACAAAAGTAAAAAAAAATGTTTTTAATTTATTAAAAAGAATCTCATGCCATAGAACAAAGTGTGTAATCTCCTTATAAGTAAGCTTTTATGTGGCTTCCTAGCATTCCTCCTGGTCCATTACATTTACCAGATGCTGGGGTGGTATTTAATCTGATGACCGACAGAGAACGAGGTGATGCAAGACTGTATGCTGTTCTTAGATCACTGAACTGATGCACGAGTGGACAGCCACCTATTGCTAAACGAAGACAATGATTTCTAGATTACACAATGCAAACGTTTATAGCACACTTGGGGTCAACATGCTTACATTCTGGTCAATGCCTCTGCATTATCTGTCCACATGGTGTCTGCAGTGAGGTTCCATGTTGGGGCTGAGAAGGGTCCACTTCTCTGTGTACCAAAGGTCTCGTCCCCCGGTGGGAAAAACCTTCGGTGTATTGTCTTTTTAAAAAAATTCTTCAGAGCTCCTCCAATGGCGGAAAAAAAAGAATTTTAAGATGGTGACCATGCACAATAATTTCCAGGGCGGGTATCTGACATCACACCTTACCACTAAATGGTGGTTGACGATGCACGAAAGAAAGAAAAAAGAGTGACAGACAGGACACAATGTTACAAAACCCTAAATATTTTCAGAACATTCTAGATACTGCTATTTATGTATGATTGAAGGAGTTTTGATTACATTGCAGGACCATGGTTTCTCTCTTTAAGCAGAAAAGTGAAACTGGTGGAACACTTTGGATCCCAAAACTGGGAAAGATGGCACAAGATCAAATTTCTGCCAATACCAGTTGGAATGGATGCAAAGGTGCCACTAGGAGCTTCAGAAAAATTGCAATTGAGGCTACGCATATTCATGGGTGCAAATTAGCACTCCTGAAGAATTCAGGAATTTATTGAGGATTTTAATGAAGATGGAGGTAAAGTGGAATGTGCAACAACTTTCAAGAAAATCAGGGATGAGATTTGCAACACACTACCTTTAGAGCCATCTGGTATAAAAAGGTTTATTTTTACTATTAATGAAAGCATGCATAAGCTTGGAATAGTGTTGGCATAAACAGAGGTAGAAAGAATGTTTCAAAAACAACTGAGCGATGATAAACTGCAGATGGCAGACTGCTCATTCAGACTGTCAATAGAAGAGTTGCCCAGACCATCAAAAGTCAAACAGTATTTGACTCTAGCAGTTTGGATGAGAAACAGAAAAGGTCAGACCACAGATGGGGAAGGGGTGACCAAATACCATGGCCATGAAGATAACTTTTGAGACACTATCATAATGTGGCAGATGGTTTTTGGCGACTATGCAGGAATGATGGTATAGAGAACATTTTGACACAAGCAAGATACAGGCTAGAAACTGCGAAGTAGCACATTGTGGCTGATAAAGGCGAACAAGAAATATGGAAAATGTATTTGGGCTTACCAAAGGTAGATGAAGAGTGCTTTGAAAAAGTTTAATCCAAAATAGAGAAACAGCAATGAGGTACTAACAACTGGTAAGAGGACTTTTGAGTTTGGAATTGCTTTCACGGGCATCGTTTCAGGTGGCTTTAATTGAACTAATGCAACAAACCAGTATAAAACTGTGATATGAGACAGTGATTGTTGATGCTCACAGCACCGGCTACATAGGAGTGTTTAACAAGCATGGGAGTAGTGTTCTTGAAGGTGTAGTTAGATGATGGTGGTACTCTGGTGTGTTAATGATGATTCGGTGCCATTTATCAACAGACAAATCGTTGGTTACTTTAAAGGTTCAGGGTTCAAACCACATAGAGCTACTTTGCTCCATCTTAGATTAAAAAGGTGGGTAGACAGGATCAAAACAATGCTGAAGGAAAACATACAATTAGTGTTGCAGAGAAAGTTAACTACAAGAGGTCAAGAAACTTAATTTTTTTAAAACACAGCAAATCCTACAATCACAGGAGAAAGGCTGCAAATTGTGTGTAGCTAGGAGATGCCGCATGTGGTACACAGGAAAGTTTAACAGATGGAAAGGATACACTTGTGAGTGTGAAAGCAAGGGAGATGTAAAGAAGTACAGAAATGATTTTAGCCTAGAAGATATTGTTACTAGGTAACATCCTTTTTAGCAGATAGAACTCAGACAGTGCAATTAGGCGATTTTAAATCTGCATCTTTTATCCTGCCTTGTGGGGTACCGCAGGGCTCTTCACTGAGGCCTACGCTTTTTAATATTTATGTGTCCGAATTAGCACCTTTGATCAGAAGTTTTGATCTAATCCCGACCTCGTATGCCGACGACACCCAATTGGTTATTTCAACGATAGACAAGGATGTTAACTACTCCATCAATCTTCATGATTGTATGGTCTCCTTAAGCAATTGGATGAGTAGGCATTGCTTGAAGTTAAACTCGAGTAAAACCGAGGTGGTGCTATTTAGAAAGCTTTTTCCTCTATGGTCACCAGTTTGGTGGCCAAGTACTCTGGGCCCCCTTCCTACACCGGTAGTAAAAGCTAAACATTTGGGGGTCATAATAGATGAGAAGCTTAATTTTAAATCTCAGATTTCAAAGGAGGTGTCTTCTGCATTTTTTACTATCAGAACCGTGCGTAAAATTCTTCCGTTCATTCCTAAAAAGACAGAAAAACAGTTTTAACCTCCCTGGTTTTATTATAGTCGGACTACTGTAATGCCTTATATATTAACTTACAGTCCAATCAACTCAGAAGATTACAATTGGTACAGAATGTCGCTGCCAGTTTAGTGCTAGATGTCCTTAAACACCAGTCCATTAGGGCTGGGATTCAAGAGTTACATTGGCTGCCAGTCGGCCAGCGCGTGAAATTCAAGGCACTTTGTATCGCACACAAGGCACTTTACAGAGAAGGTCCACAATTTCTTTGGCACGCTTTTAGTTGGTACTCTCCTAGCAGGTCACTACGTTCGGCCAATGCTTTCCTAATGCCCACCTCCAGAGTTAAAAGGATGAACTGGGGTGGGAGGAGTTTCAGACATAGTACCATCAGGATATGGAACTCTCTGCCACTTTTTCTCAGGAAAATCCCATCCCTGTTTGAATTTAGGAAACACCTTAAGACTTGGCTTTTTAAAAATTAGCTTCCCTCTCACAGTATGCGGACCATAAGCGCTGAGACACCTAAGGGTATTAGGGCGCTCTACAAATTGTTATAACATAACATAACAGTGAAGAAGAGAATTACTCATGTATTCACAGAAAGAGATGACGGTCAGAGACATTGATCTCAGAGTGAAATCAGACTGAAGCAAAGAGCACTGGGATTTAATTGCATGTGTGAATTTCTAAGTAGGGGTGGAATATGATTCCTACTAAAGTTAATCCCGGCCCCTTGATATGTCTCCTTAAAAAGATTGTTGTCCAGAGATTTTAATTTTTGATTTGTGTTTTGGATCATTGGAGAATTTAGCTTGGGTAGACATTGCTGATCCACGCCAAATTTTTCTGGACGACATTTTTAAAAATGGCGGATGTCTTGCAGTGATGATGTAATATTTCAGGAACCATGCGACCTATATACTTCATTTTGGTGACAAAACATAGGTTTTGGGGGTCATAGAGACAAAAAATAACTCCTCTGAGCAACCCCTCCGCCATTTTCAAAAATGGCGGCTATACTAGAGGAAGAGGAGACATATAGAAATGAAACAAATAATGTTTTTTAATCCTTTTATGTATACACAAAACAAGGTTTATGATCTGAATATGAAAAAAAAATGTTTATCACTCCTGTTTTAGACACATTTTTTTTAATGGTTCACTTTATTTGTTTCGGCAATCGCTCATGGTACATTTGCAGAATGTTGAACATTTGAGAAGTGCATGTCGGCAGGGACATCTTTTTGTAGCACAGGTTTTGAAAGTACATGTATGTGTAAGTTCTGTGTGTAGAGGCTTTAGAAATTTCATAGGCTTTAGCACCCCATCAATATCTTCCCAACCAAATTCACAAGGATCTTTCGCTACATATGCATGATCCAAACCATTTACATATCTTCTAATCAAGTAGAACACACTTTTAATGTGTCCACGCACAGAATATGACATCAGTGGAAGGTAACTTAGCAGGACTTCTCTTTAACTCCCTGTACCGAAGATAGTCAAATGTGTGAAAGTCAGAACTCGTTTTCCAAACACACACAACGTATTTTTGTACATCTTTACAGTCACATTCTTCTTCTGTCTCAGCAGATCCCTTTTGAAACTTCACAGGTTCAGTAGTTAAAGCTCCAAGCTTTGTTCCAATGCTGCTCATAGTGTCATCACCCGTAACAATATGTGCCTTGATGAAAACACTGGGCATCTCTGGGTCAAGTTTCTTCTACAGAATATGAAGCGGGATTAAGAGTCTTTTCTAACCTGCTCAATAACGTATTCATAACTCTGAGAATCCTTGACTTACGAACATTGCAACAAATCTAAGTAGCATAATAATAACATACAAGTCATTTGACAGTACAATGATTCGATTGGAACCATTTTGAACAGCCCACTTAACATGTGGCACAACACAAAGGTCAGATTCCTCCAATTTGCTGTCAAGTTAGTGAACAATATGGCCCATACCTTCTAAATACATATTTGCAGGCACCAACTCCTCAGTGACAATCATTCCACTAGCAAATATGGAAATTCAGTGTTCAATGAAGCATCAGCAATGTTTTGGCGAGTTAACATCTTCAAGTTCATCTTGTTCGATGTTGATGACCAGAATTTATCAAGTTCCACAGGTATATGCGTCGAATTTTTGATGCAGGCAAGGTCAATTGGTCCACTTGTAGACAAATACGGTGTTGGGCTCTCTGCCCCCCGGTGAGGATCAGTTTCCTTTCCACACAGTGAAGGATACGGCCCCTCATTTGCTCGGGCTCGCATTCAGATCTCTCTGGCGAGGTGTCCGCGTATTGACATGTAACAGATCTCGCCTGGAATTTTCTTCATTGAATTTTGGGAGTAATTTTTGGAAGCACTTTAGGGAGCCCAATCACCCCTGTGTTGGGACCCCCCCAACGTTTTCTGTGAATAGAATTTAATCCATTCTACACGGACAATATATTGTTATGGATTGTCCAGTCTACAACCACAGTTGTCTCTATGTCCTGATGAAGACCTGCATGCGGAGGTAGAAACTTTCCTCATCGCCCAAGACGGGTCGAAACATTGACAATTTTCTCTCTTGGCCTGTAATATATCTCATTAACTTTTGGGATGATGCAAGCCTGATTAGATGGCATTATTCTGGAAAGAGGTCAGACAAGGACTAATATAGTAAAATGATAATGTATACAGGCCTAACATTGGTTCGGTTGACTTATAATCCACTCCAATATATACTCCAATATAATGTATATATAGAAATTAGGATATTATGTTCCTTATTTTTCCGAATTTTCTTCTATCCTTCCACGTTCACATTGCACATGAGCACTTTCTTTACACTCTCCTTTTTGACAACCACCTAATGTAAAGATGACTTATTGAATATTGTCTATTTATAAGGATCATCTAAACAAAAAGATTTTGTCTTTGGTTTTTCTCTCTGGTGTATCTCTCTATGTATAGAATAACCAAATGAATGACCGTTTGGTTTGAGTGTTCTAGTCCTTTGTGCCTTTTGCTGGCTTGAAAACGGTACGTCAGGGCCAATGGTTGATTAGACTGAATTTATTCCCAGGTCCTTTGACGCTTTCTGGGAGAACCCGATTAGTTTATAACTGTCCAGAACAACAGCAATTTTCAATGAGGACACCTTTTCGAATTGAAATTCTTCAGGTGAAAGTTTTTTTTTTTAGCTCTTGTACGAGTTTGTGCTTCACTGGTTTGGCTGCAGCATCTCCATCAAATAAGGCATTTGTTGGAAGAAGATCATGTAACAGCATGTCCTTGATAAATTCACCCCTTTCTTTTGCTCCATCCATCTCTCTATGTGCTTGCGAAAGTTGTTTTTTTGTAACCTTTTTTGTAGTGGCTGAATGGACGAAACTCTTACTATGACAAATAAAGCATGGACGATTAGCTTTAGTGATTATGTCAAGCAGCTTTTTCTCTTTCAAGTTCTGCATATAGTTTCGATCCATGTTCCAGCACATCTAATAGACGTTTTTTTTATAGTTATCCACATATTGTTTAGTCACGAAGTTGTGTAGTCGCACAAGCTCAGTCATTTCAAAGGGGTTTCCTTGCTGCTGCATGAAATGAAGAAGGCTGTCAACATGTTTATTAAAACTTTCCCCTCTCTTTCCCACAACTTCGTGGTGAGGAACAGTTTCACAATGGTGCATTAATTTTGAATTGGTCATCTCTCTAAAAACATTGTGAATAGAAAGGACTTCATGGTAAACTAGCTGACATTGAGCAACATATTCACTTTTACGTGTCTGACCAACAATTCTCTTGGAGCTTTTCTGTGATCTCTGGATCGTCTGTTCCAGTTTTATATATGGAGCCACAGCATTGAACCTTCCCTCTCTGTCTTTCACCACAAAATGTCTTTGGATGAATTTGCTGTAGAGGTATGGTTTTTCCACCTTTAGCTTCTTTACCCTTTCTAATTAGCAGGACAAATATATCAGGTAGTTAATGCAATCAAATTCGCAAAACAGTAATCAGTGACCCCAGTCTTGACTTGCAGCTCCCGATCAGCATGTACCAAGTTTTTCACTAGAGCCATCATGAGGAAAATATTTCCACAGTACTTGCAAAGTTCTGATTTTTCTTCACATTCTTTGACAAACTCTACAAACTTGGTTTTCAGGTTTTCTGATTTTGAACTGAGTGTACTGAACATTGCCTGGCTTTGCATTATGTCTTTTGAATGAAGTGCACCCTGTGCCTTGTTCACTTCTGGGATAAGATATGCAAAACCTAATTTGTCATTCTTGTTCCAGAAAGCATTCCAACGCAATGTTTCTAAAGTCTCAGATATGATGAGTATACCTTGTAACAAACGAACATGAGTTCTGCTCAATACTGACTGGACAGTTTTGCTTCCAAAGAATTCAACCTCAATAAACTGCATCGTCTATGCCACATCCACTGAGCTAACTTCCTGCACACCGAAACACAAGTTTTGCCATGTGGAAAGCGTCCATCATTAGATAAAGATCTGCAAATTCTACTGGATTGCTCATAAAAATGTCAGCTAAAACACAGAAAACACCTTCATTGCAGAAAATTGGCAGTGTAGGCTGGTCATAAAGCTGACCACGCACATTTTGGAAATTCTTTAGAGAGATGTATATTGTCGCATAGTTTTAGACTGGTGATGGTATTACTGGTGAAAAACCCAAATTGTTCAGTGGGACGGTATTCTGGGAGATCAGAGCATAAATTCCAGGCCACGGAGGAACTAGCTTTTCTTCATCCTTCAGTCCGCACAAAATAGGCAATATGATAAATTCAATTAAATCAGCTTTGCGACCGCAGCATCAGGTAGAAGATCCATGTGCACAGCCACTTGAAACTTTCTGGTAGACTGGGACGTGTTGATGTCTTGTAGTGATTTTGCGCACGTTGGCAAGGCAGTTGGGTTATAAGTTTGCAGCTTCGTTTGATTATGCCTAAAGCAGACACAGCCTGTTTTCTAGCAGCTACTTCATTGGTACAATCTTGAAAAAGCACCATGGCAGCATCATGTGTGCTGGATGTTTCAGATAAAGAAGAGCGGTCTTCAAAATCAAAATTATCAAGAGCAGCAATTGTAAATCCTTTCCTTGTAAAGTGACTTGGAAGTGGTGTGCTGTTGGATTCACAAGATTCTACAGCATGAGCTGCTGACAAGTTCCTGCTCCATACTATGTCATGATAACTTGTTGATACACCAATCCTATTCATTGAAGTGATTAGCTCTCTACTTTTGCACTTATCAAAGATTGCGTGGACAGTCATGTGTAGCGGAGTTTTTTTTTTGCTGCAATGCAATTCATTAAACATGATTTGGTTAAGACAGTACATTTGCACAGCATAACCCTGTCGGTTCATGGGATTGTCTTCTACTTCTTTGTTTATATCTTTAAAGCCATCATCAACGTTGTCGGCTTCTGTTCCGAACTCAAGAATTTTCATTTGTAACAGTTTTACTTTGCTAATATAAAACAATGATGTGAAAAATGTTAAGACAACATCAGGCATTCTTGTTGACTCCCATGATTTGCAGAGGTCTGAGGCATCATAAAATGTCATTAAGTCCAAAATTTAAATCTTTTAGGACATTTTTTTTAAATGATTCCTGCTGATTTTACTGCATCCTGTGAACTTGTATTGTAAGAAAGAACTTCAGGAGTCAAATATGCTGAGAACACCAAAAGTGGCTCATTCTTTTTGTCAGATTGACAAAAACAAATTCTGTGATTGTACATTCTCACCAGAAAAATCTTAATTTCAATATTATGGATCAATACAGTTTCATCAATGTTGACCATTATTTCTCTGATCTCACTGAGTGTGAACCAGTAGCCAGCACACAAGAGTGGCGTTAAAGCCTTATTTGCTTTTTCAAAGAGTGCAAACTTAACTGAAGGCTGGTGGTTACGTTGCTGATGGGAGCTCATTTTACATTCATATTTTCGAATGTATGCACACATGCAGTTCAGATGGGCATACAAATCCACTGCAAATACATTCACCTCGCTGTTTAGATCAGCTACTCGGCTGAAAACTTCACCTTGGAAGAAACTGGCTGCAGATAAAAACATGTTTGTCCTTTGGGACTCACATTTGGCCCTGTTCTGGCTACACCACAGATAACACATTGAAGATCCTCTGCTTTCTGATCAGTTGTTGGAGGTGGACAGAGGGGTAGCCATCAATCTTCTAAGTGGATGGGCATTGGGTTTGGTTGTCGTCGCTTTCTCAGAAGGCTCGGGTTCTTGTTGTGATTCACTGGTTTCTGCTATTTTTTGACAATTTTTTTCCAGGCTTTTTCCCCATTGTATACGACTTGTAGCACTTCTTGTTACAATGATAAAATATTTGATCCTCTTCACCGTTCAGTTTCAATCCTTTGTGAACTCCATCTTGCCGTATTTCTGCAGCATCTCAAACTCTCTTCTGTCCAGCTGCAGTTGATGTTAGTTTTTCTTTGATTATTTTTGGCATATGAGACATTTTTCTTTATTGAAGGAGTCCTCAGATTTTGTAGTTAGCAGCACTCTGTCAGGAGGTAAAGATATTTTGCTACCACCTGCTTCGCTCATGTTTACGAATTTGAATCAACGGAAAACCTGAAACAAAAACAATATTAAATTTTAAATGACCAATATGATGGCTAAAACACATCACTATAGAGCCGCCATTTTGGAAAATGGCGGAAGGGTTGCTCTGAGGAGTTATTTTCTATCTCTTTAAGACTACTTGACCCCCAAATCCTATGTTTTGACACCAAAATGAATTATATAGGTCTCATGGTTCCTGAAACATTACTTTATCAATGCAACAAATCTGCCATGTTTAAAAATGTCATCCAGAAAAAGTCGGCCCGGATTAGCAATGTCTACCTAAGCTAAATTACTTTTCTAATGATACAAAAACACAAATCAAAAGTGAAACTTGCTGGACACCCATTTTTTTTTTTTTTTTTTTACAGAGGTATATCAAGGGGCCAGGACCCAGTAAGGGGTGTCACTGGAAAGGAGGGGGATATGGTTACAACTAATGAGGAGATCCCACTAAGGTTTGATAAAGAGAAACAATATGTACCGTGTGACGGAAGTGCAAGGAATCCCAAGGATGTTGGTTGAGTGAGTGACGCACAGGAGATGCTGAGACTCCAATGAGGACAATGCAGGATAGCCTAGGTTGATGAGTGAAAATGAAATGAAAGTAGAATGTTGCTCTGAATTGCTTTTTTTATTTATATGTGAAAGAGAAGAGATGAGTGGTACACTGTTGCATAGTATGGGTGATGTGTGTATGTTAGGATGGTCGATATGGATGGATGTGATGTGTAAATGGTAGGCAGAATAGTAGACTCTGGGATGATAAAGAGGATTTGGGCTGCTAAACATGGACAGGAAAACATATTACCTGATGTACTGAAATAAATGTATTTCCCCCAAGTTGTCTTATCTATCCGCTCCCTTATGCACCTCAACATTGATGCTACCAACTTGATTAGCCAAGTGGTAATGTTAAACCTCTAAATGTCAGAGGAAGCCCTCTGGTTGTGGGTATAAGTCAAACTTTTTAATTACAAATCTTCTCAATACCACCTCCAGAGGCATGCTGCCATGCAAAGGACAAACGCTTTATTAAAAAAGAGGAAATAGGAATCTTGAAAGGAAATGTCTCACACTGTAAACAAGAACTTCGAATTGACCTCAAGAGAAATGAGTCCATCCAAATTTCTTCTTTCTTAATAATGAAGTACCTGCAAGAATTGTTAAAGTGACAAAGCGGAATACAAAACTGGTAAACCTCAAAACTAAAATTCTATCCGTCTGGCGGTATGTTATGGTGCCACCATTTCAAGCACATGTTTCCATTCCATTCTAACATTAGTTAAAATTGCTAAAAAAATGCAGCAAACAAACATGGCACAGGTATGAAAAGGTTATTCAATACTGTTCTTCTAAAGTTGCCATTATAGTCTTGGCCACTATAACTTTCTGCTCTGAGAACGTGTGCGAAGAAGTACATAAGATAATACAACATATTTTCACGAGATTAGCACTTTGTATGAAAGTAGAGGCTTCTTTGAAACCTTATGATGATTAATTTACTGAGATGCCTCTTCAATGACCGATTTTCCTAGTGGGCATTTCCCAAAATCAACAAGTAACAGCTTTGTGAATTTCAATATAAACCAGGAGGTCCTCTGGTAAGCATGTACTTTGCCACCCGATTACTGTTAAACTGTAATATGTTAGCTTGTAAATCACCTTATACATAACTAATACTAGAAGAGATTCACAAGACTCTGTCAAATTAACCCTTAGTAAATTGCGTCCTATCCAGGTTGCTATGCAGAATTTGGTCACATAGTCTATTCTAGGCGAAACAGGACTCCTCTCTAGCTTGTTGTAAAGAGCTAAAGGTGCATTCCAGAACTTGATGGTCCAACTCTTGTTCTGAAATGTTCAGCTTAAGTTCAGAATTTTGTCTGGAGGATATGTTTCACTGATGAGTGACAGCCAAATAGACACTGATTGCCTTTGCGATTCAGCACACTGTGATGGACTCTATATAAAATAAAAAGACTTTGGCACACGTCCTTTACGAATATCATAATCAATATTATCTAGCCCAGAACCTTCAGCTGTGAGTACTAGATATATCTGTTCAAGTTCAGGTGGGTTAATCTGTAGAGTCAACTATTCCAGAGTCTATAAGCCACACTAGCCAGTAAGCCTTCCAAGTCAGGCTGCAAGTGACAGCTCAAGGTACTTGAGAGTATGAATACCACCTTCTTAAAAAAGGTCCACTACTCAGCCACCGACAGGGCAGTCACCACAGCACAGCTCACTTTATGTCACATCATATGCAGTGCAAAAAACAAAGACAACTGCAAAGGGGTTCTACACAGATACCTGAAGGAGGACAGGCAAAGGATCACGGAGTCAAAGGATTGCTGAGTGAAGATCCTTATGGTTAGGACTCTCTAGGCTCTCACCCATAAGGAGCCACTTACCTGCCGTTTCCTCAGCTGTACAGCACCCCCCACTCAAATGTCATGACATCAGACCATGTATAATTGGTGGGAAACATTGCAGGGCACACAATACATACCTACGGAATACCCAAGTCCTGCACTATGCACCAAGCCTATAGTTTAAGTCGTGCTTGGCAGCTCAGCGGCCTACATGACCTACTGTTACAAATTCCTTAAAATATACATAGAGTGTCAAGCTCGTTGCTACATCGTTTGTGCCAGCGTGCTCTTTGCCCAGTAAGCATACCGGGTATCCCTGATGGGGGCGGCCGGATACTCACGGACCCTGCTCAAATCGCTGCTAGTTTTGCGGCGTACTACGCGGAGCTTTATGCTCCCAGGGACGCCCTTCCGGAACCTCTCGTTCACCAATATCTTGACGATTTGCCTCCCAAGGCCATTTCAGACAGTGTTAGAGGGGATTTGGATGTCCCGCTGACAGTCGATGAGCGAGGCGCGGCGTTGGTCGATTTAAGAGCCGGGAAGGCACCAGGACCGAACGGCTTCCCCTGCAAATTCTTTAAATCATTTCAGACTCAACTCCTTCCCCATAACTTGGAAGCGATACATGCAGCCGTTGATGAGGGGAAGCTTCCTCCGGACTGGCGGCATGCTGAAATCGCGGTTTTCCCCAAACCGGGCCGACCCCCTGATCAGCATTCCTCGTATCGCCCTATCTCACTGTTGAACCTCGAGGCAAAATTGCTGGCCAAATCGCATTCTCCCCTATATGTCCGAATTGGTTCACCCAGACCAGGCCGGTTTTATGCCCCAGCGGGCTACCCATCATAACATTAGACGCGTGCATAATGCAGTTGCGGTCATTGATCGCCTTCAGGGTCCGGCGGCCCTGCTCTTAGCCGATATCGACAGAGCGTTCGACTCGTTGGGGTGGACCTATTTGTTTGCTTTATTACACCGCTTAAATTTCGGCCCCAGCCTTATCTCGTATATTAAACTTCTTTACACTGACCTTTCGGCATCGGTCAGAATCGCTGGTGCAGTGTCTGATTCATTCCCTACAGGGCGCGGCACCTGACAAGGTTGCCCCCTCTCCCCGTATTTATTTGCCCTAGCCATGGAACCATTAGCCGCCTGGGTTCGCATTGATGCACAGGTTACGGGATTTGAGTGGCCGGGTGGGTTCTCGGATCGGATCGCTCTTTATGCGGACGATGTCCTGTTTTTTATTATGGATCCTCAACGGACGGGTCCACGTATTCTCCGCATCATGCAGATCTTCGGCCAACACACCGGCATATATATGAACGCCAAAAAATCTGTACTTTGGCCTGTGCGTGGGAAATCGGATATGGGCTCCTGGGCGGCGGAGGTGACGGTAGCTACGACCGGGCTGAAATACCTCGGTGTATATGTTTCGGACTCTCAATCGGTATCATGGGATAGAAATATCGCCCCTATTTGGTCACGTACACAGGCGGAGATGGAGGCGTGGTCGCGTATGCCCCTCTCTATATTGGGCACATCCGCGATATTTAAAATGGTTTCCCTCCCTCGCCTCCTATACCAACTGCAGAATCACCCCTTTCAGATTGCACCTTCCTGGTTCTGACAGCTGAATTCTAGGCTGAGCCGCTTCCTGTGGCACGACCAAGCTGCCAGGGTGTCCCTCAGGACGTGCTTCCAATCCACCTTTTGCGCGGGTATAGCGACCCCCGATCTCCAATCATATCACGCGGCGTCCCACCTATTTGTTCTCAACGACTGGTGGTTCGGCATCAGCACTGACCCGGCATATCGAGTGGAGAAATGGCTGATGGGAGATATTTTGCCGCACAGACTGCTATATGCACCGAGGGAGTTGCGCAGGCTGCCGCCCGCTACCCGGGTTGTATTCGGTGTATGGACAGACTCACTACGTCGGGTGGGGTGGCTGCGGCAGTTGACGAGGCAGACCCCACTCTTGCAGAGCGGCCTTATGCCGCAAGTGATTGCGCTAGCGGGATTTAAACAGTAGGATGCCATCGGTATCTCTCTGCTGGGTGACGTTATGAGGGGCACTACGATGAAATCGTTTCAAGACCTCAGGCTCGAATATGCTATGCCACATACTCAGTTCTTCAAATACCTGCAATTGCGACATGCCTTATCCCCATACATTTCACACCTGGACTCCCTTCCCGAATTCAACCCTATTGAGGCGAAAGTCTTTATGGGGGACTTGGGTGATCATAAAACTGCAAAGTTATACCAGACGTTAGTGACGAATCTGTCCACGACATTAGATCCCCTCCGGGATAAATGGCAGACGGACTTGGGCCCCTCCTCCCCAGCGCCACTGATCACCTCTCCACAACTGAACTCACCTCGCACTACAACTCAAATATGGCGTCTATTCTTGATCAACTAGCCCCCCTGAAATTAAAAAAAAAACAGGAGCATTCCATCGAGATCATGGTTTAACACTGACATCAACTCCGAAAGGAGACAACTAAGAGCCACAGAAAGACTCTGGAGGAACAACCCTTCCACTATCCTCCGCGAGCAACTCAAAGCAGCTCGCAGGAAGTATAAAAAACACATCCAGAACGAAAAAACCTCGTTTTTCTGCACCGCGCTGGACAACGCAAAATACAGGCCCAGGGAGCTCTTTAACATCATTAGGCAACAAACCTCCAAGCCCGCTACTTCCTCAGTGCAGGCTTCCAAAGAACTCTGCGACAACTTCGCCAACTTCTTTAATGACAAGACCAACAAGATTGAGCTCTCACTGGACATCAACATCACCCCCCCCCCCATCAAGAGCATCACGCCTGGGTCTAAAGACAGCGCATCCAAGCCCCCTACAAAATCCTGGAAATCTTTCAACCCCATTCAGGAAGCGGAAATAGTCAAACTGAGCTCCACCTCCAATCCCTCATCCTAGATCCTCTACCTCCACAAATGACCAAAAAGCTGAAACTCTCCCTAGCCCCGCTCTGGTGCAAGATCATAAACAGCTCCCTGAGAACCGGAGTCGTTCCAGACTGCCTCAAAATCGGACAAGTCACACCACTGCTGAAAAAACCATGCCTTGACACAAAAGATCTGAATAACTTCAGACCTGTCTCTAACTTACCTCTTCTATCCAAAATCCTGGAAAGATGTGTGCTCCTTCAACTAACTCACCACATGGATAGCATCAACCTTCTTGATTCCCACCAATCGGGTTTCAGAAAAGGCTGCAGCACTGAAACCGCGATCCTCAACGTCATTGATGACATCCACAAATCACTTGATTCGGACCAATGCTGCCTACTCATTCTCCTAGACCTATCGGCAGCTTTCGACACGGTTGACCACAATCTTCTCATTAAGGTTCTTCAAGAAAGGGCAGGTCTAGATGAGGTGGTCCTACACTGGTTCTCCTCCTTCCTTCACTACCGCACCCAAAGAATAAAAATCAAAAACATTGCGTCCAACCTACACCCCGTCAGCAGGGGAGTCTCCCAAGGTTCAGTGCTCTCCCCGCAACTTTTCAACATCTAAATGGAACCCCTCACCACCCTACTCAAAAAAGCCAACATCCCCTTCCATCTGTATGCAGACGACACACAGATCTATCTGGAAACCTCCTCCATCGATGACATTCAGAGACTCAACGACACACTAAGAGAAGTCCAACACTGGCTTTCAAGTAACCACCTAAAACTCAATCAAGACAAAACGGAAATACTCCTCATTTCTAACAAAGAAGAGAACCCCCAAATTGCGGAATGGCTAAAAGCTATTGATGCGCTCAACGGTAACCTCACCCTGGCGGACTCTGTTAAATCACTAGGTATCACTCTAGACCCGAAATTGGACATGACCAAACACATTAAAAACTCTGCCAAGAGTGCCGTCCTTAACCTGAAGCTACTGAACAAAATAAAACCTTTCATCCCGCCCAACGATCTCAAACAAGCCACCCAAGCTTTGGTGCTGTCTAAACTAGACTATGGGATCGCAGTCCTCTCAGGTACAGCAAAATCACACCTGGCTCCCCTCAAAACAACTCTCAACGCAGCAGCCAGAATGGTCACCGGAGTTAAGCAATTCGACCACATCTCACCCGCACTCAGAGAACTAAAATGGCTCCCAGTGGAAATGCGTGCTAGTTTCAGAACAGCCTGCCTCACACACATAGCCCTTCACACAGGCAACTCAAAAAAAGCCGGTAAGACCAGGTCCCTCAGAAGCTCGAACACCCTACTACTCATCCCGCTGAAAACACGCAAACAAAAAACCGCAGCCCGGTCCTTTGCGAGTAACGTGCCCAAAATCTGGAACTCTATTCCCCCCCACATCAGAACTATCCCCTCCTTTGCAAAATTCAAAAGAGAGCTCAAAGACCTTTTCCTAGATCATTCCCTAGCGAATCGACAGGAGCCCCCGAAGCGCTGATGACACTACTCCCTGGAAGAGGAGCTCTGCCCAAGACAATTGCACTCTTCTAAGGCATTCCAAGACTTCAGTGCCCCAATGTTACACAATACGCTTGAACTCCCCGTCCATGATCTATACTATTACTGTATTATGTGATTTTTTTTGCAGTACGACTGTTGTAAAGCGCTCCGATACCCTCGGGTCTGGCCAGCGCTATATAAAACTTCATAAATAAATAAATAAATTGGATGGTGATGACTGGCGAGAAGAGAAGCCTTGGAATCCCCGAGATACGTGGCGATTGCCTCTCGTCTCAGACTTATTCAATTTAAATACCTGCACCGCACATATTTTACTAGATATCAGCTTTGGAGGGCAGGGATGATAGACTCCCCCATGTGCCTTAGATGTCATGAAGAGGAGGGTACACTGCTCCACACAACATGGTACTGTACAGCCTTGGGCCTGTTCTGGAGGGGGGTTATTCGCTGTCTATCTGAAGCTCTGGGGTGGGTTGTGCCTTCTTCACCTAGGCTTGTTCTGTTGCACATAACGGACACGATAGGGGGTAATATATAGAAAAGGCATCTCCTGTTCTTGGGTCTTACCCTGGCTAAAAGGGACATTGCTAGAGCATGGAAGGACCCGTCCCCCCCAAGTTGAGCGCTTGACGAGCTGGTCTCGACTGGTGTATGGGCCAGGAACAACCTATTTTTAAAGCAAGAGGGTGCCCTCAGAAACATTATAAGATATGGAAACGGTGGGCGGATTATAGGGGCCTTGAACAGGAGCCGCCTCCTCCGCTCCATGCGGATGTTGAAACCATATAGGGATGTTGCGTGGGGCTTTATGGATGCTCAGATGGACCTGAGGTACGTCGACGGGCGTGTAGGGCACAATCGGGGTTCTGTTTTACAGTATGCGACAGTGTGTTACAATGTTTGGGGCTCTTGTTTACGGTCCCGAAATGTTTAGTTCCTTAGTATTTTATTACTATATAATAGTCACCTGCTCGGTGTTCAATGTATGGAATATTGTAAGTTTTCATTGTTTTGTAATGCTTTCAAACACTATATCAGCTGACTTAATAAAAAAGAGTTTTGAAAAAAATATACATAGAGTGGGCTTTGGTTCCACCCAGAGGAGTAATCCTATTTCCATCATGCTAATGGCTGTTTGCTGTACCATTTTGGCTCGTATGGAGGGCTTGCACTGCACAAGGAACTATTTTCACAGTTCAAAATCGCCTGAATCAACAAAAATTAGTTGCCTCATGGAATCACAATGTATAAAAAAGAAACCCTTTCTAGTTTTGTTTATACTTCGCAGCAGGCTTTTATAAATGTTTTATTCAGAACATACTTGCTTAAACAATGCTTATTTTAAAAAGGGGTTTTGGTCCTACTTATGTTGAGTAATCCCACCAACTGAAAAATCTGAGGGCAACCTTGTACTCCTTTAAACATATTAAAAACATAGTGAATAGCATACAATATTACTTACTTGCACAGCATGTGACAAGTCTGACATCAAGCTCTGTTTTATTTTGTCATCATTTCCTATCCCTTGCAGAACAAAATCCGGAACATAGGATGAGCAGTAACCAGCTAGCAGTGATCTCCCAAAATTTGCAATGCTGGGCATGACGGAGTTCATATCAATTAATTTTGACCTGCAAAAAAATATATATATGACGCTTGTAAACATTTTGATGCGAATTATCAGCTTAAATAACAAGTGTTGGCAAAGCCAATAAGTCATGCCTTTGTACAGCATCCCCAATTAAGTTCTGCACGGCTAAAGAAAAAAAAAAAGCCACTATGACATGATCACTTTTATAAAAAAATAAAATTATGGAGTCGGACCGATAAATAAAAAAATATAAGTAGTGCAAAAGTGTTTTTTAAGCACGAGTGAGGGAGCAACAAAGAGCACTGGTGGAGGAAGCATCACAAAGGACCTGGGTAAGGGGAAGCAACACAGAGACTGAGGGTGGGTGGGCAGGAACACGGAGGGCACGGGCGTCAGGAAGCAACACAGAGGGTAATGTCAGGAGGCAACAGAGAGGGTGTGGGAATCAAAAGGCAACACAGAGGATGGGGGGAGAAGCAACAGGCGAGAGAGAGCATCGTGAAGCAGGCAGGAGAGAAGCACAAGGGCAACAGACAGCCACACGAAGTGCGGCCAGGGGAGAGAAGTACACAAGGCAGACAGCTGAAAAACACATGCACTCATCGAATGCTTAACCCAAAAGAAAAATGCTGTGCTTGAAAAAAAAGCAGTGCAAGGACAGAAGTAATGTGCCCATGCTCAGGGGAGGGATAAACACATTAAGAGGAAGGAAAGTCAACACAAACTAACAAAGGAAAAGCAAGTAAATGAAAGAGACAGCAAAACCATCCAATGGTAAGCAGTCGGCAGGCTCTAAGCCCACAATAAGCTGACAACAGGTCTTTTAGTCAACAGACAGCTTGCCCTGCTTGGAGGGCATAGCCAAGATGGTGGCCGCATCGAACGCAACCTAGTGAGCTCCGTAGCCAGCCTGTATACGATCCTCAAATAATCCTTCCTATTCAGTCCAGATTTGCAGCTGAAGACCACCCAGGCACCCGGCACATACAATAGATGCCGCCCGCTCCAATTTCGGTGTAATACTACTGCCATTGTACAACCGCTGCAGCAGATGGATAACCAGCTAGGCAGGGCTTCAACGGTGCCAACACGGCCCAGAAACTACGTTAGGCCGGAGAGGTGCCGAAATCAACTTCTGCGCTGGTGAGCCTCGCAGCAAATAGAGCGACCTATCCTCATTGCTTCCTCAGGTCTCCCAAGAAGGCATCAATACCCTGTACATGTGGCCCCCCTACCCGGTCCCGAGAGAAATGCGGCCGTACGGGAGCCCACTAGGACGCTCGACCGCCCCTTGCCAGCTGGTCTGAGATCGGGAGGACTGTTTACGTTGGGGCAGACAGAGCCTGTTGGGAACTCCTCCCCACGGCTGCGGACTAACTCCACTGGACCTGCAATGCATGGCCCTGCCGATGCCTGTGCCACTGGAGGTGAGGGTCTTGTTACGCTTGGGGAGCGGAAACGAGTGAATCTTCCCGGCCTCCTAAAAATCTTCTAGGGGGAGCCCACTGCCACCTGCCTGTGGGACCCTTGCCTCACCTGACCTCGCACCTTGGAGGGGCCTGGAGGGGCTCGCTGTGCTGACCGCCCACTCCTTACCTGCCTGCCAGCTGCTGACTAGCACCACAATCCTTTCGGAACTCACGCAAGAGGCTCAACCACGGCTCGCATGGCCACATGTGAGGTACGCTCAACTGTTGAGCCTACATCGGCCACACTGTGGACCTCCGGAGACCAGGCACATTCCCGCGAACACACCAAGACTGCAGTGAGTGTGGCATTGCACCGATTGTGCTGAAGCCTCTTTGCTCTGGATCTCCCCGATGGGGCCCACCAGATGACTGCTTCAATGCGGACTGGGTCTGCTGCCTAGTGACCCTCACCCCAACATTGACTACTACAGTGAACTGCAGAGTGCTCTCCCCCTGCTCCACCTTTTCGGACCCATCAGGCCCTCACGACATTCTGGCCTACAACTGCAGACCACTCCGGAAGTCCACACCAGCAGTCCCACAACACAGCCTAAAAACACTAGAGGACAACCACCCACCTTGAGAGCTTGACTGCACTGCATTCATGAGGAAACCAAAAGCGAAGACTCTGGGCCCCAGCCAGCCACGGTGGAGCTCTCACAACACCCGGATGTGGAGACCAAGGGGACGGACACTCAGTCGACATCTTTACACCTTCACTGCAATAAAATATTTGCTGCCATAGCTGACACCAAAGATATCCTTCAGCAAGATATTAGTGCAGTGTCAGTGGGCGTAGGGCTCTTGCAGGCCTCTTGAAAGAGTTCACGGAGGGTACTGAAGGACTAATCGCTGAAGAAACCTACCTCTTCGCAGGCGGAGCAGGAGCGGGCAGCTGCACTCCAAGTGGATGCGGAAATTGAGTCCGGGACAGGGTGGATGGTGCTGCCTTACCTGTAGTGACTCCACAGTCGGTGAATGAATTGGTCTGAAACACTGAGCTGTTGATTGGGGGTGGAGTGGGTGGATTGCTACCTGCGCAACTGTAGGCCAAAACGTGCTCTTTATGCATTCCTAAACGGGGTACTTTAGGAGGTTCAAGCATGGGGCTGTGACCTCTGTGGGTTTCTTACGGTCTCCTCTATGGCCTGAGATAGGGGGTGCTCTTTTGTCTGGAAGTGGGTGGGCCCACATGTCCGCAGAGTGAGTACATGAGGGGCTGGTACGGAATTGGCTTACACTTTAAAGCATGGCCTACCCCTCCCAGATTTGTCCCTACCAGGTGACTGGAGGTGGCATTCTACTAACAATGTTTTTATTTTACATGATGGGTGGCCGGCCGTTGCTGGGCTGCTCTTGGGTCTGGGAGTTCATAGTTCGGGTTCTTATAGTTTGTCTCTGGGGTTTGCACTGAGTATTGATGGGGGAGATTTGGTTGCTGGGAGCAGCCGGGGAGACCAGCGGTGGAAACACGTGATCCGTTCAGATGCAGGTCAAGCGTCATACACTAACCTTTCTGTCTTGGAATATCCGGGGGATGGGTTCAACCTCTAAATGCCATAATATCCACAGATATCTGCGGCAGCAGAGGGTGCAGGGGGTGCAGGGGGCTATGCTGCAGGACACTCACCTGGTAGTAAGGTAGATCACTTGCGGCATATATGCAGGGCCAGTTGTATAATACCTCCTATTCCGCTTATGCTCAGGGGCATTGATATGGATTAGAGCGGGGACGCCCTTCGAGCTTATACACTCCACCATTGACCAGGAGAGACGTTATGTCCTACCTAAGGGTAAGTTATTAGGCAGGGACATCACTTTAGGGAGTATTTATGCCCCGAATCAAGATAAGGTGGCCTTTCTTCGCTCACTCTCCACCCCTCTGGCTCCAATGACGACAAATGAGCTCTTGTTGGGTGGGGATTTTAATTGTGTAGCCCGGGGCACTGGCACACAAGACAGCAGACTGCTTTAGAGACTGCCTGGATCGGTGGCAGCTATCAGACCCCTGGAGAACTCAGCATGGAAGGACACAGGATTACTCCACTATCCTCATATTTACCAATTCCACACTCGATTAGACAAATGTGTTTGCCCCAACAGGCTTGGTCAATATGTGACGCACACAGAGTACTTGGGGCGCACCCTCTAAGACCATAGTCCCTTGTTGTTAGGCTTCTGGCCAGTTAAGGAACGTCCGGAGATCCCTACGTGGCGACTTATCCCACTGTTCTTAGAGGATGCTTGTTTTCAGGACTCTCTGGGAGAAATGACTGCCCAGTACTTCGAACTCAATGAGGGTTCTGCTTCCTCAGGCCTAGTTGGGTGGGAATCCTTTAAAGTGGTGGTTCGGGGTCACTGTTTGAGTCACTCAGAGTTAGGAGGTGAACCAGAAGGGGAACTACGGATGCTGGATGGAAGGTTGCATGAGCTAAACAACGCACTGGGCTCCGATGGGGATGCTGCGCTCCACCTCCTCGAGGCTCAATAGCAATATAATGCCGTGTTAGAACGCCTACGCTGTCATGATTATAAGAACTATATTGCCAAAGCACATGATGCGGAGGGAAGGCTGGGTAGGCTTTTGGCTCGGTTCATTTGCCCGTAAGTCCCGTGGGGCCCTTATTACACAAATTCTAACAGAGGGCAGCGAAACTCTGTATTCTTCCACAGCCTTTAACACCTCGTTTCAAGAATATTACGAAACATTGTATAGGCGTCCAGAAGCCCTGTCATGGAGACACAGGCTGCCTTCCTGTGGCGAATGCCACTGAGAGCGCTTACTCACGAGTCACGGGAAAGTTTGAGGGGGCCTATGCTAGCACAGGAGACTTGGTACGCCATTAAGGAAATGGCTATTGGGAAGACCCCAGGTCCTGATGGTCTGCCTGCCGAGTTTTATTCTGCGTTTGCAGGGACCCTGGCCCCGAAACAGGAGTTCCTGTATGCAGATTTTTTAAAGCTTGGAGCGCTGATTGCGTCCACACGAAATGCCATTGTGATCCCACTCCCCAAGACTAAGATCCTGGGTGCCTGTACCACGGCGTTCTGCCCTCTGTTCATGCTCAACATGGACTTCAAAATTCTTAGCAATGTTCTGGCCCTCCAGCTGCTTTCCCACAAGCCTGTATTGATAACACGAGAACCAAAACGGTTTTATTCCATCTCGCAGTACTTCCCTTAATCTTCTGAGGCTATACCACGTCCTTTATCATTTGAAGGTGCAGTCTCTGTTGGGCCACGCTTATGTCAGTAGACCTTGAGAAGGAAGGCCTTTGATTCACTGCGGTGATATTTCCTGTACCAGGTAATGCGTTGGATAGTACTAGGGGGGCGCTGGATTAATTGGGTCAAACTACTTTATTCTGCATGGACTGCACACGTTAGGATGGGCACTACCATCTCTCCACAATACAACGTCTATAGTGGTACCAGACAAGAATGCCCCTTTGTCCCTCTTTCTTTTCGCTTTAGCTATGGAGCAACTAGTGGAGCTCTTTCGATGGGAAGGGGTGGGCACAGGCGTGGCAGTGGAGGGCCAGGAACATATTATTTCTCCTTATGCAGATGATCTCCTGCTTTACTTGGCTGATGGCCAAACGGGTGCAGATACCACTTTACATCTTCTAGGAGAATTTGCTATGCTTTATGGCCTTCGGATCAACAAAGCCAAGACCTGCTTGTTCCCCATGTCGCAGGGAGTCCTGCGGCCGTTGGATATTCCACTGGACTTAACTGCGTCCCCCACATCTTTTAAATACCTGGGAATTCGGGAATTCCACTCCCTGGCAGACCTTCAGTGAGGCAATTTGTGGAAGGCCATTAGATCGCTTAAGACATGCGTCTCCTTCTGGAGATCTCTTAAGTTACACACTATGGTCAGGATTTTGTTGTCCAAAATGGTTATGCTCTTAAGATTATTATTTTTTTAAATTAATCTCCCCATTGGAGGGCCTCTGTCTTGGTCCCAGCAATTAGATTCTTTGCTTCAGGGACGGATATGGGATGGAGGCCGCCTAAGGGTCTCCCTGGAGGTCCTTCGGTGCCCACCTGATGAGGGGGGCCTGGGTGCACTTGATTTTGAGTTGTATTTCTTGGCAGTACAACTCCAGTAGGTCACCCAGTGGCTCGATGGGGCTAGACTTCAAGAGTTGGGTTCCATGGGACTGGCTCATAATCAGACCATGCTGCTGGCAAAGTTACTTTGCCCAGCAACGGCAATTCCCAGACCTAGGGTGTTATTAGCGATGGCCTTGAGGTGTTGGAGGCGTTGCAACGGAGGACAACCGGCACACCCCTTTACGTGCCTGCCTTCCGCTAGTTGGTCTCACCCATGGTGACCCTCACTTTTTTCACAACTGGGCAGCTGTCGGCCCAGACAGATACTGGCTTGATAACAGTCGGTGACTGTTTTCAATTGGGAGTCTTACTCCAGATGGAGGACTTAGTGGCTCAGTATGATCTACCCCAGGGCCAATTCCTAACCTATGAAGCATTGCCACGGACCTTTGGAGACTTGTGGGCCAGTGGGCGGATGAACCAATGACGCAAGGTACTAACAGCTTTGGTGTCGATGGGCACGGCGCGGAATCTGGTGAAGTGGTTTTATAGGTCACTAACCAGTATGGTCCGGAGGCACCTGTTGATACCTAGGCGTAGGTGGGGAGAGATATTAGGGTGAGACTTACAGACTGAGTGGAGTAGGGCTCTGGTGTACCCTAAAAAGGTCTCCAGAAATAGGAGATTGAAGTATACTCAATTTAATTATATTCATATGACATTCCTAACACCCCACAGACTACAGGTCATCTATGGAGGTGACCCACGCAGTTGCCTCAGATGTAAACATTTGGACGCATATTTTTGCCATATGACCTAGAGCTGCCCCCAATTACAGCCGTACTGGAATGCAGTGATCTGTGCTCTGTACTGAGCACTTGCTTGCAATTTGGAGGTCTGTTAACTGTGGCTGTTGCCTAGACCCCGAAAACGTAAGGTTGGCTCACGGTTCCTGGATTTGGCCCTAGTGTTTGCTTGAAGACTAACTGCAATTGCTTGGAAATCAGCAGTGGGGCCTGTGATGGGTACGTGGACGAATGATGTCACCATGTGGGCTAGGGCTGAGGAGATGGCCCTGATTCATTAAGACACTAGAGGGGTGCGGCGACGGGGGAAGGGTTGTGGTCAGAGGTATTGGAGGCTTGGCAACACCCAGGGAGTGCCACAGAAGAGAGCCCCGACACAATAGATGGGTTGGCTGAGAGAGATGAGCGAGACTCCTCTGGAGACTCAGAAAAAGAGATTAGACTCTAAAGTTAACAGCCTTGTGTGCCCTTTGGCTGCAATACCCCTTGCCTTAGATACTAGCTCTGTTTGCCATGTCTCCCATTCCCCCCCAATCGCTGGAGTTCCTGTCTCTGGCTCCGACAACCCATGAGCTCCAAAAGGTCTCTGTCAGGCTACCCTCCCTCACATTATCTGTTCTGTCACCCTCCCTTTTAAAAACTGGCATGTGCGATCACTGAGACAGTTTGGTTTCCCGTTTCTGTTATTAGTTTTTCATATGATGGCATCTGTGATTCCCCTCACCTTTATTCCTGAGGCTTAGTCTACATGACAATGAGACTTGGAGGAACAATGTAATTTCTTTCGAAGCCATGCATTATCTATCTGTGTTTTAGGCCACAACTAAGAGGAGACACGGCGGGTGGAAAATGGAGGGAATTATTTTAAGTATTGTTCTATATTTGATCGTTGAATTCAACTCACTTTTACCACAAAGTTATTTCACCTTTGATTATACACCTGCTGGCTCTCTTTTGTAAGCCATGTTCCTTGGAATGATATTTACAGATCGAGATGTCAAGATGAGAGTGAACTAAATTTTTTAAATGCCAATAAACACGTTTGAAAACAAAAAATAAAAAAGGCAGCTTGCCCTGCTTGGTAGTCAAGACATAAAAATGAAAAATTGTTCACTTTATCACCCGAAAGGAAGGGTAAGAGAGCAGACAGCCGTTTCTGAAATAGGTGCTTCAGAGAAGGAAAGCTGAAGGAACGCTGCAGGAGAACCAAGCTATTTTTTTAACACTGTTTCTGGTGAGAACCGTCTCCTGTCCCCACTGCACTCCCTAATTTGTGTGGCAGGGGGAAGAGGCAGAAGGGTGTTAGTGGCCTTACAGCCAATACCCACTGAACAACAACAGCTGTTTAATTAACCCCCCTTTATATGCACCCTCACCAGTGGCTAACGTCCATTACTACAGGTAGGGTAATTAACAGTTGTCACTGCCCACGGTTAATTTGAACACTCCAGTGTTAAGAAATCCATTGAAAACAGTTGAGAGGCACAGGGCCAATAATCGTATGCTCCATACAGCAGCGCTGGTCTTTTAGTTTCTCCAAGTTTAATTTAGAAAATTCTCGTCTGTGTAGGTGGAAAGTTCCAATAGCGCTGTAGCGCTTCTGCCTCGGGATATAGCTGTAGTTAAAGACTACATAGCTACATTTTGGTAAAGGGCATGTACAACCCATGACGCTGGTTTTAATGCTATAAAATCAACCACATTTTGCTACACACTACAACATAAACACAGGAAAAAATGTGCTCAAAAGAAAATTCTTTAAAAACAGAGAGATGGCAAGATGTTGAACGCTTTGGTTAGTTTTCTGAGACTGACTTTTAGAAGTCATAAATACTTGCCCAGGAAACATGATTACGTTTTCCAACCTCTTAAGATAAATATGTTTCAACATTTAATTGTTTTGGTAATTTCCCAAAACTCCATTCCCACTCTTCAACTCCTCCAAACCACCTAGCTGGTTTCTTATTGCACTTTCTAGCTAGTTGAATGTAGTTTATCTCTTACATAGGTCGTCCTTCTTAACAGGCAATGTACTTGGATATCTGTTGTTGAAGATCAGAATCACTTCTTTTCTGGTAGTGGTGGGTGAAATTTAATTTAAGAAGGCAAAAACTATGAGTGATGCAACATAGGATTCTACTGAAACACAATACAAAGTAACGGTTCTTCTATTATCACTCCGGACTCAGTGGTTTATAGTCTGAGGAAGAGCAACGGGTTGCAGGAACCAAGGTGCGTTATTATGTGTTTTAAAAGAAATTCACAAACAGAATTTTTAAATGAAACTCCTGTCTTGACTACAGGTGAAACAGAATTCAAGGTAAAAGGACCCATAAATAAGTTGTGCATTACCTTGCCACATAGATTAAAATATATTAAAAGGTATCTATATAACAACTTCTATTAGTCAAGCAGCCTATTTAGAGTGATTCTCTCAAAGCATACATATACGCATTATATTCTGGTTAAGTAAGTTAAATACCTTTGAGTATACTCCATTTGACAAACAGATGTATAAAATATACATACATATATACATATATATACATATACATATACATATATATATATAGTTTAGTTTTAGTACTAAACTACATATATATATATATATATATTCACACGCACGCATACAGACTGGTTTGTCATATGCATTAGTTATACACAAACAATTTTAATCATATGATGGGTTTAATACGTGTAGAGAGAAAATCACTCTGAATGGGCCTCATGATTACTTGAAGAGTTGATTTCCTCTGCCAAGTGAGTAGAAAATGCATTTTGAGAGACAACAGGCAGTGTTTTCTCATGTCAGTTATGCTGTATTGTGGTAATAAATTGGAATTTGACCTTTGCAGTGTGATAATTGATAAATATGTGAATGTATGTTTATTAGTTTATTTGCTCTATATAACGTGTTACTGGGCCACATTTATTTTCAATGGCAAGTCATGTCATATAGATGTGTGAAGAAAAAAAACTAACAAAAAAATTAATATAACGCAATTGGTGTGCAGTAAACTTGCAAAAATTCATGAGCATGCACCCACTGTTTTGACATTATAAATCGGTGTTATTTTCATGAACTAGCAAATTTCTGTGAAACTGCGAGTTTCAGGTACACCTACAACAATAACAAAAACAAAAAACCAATACATATATATAAGGAGCCACTGAAAGCAGGAATGAAAGGCAGTTAGAGCGAGGACCCAGCATCCAACACTGGCTGAGCAGAACCAAAAACAAGGTTGGCCATCCACAGCTGGTTAGGCACGGGGCATGACCGCAAGACTGGCTTTGCAGTAAAACCCCTGCTGTTCACAGCTGAAGGCAATGCACAGCAGCAATTGGGAATAAAGCATGCCATAAAATAACCCTAGAAAATCCCCAAAAACATCCATCTAGAAATGACATTTTATTCTGCCTCAATGCATCAACCTACTTAAATTCAACAGTTATGTTATGGTTCACAGCACTCACAATGCAAGCCATAACTGATGTCACCTGCCACACCCATTTTCCAATGACAGTCTAGGAAACATGGTGTGACACATCAGTTATGGCAAACGTTGTGTGCGCCACGAACCACAACGGGTGAATTTCAGTACTTCTAGATGCTGGTGCAAAAACCCAAACTCAGTTTTTGTGATTTTTCAGTGAAAATATACATCTATCTATATATATCTTAATCTATATCTATATATACATATTTGTGAGTGTGTGATGGCAGTAAAAAAAAATAAAAGTGGCACAATAACACTATTTTGAGCAACTGCACTAATATAAGTACACTCACGTTTATTTCAAAAGTGCAAAGGTCTAATTCAAGTTTACCACCACAGTACATCAAAACGGACATTAGAAAAAGACTTCACTGCCTCACAGATTGCATGGAACAATTGCTTTATAGAGAAAAAAAAATACTAATATGTCACAAGGTCTCCGCAATGGGCTTGTCCCATAGAGCACAAATGTAATCCCTTGGTACTTGCTTTTGGTGAAGTTTTTTATTTTGTTAAAACAAGTAAAAAATTACTACCATATATGCAGATATTGTACAATAAGGAAGGAGCGTTCAATATATATACAATTAACCTGGGAATTCTAATTTTCTTTTTTTCCACAGTTCAATACAGTCGTCCCAACAGAAAAATCCTCGTAAGGTATGCTTCTTGTATAATGTTCTTTATTTCACATCAAATCAATGTAATCCAACTTGAATATAGTTATTGTAAAACACAGCCAACGCGTTTCGTCCCCCTCTGGGACATCATCAGGGCTTTTTCATCTATTCATCCAAATTATGATTTTGAAGATTTAGATTTAGATATTCAAGGGGATCCAGGAGAATAAGAAGGAGAAGAAAAAGAATTTCTCTTCTGGGAAGTTATATGGATTGATGAACGAGTTTAATTTTTGGAGTACATAATTTGGATGAATAGATGAAAAAGCCCTGATGATGTCCCAGAGGGGGGCGAAACGCGTTGGCTGTGTTTTACAATAACTATATTCAAGTTGGATTACATTGATTTGATGTGAAATAAAGAACATTATACAAGAAGCATACCTTACGAGGATTTTTCTGTTGGGACGACTGTATTGAACTGTGGAAAAAGGGAAAATTAGAATTCCCAGATTAATTGTATATATATTGAACGCTCCTTCCTTATTGTACAATTTTGTGTTAATGGTGCCTTGGACGGTGGGCCATGAGAAGTTGAGCGTTGTGGATTAACTACTAGGAAGATACTTTTGGGTGATTTACCTTCAGTGCACACGGGGTTTACCCTCACCGTTTTGCTTTGTTAAATTGTTCATATATGCAGATATGTGAGTTATAATATTCAATTTTATTACCTTTGCAGAGGCAGGGGAAGGGCATCATCACCTACTTGAAGTGTTGTCTCTCGTGACTCAAAGCCCCTGCCCACACTCAACAAATTGTAATTAATACCATATTTCTCTGCACCATTACACACATAGTTAAAGTTTATACACATAAAGGTTATAAGTGCAGCTATGATTGCAAATGAAACTGACAACAAAAATTACATTTGCAAATTATAGTTAGGACCGCAATCTAAAAACTCTAACAGTTATGCAAATCATAACTTGTGCACCAAAAGCAATGCTCATGGCCTAACACTTGATGTGACAGATGCAAACACAAATTCAAGTAATCTTACTGATGAGATTACATATAATACTAGCTTTTAACACTCAAAGAGCCAACTGTGAATGCAGATTTATTGATTTGTGTAAATATTTCTATTTAACTACAGTGTGCTTTTTAGCCTTGTTACTTATTGGTATCAATATTGAAATCATAAGCATTGCATTTGGTGCACGAGTTGTGGTTTGCATGACTGCTGTGTGAGTTATGGATTGTGGTCCTCATGCAACAAATCTGACCACAGTAGTCTAAAAGGTGTCTTGCTTTTGAGGAGACAGCTTTAAATTGGATAGCAAATCTTTATATGTCTATTCAGAGCTCTAAGAAAATTCTAAATCGGTTTTAAGAACATGTATTTGAATGGAAACGATGGAAGGACATACACCAGATTGAACGGCTTGGGGTTCAGCATGACTTCAGCCACAGCACCCATTTTTGGAAACCTAAGACATTAAAACAGTAGGCACTCCGTGTTCAGGAGAGTTATAAAGAAAGCCAACCAAGAACACATCCATGCCTAGAAAGATGTTGAAACCACATCTGGATTAAGGCCACACTCGTACTTAAGTGTAAGATGGCCATCGACTACAATCACTTCAATATTACTTTACCTTGAAAAATTAGGCGCATGGATGTAGATGCTGGTCAGAATTTCCAAAAGCCAAAGCATCAGCTTTTCTCTGTGCAATTTCAATGAGCCCACTACTTTGCACTGGTGGTTCATGTAGAGCCAGGGTGATGACAGTAAACATCACAACCAAAACGGTCAAGAAAAACATTACAAGGCTACTTGATTGCTCTGCGCTGCAAAAGACTGATGGGAGATGCCTCTCATTTCCCACCAATAGGTGTTCACATTCAAAAGCTCTAAATGCAATCCACATCCTGCCAGAGAAGTATCTTTTCAATATCAACTTGACAATCCGTGTATAAGCATGACCGCTTGAGGCTTTTGACCTGCACTCGATACTAAGCCAGCTCACCTTCGAATGTCAGTTAAACTGGGCAATGGGGCCCATTGAGACTACAGCGATCACTCCACAGAACTCATTTATAGCCTTGTCTGTCATATCCACAGAATGTATAACACCATAAGTGTACAAATCTATCACCTGAACCAACTTATCTGGCACAAACATAGGAATAATGTATTTTAGTCTCTAAATGTGTTCCTCTGACGTCAACTCTTTTATTATTAGTGTGTCCATCACTGACCCAATACACTGATTTTCCTTGCCTGGCTTAAAGCTTCGACTTTGGGATGTGAAGGGAAAATACCTGCTCATGCAGTAGTGCCACTGCTTTCTCTCATATGCTCGCAACAAACAGAATGAGCAACTAGAATAGAGTCAATTTCTAGTATGCATTATATAAGCTTAAAATTGAGTCACAGGAGGCAGGGTCAGCCAGCAATGTGCAGACAGAAGTTCATGTTACTGCTTTTCAAATCCGACTCAGAAATAACCAAAATTGCCTCTAGGAGAGAACGCAGACAATCGCTTGCAAATCCTACAAAAAAGGGCATCAAATAGCAAAGGTCACTCTGAAATTAAGGCTGCATAAAATTTCAAAAGCACGCAACAAGCTGGTTTCCAACATATATTTCAAGAGTGGTGCTTGGTCTTAGGGTCTAATATATTGTAATCAAAAAAGAAATTATGTTCAATTATATCAAGAAGTTGACTTATTCATGATACAATGAATAATGACAGTCAGGGGACGAGTCAGTGTGAGCGGGGCACATTTAGACAATACTGCAGCCCTGAACACCCTGGCGGGAGCTTAAAGCCCAGGGCGCTGCAATCTTCTTCTCCTGCTTCAGCTGGTCCTGCTGATTTATTTCACCAAGGCCACCAACTTTCGCCGACACTAACCCTGGTGGGACTTCCAGTCCCAAGGTGCAACGCGACGTCCTCCCGCCCTTTCCACCGCGTCACCGCTGCCACAGGTGAGGGGGAGGCGGTGTCAGCGCGCTACAAAGCGCAGCCTCACCACCCGCGGCGCGGGACGGGCGCGGGCCAAGGGCGGGCCCGTCCTGCGCCCATCGACAGGAAGAGGCAGGGCAGGGCCAGGACCGCTGTCCGAGGTGACCCGTGATACAGCAGTACCAGCGGGTAAGCCTTCTACTGCCTCTCTGCATTTAGCAGCCTCTCCTAAGGACTTATCATCTACATCACTGACTCGAACTGTGTTCTGGGGGGCCTTAAGGTCCAGCAGACTGAACTAACGCCATATCTATTGAGCAACCGGGTTGGGCAGGACAGTGGGGGGATGCTGTTGGGGTAGTCTGCATTTTTGTTTCATCTGGTTATTGGCCTTTGGTTCACTGCAGGCTTTTGGCCCTAAGTGGTGAAGTTAGACATAGGTTCTACATAATAGTCAGTTGTTGCATAGATCCAGGGTGGAGAGACTTGGGGTATTGGACCAGTAGGAAGCCACAAAATGGGGAGGAAGGCAGGCCCAGTTAAAGCCAAAGCTACCAGTGCACCTCCGATGCCGCCTTCTCCGACGGCTATAGACAAAATGTTGCAGCGGACAATAGGGGTGGTAGATAGTGAAATTGAGCTTACAGAAAGACGGCTTTCACTCACACCAGACTTATTTACTCTACCGCCTGATGTGTCTATGCCACCAGACATCTCCCAGTCTCAGTCAGATGTTCAACCCCTGTCATCTCCACCACTGGCTGTCCCCTGCAAGAAAGTAGTGCATAAGAGCAAAACCATCATGAATATTCCCAAGAAAGGAAAGCGCAAGCCACCACTGGAGGTCGGTCCAAAAAAGAATAAAAAGAAATGCTGTGAGGGCAACACAGTCCATCTGGAGGGGGAAGAGCATGAATGGACACCAGGCAGAGCATCGGCAGACACCTTAGATCCAACTTATCCGGCCTGGGCTTTGAATCTGATGACAGATCTACAAAATAATCTGAGGGCCATTATTAGAGAAGAAGTGACCCCCCTTATCAAGCGCTTAGACAGTTTGGAGAAAGCACTGGCAACAAGAGAAGCTAGATCAACTGACCCTGACAACCATTCACCCAAGAGGGTGGTGAGAGGGATTGACATGGGTGGCCAGGGAGATAGTGTGGGCCCAATATTACGGCCCGGGGCGGAGTCATATGACCACGATGGTCCACTTATTAGACAAGAGTTGGGGGAGCAGAGTGACTATACGCTCCAGAGAGACAGGGGTTCAAGCCACGAGTTTAGGGCTAAAAATAGGCCATCTCACTGGCGTAGCAAGGGGGGGCGGCGGCGGCCGCAAAAATCATCGCCAGCACCCCCCCCCCCTCCTCAGCGCGGCGGCGGCAAAAGGCAGGGACCGCTACGGGCGGCAGAGTGCCTAGCTACGCCACTGGGCCATCTCCCCATAGGCAGCTTGACAAATCCAGCACCCAAGAACAAGTTTTGAACAGACAAGTCAGAGGGCAGCAGGTACAAGAACCCATTGAGGGGAGACAGGCCCATTTAAGCGTAGTTCTGCCCACTATAAATCTTCCCCCTCCCTGTTTCCCGTATGTAGCTGTTCTGACAGGTGTCCCGCCAACTGATTTGGACTCTATGGAAACCCAATTCCAGCTGAGAAATAAATGTCTCTTTTGGCTGGCTAGTCACAAGCATTTTGACTATGCCAGAGCAGGGGAGATGCTAATGGTCAGAAGGGTTGGGTGGGTAGGTAACCGCAGAAAGAGTGAGCCAGGTGACTGTATAGTCATTAATTTTAACAACCCTCAAATTGCCACCAATTTATTTAAAACCTCCCCCAACTCCTACAATCCACCAACAGTCATGAGCCTCCGTCCTCTGGATTTCTTTTACCCACAACCTCAATCGTATCCTAGAAGCCGTGTACCATCTTTACTCCCACTAAAAGGTCAAGGGGTATTCCAAGAGAGAAGCAGGGATGCTCATACCAGGTTCCCCCAATTTAATATCCCGGTGAAAAACAGTTATGGCCCCTTTGAGGATGCAGACTGACTGATGGAGGGATTCCTCAAGGGTGGGGATACAGATCCGGCAGGTCAACACATGACGGGCAAAGAGGGTGGTGGCTCGAAATTTATAAATAGGGGTAACAGCTCCAGCCTCCCTTATCAGAATGTTACGGCAGGTGGCAGGACAGGAACAAGCGGGACCCAAAACGTGACTTCCCCCGTCCTGCCGGGCACCACAAAAGGAGAAGGTCAACTGAGGGGGGCCTTAGTCAAGTCAGTCTGGGGTTGGCACTGGTGACTCTCTATCTCACCGTGCTGGTGCCCCCAAGGTTGCAAGGGAGGAAAGAGGGCAGGCAAGCGGGATGAGGTTACTTTCGTGGAACCTGGCAGGTATCAAAAACAAGTTGCCCTGCCCTGATTGGGGTGAATTTGTGGATGAACACGATATATGTCTCTTTCAGGAGACATGGGCGAGGGAAAACCTCCACCGGATGGGTTTCGCCTCATTTAACAGCTTGGCATCTTCGGGGAGGAGGGGTAGACCCTCAGGTGGTCTTTCCATCTGGGTAGGTACTCCCCTTGGTTGCAGGGCAGAGCAGATGACAACACCCACAAATGACATCCAATGTGTCCTGCTCTCCTTCCCCTCAAAGACGAAAATCGCCCTAATCAACGTGTACTCCCGCCCTGTCAACAATGGCCAAGAATCTGCCACAATCGACCACCTGGGACATTTTATTCTTACTTTGGACCCAGAGATATGGTTGATTGTGGCAGGTGATTTTAACTGCCATTTTGAACCCCTCATTGACCCTAACCATTCTGCCTCCACCGAAGATCTTTACTGGTCAATTCCGGATCCCTTGACTACCCCTATCAAAGTATGGTCACCACTGGTAATGCAGCTTAACTCACTTACCCTAACTTTATCACTTAGGGCAGTGGTTCCCAAACTGTGCGCCGCGGCACCCCGGTGCGCCACTAAAACCAGCCAGGGGCGCCACGGTCGCAATTGCTGAGAAGAATCCATTAGGAATTACATTGGTCGTTTGTATGTAGGCCGGCTGCACTGCTCCTGGCGCCCACTAGGTGGTGCACTTGTGCCTCTTAGCCCCATTATTTGTAACTCCGCTCGGCAGCTGTAGTTCTGTGTTTTTTTTCGTTCTCTCTCTGCTGCTGCAGCCTTGGGCCCTTCGGACGCAGAGGGAGGGAGGAAGGAAGTCAGCAAGAGTTCCTAACTCCCCATGAGCCCTGATCGGAGGCGGCGCAGCAGAAGGTCTTCTTTTAGTTTACGAGGAGAGCAGTGCATGGGTCGGGTAGAGAGAGCACTGAGCAGGCGGCAACGGGTATAGGAACTCTCGTAGTTGCGCCTGGACAATTAGCATGCAGTCAGTTTGTTTTCAAATTATATATGTCTGTTATATTTGTTTCTGAACTCCGGTTCGAGAAATAACCATAAATAGAAATATTACTGGTCCTGGGCTTGCAATATGCATTTATCGCACACTTCCGGATAACTAGCCTCAAACTGAAACTTAGAAGAGCTATGTCAGTCAGATTATATATATATGGGTTTGATGAAGAGGGTCCCCAAATTCAGTTAAATCACCATTTTCTCACTTGTACTTACCCCCAGGGTGCAGGACTTCATATCATATTTGAATATCCTTTATACTTAGAAATGCTTGTGAATGCAGTCTTTATTTCCTTCTTTTCAAGTCACCATTAATCTTAGTACTATATGTGTCTGACGCACATGCACTAAATCAGCTCTCCAAAGGGACGCTATCACAACTTAGTTTTCTTTATAGCACTTAACACAGTTTCTACGCACTAGCTCTCGCAGCATACGAAGGAACATGCAGTGCCTTCTCTGAACTGGGAAGCTCAAGATCAGAGGGCCTCGTGGACCCACAAGCAAGTGTGCTCTTCTCTTGACCCCCTCCATCTTCCACCATGTTTGACTCTTTCCAAGAACTTCACAAGCCCTCTCGATGAAACGTTCAGCTCTTGCTCAGTTTATCACAAGATTAATACCCAGCTCGACAACCTTATAAATATAAAGTGAAAATCTGCTAGTCATTCCGAACTGCTCCACAGAGCATGCATTTGAAATCAGTCTCACCCTTGCTATAGACACTTGTGCAGAGATTAGACTCAATTTGAGACTATATATGGCCAATCAGGGTGCAGGTTTGAGACTCCATTCCAGTTTATAAGGTGGTAGAGATAGGGGAAGAAAATTCCATCCAAGTCTACAAGACCTGTTGGGGTGCAGGGTGAGGCTCCTTTCGATCGGGCCTGTAAAGATGCAGGGGAAGGGGAAATTCAAATCTAATTTGTAATGCTCACCTCATTTTCATGTAGGACCTCCCAAGAATCCCACACTTAACCCTATATTTGTGAATGCAGACACTTTACCATACTGCAGAATGTACAAATTCATAAATCCTATTTATGACACTACAATCCTGCCAATTTTGCTAATCATGATTATAATTTTGCCCTTGAAAATCCTTTTGCCTGCAAACCTAAGTAGCAATAGGTACACAAATGCATTTAAAAATCAATCCCACAACATGTGGTTTATCCACGTGAGAAATGTGCTGGCATTCTTTATAGAAACAAAAACAATCTAAGAAGTGAACCAAGTTTGATTTAGTCAGTTGAGCAGGACCTCAAAAGAGAACGATTATAGGAAAATGATATGAGAAGCTCTCCATACCTTCATTCCTATTATTTTCAGGGATTAAAATGGAAGTCCTACCGAGGTCGGCCTTACATTCTCTCCCACCAAAAAATAGTAATGTAATGGGGAGCCGCGGCCTACGGCCAATTGGTCAAAGGAGCCGCGGGTCAAAAAAGTTTGGGAACCACTGACTTAGGGCATGCAATGGACGGACCAAATCCGATCAGCCAAGCCAGCACACATTTAACAGAGTGGGTCAATCCTCCCTTATTGATTATATTATGGTGGAAACGAGATTGTGGGACAAGGTCCTAGATTTTTACATCACACAGAGGCAGGACAGCGACCATAATGCCCTGAACTTGATTTTAAAACCATGGGACCTTGGCATTTCTAATCCCCTTCCTAGCACCACAAATGGGACAGGCCCACTAATTCTAACAAACAATAGAAGAAAGGTTAGATGGGGCAATATACAACAGTCTCCCACTAAGCTCGCCAGAGTGTATCAGTTAGCAATCCCAATGATAGCTAAATTGTGGGAGGCAACGCAGGCGGAAGGGCCCACCTGGGATCTAGAAGTGGCTGGGAAAATACACACCGAGCTAACCACGAAACTAGCTGATGTGTTTTTTCCTTGTGTGCGTAGATGGGTAAATAATCGAAATAAATGTTCCTGGTTTAATAATGATTGCCGCAAAGCTAAGAAGGACCTTTTGGATGCGGTGAAGGCGAAGGACAAGACATTAATCAAGCTTTCTAGGGCCACGTACAAACGGATCACCTACCAGGAAAACAAAATTGGGAAGCAGAGAGGTGGGAATCCCTCAGGATCGCCCTTAATGATAAAAATCTGGAAACCTTCTGGGCCATAGTAAGCTCGGGTGACAGGGAAGGGAGATCGGCTATCGAGCCAAACATAGCGCCTGAGGCTTGGGAAACCCATTTTGGGTCATTATATGCCAGCGGGGATGGTGGCTCTGTCAATTCTACTCCCCCTAGTATGATAGAGGAGGTCCATTTGGCTGGGTTTCTGGAGATCACCATGACCAAGGTGGAAAACGCCATTAAAAAGTTACACCCCAATAAAGCGCCAGGTTTAGACAAACTACCAGGGGACCTTTTCCGGGAAGATCCAAAAATATGGGTACCTTATTTGTGTGCCCTTTTTAATGCTGTTCTGAAGGGTCGGGATCCCCCTGATACCTGGCGTGGGGCGGAGATAGTGCCCATACTTAAAAAAGGTTGCCCCCTCTCACCCTCCAACTACAGGCCGATTAGTTTAATTGATATCACCCAAAAACTTTTCGGCCGGGTGCTTTTGGACCGTCTCCAGGGTTGGATGGAGGAAGAACAAATACTAAGTCCCTACCAGGCCGGCTTTAGATCAAACATGTCAACCGTAGACCAGATATTCAGATTACAACTACTTTTCTGGAAAACGGTGACTATAGAGGGTGGCAGCCTCTATCTTATATTTGTTGATCTGAAGTCGGCCTTCGATCTGGTTCCCCGTGAGAAGCTCTGGAAAGTGCTGAGTGATCTTGGGATTTCTCCCTATCTTCTCAAGGTCATAGAGAGGCTCCACCTGGGAAACTTTGCGCAGGTACGTTGTGGAAAAAACGGGGAACTTACTTCTCGTTTCCCTGTCCAGAAGGGGGTACGACAGGGATGCGTCCTGGCCCCTACTTTATTTTGTCTTTTCATTAATGGTCTGGTTGATTATCTTACAAACATCAAGGACATCGATGCTCCCAAGTTAGCATCAGGGAGGGTGCCTGCGCTGATGTTTGCCGATGACACCTTGTTACTTTCAAAAACATCAATGGGCATCCAGCGCATGCTGGATGGCTTTGCTAATTTTTGTAAGCTGCGAGGGCTGGAGATCAATTTAAATAAAACCAAATATATTGTCTTCAACCCCCCCAGTACGTCCAGGCCAAACCCCTCGCTAAGTGGCACTCTTTTAGAAAGAGTAAAGACATTTGACTATCTGGGAGTCACCCTGTCAGAGCATTTTGAATGGGGGCCCCAGTTGGCCAAAGCTAGACTGCGGTTAAGCCAGATAGTGGGTGGTATAATGAAGATGTACAGAAGTTCAGTTTGTGAACCAGTAGCCCCTGTGGTGGAAATTTACAAAGCTCAAGCAAGGGGCGCCTCGCTATATGGGGTGGAGCTTTGGGGGCACTGCTCCATTGCTAATTTAGCGAAGGTTGAGAACAACTTTGTGGGGCAGCTTGTGGGCCTACCCCGTAGTACTCCTCTCATTCCCCTCCGCATGGATATGGATATCAGTCCCCTTGAGCAAGAGATTGCCCTGAGACCACTGACATTTTGGAGGAGGCTTTGGGTGACCCCAGAGTTGTCTGTCTATAGGGCCGAACTAAAGGAGCTCCTGACCTTAAGTACTATTAAGAAGCTCCCGTGGCTCCGTCACATAAGGGACCTAGCCACCAAGCTTGGTAAACCGGGCCTCTGGAGAACTCCCGAAGCATCATGTGCCATGACATCAAGGCTTGAATTAGTCAAATGTTTTAGACAAACCAATCTAATGTCCCTAGAAGAAAGTGTCTCACGTGGTCGCTTAACAGAAATTTTGCTAGTTAAAAATACATACAGTAAGGAACAGTTTCTGGACTTCATTCAACCCCCATTGGCTAGGAAACTTTACGTGCAATTTAGACTAGGGACCCTCCCCTTACTAGCAACTACTAGCAAATGGGTTAAAGAACAAAAGGGGGATTGCCCTGCATGTAATTATAAGGTGGAGTCCGAAATACACGTTCTGCTCCTCTGTCCAGGCCATCGGTTGCCGCGCAAGCGCTGGTTAATACAACTCTGCAAGAACCTAGGCTTTGTGCGCTGCACAGAGGCCTACTGAGTTTTAAAGTATGATACTCATCCACCAATAGTCTTCGCTGTATCCCGATTTTTAAATAGTATGTGGCACATTCAACTAGCTATTTTTAAGCAGAACCAAGGGGCTGTAGAAATGCACTGACTATAGATAAGGTTAATTAATTATTTGCATGCTCTGGGTTTAGTGCCGTAGTCCCATATTTTTAGTTGTGTATAAATCCTTGAGTGCTGTTTTTATCCAGTCTACTCCATCTATCTTTTATCTTTTTAATAGGCAGGTGTTTGTATTATGAGCTTTTTTACTTTTTGTGAGATTTTTAATCTGTGTATGCCCATTGGATGACTTGTCTAAAATATGAATTTGAGAAATTTATAATTTTTTTAATTATAAATGTACTATATCTGTTTTATTGTGAATTGTACTTTGATGGCCCTAGCGGCCGAAATAAAGTCATTTGGATGGATGGAATAATGACAGCCAAACGCTTACTTGGATATCAAGGAAATCATCTTCTAAACCAACAGTTAATATGAGGATTATAGGTATGATGACTTTAACACAAGTAGAAAAAATAACTTTTAGACAGAGGTCAAGAGGATCGATTCAATTCCATATGGAAATTATTTTTGTTTCAAGAGAAATGTAAATTATGTTGATATATTGGTTGATATGTCTCATTCTTCTAACTCCTAATCATGCCCTCTCCCTGGGTGTTTCCTGAGTGTCTAATTCTTCATCTATTCCACAAGTACTGTCTAAGATAATAGGCTTTTGTTACTTTTACTCAATGTATTGAAAGCACTGGTAATTATTTGACAGAAAGGTTTATAGGATTTTGCTGTTAATCCCTGATCTCTATGAAGATGGGACTTGGCAAAGTAGTTAAGATACAGCCATAAGTAGGTTTTGCAATTCTACTAAAAGGGGCATGTTGCACTTATGTTTTCGTCTTCAAATTCATAGTTATGAGGTAATAAAAATATGGTTATATCAACCATCAAACTGGTATGCCAAATATATACGAATTAATCGAAATATGAAACTGATTAACATGCTTCTCTTTGCTTTTGAATAAATACATGCCATGGAAAACCCTGATGTGTATTTGTTATCCATGTTTGAACTTTTAGAAATCTAGAATAGACACCCACCACATTACTGCAGTATGATGGAATCTGTCACAGCTGTGCCTCAAGGCAGTGCGGCTACTTAACTCCAATATTATAGATCAGTGGTTCCCAAACTTTTTCAACCCGCGGCTTCCTTGACCCATTGGCCATTGCCCGTGGCTCCCCACTGTTACTTTTTTGGAGGGTGGGGGGGCTGTAAGCCCGGCCTCAGGAGTATTTGCATTTTTCTTTCTGAAAATAATTGGGATGAAGCTGATGAAGGTATTATAATCATATAAGCAGGGTGTTTCGTATTACTAAGGCGGCGCCTCTAATAAAATATTCCTAGTTACACTTCTTTGCCCATGCCTTTTTTAGAGTACCCTCTCAAACTTTTTTATCCCACTTACAGTGCTAGATAGCACCCCTATGCATGTAGGCCCGATTCCCAAAGTGTTTCTGCGCTTGAGGAATATTTGCATGCACTTCATTTCTACCCATGTCATACGTGCCAACACACCTGTCTCAGCAGAGTGACTCCCGATTTTTTAAACTACATACAGCTTTATTTTTGCTGTCTCCTCCCTAAAATTACCTCCAAATCAATGCAAGTAAAATAAATTCCTCTGATTTTTTTAAATTTTTTTTAACGTCCCGCTTTCTTGCTTCCAAATGTTGGCATTATGCCGTATATGGTGTTTTACTTCCCTGTGCTCAAGGAGAGAGCACGCCTGTCTGGAAAAGTGTGTGTACAGAAAGAAATGTGTACTGGAAGTACCTATGATTCAAGTACAAATGTCAATACTTAATAATGCTTAGTGTGTTTAATAGACAGGACAGCTGTACTTTCCTGATAACTTGCATTGGTGCATAATTCATTTGGAAAGAAACAAAACTATTAACGAGTCTAGCACAATAAATCAGGCATCTTCTGCATAATTTGGGAGTGTTGGAATGTGGGGATCCAGTGAAATATGGAGGTCATCTCCCTCGACATGCCATCAATTAAGCACTACGTTTAATACTTTAGGCATGTCACTTACAAATCATCGACATCATGCGTTTAAGTCTAATTAGTTTAACTGAAGCCAACAACCCCTTCAACATTAAATGCATTAAAGTGCTTGGTGCGCGGTTCCCCAGGGAGCCATGGCGCACAGTTTGGGAACCACTGTTATAGATGCTTCGTATCAAACACATCCCAAAAATATTTCTCTGTTGTGGGTGAGACCATAAATAATGTATGAGCAAGTACCTTTCCTTCTTTAAACACGTTTTACTATACAGAATGATAATCTAACTCTGATTTATTCTTAAGTCAGAATTATTCATAACAATATGCATAATCAACAGTGTAGTAAAGTTCGGGTTACTTTTTTCTAAATTACACTTAACAAGCTATAAACAATGGCTCATACAAGCAAACAGTTTTATATCAGGAAAACATGAGTACACATCTTAAAGTAATTCAGCTGTATTTTGTGCGGCACTGATGACCAGAAGTGTATGTTTTCCTCACAACAAAAGTGTTGAGGCCAGCATACTTTGCTACCTATCCACACGCATCTATTCGTAGAGGTGAAATTGTGAGGAGGTAGATCTTACCCTGGAAAAGGAATTTCATCTTCCTCTGTCCAGTCTTCATTTCCACCACCATAAAAGCCGCTGCTTGATCTTTGCCCCTCATGACCTGCATCTTCGCTTTCACTGTCTCCGAGGGCGCTGTCTGAGCTTTCATTCCTTGGAATATCCCACTCAGGATTAGCAGCAATATCTTTCCCAAAACCCCCCTTATCCCCATAGGGGACATGAATAGATTTCTCCAATTTTTGGTCCCATTCAGCAAAACAGTTTTTGCATAAGTCTTGATTAATTCGGGAGCACTTAAAAGTACAAAAATCACTAGGTGCTTTACATAACTTTGTACACAATCTTTTAGGAAATTGCACCCTACAATTGTGACCCAAAATAACTTTATTATTTTGTGGTGCAATATCATCAATAGTCCTGGTTTCTATTGAACCATCATCTGGAAAATACTCATCAAATAAACTGGTGTCAGTTTTGAAAGGGTTCCAATCCGGACATGTGATGGCAACTTTTGGGAACACTCGTGACGTTCCATAAGATTGGGTTTGGTCCTTCTCAGAAGCCATTTCTTTCCTCGGCTTGCTATGATGTTTATTGATTTGCTCTGCCACGGCTTGACTCCTGGTCTCAGTATCAGAGTCTGGTGACATAGAGTCTCCAATGAGGAACATCACCTTGGACTGAACCTGGGAAGATGTACATGGTACTGCTGCAGACAAAGCCTTATCTGGAGGCTTCTTCTCAACAGCAATCCCAGGTGATCTCAAAGCTTCGAGTATTGGCCCAGTGTCTGGCGACAATCTGTTTTCTTCCATTACTGGTTTCACCTTCAAATCTGTCTCTGCTAAGATGCATTTGTCTGCCAGAGCTGATGCAGTAATAATTGGAGCGGAGCCTGTACTTATCATGCGCTCCACCTTAGGCTCCAAGCAAGGGCTTGAAGTATCTTTATGTAGCCTGATTTGTGTATTCTCTTCCCGACCGGAGGAAGGCCCAACTTCCTGGGATTCCTTTAAAGGAGTGTTCAACTGTTCATTTGGTGTAGTGGGCGTAGCTTTCGTCTCTTCTTTGTAACCACCTCCTTTATCCTGTTTATCATACAGGGGACAATGGCAACAAACACAGTGACTGTCCATTGTACTGGATTCTTCTACATTTCTCGAAAAGGAACAGCCCTTGTTTTTATGCATAGTGATAAAAACGTATTCGGATTCCTCTACTTCACCTTTTTGGAGAGTAGTGGTGATGACGGTCCCCGGTATAACAATGGCTTCGTCTTCACCATTCTCCAGCAAGTGGGTCTCTTGCAGCTCAGAGCATCTGATGAAATATGTGAGAAAATATAGAAGTCGCTGGACAAGATCCTGTCTTTTGCCAATAACAACTGTTCTTGCAAGTCTGACAGGAGATCCAATAGCGCCATACAAGTCTCCTGTAAATAATAAAACACAGTTACATCTTTGGCTTTGTTATTCAGCCTCATTTCATATTAGATATTAGTCCTAGAAAAAAAAAACTTGCAAACTAGTTAGTACTCCTAAAACCATGTGCCAGAAGCTGTGCATTAAACACATTTTCTAACCTGACTTTGGTCAAAATTTGATTATAAAAAGCTACAGTAGCCTTCTATTACTTAAACATGAAGATCTGTTCAAAGAAAAAAATTATGATGTAAGAATACGCAATGTAGGAGTTGGTTTCTCATAGCAGAAGTCAACTCTGTATAAGCAAACATAGGTGAAAAATTACTGCATTTTATATTTAAATACAAAAATATTCTAAAAAGTAAATACCAAGTTATAACACACTTCAGCAATGCCAATTGGTCTGGTTTAATACTTAAAGTGCCTTTTGTGTCATTTATGGGTGTAAACTACAAATCTGGAGAGGAAAAAAAACAACGCTTGCAAAGCGATATACAACCCCTCTCAACAGGGCCTAACAAGAATCATCAGTGTCAGACCCACAAGGGTTCGTCAAAGTGGGTGGCCAACGTCAAAACCCTTGTCTACTACAGTAATCTGTGGGATTCTATGCAACAAAATACGTATGTGCAGGCTTTAAAATAGAATAATACCAAACCACATCTAAATGCACACCATGCCACCTCAGTTTGGATCTAGCCATATGTAAATCGGTCTTGACCCTGCTCCAATTGAAATAGTACAGCCCGAACTGCCAGGCCCTCCCTGAACCAGAACACAAGCAACCCAAGACCAGTTTTGCCCTTATAAGGGCTCACCAGTCGGGTATACCTGTTCCTGGCCTGGCAGTTCAGTTTGGACTGTTCCATTAGGAACAGGGTCAAAAGGACAAGTTACTTACCTTGGGTAACGATATATCTGTAAGAAACATTAGTAGTGATAGATTCCTTACCTTAGAATATCCCCAAGCGTCAGACTGGATCCGGAAAGTCAGCAGTACACCTCCGCGTCGGTAGGTGGCGTTGTGCGGCTCCACGTCCGTCGTTGTCGCTGAGATGACGTCGCGGGCGCTACTTAGACGCCGCCCACGCGCCACGCGCTGACGTCAGTTCTGTACACGACTTTCCGCGCCAGGAACGCAGAGCCATGCAAGATACGGACCACTGGTGCATTCAAACTAGGGCCCTGAAAGGGATGACCTTAACCCTAGAAATCAGTTCGCAGAACGGGGAGGATGGGTGGGGCGGTAAGGAATCTATCACTACTAATGTTTCTTACAGATATATCATTACCGAAGGTAAGTAACTTGTCCATCTGAAAGAAACACATAGTGATAGATTCCTTACCTTAGAATAGATATACCAACCCCGGTGGTGGGTCTGCGAACTAAGATCACACCAGAAAGTCACGGAGAACAGAACGGCCAAAGAAGCCGTCTCTCCGGACTTCGCTGTCTTATTCAATAATGTTTGGTAAACGTGTGCAGCGAGGCCCACGTGGCTGCCTGACAGATGTCTTGCAGGGGGACACCACGTCCCAATGCAGTAGTGGCTGCCGTAGCTCTGGTGGAATGAGGACGCAGCTCCACCGGAGGTTCTTTTTTAGCCAAAGAGTAACAGGCTTTGATACATAAAACAACCAAGCGGGAGATGGTTCTCTTATGGACCGCCCGACCTTTCTTGGTGCCAACGTAGCCAACAAAAAGCTGGTCGTCCACCCGGAACTGCTGTGTGCGTTTGAGATAAAAAGAGAGCGCACGTTTTGGGTCCAGACGGTGGAGCCGCTCTTCCTCTCTGGAAGGTTGCGGAGGCAGAAAGAAGGTGGGCAAGGTAATAGTCTGCCCAATGTGAAAGGCCGTAACCACTTTTGGCAAAAAGGAAGGACGGGGCCTGAGCACAACCTTGTCCGGATGGACTGAAAGGAAAGGAGGCTTACAAGAAAGCCTGGAGCTCACTCACCCGCCTGGCGGAAGTGATGGCCACCAGGAAGGCAGTCTTTAACGTTAAAAGACGAAGAGGACAGTTGTGAAGGGGCTTAAAGGGAGCGCACATCAAGTATGTCAGAACCAGACTCAAGTCCCACTGAGGCATCACGAAAGGAATAGGAGGAAAAAGGTGTGTAATGCCTTTGAGAAATCTATTTACAACAGGGGACTTGAAAAGAGAGGGCTGATCAGGGAGCCTGAGAAAGGCCGAAATAGCAGAAAGGTAGCCCTTGATAGTGCCCAGAGCAGAGCCCTGCTGGGCCAAAGAAAGAAGGAACAGTAGTACTTCAGAAAGAGGGGCAGAAAGGGGATCCACAGCCTTTGCTGTGCACCATGCCACAAATTTGTTCCACCTGCAGGCGTATACCACTTTCGTAGAGGGACGCTTGGCTGCCAGAATAACGTCACAAACTTCAGGAGGCAAGTCGAAGTGAATCAACTGCCGCCGCTCAATCTCCACGCAAAGAGGTGGAGGCTGGAGAGGTTCGGGTGGAGGACCGTCCCCTGCTGCTGCGACAGAAGATCCTCCCGAAGAGGCAGTCGGATCGGGGGATCGATGCTCATACTGAGTAGCTCGGGATACCATACTCTTCGAGCCCAGTCCGGAGCCACAAGAATGACTTGGGCCTGGTCGCGCCGAATCTTCTTCAACACTCTGGGCAGAAGTGGTATAGGCGGAAAGGCGTACAACAGACCGCAACTCCACTCGCGACGAAAAGCGTCGTCGAGCGAGTGCCGCCTTGGAAATTCCAACGCGCAAAACTGATGACATTGCGCGTTCTCTTCGGTGGCGAATAGATCTAACCAAGGCTCTCCCCACTGCTGAAAGAGACCTTGCGCCACCTCCGAGTGAAGACGCCATTCGTGATCGAGCATGCACCTGCGGCTGAGTTCGTCCGCCCTGGCGTTCAGAGAACCTGCCAGGTGTTGAACCACCAGGGACATGCCCTGATGTTCCAGCCATGTCCAGAGACGCAGAGCCTCCTGACAGAGGGTCCACGACCCCACCCCACCTTGTTTGTTGCAGTACCACATGGCGGTGGTGTCGTCTATGAACACCTGCACTACTCTCCCCTTGACAGAGGGAAGGAATGCCTTTAGTGCAAGCCTGATCGCCCGCAGCTCCAAAAGGTTGATATGGAGCTGGGACTCCGCCGGAGACCAGAGGCCTCTGATCTCCGCCTCTCCCATGTGGCCGCCCCATCCCAGGAGGGACGCATCCGTCACCACTGTGAACTCCGGTTGGGGAAGGGAGAGGGATCTGCCGTCGACCCAATGCCGGCCCGTGAGCCACCACTGCAACTGTTGTGCAGTGCCCTCCGAGATCTGGACGTGATCGGACAGGTTTCCCTGATGCTGCGCCCACTGGAACTTCTTGTCCAACTGCAGAGCCCGCATATGCCACCTGGCATGATTGACCAGCAGGCTGCAGGAGGCCATGAGGCCCAGCAGCCTCAGAGTCACTCTGACCGAAACCCAGGACAAGGGCTGAAAGATGGGAATCAGAGCCCGAATATCCCGGACTCGCTGTTCGGGAGGATAGACCCGAAACTGCGCTGTGTCCAGAACCGCTCCGATAAAGAGGAGCTTCTGGGAGGGAATCAGGTGCGACTTCGGCACATTGATGGAGAACCCCAGCAAGTGCAGGAGGTCGGCCGTAGTCTGGAGGTGAGAGACAACTGTCTGGGGTGAGCCCGCCTTCAACAACCAATCGTCGAGATAGGGGAAGACTGAGACCCCTGATCTGCGCAGATGAGCTGCGACCACCGCCATCACCTTGGTGTACACCCGAGGGGCGCTGGTAAGGCCAAAGGGGAGCACGGTAAACTGAAAGTGCTCGTGGCCTACCGTGAACCGTAGGTAACGCCTGTGGGCTGGCAGGACAGGGATGTGGAAATAGGCGTCCTGCAAGTCCAGCGCCACCATCCAGTCTTGTGGGTCGAGAGCAGACCAGACCTGAGCTAGAGTGAGCATCTTGAACTTCTCTTTGCGGAGGAAGCGATTGACGTTCCGGAGGTCTAAGATAGGACGCAGGCCTTTGTCTTTCTTGGGCACCACAAAGTAGTGGGAATAACAACCACGACCTACTTCGTGCGTCGGAACGCGCTCGATGGCCCCCTTGGCCAAGAGGGCCGCAACTTCCTGCTGATGAAGCACCAAGTGACCCCCCCGACATGCGGTGGTATTGAGGTGGCATGGCTGGGGGGGTAGTCTCGAAGGGGAGGGAGTAGCCCCTCCGGACTATCTCTAAAACCCACCTGTCCGAAGTGATGGTGCGCCAGTGGGGGAGGTGATGGCGGAGCCTGCCGCCCACTGGCGTTTGATGGGCCTGAAAGTTCGGACTAGGAAGGTTTGGAGGCAGTGGTGGCCGGGGTGGTGGTGGACTGACCCGCCCGCTGGCCCCTTTGTCCGCCACGGCGGAACCCGCGCCCGCGCTGGTTTGATTGCTGCGCCGGCCTGTGGCTCTGTTGCGAACGCTGCGGGGCGCCCCTTCCTGTGCCACGAAAGGAGCGAAAAGCGGAAGGCGGAGGAGGGCGGACTGCCGAGAGTCCCAAGGACTCGGCCGTAGCCCGTGAGTCCTTAAACCTCTCCAACGCCCTATCCGCTTTGTCGCCGAAGAGGCGACGGGCATAAAAGGGCATGTCCATAAGGGTGTTTTGGACATCCCCGAAAATCCAGTGGTCCTCAACCAGGCGTGACGGTGAACCGCCACCGTCGTTGCAATGGATCTGCCCAGTGAGTCGGCGGTGTCTAGGCCACCACGGATCATGAACTTTGCTGCGTCTCTCCCCTCTGCAACAGCCTGGGTGAGAGCAGGCCAGGCCTCCTCCGGACACTGGGGCAGCACGTTCGCCACCGTATCCCACAGAGAGTGGGAATAACGGCCCAAGAGGTATGCGGTGTTCACGGACCGCAGCGCAGAGCTGGTGGAAGAAAAAGTTTTCTTCCCAAACTGATCCAGCTTCTTGGATTCCCTATCCGGTGGTGCGGAAGGGAAGGCGGTTGGGGAAGCAGAGGCTTGGACAACCAAGCTCTCGGGAGTGGGGTGTTGGGAGAGGAAAATGGGGTCACCCGGAGCCAGGCGATGGCGTCGGGCCACGTTCCTATCCACAGGAGCCCCTGTGGTGGGCCTGGACCAAGTGCCCAAAAGAACGTCAGAGAGGGTTTCATTGAAAGGAAGCAGCGGCTCCGCAGAAGTAGCTGCTGGCTGAAGCACCTCTGTCAGGAGGTTAGTCCCGACGGCCACAGTAGGGAGCTCGAGGTGTAGGGCCTCGGCCGCCCTACGCAACAACACTGCATAACTGGCGCCCTCCTCCGTAGCCACGGTAGGAGGAGACAGCATGCCAAGGTCTGGTGAGGTATCCAGACCACTGGCGTCACCAAATTCCTCAGTCCAGTCCTGTTCAGACTCGCAGGCGGCAGCGAGAGGGTCCTCAGACCCCTCCCAGTCCTCCCCTTGCTCCTCAGGCTGTTCAACAGGCCGAAAATAAGGAGCAGGGACATGGGGATAGAAATCCCCAAGCAGGGTCGAGAACGGCATCGATCGACGCCGGCTCGGCGCCGTGTCCACCTCGGAGCGGGCGGCGTTGGGATCGGTGCCGGTGGGGTCGACGTCGGTGGGGGCGTAACGAGGTCAACCGGCGTCGACCGGGATCCAGGCCTGGATCCAAGGGTGTCCTGCGGCACCGTGGCCGGAGCCGCCAGCGACGCCGGGGTCGGAGCCCCCAGCGAGGAAACGCGAGGGCACCCATGCGGGACCGTGGGGCCCGAAGGCGCACCGGCGGGACCCGACGGCCCAAAGAGGCGAGCCATGGCCGACAGGAACACCTGCATCTGTGTCTTAGACGCCGACGACCCCGGGAAGGGCGGGTAGTAAGGCGGCGACTCCATGGACTGCGCCGGAGCCACGGGGGTGATACCAAAGGGGATGATGGACGGAGCGTTTGAGCTAATCAGACACTCACCCCCAGTCAACTGATCTGGGTTTAATCCATCATCATTCTTTAGCTCACTCCACCACCCCAGTTCAGACATGGCCATATGCAAATCAGTCTGACCCTGTGCCTCATGGGAACAGTCCAGCCCGAACTGCCAAGCCATGTCTTCCCTGGACCGGAAACAAGCATCCTGGGACCGGTTTCTGGCTATTCAGCCGTCATCAGCCAGGCTAGCTTGAATCCAGTGGCAAAGTGAGCAAGGGACCCACGTCTGGGCATACCCTGCCAACTTAGGGCGAACAAAGCGATACCAAAGGGGATGATGGACGGTGCGTTTGTGCTAATCAAACACTCACCCCCAGTCAACTGATCTGGGTTTAATCCATCATCATTCTCTAGCTCACTCCACCACCCCAGTTCAGACATAGCCATATGCAAATCAGTCTGACCCTGTGCCTCATGGGAACAGTCCAGCCCGAACTGCCAAGCCATGTCTTCCCTGGACCGGAAACAAGCATCCTGGGACCGGTTTCTGGCTATTCAGCCGTCATCAGCCAGGCTAGCTTGAATCCACCCATACCATCAGCCGCGTCGCGTGACCGGCGAGGGGAAGTCGGAGAACGATGGCGTTTCTTCGACTTCTTGTGCTTCCCCTTACCTGACCCCAAGTGCGAAGACTTGGATCCCGAAGATCGATGGTGATGACTCCGCGCACGGTCCCTCGACCTCCCTCTGGACCGGGACTTGGAACGGCACGGAGCCGACTGCCGGGCTTCCAGCAACTTTCGGGACTGCTCCCGCAAAGTCTTCATCGCCATGGCCCGGCAGTCGGAGCACGACTTGGGGTCGTGGTTGCGCCCCAGGCAGAAAAGACCCACACGGTGCGGGTCCGTCACCGACATCATGCGGTGACAATCCCCGCAGGACTTGAAACCGGGCATCCTAACTGCACCGTAGGAGTCTAAGACTCGATGAAAAAATGGAGACAAAAGTCTCAAAAAGTCAGTCAAAAATTGACCTGGGGTTCCTGCTCTTCCCGGATCTGCGCTTGCTGGCGCGGAAAAAGAAAGAACTGACGTCAGCACGCGTCTAAGTAGCGCCCGCGACGTCATCTCGGCGACCACGACGCCAACGACGGACGCGGAGCCGCACGACGCTACCTACCGACGCGCAGGGGTACTGCTGACGAAAACTTTCCGGATCCAGTCTGACGCCTGGGAATATTCTAAGGTAAGGAATCTATCACTAAGTGTTTCTTTCAGATCTGTGCTTTAGGAAAAAGAGCTGGCAATTGTCGGTGCCCTTCATTTATGCCAAGATGGAAGATTCTTAGGTCTCTTTTCTAAGATGATTTCTTTGAAAAATAATTGCTTGAGGACATGAAACCTTAAAAACAGGTGGAGTGATCAGGGCAGAAATACCTACCCCTCTTGGGACACCCCTCTGTGAGCTCACTTTGCCTACAGTAATGTTCACTGGTTGCAGACCTTGAATTCCCATTCCTATGGCCAATCTCAAACTCTTACACTGTGCTGGGGTTAGCTTTTGAGAATGAAAACAAGTTACTTACCTGTAACTTTGGTTCTCCAGTATTGGAAACTTTCATAGATTCCCATGCTTGAATCATTCCCCATCATCGAGATTGGAGTCCCCGGTATACATAAAATAGCAATAGAAATCATTACAAAAAGAAACTAGGCCTAGGCCCATTCTAGTTTTGTAACATATCCACCTCTTTTTGTAAAAGAGACCAAATAAAATGAACAACCAATCAGATTAGCCTCACCCTCTAGAACCTTCCTGAGAGAACCTCAGACCCTCAGCTTTCGTAGCTGTTGTGTAATCATATAACTGAAGATGCCGAAGGCTGAGCTTTCCCAGGGGAGGAGGGTGGGTCGCATGGGAATCTATGAAAGTTTCCAATACTGGAGAACCAAAGTTACAGGTAAGTAACTTGTTTTCTTACTCCAGTATTGGAACTTTCATAGATTCCCATGCTTGAATCAGAGTAGCTAGCAGTTATGAGCACATTTTCTGAACCTTGATCCCTTATTTATCTATTATCAATAATTCAAATCAAAAGTTAATGGTCACTAAAACATTTGTAAACATAAGGAAACAAGGAAGAAACCAGTAAATGAACTTCAAAAATGTGCAAAGAGCATAAACAGGAAGACGGAAGGAGGGTTGAAAGGGAAAAGCTCACCACTCAATGAAAGAGGTTCCTCAGGACTGCTTGGCCCACTGCTGTGTCACTCTGCGTTGAAGAATCCAGGCAGTAATGTCTTGTAAATGTATGAGTACTGCTCCAGGTTGCTGCCCTGCAGATCTCCCGGATAGGAACTCAGGCAAAGAAGGCTGTCTAAGAAGAAATCGCCCTCGTGGAGTGAGCACGGACTCGACCCTCAAGGGGCTTGCCCGCTGCTCGGTGACAATACTGGATAGCTCTGGTAATACAACGAGCAATCCCCTGCTTGGAAAGGGAGAAACCCTTACGGGGGGCCCTGAAAGACACAAAGAGCTGAGGTGACTTCCTGAAGTCCTTAGTACGTTGAAGATAGAATTTTAAGCACCTCAATGTCCAGTGAGTGCAGTGCTCTCTCTGCCGGAGTAGTAGGTTGAGGGAAAAAAGTTTTGAGTATGACCGGCTCATTCAAATGAAAGTCTGAAGGTACCTTCGGTATGAACTTTGGGTTGGTACGAAGTATCACTGTCCCCTTTTTAAATTGTAGGAAAGGTTCCTGAATGGGGAGTGCCTGTAATTCACCTGCTCTCCTAGCCGAAGTTAAGGCTAGCAGAAGAGCCACCTTCCAGGAGAGAAATTTCATGTCCGCCCGATGAATAGGCTCAAAGGGATGCTTCATGAGCTGGGTGAGAACCAAATTAAGGTGCCAAAGAGGAGGCGGAGGCTTGACTGGAGGGAAGACTCTAAAAAGGCCCTTGAGAAACTGCTTAATGATCCTTGCTGACCAGAGGGAAGGACCAGAAGACGTGTGTCTAAAGCGAGAGATGGCGGCAAGATGAACTTTGATGGATGAGTGAGCTAGCCCTGCTTTCGCTAATGAAAGGATGTAAGGAAGAACTTCATGTGGTGCAGAAGAAAGAGGATGAATGCCCTCCTTCTGGCACCAAAGGTGGAAACGCTTCCACTTTAGCCGGTATGTTTTGTTGGTACTAGGGGCTCGTGCCTGAGAAAGTACGTCTCTACATTCTGCCGAAAGGGTCAAGCCAAGAAATTCTCGGTGCTCAGGAGCCATGCCGATAACTGCAGGGATCGAGGATCCGGGTGCCAGACTTGGCCCTGGGACATTGTCAGCAGCGAAGGAATCGGCTGCAAAGGAAGTGGACGCTCCAGGGAGAGGAGATGCAGCTCTGTGAACCAAAATTGGCGGGGCCACGCCGAAGCTATCAAAATCATCTTGCAAGGTTCCGCCTTGAGCTTCCTGAGAAGTCTGGGGATCAGTGGAATGGGGGGAAAAGCGTGAACAAAGGCGCCTGACCAGGCCATCGAAAGCGCATTCCCCAATGATCCCGGATGGTGAAGCCTGCTTGCGTAGAATTGGCATTTCCTGTTCTCCGGCGTGGCAAAGAGGTCTATGGACGGCTTGCCCCATAGGCGAAAGACCTGCTCCAGAGTGGACTGGTCCAGTTCCCATTCGTGGCTGACAGATTTCAGTCTGCTCAGCGTGTCCGCCATCTCGTTGAGAACGCCCGGAAGATGTACCGCTTGTAGCGATATCCCATGCTGGATCACCCATTACCAGTTCGTCTGAGCTTCCTTTGATAAAAGGCGAGACTTGGTGCCGCCCTCTTTGTTTATGTAATGCATGGCCGTAGTGTTGTCCGTTTGTACCAGGACCACAGACTGTTCTATCCGCGGGAGGAACGCTCTGAGCTCCAGCAGATTGATATGTGGAAGACGATGCTGGGGTAGCCAATGCCGCTTACGCGAAGGTCTTGCAAGACCGCTCCCCAGCCCTCCAGCGAGGCATCCGTAGTTATTATTTGAGGAGCTGGGTCGACCCTGAAGGAGAGACCCTGCGAAATGCTTTCCTCTTTCGTCCACCATGATGCGGCCTCCCTCAGACGCGGTAACGAAGATCTTGTCCTCGAAGGACCCGTCAGCTTGGCGCCACTGCAAATCTAGCTCCTCCTGGAGCTGGCGCATCCGCAACCTGCAGTGAGGAATTAGAGGAATGCAGGAAGAAATGGACCCTAGGAGGGACTTGTAGAGGCGAACTGAAAGTGACTGCTTTTTTATAAGTAGACTGGCCATGACCATCAGCTTTTCTTGTCGCTTCAGGGTCGGAAAGGCTTTGTTGAGGGACGTGTCCAGAATGGCTCCCAGGAACCGGGCTGTTCTGGATGGGCACAGAATCGACTTTTCTGTGTTGAGAGTAAGGCCCAGATTGTCGAAAAGATGTGTGCACACCGCGACTGATTCCTCTGCCGCGTTCTTGGAAGAAGCCTTTAGCAACCAGTCGTCCAGGTAAGGGAAAACCTGCAACTGTTGCTTTCGTAGAAAAGCTGCCACGGGAGCTAGTACTTTTGTAAAAATCCGCAGAGCAGACCAGAGTCCAAATGGCAGGACCTTGAACTGAAAGTGGCTCTTGGCTACTGTGAAGCGAAGGAACTTCCTGTGGGCTGGATGGATGGGTACATGAAAGTATGCATCCTCTAGATCCAATGTGGCCAGGTAATCTGCGTTGAGTCGTCGAAGGATGTCCTGCAAGGAAACCATTCGAAACGATTGTTTGATGAGATAGGTGTTGAGCTCCCTCAGATCTAGAATAGGGCGCCACTTCTCTAAGGTCTTCCGAACCAGGAAAAACCGGGAGTAGAAACCCTCTCCCCGCTGAGAGAGAGGAACCGGCTCCATCGCCCCTTTCAGGAGCATTTGATGGACTTCCAAACGCAGAAGACGAAGATGTTTGGACTCGGTGGCGCGAGGGGGCTTGGAAGGCGGTGCATGGACAAACTCCAGAGTATGGCTGTATTGAATGATGTTCAGAACCCAACGATCCAATGTTATTTGCCACCAGTTGTGGAAGTAATGTGAGATTCTGCCTCCCACTGGTGTTACAGGAGGAGAAGGGACAGTAGTAAGAGCCAGCAAGCCGCTATTGACGCTTAGAGGAGTCCTTCCCCTGGCGTCCTTGTCGTCCTCTGTTGTTAGATCGAGAGAAAGAGGATGATTGACCCTGCCGCTGGTTATATTACGGGCGGTAGGATTGAAAGGCTGATGCATATGAAGAATACCCTCTGTAGGTAGTAAGGCCTCTGCCTCTGACCCCACGAAAGGGAACCTTGCGGTATTGCAGAGTCCCTAAGGATTTTGCGGTCTCCGTGTCTTTTTTAATATCTTGGAGCGCATCATCAATATGGTTCCCAAAGAGCGCCTCACCATCGAAGGGAAGATCCAAGATTTTGTTTTGGACTTCTGGACGGAACCATGTAGCTTGAAGCCAGCCTTGGCGAAGAAGGACAGCAGCTCCTGCTAGGGAGCGGAACACAGTCGATGCAATGTCCATTGCACAGTCAATGACTTCAGAAGAAGTTCTCTCCCTCTTGAAGAACCTTTTTTGCCTCCACTCTCGCATCCTCCGGCAATTGATCCAGATAAGGTGAAAGGTCGCACCACATCTGACGATCGTAGCGACCCAGTATTGCTAAGGCGTTTGCGGCCCTGACCATCAGGCTGGACATGGAGGAAAACCTCTTGCCGGCGTTATCGAGGCGTCTGCCCTCTTTATCTGGAGGTGTTGTGAGGGGAGCTGCAGGATTTTTAGACTTTCTTTGGGCTGCCTGGGAGATGACAGAGTCCGGTTTAGGCTGACTGACCAGGCAGGCCGGGCTATCCTCAGGAGCTTTATATTTCTTTTCGAGGCGAGGCAGTACTGGAATTACCGTGGCTGGACTTCTCATCACCTTTAGACCTTCGTCCTAGACATGACCCACTATAGGAATGGTCCGAACGGACTTTTTGTAAGGCTCTTTAAAGTCATAAAGGAAACATTCGGACTGCACCGTGGGCATGGGCAGTTCGAATCTCTTAGCAGCCATTTCCATCAAATTATGGAAACCCCCTATGTCTCCAGGGGGAGAATCCACTGGCGCTGGAGAAGGCGAAGCTGGATCAGGAATAATATAGTCATTCCACTCCTCGTCTGGATTTGGAAGCGTAACGTTGCCCTGGTCCTCATCCGAGGAATCATCCTGGATGAGAGGGACTATTGGTGGTGCATCTGAAACCACGGGCAGTGGTGGTGGTGGCAATTGAGGGGTAGAAGTCAGTGCAGGAGGAACAGCTGTAGCTGGCACCCCAACCGGTGCCGGAGATTGTGTTGGGAATCTCCGTCTATAGTCCGAAAGCATGAATTGCAAGTCTGTTAGTAGGGGAGGAAGGCTTAGAGACCATCTGCTGCTGGTAGACATCTTGATAACCTAAGGGAGGATCATACTGCTGCTCCTCCCCATATTCTTCCTCCGAGTCTGTGTCTTGGCACGTAACGTGTAACTGAGACGGGCTATTTGCATACCCATACGGCCCGTCATCTTCCTCAGATCCCTCCTCTTCAAGGAGGAGTGCAGATGGTAGAGGTGTCACTCTCCTGGGGGGGGGGGAAGTCATTTCAGGGGTAATCTGCCGCTTCCCGACTGTAATTGCAATTTTTTCCCTCGTCGACGGGGTCGTCGACGATAATGTTAGGGTCGTCGACGACAACATGAAAGCCATCGACGGAACCGTCATTGAGGTTGTCATCACCACTGCAACAGATGCTGCCGTCGTCGTGGTAGATGTAGTTGCCGTTGTCACCGCCGCCGCCGACATTCTCGTCGACGTCGAAGTCGTCGACGACAGAGTTGACACCACCGTGGATCCTACAATCGGCATCGATGCCGTCGACGCTGAACCATGCAGCGTAGGCGAAGATGAGGAAATAGCCGTCGACGAGCCCGTTGACGGAGCCGGAAGTGAAGGAGACTAGGAATTTGACTGTACCTTGGAAGTCTTCGTCGACGGAGTCGTTGACAGTGTCGTCGACGAAGGAATTTTCTTCAGAGACTTGCCATCAGAAGATAGATGAGGGCTTTTTGAAGGCCTTTGGAGCTGCAGGAGGAGACGACGGAGGAACCGAGCTGGATTTCCTCTCTGATGATACTCCTGCTGATAGTCCTTCCCTCTCCTTTACACCTCGGTGAGGAGATTTGATAGGACTACGCCTTTCAGACCTATGAGAGATCTGTTTCAAGGCTTTACTGGGACGGTCCTTAGAAGGGGAAGACCTACCCCTTTTCCCAGACCTCCTAGACGAAGAAGCAGAGGAGGCCTCATCACTATCACTGGAAACTGGCTCCTTCCTTGATTTAAGCTTCTGGAGCCAGGTCAAGAGACGCCCCTCACGGTCTCGCAAAGTCTTCGTTGAGAAGGTCCGGTATATTTTACAGTCTGCTGCCTTATGGTCTGGGTACAGACAGTAAATGCAATCCTTGTGCTTGTCCTCCACATAAAGTCTCTTCTTAGCACAGGTCGCACATGCTTTAAAGAGGGCTTTCTTCTCTTTGTCAGACATATTGACACGTAGTCCAAGTAGGTCTTGTAGAAGAACAGGTGAAAACACTTGTGGAAAAAAGTTGACAGGAAAAAACTGAGCAGAGCTCAGTGGAGACTCCCTTGCACAACGTGCGGTAGAAAATCTGAGGGTCTGAGGTTCTCTCAGGGAGGTTCTAGAGGGTGAGGCTAATCTGATTGGTTGTTCATTTTATTTGGTCTCTTTTACAAAAAGAGGTGGATATGTTACAAAACTAGAATGGGCCTAGGCCTAGTTTCTTTTTTTGTAATGATTTCTATTGCTATTTTATGTATACCGGGGACTCCAATCTCGATGATGGGGAATGATTCAAGCATGGGAATCTATGAAAGTTCAAATACTGGAGTAACTTTGTATTATTCCACAGCACTCCAGAAGCCCTAGGATGACTGTGACATTTTCATATCACAAGAAGAAGCTGGTTTCAACTGGTTGCAGGATTACTCGCCCCTCGATGGTAGATGTTAAATATGTTATGTTATTACTAAAGGCAAGATGTTTCGCTAAGTACACCCATTATCCGTCGTGCATCGTTATATGTGGAGCACAAACGACAGTGCGCCATCACCGTGCTGAACTCACCGTGCTGAACCGTAGGTCAGCTAGATCGTGCAATTCCTATTCTGCTCAAAAGGGGAGGTTTTCAGCATGAGATGGGAAGCAGAAATATTCTGTTGTGCAAACATATCTCAGGGCGACTTCTTTCAAGAGTAAAGAGTGACACAAACACAACCTGCTGAATTACTTCATAGCATGCTCTTCGGGCTTGTGTCCTTATCTATGCCACTTTAGACAAACTGGAAAATGTTTGATTCAGATGAATTTCACCTGAACATTAAATGCAAGTTGAGCAGCCATATGAGGCAAACGTTTATATTAACTCATACACTACAACGTGCAAAACACAAGATAAAACAAGCTAAGCAAGAGAGCTAGGTCCACAATCTGTTCACTAGGCATGTAGATACAATGAAAACAGGAAAAAGGTTTTAATGTGCTTGTGAAGCAAGCTGTAAGACGTTAAATGACAGCTGTCATTCTCCAAATGGGTACTAGGTGGCAGCATTGCACTGTGAACAATGATCTGCCACCCCCCCCCATTCAGAGCTAAGTACCACATTACAACAGACGAACTTATTTCCACTCATTTAATGTGTTGCTACTGTGCCTAACTAATGCTCCCCAGACTCCATATTACATTTTTGTTAGACTTCTATTTTTAACCCTTATAGTTTGCATAAAGACAAGCATGTCCAAAATAATTCGGACCGATTCATGAAAAAGAAGCAGCTTTTAACCACTTTTTTTGGTGCCTTGCCCGGTTTGTTTGACTAAAAAACAAGCAAGTATATCAGAGGTTCGAAGTAGAAACATTTGATCATCTTTAAGATGTTGCATGCAAAAGTTACACCTTTCATAAAATAGTTAGAAATGTTTACACAATGTTTCAGGAATAACCTTGGTTTAACAAATGATGAAATTAAGCAAATCCTGGAAGAATTCGAAGCTTTGCCTACTGGTGAATGCCTTTGAATTAAGAGTTCATGCTGGACAAATTTAAAGCAAAAGGTAAACCAGTTTAAACAATGTCGACTTATAAATGTACGAGTATGTGTGCATGCATACACAACTTTCTGCTGGCAGTTTGGCTAATAAAACTATTGCTTCATGGCTTCGAAAATGTAACGGCAGATGGTTAAACTGAGCGAGAACTTACTTGCCTGGCCTTCCATCATGGACTCTGCATGCCACCAAAGAAAACATGCATTGGCAAAGCCACGTTGGCATTGGCTGCAAGCCTTCTGTCTTAGTCAATGCTCATTTTGCTTTGCCACGGTTTTTATGAAACTTTCCTGTGGGAACTGCCGGACCATGTCAATGTGCAAAAAAAAAAAAATACACTGCGGAAAAAGCAAAAATATTTTTTGCACTCAAAAAGCACACGTTGACACAGTAGTCCCAGTCACTGAATGGAAATACTTTATGAGTTATGTGCTTCTTGTGAAAGAGCAGAACGTCCTGATTACTTACCGGTAATCCTCATTACTCTTAGTCCTACTCGTCCTCAACCCAGTCATTACACGTGAGGTAGTATTCACTAACAGGAAACAAAACAGAAAATGCTTGCTAACTTCACCCACCTTCCTGCCAGGGGCTATAATACAATAGCCAGAACGCAGCACTTCCTGACATACCAAGCACAAAGACCTGACACAGGGAGGGTGGGAAGGATGACTGGGTCTAGGACGAGTAGGACTAAGAGTAATGAGGATTACCGGTAAGTAATTAGGACATTACCTCTACGTCCCTCGTCCCAGTCATTACACAAGAGAAATACCAAAGCAGACCCCTCAAAGAGAAGGCCTTTGGAACACTGGTAGAAAAACCAGACATCACACAGGAGAGAAGCGCACCACAGTAAATTTAATGACATGAAAATAAATCATCGAGGAGCATCAGGTTCCACAGCACGCAAAACACCACACCCAAAATTCAAACGGTCACCCAGAGTGCAATTCAACCTGCAATGCCTAATAAAGGTAGACTCGGAAGCCTAAGTCCCAGCGCTACTGATTTCATCCAAATCCACCCCATTAAAGGCGGCCCAGTACGCTTAGACCCCTCTAGTGAACCAGGCCTGGACACCTGAATGACACAGCAAACCAGAGCCCTGATAAGCCAAAAAAATAGCAGCCTTGATCCAACACCCAGGGTCAGCCAAGAGTCAACCAAGAGTCAACCTTCCCACGGCCCGCCAGACAAAAAGTCACAGACAGCCAGAAGCACGAAACACAGCAGACCTGTGCACATACACAGACAAAGCACGCTTCACATCCAGAGTGTGCAACAAGTGTTCATCAGGAGAAGATGGTGCAGGGTAGAAAGAAGGCAACACCAACTCCTGAGACGTATGAAACTTAGAATTAATTTTCGGAAATAAACAAGAATCCAAACGTAACACCACAGCATCCTCCATGAACCTAAAAAAAGGGGGAGAACAACGCATAACAGAAAGTTCCCCCAACTCCCTGGCCAACGAAATGGCCACCAGGAAAGCCACTTTAAAAGACAAGAATTTTACATCCAAAGACAACAAAGGCTCAAAAAGAGAGGACTGAAGAGCATGCAAGACTAGAGAAAGTTCCCAGGCAGGCACCGAAGAACAGACAGCAGAGGAGGAGAGAGAATAGCTTATAAACAACCTGGACACCAACAGGCCGTTCATAGAGGCCAAAGAAGCAGGATCCATGAAATCCCGGACAACTGCCCACTGGCCCTTCAAAATAGAGAACGCAAAACCCTTACTGAAACCGTCAAAAAAGAACTGCAGAATGTCAGAGTCAGAACAAGAAGTAGAGGACAGATCATGAAGAGAACACCACTTGTCGAAAGCAGACCAATGCTTAGAATAAGAAGACAAAGTGGACAATCTACGAGAACCCTGCACCACAGATATAATTTGGTCTGGCAAACCCCGCCCAACTAGCTACTGCTGTTCAACCTAAAGACCGCTAAGGTGAGAGGGACCAGCAGGTGAGGAGTGGAAGACCTCAGAGGAGACTGACTCAGCTGCAAGATCCAAGGGGAACCCCCTGGCAAAGTCAACAACAGCAGGAACCAACACCTCCGGGGTCAGTGTGGCAACACAGCCACCACAAGTGCCCCCACCCTCTGGACCGTCAACAGGAACGCAGGAATGAGAGGAAAGGGAGGAAAGAGAGCCAAGGCATAGAGCAACCATGGAGGCCACGTGAGGGACAAAGCCTCCACACCCTACACCCCCCCCCTCTCCGGAACTCGGGAACAAAAGAGGGGGGGGGAGCATTGGCCCTTGAAGCAAACAAGTCCATCTTGGGATTCCCGAACTTCCAGCAAACCAAGCGAACACCCTGGGAGACAGACAACATCAGAGAGGAAGGAAACCTGCGACTCAGGGCATCTTCCACCACATTGTCCGTGCCCCTGATGTGTTGAGCCGAAATGGCCTGGAGATGCTGTTCTGGCCAACCTGCTAAAGCACAGGCCACAGGATGCAAAGAATGACTGAGTGCTGCCCTGATGATTCACGTAAGTCACAGTGCTGTCGGACCGCACCAGTACATTGCAACCCAACAGATGACCCTGGAAGTACCGGAGGGCCCATTTCACAGCCAACAGCTTCTTCCAGTTGGAGGAGGGCCTACTCTCCGACTCCTGCCAACAAGCCTGAATGGTCCACTGACACAGTCTCGCACCCCAACCCAGCACACTGGCATCCGGCGTCAGAACCACCAGCGATGTGGGATGCAACCACATGCTCCTGGAGAGATTGGAAGAGTCCAGCCACCACTGCAGGCTGCGCAACACATATGAAGACATCGGGCTCTCCAAGGACAAATCCTGAAGAGGGAAACAAACAAACCGTTGAAGATGCCACAGCAAGGGTCAAAGATGCAACCTGGTCCACGGTACAGTGAATACAGAGGCCACCATGTGCCCCTGTACCGCCATACAATGAAGCAGCGGAGGCGAGAACGAGACAACAGAGCCCCCAACAAAGTCTGCAGACGCAGGATCTGGGAGTGAGGCAGAAACACCTTGCCCAGAACAGAGTAGAATTCCACCCCTATAAAAGACCTTCTAGTGGCAGGCTGAAGATTGCATTTCGGAAAATTCAGGAGGAAGCTGTGGCTCTCTAGCATATGTATGGTCAAAGCCAGATGTTGAGTCATCACCAGAGTAGAGGGGACCTGCAGCAGCCAGTCTTTCAGGTATGGAAGCACACAGAACCCCTAGAGGTGAAGGTGAGCTACCAGGGGAGCCACCACCATGGTAAAGACCCTGGGCGAGGAACGCAGGCCAAAAGGGAGGACACAAAACTGCCAATGACGACCCTGCAGGGAGAGCCTCAGAAACTTCTGGAACACCAACGCCACAGGCACATGTAGATATTTATCCTGAAGATCCAAGGTAGTCATCACACAGCCGGCCTGGATCAACAGGATCACTCGCTGCAGGGCTTCCATTTTGAAGGGTTCTTCCGGACAAACCTGTTCAGGGGCCTGAGGTTGATCACAATTCGGAAACCCCCTGTAACCTCCGGGACCAGAAAGATGATCAAGTAAGTGCCCTGACCCCATTCAGACCTCGGAACAGGGACAATTGCCTTCTTCAGAAACAGCAGCTGACACCCCTACAGCAGAGCCCTCAGACTGGGAACATCGCTCAGAATCGGAGCCCGCACAGTGCCAGACGTGGGCAGGGATGAAGGAGGGGGGACAGAAACTCGATCTGGTAACCCCTTTCCATGACACTCAGCAGCCAATTGTCCGTCGTTTGAGACACCATGCCACCAGCAAATGGTGCAGTCTCCCAACAACCTCTGGCAGCATGCCAGCAGGACCTTGGGAGGCGTCATACTCTGGAACGCTGACCCCAAGGTCCAGGTTCTGGATGAGGCTTCCTCTGAAATTTTCCCTGGACACCCTTGCCCGGGGCCTTCTGAAGTTATTCCTCTACTGGCGAGGTTGTCGCTGAGGAAAAGAAAGTCTCCTTATGCTGCTGCTGCTTCCGAAAAGAAAAGGAATGCTTCCGCCCCTTGAAAACTCGATGCAACTTCTCCTCAAGGTCTTTTCCAAAAAGCAGAGGACCAGTAAATGGCAACCTCAAAGCCATGGAACGCTGAGCATCATCCGTGTTCCACCCCTTCAGCAACAGATTACGTCTGGCAGCAATGGAAGCACCACAGGATAAAGCAGAAGCTCTAACAGAGTCAAACACAATGTTAGAAAGAAACTCATTCTAACGTTCCATGGACTCCAATAAGTCAGGACACTGCCCACCGTCCTGCATTGTAGAGAACAATGATTTGAAGTCAGGTAATAAAGAATGCGCCACATACGCTCCATACACCCCACAAGGAATGGCAAGATGGGACCCCACATAAGTCTTCTTCAAAGAGGAGTTAATCTTCTTATCTGCACCATCCTTCAGGACATTATCCTCAGCCATGGAAGGACGCCCCACCAGACTGGCCACAATAGAGTCCACATGAACCGTCTCCAGAATTGTATCCTCCATGTTTCTCAAGGGGTATAGTTTAGACATGAAGCGAGGCATCAGGATGTGTTCGGGATCCTTCCACTCCTTCAAAACACCATCCATCACAAATGGGCAGGGCTTTGGTAGGCTGCTTCCAAAACCGCAGCAAAACCATGTCTTTGGACATGCTGGCAACCTCCTCATCTGAGAAACCCATATTGTCACTCACATGGGAAAGAATGTCTGGCAACATATCCTTAGAAGGAAAATGCTACTTACCAGTATGCATCTGTTCTTGGCATGTAGAGCTGCAGATTCGTATACAGTATATCCCTTCAAATGTCCACAGAGCCCAAGGAGGATTCATCAGAAGAATCTGAACTGGAAATGTCAGAACAGAGGTCGTGTCCCTCCCCAGAGCAAACACCAGCCATCTTCTTATTCTCCAGACGTCTCCAAAATCAATTTCCGCAGCCAGCCACCATCACTCCCTTTACTTTTCTGCAAGGGAGGGGCTGAATCAGACTACCCTTGGAGGAGGAGGACGAAGAAAGCGGAGAACAATACCTGCGTTCAACAGCATGCTTTCCCATACTGACTCACCGACAGAATGACAGGACTCCATCAGAGGAGTGTATCTATAAATACATCACCCCAGAAGCAGATAAAACCGCATCCAACCAGCACCAGCGCATGTACTGACAAGTCAGCAACAACCTACTGGCAAAGGCTGCCTGGGATGTATGGAATGCAGGGGAGGAACAACCCACGTCATGCTCCTGCCCAAGGACACCTGCCGGCACGCTACGTCGACCCAGTAGGCCTCTGTAGAAACTGCAAGCAGACCGACACCTCAACGAGGCCCCCAGCCACACCACACACTGTGGCGGTCGATGCAGGAACTGCCAACCTGCAACATGGCCTATTCATGCATACAACAGGAATACCAGGAGGCAATTTCCCAAATTCAGCCGGAGATCAGACATCATGGAAAAAAAACATGCGGCCGTAGCAACATGCGCACCACTGCAGAGATACAAAGAAATGCTGACCAGGAGAGCACAACCAAGCAATGCTCCCGGCAGCACACTATACCCACGGAGTCCAGGAGACCCCACAATGCCTCCAGACATCAAGCCGCTCCCTTGACGGTCCCCAGGCACTCCCAGAGTCCAGCAGAAGGAGAGGCCAGGAGACAACACGGTGGAGGTAAATGCCTGGCAGTCACCTCAGGAAGTGCTGTGTTCGGGCTATAGTTAGCAAACATTTCCTGTTTTGTGTCAGTGAATACTACCTGACGTGTAATGACTGGGTCGAGGACGTGGGACGTAGAGGTAATGCCATCAGGCACAGGAAATTAGTCAATGGCTGAAGTGGGCTGACCGCTTGCACTTTGTTGTATGCAGTAGTCGGAGAAGAAAAACGTGAATGACAAGACCAATAGATAACTAAAAGAGCTGGGTGAAAGCCTTATAACCAAGTATATTATATGTAAAATCAAAATGTGTTCGCTAACGACACCTGAGAAAGGATAAAAAAAAAAAAACGGGTAGAATGCCATAAAAAGGCAGGAAGTATAAGGTGATGGAGGAAAGAGACATGAGGTGGAATCAAGACTAGACAGCCTTTGTATTTTACTTTCCAGGCAGTTATAAGTGCTGGTGTTCTAAGAACACCTTTGGGGGGGCTACACTTTTTTTTTTTTTTTAACAAGGATTGAGATGAACTGAAGCTGAGGCTTTAATGAGGCTTCCTCTTGTAGCCTCATCTTCATTTTCTTCCTTTGCTTCAATGTTTCTGCTCTCTTGCCCCCATTTAACCTTTCCTCCGTGCCTATGTGCAATGGTTTGCTTTTAACCATTCTTTTTCTGTTCCTGGATAATTACTCAATACTAACAGTATTCAACATCGCTTGAAATAAAATATATGCAGCCAAAATGCTTTACAACAGAGCTATAACCCTGCATTCAAACTCTGCACACTCTGGTGGATACAATAGTACCCTTGTGAGACGCAGGGAGCTGGGTTCAAACTTAAATACTTTAGAAAGTGCTCTTAAACCCACATTTTTCAGTGCAGAGACAATATTACACGACTCACAGTGCACAGAAAATAAATGTGTGCGTTAATGAGAGATATGGCGAAAATGTCAAGGTGACTTGAGTTCTAATTTTAATTAAAAAAAACCTTTAATAGTTATGGCATATGATGTCAGCATACTTTATTTTCTAGTGTCAATCCGATAAAACCCAATTAATTTTTGTGTAATATTTTTTTATTTTTATGAGTTTTATATAGCGCTGGCTAGACCCGTAGGTATCAGAGCGCTTTACATTAGGTTACAACAAAGCGAGTTTGCGAGTTACGAGATTAAATAAGTTACATAATGATAACATAAGGAAACGCCAAGAGTACAGTCAATGAGCAGTAACGTAAAAGACAATTGCACGGAAATTAATAGAGGGGGGTGGGAAAAACAAAAGGGGGGGGAGAGAGGGATAAAAGTAGTGTAATGAAAGAGGGTGGGGGATACGAGGGGATGGAGAAAAGGCAAATCAGAAAAAGGAAGAAACATTTAGGGTCGTCAAGGGGGGAACGAGGGAAAAGGGTAAAGGACGAGGGAATCGACAAGATGGCGGGTCTGGGTCCGGAGAAAAGCGGCGGAGAACAGCAGCAAAATGGCGGGCAGGGCAGAAGAAAAAAAAGTCATGAAGTCCATGAAAGTGACCCAGGGAGCGTGAATTAAAGTCCCAGAAGAAGTCAGGGGGGGGTACGAAGTTCAAAAACAAAGTCAGAGAGGAAGGGAGAGGAGGCGTATAGGCTCGGGTCCACTGGGGTAACGTTGAAGACAATCAGCCGGTCGTGGCTCCCACGCCCCCATACCTGGGAAAAGTTCACTCGGGTCTCCGGAGTCGGTGACGAGGCGGGGCAAATCCAGGAAGATAGCCAGCATGGGGAGGCAGCGAGGCGGTGGTGAGGACAGGCAGGCAGCCGGTGGATGCAAAGCTGCGCCACAGCTGGCCCCACTTTCAACAGCGGCGAGTCGGTCCAAGGCAGTGGGCAGAAGGAGAGAACAGCAGCGGTAGCGGGACGAGGAGTGTCTTTCTCCGATGTCCAGCTGGGTAGGAGACAGTCGCGGGAGAACCCAGGCCGGACTCCCCAATAGCCGAACCAGGCGGCTCCACTGGGCATCAGCAAAGACGTCTCGCTGTCCCGGGAAGAGGGGAGAACACGCCTTAGAGCAGTCCAACACCATCCGGAGCCATCTGGAAGAGCCAGAGCTGCGCCGAGGCTGGTTAGGCAACAGGAGGACGGTAGGCTCTGAGTGCGGCGGAAGGGTCGGAACGAGAGGCATCAGCGGTGCGGGAATCCATGCCCCGATGTCCGGCTGGGTAGGAGACCGCCTCGGGGGAAACCCAGGGCAGACTCCCCAATAGCCGATCCAAGCGGCTCCACCGGGCATCGGCTAAGTCCTCTCCGAGTCCGCTGTCCGGGTATACGAGGAGAAAGCGTAAAAAGAGTTTATTAAGGGGTTGAAGGTCCGGCGCGGCAAAAACAGACCGGGAGCTCCCGGCCGGAGCTCCTCACTGGTCGGCCATTTTCTGATTTTCGTTATTTTTGGTTTTCGCTCAAAGCCTGTGTTATGTCTTGAGTGTGTATTTTATTATCATAGGGGAATGTTAACATACATTTTGCCATTTTATCCCTCAATGCTTTCTTTCATGCATGTTACCTCGCTATGAAATGGCAGCCATTTTCTTGTGCTGGGCTTTGAAGGGAGAGGTTAAGCCATTAACAGACCCTCATTCTGATGGCCAGCGTCTACCAAGGAGTAGAAACAAGGGCGTGCAGGAGAAGCCAAAGTTTTCATAACGTCTGGAATGACAGGGCTTTGGGACTGAAGTCTCCGATATGATTGATCTGGCCTAGAGCACAGTCTACTTTCGCTTGAGGCGTCAAGAAGGTGGCTTTCTTGGCTCCCTCATCGCACCTCCTCACAGTCTTTTCTGTCAATAGTACAGTAGATGCACTGTTTCAGAGTCAGGAGGAAGCAGCTATTACGGCTGTACGCCGGCACGAAGTGACGTGTGTGCGTACAGCCAATAAAAGTGTGCATGTCTGCCGGGATACCTTTTTTTGCGGCCAAAAATGCAAATTGTGTTCATTGCGCTCCACAGCTGATTTTGAGATTATTTTGCAAATCGCGAAATGACGAAATGCTGGAGGGTTCGACTGTGTGCTAATTAAAGTAAAATATGGTGTTTCTGTCTTCACTTCTTAATCAAAGGTGCCGCTGAGGCACAGGCCCACAGTCTTACTTACATAAGACGAGAGGACAAATACATACTGCATTAAAAGTAACGTAGCTACTCCTATATCTTATTTTTCAATATCTGTGTACCTTTCGCCGTAGTCTTGAAATTAAAGCATAATTTTTGGCAACTATTTATACGTGTGCCCTGATTCTATTGCAGCATTGCAGGGTTCTTAAATGCAGGTTCTATTAATACCTTGTGTGGCATCTGTTCCTTTATTAACAAAATGTCGTTAAGTTAATCAGTGTTCTTAAATCTGGCACCAGTATCTGCCATAGTAAAAGTAGCATATGATGTGCAAGTGATAATGGCAGAGGGCTACAGTCGGATATTATCGGTTTGCATGCTCTACTGGACTGAATGTGAATGTAGATTATTGATTTATCTTCAAGAACAACATGGAATCCTCACAATGTTGCTAATAACCCTTTTTTTCAATCAGTACCAACCATGGCAACCACAAAGTCTATCCAGGATTCATTAAAAACCAGGGGTAGAAAACGAGGGGTTTCAGACAGGGAAGTGGTGCTGAGCGTTTCGTCCAGCAAGTCACAGAGAAACGTACAGGGGCCTGAAAACAGCATGTGTGTCTTAGAGTTCTCTGGATGTGGCGCTGACGGAGAACAAGACTAGACCATAGGATAGGTTCAACCCAAGGAGGCATACCTCAGACACATGATAAACATAAGTATCTAAGGTTGATTGGACAGGGGAGATAGTGTTCTGTCTAATAAGGCACTCAACTTCTGAAGGCTATGGCAGGCCCACCTTAACCAGGGGCAAGTCTTGTGGACACACTGCAGTGCAATGCTATAGGATAGTGTATTACGATGTCTTAGTGACACATGGATGTGATGCAGTGGATTCAAGACCCTAGAATCGATTGAGCGGTGGATGTTAGCATGATTTGGAATTAGCGTAATTCTGTTGTGTAGTACCTCTAACATGTAGTGTATTGTGGTAGGACAGCATTCTAAAGAGGCAGCTGAAAGGATTAGCATCATTGAAATGGAGTTCATTGAAGTGGGTTCCTGTCGCTTCAAGGGCATGCAGCATGATGGGTTAGAATTCATTTGCCTAAAAAATATTTTGGGGCTAGTGTCTCTAGGATGCAGTGCAGCATGTCTGTGACCCTGTAGTGCTCTTTGGTGAGTTTGCATCCCTGGGATGCCGCACACTAGGTTTGTGACCCTGAAGTGCCGTGTGGTGGGGTACTGCTCCTAGGACGAACTGCAGTGTGGCATTTTAATATCCAAGGACAGGTGTGAAATATGAGGGAGGTAGGGTTACTGGCCCAAGGATACTGTGCAGTGTACTATGTCAGCATCCTAAGTATGCACATACAGGACACTAGAGAACCATATGTAGCACCATTAAAAAGGTGTAGGTGTCCAATGTACATGATGCACCACAAACGAAATGGTGAGAAGAAACATTCCTATGATTCAACATTCCATCTAGCCCGGTCATTCATGTCCTCTACAAATAAATAATGAATATCAGGTTTTAGAGAATGTATGGGTTGAGAATGTGCAGTACTTAAACAGAATACATCAGTGTGTCCCTCAATCTGTTCCTTTAAGCTTCCCAATTTCTAACCAAGATGAGTAACAGCGGTCCCTATGAGGGATGTAGGACTTACAGTGATATCTCCAATTGTCTGAAAGAGAAATACAGCACTGCTGCCTTGAGTTGCTTGTTCTGCATTTCCCCCAGCTGAGATGAGAGGTGTCGGCTTCCCTTGGCAAGGTGGTGGTGATCTGGAGAGTTTCAGGGAGCCAATGCTCTTTAATCTGCCACTTTTCAGCCAAGGCACAGTCCAACAAAGATGCACCTTCAAGCAGTCCATTCTCTATAGAGTATTGACTTGGAGCCAGGAAAAGAGAAGTGTGGGGCCATGATTTGAATGGGTGGAGTATGGCCTCTTCCACATTGGAAAACTGGCACTCAGAACAATCACCCAAACCCAGCAGGACACATCTTTCACAGGTATGCAAGATGTTGGAGTAGTCCCCCAACACCTATTCATAAGAGAACGGTGGGGAAGATCACAAGACCAAACCACTGTGGTGACCGATGTCTTCTTTTCATTATCAGGAAAGTGTGCAAGAATGACTAAGGAGGCCCAGCTTAGCCCTCAAAAAGGTTACCTTTGATCAACCTCTGGCATGGGATCTTATTTAAATTAGTAACACTGCTCAGTGATGTGAAAATCACAAAGATAAACTATGCAAAAACAGTTAAGAAACAAAAGTAAATACAAAAAATACAACAGATGGAGGAAGAACTGGATAATCAACACTTCTACAGCAATTAGAGATCAATGGTTTACTCTAATCTCAAAGGATAGGCCTATTTGTAGGACGCAAGATCCTTACCATCCAAAGTAGCATGCTTCATCATCAGGTTTGATCTTCATCCAAGTAAAGATAGATCTAAGTTTGGACAGGCTTGAACAATAGAAAGTCTTAGCACAGAGCATTTTCCTTTGTGCTCAAGAAGAGAAAGGGCATTCACAGAAAAAGAGAATATAAAATTACCTATAAGTAAACTAATAACGCTTTTATTAGGGTTGTCCATACCAAGGTTAAAGCAAAAAAATCACATTAGGATGATGAGGATAAGAAATGGTCAGCTCATCTCCTGGTCCAGGATCTCGGATCCTTGACGTCATTATCCTCACCCTGATTTAAACAGGTATGCAAGTATGTGTCATGTGGCGCTATCCCAAATATACAAGGATTGTATACACACAAAAGATAATATTTAATTTTAATGTGGTTAATTTAAACCTGCAATTTACTTCCCCTATAGTAAGGGAGGTTATGGCCCTTTAAGAGGGAGTGCTGCGGTAACCATCTATAGTCAAACACTTGTCAAGAGGCATTACGAGATCAAACCATCTAGGCGTCCCATATTCTTAATAGTAGAAAAGTATCCTGCTTACTGTCAAAGGAAAAAGTTAATTATTTCATATTTAACGAGCCACCTTACAAAGATTTTACTAGTGAAAAATAATCCTGAAAATGAATCTCTGCTCATGTTCATAGATTTTTAAATGAACCGTACCAACTTAATTCCATGTAAAGGATAAAAAGACAAAAAAAGAATTATTTTGTTTAGCCACATCTTTCAGACGTACCCAACTGAGCCCAGAGTGGATTATACGGATGAGTTTTTGCCAACATGTCCACACTTTGAGAGGAATGTTTTTCTAGGAAGATTTTGATGGGCGGCTGTCCATTGGGCATGACAGTTGGGACCCATGCTAGGTGGTTTGTCAGAACGGCAGTCAGCAGGGCTGGTAAAAATCTGAGAAAAGAAAAAAAGGACCCCCATGTTATGTTTTTGAAGCCAACACTTTAAACCAACAGCAAATCGACACAGCACAAAGGAAGAAGTCACAAGTTTAGTTTCACAATCTTAACAATGATTGACTTCCAAATCCCATCTGTGGTTGCGAACAGCATAGTTATGCAATAGGGTGGTATTGAAAAATCTGTCATTAACGCAGATTTTCTGCAGTATAAGATTAAAGACAGGACATTAGTGCTACTAGCAGAAGGTGAGTTTGGGAGGGGGCACTTGGTAAAGTAAAGAGCACGACAATTGTGTAACCAAAATGTTACGGGCCCCCTTGCAAAGTACATGGAGGGGGTTTCCCCCCTCGCTCCGTACCCAGTCAGGAGCTCTCATGCCAGGGGACTGCCTCCTGTGCACAGTGCCAGAGGGGTAGGGTGACTAGATTTATGAAAGCAAAAACCGGGACAGGCCAGACATAGAAGTAGGACTAAAGAGTGACAGGTCATATAAGAAATGTGTATATATACATACACATATATATACACATACATACATGCATGCATATACAAAGTGTGTGGTAGTAACCTTTAAACACTAAAAACTATTCTGACTGAATATTGTAGCTCAAAATCATTTACAGGGACTAAGTACTTTTACATGCAGATTTAAGTTATTTTCACCTATAGTGTATATTTGGCCCCTTGGTAAGTAAAGATTAATTACCTTTTGCCTGTGAAAATTAAAATATCTTAAACATTTCAGTGCTGCAATGCAGAACCACGTAACTTTCTTACAAAAATAGGGATATATTTTTAAAATTGTCAAAAGTGTCGGAACACTGGGACAAACCACTGAAAACCGGGACTGTCCGGGAAAATCGGTTCGTATTGTCACCCTACGGAGGGGGCCCCCCTGGAGCTCGGTGGCCCGCACGGCAGGAGCTGCGGTGGCTATTGTTACACCACTGGAACACAACTAAAGTCATAACTCTGCCCAATGCTTTTCTCCAAACCATTTGCACACAGATTACTCACCAGAATGGCGGGGATAGGTATTAAAATTAAGAAGAGTATAACCAATATTACCACATTTATGAAAATAACATGTTTGGAAAGCAATTAGATAAAGACACCCTTGTATGCATGCAGATATAGTGATCATCATTGTACAATATGAAACATCCGTTGCGTAAAAATCCTGATTGGTCTGTATGTAGTAGTGCAATAGGAGTTCAAGCTTACTTACCAATATTTTAGCATATAGCTGAGCCTCGAAACTTAATAGGGCTATCAGTCAGGTAGGGAGCACAATCACAAGGGTTCTTTCCCGTCTTACAGATAAATAATATGCCTGTCTTAGAAACAAACTAAAGGAACAATGTCTGTTTTTGCTCAAAGAACGAAGATTATCTCAGGAATTAGTGAAATCCAGTGCTATAAAAAACCAGATGATTCTGGTCACTCATGGCCTGCAGCCATATCTTTATTCCGTGCAGGATTGTCATCATAGGTTTGTTTTGAAGAGTTTTAGATTAGACATTTTTACCGTCTAATCACTTCCCCCAACACTAATGATTGGTCAAACGAACTGACTAAACGCCCCTGTGATGATCTATCGAGCTAATGCACCTTGCACATTATGCTCTTTTGCACTTTCTATAAGGTCCCTCCAAAACGTTTTATACTTCCTAGCCTTTGTGACTATAATTTTAAACAATGCCGCCCTGCATTACTGTTTTCACAACAACTCACTTCTTTATAGATTTGCAGTATGATTTTTAGCTTTTTAAGGTCTGTGATTCATCTCAGTATATAATAATGAGGTTTAACAGGCAGTTTTAGAGCTCAAAGTTTAACTGTTTATGGTTATGACTGCGAAAACTATTTTTGTTTTTATATGCTTTTATGGTTCCTTTTTATGAAAAGCGAATATATACACACACACACACACATACACATATAGATATAGTTTTTCATCTATCTCTTGGAGGCACCACAATAAAGAATTTTTGTTGACTTAGCTGACCAAGAGGTAGTTTTAACTCACTAGATACACACGTTATACTCTGCGTTCCTCAATCACTCCATTACTTCACTATGGAACATACGATCAAAAAACACCTTAAAAGCTCCTCCACTATAGAGGGAGTTGGAGCCCACACCAGATACCTTTAGATCTGTTGTAAGGAGGGACAGGATGATGAAGCATGCCACCCTTGGGTGGGACAGGCTTACTGTCCTAAAGAAAATAATTGTTCACAGTACAGTACAAGTCTTTAGTTTCCCACATGTACCTAATTGTGTTTTGTTGTGCTGTCATAAATAGGTTATTCTATGTGCCAGTTGTGAAAACACTCATTTAGAGGGCAATGGCTCACTGATTCATACGTTCCAAGAGGGTAAAGGCATTTATAGGCAACTAATGAATAGAAATGTTAAAAGTTTGATATGTTGTACTGGCTAAAACGCCTTTTTACAAGAATAAAAGTCTGTGCATTACTGTATGTCTATGGCTACGCGATAGATTGAGTCCTAACAAAAACAGAGTGAACTGAAAATCAACACAATAACCGGATCACAGGCAGGAGACACCTCATTCTTCCTTGGATTTAGCAACCCAAAGTCCCAATATCTCTGCAGTCTGATGGAGGATATTTGTTTGCTTTACCTTTTGGAATGGGTCGTGGAGTCATGAGATCTTGACATGTAGTTTGAACAAAGAACAATGTCACAATAATGAAAATATTGTGTCTGGCTAGTCCACACTTCAAAATGGTGTTAAGGTTTTTTTTTTTGTTAAAGGCATCTAACAGCCATAGCTAGAGTTTTCTTAACGCGGGAGGCCTGACTCCGATGTTTCTTCATGCTTAAGTGGTACTTAAGTGAGCAAAAAAGACATGTGTATACGTAAATCCTACATCCTGATTCAGGATAGTGGTATTGTTTGGTAATGTGGCATTTGAAGTTTGTTTGGCAATGTGGTGCAGTAGTTTATTCGCTAGTTTAGATTTAGGAGCAATTTTGTGAGCGTTTCTGGGTGGGGCACTATGCACAAACAGATTTACACCGATAAACTTGTAGGTTTAATGGAATTTGCACATCTGCTGCAGAATTGTTTATTTTATTTTAATTAAAAAATGTTGAAGTCCTCACAATGCTTGATTTCGGAAGCCATTGTAGGACATGGAAGCCATAGCATGAATGCGATCTACCGATTCCACCCTAATCCTAGGACATTGCCATTGTTGTACAGATGTTAATCCATGCACCAATAGAATTTTTTTTAGCTGCCAACCAAGGATAGAGGTTGTAAATGTCCAACCAGTAAGGAGGCACCACAACTTTTACAACATGACATTGGTATGGTGCGTGCTAATTAGTAAACCAAATTAAGTTAAAAATAAGAGAAAATATTGAAAGAACACTTAAATAAAACTGTAATACAAAAAAGCAAAAAAATCCATTGTTAGGTACGTAAAGGTGATGAAGAGAAAGAAATGGAAGGTGTGATCTCATATTTATGTTTGCATATAACAAAGAAATAAACAGCCACAGAGATTCATCTATTATAATTTTTAAGGAAGTCTTTAATGTTTGTCCAAACTTAAATTTTTGAAGTTTGACACAGAACGTGGCAATTCTAAGTTCCAATCCTGACGTTAATAAGACCTCCGCTAACCAGTTCTACACTTCATGGGATTTTTATCTTTCCAAGCTCTAGCAGTAGCTAATCTAACAATTCAAACCGCAAAGCAGAGGCTCATCTTCAACTTCCTATATTTATTTGCAAGTCAAGTTGCAATCCCAAAAAGAGCTATCAGAAAAATTTGCAGTAGTGATGTATATAATGCATCTTCACAGAAAGCAAACGTCATGCTTCAAAAACGTACTAAATAGAGCACTCATATGTCTGAGTGAACAGCGTTATCATCTCCGCAACCGTGCATTAACATTATTTTGTGATTGGATGTTACACAATTTAAACACAGATAAGTGTGATGAATCAGTACAAAAGAAAATTGACAACGATATCCGGTATTAATAAAAGTGGTTTTGTATTACAAAGGTAGCAATTCAAAGATCGCAGCTGCTCATTCCTCCATTGTAATGTCCCATTTCATACACGCTCACTGTTAACTTGTCACAGAATTTAGAAATAATCCCTTTTGAGTATATTCAGCTTCGAATATATTCAATAAAAAGAGATGCACTGATTAATTAAGACAAACACTAATTTTTAATTGTGTGAAGATGTTTTTCAGCTGTAGGTAATGCAAATGTGTCAGCTTATTGCGCGAGACCGGATTTGATTCTTCATATGATTTCAAATGCTCCCAACTGTCAAAGACCTCCCTGATTTACGGGACTATCTCGTTCCAAGTGGAATTCAATGTGATCTTTAGTGCTGGGAAATTCTGTGTGGAATTCCACCTGTAGGTAACTGTATCCGTACACATTTTACACAGTCATGTATTCCATTTACTCCAAACCTAGGACTAATACTAAACAAGATTTGACTTTTTAACAAAGTTTTGAAATGAGCACAAAGTGATCAAACAACCCGTATCTATGATTAAACACCAAGGCCTCGATTACAGTCGGCCAGGAAAAGAGAGAGAGAGTTATTGTAACTCAATCTATTACAACACCCTGGGATCGGGATATATTGGATGCGATAAATAGCACCGAATTACGATTTATGCCCTAGAAATGGGGTAAAATATGCATATTTTGGTGCTTATTGCACCAAAATATTAATGTCTCGTTTTTTAATCCGGAATTTTTGGCCTAGTAAACTTCAGCAGGTATTACAGCAGTGCAACGCTCATCACAAAGTATCTACAAGTGATTGCAAGTTAAATGCTTTTTACAACAAGTTTTTTTCAACAACTTTATTTTAACTTTTCATTCACTGCGACAAGTAGATACACGAGTCAGTAACAAGATGGTAGAGTTGGCGATCAATACCTACATAACATTACAAAACTGTACCCATGGGGTTCAAGTTCATCCTTTTTATTGACGGTTCAATAAGTCACTCTCTGTGGTATTTCTCAGGTATGTTTGATATCCTGTATCAGTGTCCCTCTTCATTCGAGTTACTGGGTAATGAGGAAGAGGGTTTGCATAACTGATTTGCATAACAATTCTGACATGTTTACCGGATCCCGACCCACAAGCCGAAATCTTTCCATATCATGAATGGCAGCTAGACTGCTTCAAATTTGTGGGCCCTATAATGCAAAATAGCTGATTTCTCCATTGTGTGTATGTAAGGAACTTCAAAGGTAGTGTAATCCCTGTTAAGGCCCCAATACCTGGCAGTGTTTCATTCCAATATGCCTGCATACTGAAAGGGGTTGTAACGGCAGTGTAATCCCAGTTCGGGTTTTCATTTGTGACACTATTTCTTTCAAATAAGTTTATATGTCTGCACAAGCCCACCACATACAGAACAAAGTGCCTATTTCACCAGGAGTACCAAACATGGCATGCAGCCCAGTTGGAGAAAAATTCCAACTAGCAATATATACACATTTTCTTTGTGCTGCATGCAAATAGATGACTTAAATGCTATGGTCCATATTTTGACCCAGGTTTTCTCTGGTATCTTCAACCCATAGTCTCTCTCCAAATGGAGTAAGTAATCGGGTTTTAGGGTGTTTATTGGGGTTTTAGGGTGTTTATTGGTCGCTGGAACCAAGTGATGCCCTTCTGGATTTATTTGTTGAAAAGCATAGCTTCAAGAGGGGTCCTTTCCTTGCCCACCAACTCTCCCTACGCTCCATGTGCCCATCCAGCATATGAGCAGTGTCAGACAGTAGTCATCGTCTCTCTTCAGTCCTAGGCTCTCTTGGATCACTTCCATCATGTTTAACTCCCCCTGAGAAGAAACCCTCCACAAGGGTTGGATTGCTTCTGTTCCATCTTTTAAATCCTGGGCCAAAATACCAGATTGGAAATCTGGGTTGTGAGTAATTGGACTGGTCGGGGAGAGTCGTGTACCCCTCTTTCCATGCTATCTAGTGCCAATATTCTAAAAGTACTGTTGTAGTGTTATCTTACTTCCGATCGCACTGTGTCAGCCATTGCAGATAGATTAGAGGTGTATTTCTGTTCAACGTTTACTCCCCTTTGCTGCCCAGATTGTGGTTCCAATCATGGTTTGAGTGAACTTGGGTCCTTTAAATTCTTGAACCTTAACCCTCCCCTTTCAGATGTACTAGGATAAAGTGTAGCCTTAAAAACCAATGAATCGGATTCTTCCATACAGTCTTGGAAAACCTGAATGGTAATCCCGGTAAAACATATCAAGGGAGGAAGGTTATTTTCACACTCTTAATTCTTCCTAGCCAAGATATTTCTACTTTATCCCAGCAATGAAGATCTTTGCATAATGTCTTAAGAAGAGGGGGAATATTGCCTTGAAAAAAATTCGATGTACTCTGGGGTAGGTTTATGCCTAAATATTTAATGGGGCCTGGAGTTTTATTACTTATCAAGGATTCACAAGCCTCATGATGCGAGTCTGCAATACCTATTCCATATGATTTCGTACAATTTATTTTAACTCTAGAGACTTTGCCAAAGAGGGTCATTTCTTCCTTCAAGGTTGGGAGACCTCCGGGTCATTGGAAAACAGATGCCTTTAAACATCCCCTTTATTTTGGGTTATTGTGGACTCTATGAATGAAGAAATCCATTGACAGGGTAAATATTTATTCAAGGAGACATAGGGTAACCTTGTCTAGTTCCCCTCATATTTAGTATTATTGGAGTACTTAGCATTCACTTTAATCTTAGTTACTGGCTTCTTAAAATTGGCTATGATTAGTTTCTTTATTATTGGGTCCATGGGGGTCCTATCTAGTATTTTTAAAACTTACATCAGGAAGCATCTGAGCCAGGTATCTTCGGGCAAGGTTTTCTTTTTATGCCTCCTTTAACCTAATCCCTGTAGAAATTTCTCCCTTAAGAGGACAATGTTTACCAGCTCGATTGCAAATGTGAAGTCCTCTAGAAAGTGGATCATCAGCTGCTCTTGTCCTCGTTTTGTTCTACGAACAAAGTCATGTAGAAAGTGGAAAAGGTTTTAAGGATTTCCAGGGTGTTACCTAGTGCAGCTAGTGCCTATTTTGTCTCATCTCATTAATATAATTTCTAGTTTGCATTTGTCTAAGCTTGTAAGGCAGCAGTCTGTCCGCCTTGACCCCTTCTTCTAATATGGGCGATTTATGTGTAGCAGTTTCTTAGCTGCATTTCACATCACAAGTAACTCCAACTCTCGTCTAACCTTTCACAAATCTCTTAAGTTCATAGAGAATTATTCTTTTTATGAAGTGATTCTAATCGCTTTAGGTGAGTTTCCAACTATAGTGTTTTTCAGTTTAGCTATTTGTTCAAAGGTTATTTAATGAGAAATCAGTATCCCCCTTTAGCACAGCCTTCGTCACATCCTAACTAATGCTCGAGCTCACCTTCCCATTGTCATGCTCTTCAAAATAATGTTCTATCACTCCCCTCTTCATATCTCTTAGTGTTGGGTCCCAAAAGACTATTTTCATAACCAGTCAAGGGCAATGTGGAGGTGCCTGTGGTAAGATTGGATCTATAATCCACCATACTGAAGCAAGATAAAGCAAGGTCTTAGCCTCGATTCAGGTGGGAAGTACTTAGGTGATCTAATCCCTTGAGATGAGGAAAAAGTCAATCAGTGTGTATAACCTATGTAGGTTAGAAAACAAAAGTGATATCTTTGTCCTCTATCGGCTGCTGTCTCCTGATGTTTAGAAGGTTTAAATCTATCATGCTTTGCGATAATGATGCTGTGGCTTTTGAGCATGTAGGTCCCATTGGCGATCTGTCATCAGTGGAGTATAGAACAGAGTTAAAATCTCCACCTAGGCGTATGCTACCCTTTATACAATTGGCTACCTTGGGAAAGAATCATGCCCCTAACCCCTATGAATATGCCCCCTGTTAGACCTGCCATCCTTGCCATGGTTTCCCCTGACTTTTTGCCTCTACCTACTGTATTTTTTACTGTGTGCTGGATTTAGTTTTTGCTGGTTTAGGTACTCTAGGCACTTTGTCACTGCTGATCAGGGACAAAGTGCAAGTGCTCCCTGTTTAAATTGTGATTACGACTGATTATCCTTGATTGGTATATTTGATTTACTGAGAAGTCCCTAGTAAAGTACACTGTTGTGCCCAGGGCCTGTAAATCAAATGCTCCTAGTAGGCCTGCTATCCACACAATGCTATGCCACACAAGTAGCCGTACAAATGTCTCAGACAAGCAACTGTAGTGCCTGCGTGCAAAGTTTTTAACTGCCATGTCGACCTGGCAAAAGCACCCACTTGCCAGGCCCTAACCTTCCCCTTTCTTACGTGTTAGTCACCCCTAAGGTAGGCCCAAGGTACCCCATGGGCAAGGTGCAGTGTATGTTAAAGGTAGGATATGTACAGGTGTGTTTTACATATCCTAATAGTGTAATATTGTGTATTTCGATTTTCACTATTGCAAGGCCTTGCTCTCCCATAGGCTATCATTGGAGCTGCCTTGTAACATTTTGCAAGTGTAACATTAAATTGGGAACAGCTAGAGATTTGGATTTTGGGCTCCCTGAACTCTGAATTTATTAATACACCCTTTAGTAAAGGTGGTTTTTAAATTGTGTATTTGAAAATGCCACTTTTAGAAAGTGGGCATTTTCTTGTTCAACCATCTTGTGTGCCTCTGCCTGCTTGTGGATTCACCGTCTGGTTTTAGACTGACGGGGGCTGTTTGTGCATTCACTCCAAAAACACAAAGGGAGCTGAAGTGTGCCCTGAATATGCTGATGGGCCATCCTGGCTTGACAGTTCGGGCTGGACTGTTCACACAAGGAACAGGGTCAAGACTGATTTGCATATGGCTGGGTCCAAACTGGGGTGGTGTGGTGAGCAAAAAAATGATAGATTAAACCCAGATCCTTGTGACTGGGGGTGAATGATTGCATTGTTAAGCATTCCGTCCATCAATTGTTTCTTTTGCATATGTCGCCCTAAGTGGGAAGGGTATGCCCAGAAGTGGGTCCCGTGCTCACTACACCACTGGATTCAAGCTAGCCTGGCTGATGAAGGATGATGCCCTGAAACCGGTCCCAGGATGCTTGTTTCCGGTCCAGGGAGGACCTGGCTTGGCAGTTCGGGCTGGACTGTTCCCACAAGAAACAGGGTCAAGACTGATTTGCATATGGCTGGGTCCAAACTGGGGTGGTGCGGCGAGCAAAAGAATGATGGATTAAACCCAGATCCTTGTGACTGGGGGTGAATGTTTGCATAGTCAAGCATTCCGTCCATCAATTGTTTCTTTTGCAAATGGGCCATCCTGGGCTAGAGTGGTTTGAGGAGTTGTCCCAGACACCTGAATAGGCAGTTTCTGCTCTGCACAATGATCTCTACCTCCTGTAGTGAAACTGGACCAGGGAGGACAGAACTGGTTTTACTGAGCAAGAGCGACTTTCTGAACAAACACAAGGGAAAGAGGGGTATAAGTATTAGGCCTAAATACCAAAAGATTTAGATTGCTTCTGGACTAAGAGGGCCCTGCCAAGAAAAAGAGCTGAAGAGCTGCCAGAAGGTGTGCTGCCCCTTTTGCTGTGTGTTGCTTTGCTGGTGGACCTGCAGTTGCTGCTTCTGTATGTGGGCAGTGGAAAGGGCTGAGCTTTTGCCCAGCTGTGGTATCCTGCTTAAAGAACATCTCCAAGGGCTTGATGTAGAGCTTGCCTCCTGTTAAGAAGTCTCAGGGACACAAAGACTTCATCTGCAGCTTCCTTGAACTTCACTGCTGAGAGTTCTGACCTGCCTTGTGGTACCAAATCCATTTCTGGGCCCTTGGAGGTTGTTCCTGCTACAAAAAACTACAAGACAAATCGACGTTTTGCCCTCCTTGCGGCTGAATTTTCTGACACAGCACCACCATGTGGGAGAAATTCCTGACGCACAGCCCCGTGGGCTGAAGTAATCCATGCAGCACCTGCCAGCGGCCTTAAGACTCCAGTGCACCGACCTCCGAAGTCCGAGATCCCCCCAACGACTCCGAAGCAGGCCCTGCTGTGCGGCTTCAAGAAATGACGCATCGTGGGACCACGGCTGAAGAAATCGACGCAGAGCTGGTTTGCCGCAGCGACCTCCAGCAAGTCTGGATTTCCATGCATCGCACCTGAGCGCCACGCTTCTCTGTTGCAGCACCTGTAGACCAGAACCCTCTTGGAATAGACGGATCACTTCCCCATACAGTCTGGATTTGACGCATAACTTCTCCTGCATGCAGAACTGCTACATCGCCTCCCCAAGGACTCAGGAACGGACGCATCACTGTGTTTTCCGACGCGTCCCTCCTCTGCGACTGTTTTGCCTTGTGGATTTTGACACATCTGAGGTACTTTGTTTAGAAATCACACATCCATAGTTTTCTATGGACAGAACTGCTAGAAATCTTTTTAAAGTCATATTTTGAGTTCTAAACTGGCGTGGTGTCCTTTTGTAGTGTTTTCCCTGTGTTACTGTGTATGTTTTGTGCAAATACTTCACACATTGCCTCTGAGATAAGCCTGTCTGCTTGTGCCAAGCTACCAAGGGGGTGAGCAGGGGTTATCTAGGTGTGTAATTCCCTTATCCTGGGTAGAAGGAAGGGTTCCTACTTGGACAGGGTGCATACCATTGCCAACTAGAGACCCCCATTTCTAGCACCCCCTTTATCTGTAAAGTTTAATTCCAGATCATATGCTAAACCATGCCTAAGCTATATTTCTACCCTTTTGGTTTTGATTGTAGCATGAACGAGAGAGGAGCACCAATATGATTCTGGTTGTGGTATGTCCTATGCAAGCAGATGGGTCTCTAGCATAAGAGCCACGTCTATCTCTTCTGCTTTCAACTATTGCAAGAAGGCTCTGATCCTGATTGAGAAGACAGGAGACTGGACACGTAAAATGAAGGTAAAAGGAGTTAACACCATCTGCAGCAACCACAGGTGATCGGGGAGAAGGGTGGGCGCATGCATATCTACAGCACTGCATGCAGCAAACAGATGCTTGCAGGGTTAAGTAACATTTTCCATTGGTGGCATGTGTAGCTGTAGATACACATGCTGTGTACAGACTGTAATGCTGTTCTTCCACAAAGCAGTGGCTTAGCCTGAGGATGTTGCAGAAGATTGGAAAAGTGTACGTAATACAGCCTGGCCAACATTAGCTTGCTGGCGGGCAAATACATTCACACAAATATATTAAGTGAATGTGAGAGGGGTGGACGAAGTAGATGCTTTACAGATGTCAGCCAGAGGTATGTTGCCCAAGAAAGCCATTAAAGCTCCTTTCTTGCGAGTAGAGTGTGAATTGAGAGGGATAGGAAGGGGTCTTTTTGCTTTGGCATCACAGGCCAAAGTGCAACCTGCTTTAGAAATAGCAAGCCCCTTGTGTGGTTTGGAAAAGACACAAAAAGCTGTTGTGTCTTATGAAAGGGTTTGGTTCCGTCAATGTAGTATATGAGCGTCCTCTTGACATCCAAGGTATCAAGAGCGTGTTCCGCTACAGACTCTGTATGTTGGAACACCACCGGGAGTTCTATTGTTTGGTTGATATGGAAATTGGGGACTACCTTGGGCAAGAATTTAGGATTGGTTTTGAGAACCAATCTATTATGATGCATCTGGAAGAAAAGTTCTTACAAGGTGAAAGAATGTATTTCGCTGACACGTCTAAGGGAAGTAATGTCCACAAGGAAAGCTACTTTCCAGGAAAGAAACTGCAATAGGCAAGAGTGAAGTGGTTCAAAAGGAGGGCCCATTGGTCTAGTGAGCACTATATTAAGGTTCCACACAGGAACGGGCAGTGCCCAAGGTGGAATTTGAGCCCTTTCATAACAGCCTTAATGACAGGGATTCTGAAAAGGGAAGTGGGCTGCCTATTTGTAGTTAAGCTGCCACAGCAGGCAAATGTAATCTAAAAGAAGTATAGACAAGGCCAGACTTCTGCAAGTGGAGAAGGTTAACAGACGATGTCCTGTGCAGAGGCTGTGAGAGGGTGAACATGTAAGGAGATAATAGTTTATGGACCTTTTCCACTTAGCCGCATAGCAAGCTCTAGTTGTGGACCAGTGTGCTTCATTCAGAATTGTCATACACTCTGCAGGGAGGTTGGGATAGCCGAATTCCAAGACTTCAGGAGCCAAATCACAAGATTGAGCTGCTGTGGTTTAGGATGCCTGAGAGTCCATCGGTTTTGAGAAAGAAGGTTCAGCCAGTTGGGGAGCTTCTCATGAGAGACTAGGGAGAGTTAGGCCAGAGTGGTGAACCAAAGCTGGCGTCCCCAAGTTGGAGCCACTAGGGTGAGAGATGTCTGCCTCAGCCTCCGAACTACGAATGGGAGAAGTGGGAGAGGCGGAAAAAGGTAAGCAAATATCCATGACCAATTTATCCATAGTGCACTGCCCATGGACTGTGGGAGTCTGGAGGCGAAGTTTGGGCATTTTACGTTTTCAGCAGTGGCGAATAGGTCTACCTGCGGGAAACCACCACCCACAACGATCGACATACAGGATTAAGGTATGGGGTGGAGTTCCCATTCATGGACTTGTTTATGCATCCTGCTGACCAGGTCTGCCAAATCATTGCCCATCCAAGGAATGTACTGAATCCAAATATATGCACCCTGTGATGTATCGCCCAACGCCAAATTCTCTGGGCTAACACAGTCCAACTGGAGTGAATGCGTTCCTCTCTGCTTTTGTAGGTAAAACAAGGGAGTCGTGTTGTCTATCTGGACAAAGACTACTTTGTGCTGTATGAGGTGAAGGAATGCCCGAAGAGGTAGCCTGGATATCTAACAGTTCTAGGCGATAGATGTGCTGCCTTTGTTGTGCAAAAGCTCCCCCCCCCCACACTTGGATAGTGAGGTCCTCTAGGTGCACCCCGCAGCCTGTAAATGAGGCGTCCATTGTGGTCTCTTGCGGTAGTTGGTCGAGAAAAGGCTGTTCCTGCAGCAGATTGTATTTAACCACTGCAGAGAGCGATAAGTACGGCCACAAATCAACTCTAGATCCTCTGCCTGAAGCCACTGCGCAGCTAGACACTATTGTAACAAACTCAGGTGTAACCTGGCATGAGGAACTATGGCGATGTAAGATACCATCATGCCCAGTAGGCACATTACTCTCCTGACAGTTACCTGGCAATTTGGCTGAGAGAGGCAGCACCATTTGGAACGCTTGCACACCTCCAGGGCTAGGATAGGCTTCCCCTACACGAGAGCCGAGAATGGCCCCGAGAACGAGTTGGAGGGGCTGAAGGTGAGATGTGGTCACACTGATGGTGAAGCCTAGGCTGTGAAGGAGTTGAATTATGATCTGCATGTACGTTAGGCATTGAAGCTGCGTGGTGCTCTTGATCAGCCAATCGTCCTGGTAAGGGACCACGTGGATGCAGCTCCATCTGAGGTAAGCATCTTCCACAGCTAGACATTTTTTAAACTCCCTCCGGGCCGTGGTGATCCCCAAAGGGTAGCACTCTGAACTAATAATGCTGAACACGAATCACAGATATCTTCGATGCGCCAGGGTGCATGGGTATGTGGAAGTAGGCATCCTTCAGATCGAAGTCGCCTAGCTGCAGCAGGGAGAAGATATCCTGCAGTGTTACCATATGGAAGTGTTCCAACAGGATTTACTATTTGAGGGGCCTGAGGTCGCGGATGGGCCAGTGGGAACTGTCCTATTTGGGGATTAGAAAGTATGGAGAGTTCACCATCTAGCTGCGATGTTGTAGTAGCACAGACTATGGCTCCCTTGGCGAGAAGTGCATGAATCTCCTCCTAGAGCAGAAGCGGATGTTCCGGTCACAGTATTTGTATGCGGGGTGGAATGTTTCTGGTGTTTGCATGAGTGTAAACAGTACCCCTGTTGCATAATGTCTAGAACCCACTAGTCGGAGGTGATTGCCGCCCATTGGTGCAGGAACCCCTGAAATCTTCCCCCGCCAGGTGTTGTAATATAGGGGGGGTCGAACAAGAGCATCACTGTTGCGGAGGGGCACTCCCTCAGGAAGCTGTGGCCTTTCCCCTACTCCTGCCATTATATCCATTATAGCCTCCCCTGTAGGAACCTTGTGAGGGGTTCGACTGCTGTTGCCAGGGGAAGGTGGTAGAAGTCTCTAGGGCTAGAGTTTTTGCTGCACCGCGAAACTGGAAGTGGTGAAAGGAGCCTCTGGAAACTAGTGTTTGAAGGGCCCTATTGGCTTTAGCCATGTCTGTGTCGCTCTTGATCCTTTCAAGCATCTCATTGGCTTGGGACCTGAAGAGATGCTCCCCATCGAAGGGAGCATTTAGGAGGTGCTGTCTGAAGCCAGAAACTCGCAGCCATGCATGGTGGTGAAGGACACTGGTATTTATGCCATGAGCAGCTGTGTAAGCAGCATCTAGGGCACAGCGGATGTTGATGATGGAAATGGTCTTCCCTTCCATCGCCAAATCCTGCCCCCTTGTTTGACATTGCTCTGAGAGATGTTGGATGAGGTCCTCCATATGATACTAGTGAGCCTTCTGATACCGAGAAGTCCTATAGAACTGACGATGCGCCAATTGGTGGCAGATTATGTTGCAACATGTTTACCACTCGCATCTATTATCTTACTCTCCCGATCCCCAGGGGTGCTACCCTGTGCCCTGTGAGCTTGTTCATTTTCTAGCCGTATGGGCAACTAAGAAATCAGGCGGATAGTTTGCCCCGGATGTACAATGGATTAGAAGGCAAACCATTGCACTTTTTGTCCATGCGAAGTTTGACTAGTCATACCTTCACAGACTCTTTGAAGATGTCCTCGGCAGGCTTAAGCATGCCCTTAAGCATGGGAAGGTACTGGAGGGGCCGCTGGGTAGACGAAAGAGTCTCCATGAAAAAGCCTTATTCCTTGTGCTGGACATGGAGCTCCACCTTGTGAAAGGTGACTGCTCTGTGTAAGACCTCGTGTCACGAGGTGGTATGGTCTGTGGACGAGGGCTTTGCAGGGTGTAAGTCGGGGTCAGTGTCAGCTGGAGCCTCTATGTCAGTCGCCCAGGGTTCAGGGACCTGGGGATCATAGAGTGGGTCAAGAAATCTGTGCTGAGTGTAACTGAGGGTCTGTAGGCAGCAGAGGTATAGGGGGTGAAAGAGGAGGACGGGAAGGAACTTGAAGCAGTGGAGGGATGCCTTTGTCGTGACGCAGAGGTTTCTTGTGCCTCCGCTCCACAGGAGGGGTGAGGGCCTTCTCAAAAGTCAACTTCTTATGAGGTAAGGCGTCTTTGGTTGGCAGTGGAGACTTAGCTAGTATTCGAACAGTGCCAGTATAAATGTGTATATGTTGCTGCCCGGCATCGAGCTGTTCTTGAAGCCTTTGTAGAATAGGCTATTCAAGATACTCGAAGGCAGCAGATGACGTAGCTGAGGACAGTGGCCTCAAAGGTGTTGAGAAGAGTTGACGGTCAGAGGATGCCAAAGTGGGCTTCTGCTCAGTGGGTCTTATCTCTGTTCTGAAGTAGTCCGTACCGAATGTTTTGGCTCAGATGTTGTGCAAGAGGGTGTCTTCGGATTCGGCGCCGAGGCAGCGGTTGATGTCGACACGCGAGGCTTCGAGGAGACCTTTGCTGCCGATTGTGATGAGGACGTCGGGTCGGGCTTGGAAGGTTGGTGCTGACCGTGGCCGTAAGGCAGTGGCTGACTGGAGGCCTCTGATAAGGCACGGGAGCTAGAAGCTGGTGCCTCCTTAGGGTGGGTGGCTTGCGGGACAGAGTTACCCACTGTGGCCTTCATTGCTGGGTGCTGGGCCAGCGGGGGATGGTCTGCTTTGGCACTGGCCTCCGAGTCAAAGCTTTCCAGCGAGAATGCCTTCTCGAGCTCAACGCCGGACACAATCTGCTGCTGTAGAAGATTTTCCTCCTCTCGGTCCCCTAAGGGGTCTGGAGTATCTTCCTCCTCCCGGCGATGCGCCGCTGAAGCGATGCGCCCATTGATCCAGAAGCATATTTTTCGTTATGGAATGCGAGGCACATCGCACAGAAGTCCTCACGATGTTTGGGGGACACACAGAGGTTACAAACCTTGTGATGGTCTGTCCTCGGGTACTTTGCATAACAAGTAGAGCAGAATCGAAATGGAGTCCTTTCTTTCACATGGAGATTATTGGATCTCGAAGTCTGAGCCCAACATTAGATGGCAGGAATATGCACAGCATGTCTCTAAAGCTTCACATGCCACGAACAAATGAGTTAGTGGTAGATATTAGGGGGTTGAGGCGTGGGAGTCTGGGGGAGGGGGGCGGTCTCCAGGGTGTATTTTTACCAAGAAATATATTTCTAACTAAATAACAGTTATACATTAAAGATTCTGGGGGAAGGGAGATATTAAAAAACAAACATTAAGGCTGATGCCAAGCCCGCCATCATTCTTTTTGTACAGTTTTGTCAATTAGCATATCACTTTCGTGCCCCTGGGTGAGGCCCCAACATACTTTTAGGGAGTCAAATAAGTAGCTACTAAGTCTGCTGTGCATGGATAGATTAGTGTTGTTTGGAGTGTGACTGAGGAATAATATTTTTGACAGCATACACAAGGTTATGAGGGGTACTCCAAACCTATGCAGCTGCACTACTTATGTTTTTTGTGGAGAAGCCATTGAAAGTCTTATAAACTTGTTTGAAGCAAAGATAACGTGCTCTACAGGCACTTTTTTCGTTTTTTAAATTTAATTTTTTAATGGGACACAGGACTAAGTTGCACCAGTAACATTGCCTGGCTCTACTTTTTCCAATATGAAAGTTTTTAAAAGTTACAGAGCTCTTCTCCAACATGTTAGGAACACTAAGCAGGATGAAGGAATCCATGTATTTTACAAAAACATACAGACACACAACTGTGTTTGTTTTTTGTTGTTGGTTTTTTTAAAGTGGCATGTTACTTCAGTGTCCGATGCATTTTGATGGAAACTTGGAGTTGGTCCAGCAAATTATTGTGTGTGTATATACTGCCAAACTTATGAAAAGTTTAGAGCGTTTCAATAATACCATCATAAAACATAAGTTTGTGAACAGACGTTAAGAGAGGCACTGTAATGATTGCTTGCAGTGAAAAAACGATCAAATGTATGTTAAATGAAAGGACAAACTGCAGTGCTACAACACAGCATTGTAAAGGGTGCAATACCACAAAAGATTATTAGTGTGCATCTAGTCTTCAAGTATACATATACACAAAGCTGTGCCGCATTACCTTATATTTAAATGGAAACTTGCGTGTTTCCCCGACACATAAAAAAATAAACACTTTACTCTTTGTTAATTGGTTACTAAAGTTGAGGATCTCAAGATGCATGAATTAAAAGAGTGTACATTGAAAGTAAGTTAATCATCTGGGGTGGGTTAGGAGCAAGGGACAGAGGATGGGAAGGTGGGAAGGTGGGAAAGGGGAGGAAAAAAAAAAAAAAAATGGTACTCTTAAAAAACATTATTTTATTATAATAAATGTTATTAGTTGAGATTCATTACAACAAGAATCAATGATAGCAGAGATAACAGAAGATAGAAATGTCTAGATTGTTCCAAGTGGGTTGTTATTGAGGGGTAGAGTGATTTAGCTGCTCTTTAAGACTTCGGATATAGGCAAAAAATTAAAATGCATAGGGAGAGTACCCTAACGTAGTTAATCTTTAGACAATGTGTATTGCTTTATAAACAAATATAACATAGGTATTAGTTGTTAAGTGTCTATACTATATTTATAATTTGCTGAGCAACTGGTTTTGCTGCCTTATTATCCACAATACTGTGCTCAGATTATTAAAGTGAAATCTTGCACAACCTGTGATCGTTTTAAGAAGACTTAACATGCCAGATACAGTACTCGGTGGGACCTACGCTTATCTATTTTCATTGCATTCTTTTAATCAGCATCACCATCTGCTGTGTACAGGCTTTTATTTATGTGTGGCCCATTTATTTATTTATTTAAAAAAAAATTATTTTGAAGGTTTTGTATAGCGCGAACAAGACCCTTGCGGGTATCAGAGCGCTTTACAAGGTAATTGTAGGTGATGGACATAAACAAAGAAATCATATAAGGTTGTACTAATACATAAGTGGAAACTATTTCGATGCAGTTACAGAATAGCAGATATATACGCAACTGTTTAAAAGAAAAAATTCGAGTGAGGGTTAGGTGATAAACATATACATAAGAGTACTATAATTTACAGGCTCGCAAATATATACGTGTCTCTGTGAAGAGTTCAAGTGAATTTGGCCATGAGAATCGCTTTCACTTCTTTTTTGAAAAATGCTGCGGATGGGTTCTGTCTCGTTTCTACGGGCAAGGCATTCCAAATCCTGGGAGCCATTCCTGAGAAGGTACGGTTGTAAGTTTTCTTCTTAGTAAATCGTTGAGGTTTCAGTAGAAGATTGGAGGAGCACCTAGTGGTTCTGTTACCACCCGATAGTTCCAATTTCTCCGCTAGGTATCTCGGGGTATTGTGATGCAATGCCTTGTGTGTCATACAGGCGATTTTCAGATGGATTCTGGCCTCAAAAGGCAGCCAGTTGAGGGCACGAAGGTCCGGGGAGATGCGACAGTTCCTTTTAGAGCCTGTGATGAGTCTGGCGGCTGCATTGATTGAGGCTCTTAGAGGGGCCGTCGTCGATCTGGGAATGCCGCAGAGAGCGACACTCCCATAATCCACTCTGGGGGTTACTAGAGCTTGAACTGCCTTGTTTGAAGTTATTTGCAAGTATGAAGGGTTTCATTCGTCTCAGGGTGTTCATCTGGAAATTTGCTCCTTTAGTTGCAGCGCTGATGTGATTCTGCATATTTAGCTTACTGTCCAGAGTAATTCCTAACGATTTTGCAGTCTCAATAATGAGAGGTTGACCGTCGAGTGCTGTTAGATGCTTCATCCACTCGCCTATGATGGTAGTTTGGTTAGGGGGAGCGATTAGGAGGAATTCGGTTTTGAGGGTGTTGAGTTTTAAGTGGTTTTTGGCCAGCCAGGTCTGCGTTTTTTGTAGCGTTGAGTTGAGGGATTTGATGTCCTCAAGTGAGTGGACCTTAATGTAGAGTTGAGTGTCGTCGGCGTACATGTGGTAGTGGACGTTTGAGGAGTTAAGAATCTCTGTGAGTGGTTCCATAAACAGATTGAAGAGTGTCGGGGAGAGGGAAGATCCCTGGGGTACTCCTAAAGAGACTAGGGTGGACTTGGATAGAGATTGATTGATCTTGAATCTTTGAGTTCTATTTTGAAAGAAGGAAGTGAACCACTTTAGAACCGTTCCCGATAGTCCCATTCTGTGTTTCAAGAGGTCTAGTAAATTGTCGTGTTTGACTGTCTCAAAGGCTGAGGATAGGTCAAGCAGAATTAGTAAACAGGCTTCGTTTTGGTCTAATATTTTTAATGCGTCATCTATTATGTGGGTCATGGCAGACTCGGTACTGTGACCTGTTCGAAAACCAGATTGGAATTGGTCGAGCAGGTTGAAGTGATCTATATGGTTGCTAAGCTGCGAGTGTACACATTTTTCTAGTAGTTTGGCCAGGGTAGGGATGTTGGATATTGGACGATAGTTATTCAGGTCCGACGGGTCCGCTGATGGTTTCTTTAAGATAGAGGATACCTGACCAGCCTTGAGTATGTCTGGGATGGCTCCTTCCAGCAGAGAGGTGTTTATAATCCTGGTCCATAGAGGCACTAAACTTGGAATGAAGACTTTTAGGTAGTTAGCTGGGAGCGGGTCTGAAAAGTGATTGGATGGATTCAGGGCCATGAGCGTTTTTAGAATAGTTTCTTCGCTGTAGAAGTTGAAGGAGGCCCAGGAGGCGCTGTTTTTGAGGTCGAGCTTTGCAGAACAGCTAAACGGAGTCATAAGCGGGATCGGTGAAGAGATCAAATGTGGGTCAGTATGGGATAGTAGATCCTTGAGTAGGTCTGTCTTTATGTTTTTTTTAAAATTTATTTTATTGATTTTCAACATTGCATAAACAATCAAGAAACAGGGATAAGGCATACTTAAATAATCTTTTTTGCATAGATAACAGATTACCTCGTGGGTATTACAATCCCTCTTGAGACATTTCACATCCTATCTAGGCATAGATCTACCCTTTCGTCTACAGTCGGCAGGTGGCCATGCAGTTCTATATAATGATCGGAAGCTGATGTCCGAGGGGCATAGCCGTTCTTTTTGGCCCGTGCAGTGCCCGGTTCGTCCTGCCAAAGGAAGGACCTAATCCGTGGCATTAATCTATCTTATAGTTTCATGGCATACTCTACAGGTATAGACGGTGGTATCCCCCGGGCCAACCTGAACAAGAGGTAGTACAATTCCCAGCCAGACGTTTTAGGGATCCTCTGCAGATAGTCCTAGCAGTAGCACTCAAATCAACCTTTAATACGAACATCAGCCGTAGCAACCGTGACAACTTATATCTAAACCCCCCCCCTCCCTACACCGCCCCCCGCACCGGGCTCACCCATCTAGAAGTCAATCAAACTTTGACTCAGCTCGGGGTCTCCCCTTGATTCTCCCCTTGTCTGGGGGATACAGTCCCTACCGGACTCACTCCAGTCGGACCCATCGGAGTCGCGCTAGGGGAGTTTCTCCCTATTTCCTGGACCATTAGTCCCCATGCCAGCAAAACTTCCTGGAGTTTGGCATCTCTCCGTGTACTGCGTATGTGTCCCTCCTCTGCCAATGCCCACTCCCTCAGATCTGCCTTCCATTTCGCTAGCAGTGGCCCCTGTTGTGTTAACCAGTGGATCGCTATTCTCCGCCTAGCTGTCACCAACCCCAATATCAGGAACTTCCTACTGGTTTTGCGTTTAGGGTTTCGTGGAATCAAACCAAGGAGACATGCACGTACCTCTAGGGAGACCCTCCACCCTGTTATTCTAAACAGGTCTTCTAGGACCGCGGTCCAATACACCTGGATTTTGGGGCAGGACCATACCATATGTGGGAAATCTGCCTGTGCGTAATGGCATCTGGGGCATCTCGGGTCTCTGGAGCTATCGATGGTATTTAGGCGTTTGGGCGAAAGATAGGTCATGTGCACCATATTATACTGTATCTGCTTGAACCTATTTGAAACCGCCACCTTCCGGACCCCCTCATGAATTTTCCCTCAGTCTTGTGGTGTAATCTCCTGCAGGCTTACCTTACCTCCTGCCATCTACTCTCTATTTTAAGAGGCACTGTTTGTCTGTCGTCCCTTAACGCCCTGTATATGTGGGTGACTAGTTTTCACCCTCCCGCCATAGATATCAGTGTGACTAGGGTATGTGTGTGCCCCGGGGCTTCCGGGAATGTAGGCCATAAGCGTCGGGCCGTCGCCGCTAGTTTGGCATATTGCAAGAATTGCCCCGCTCCCAACCCAAAGGAGTCCATTGCCTCCTGATACGTTATAAACCGTTGTTCTGGATAAAGGTCCAACAACATAAGGCAGCCTCCTGCCTTCCATTTGTCCATGGACATAACTCGCTCGGTGAGCGCGAAAGGCAGCAGTAGCCAAATGTCTGCCTCCAGGGCGAACGGTCGGGTCCGGATAATTCGTTTTACCACTCTAGCCCATATGGCTGCCAATAGGCTACCCAATGGAGGGCAGTGTTGCGGGTGTCCTGTCGTGTGCCATAGGAGCGCGCCCAGCTGCTGGGTCCCATACGTATCGGCCAAAGGCGAACGTTCCCAAGAGGGGTCCGGATCGAGCCAGGCCACCGCATGCGGTAACTGGGACGCAAAGTAATACAATTCCAGATCAGGTATTTCTAGGCCACCTCTACCCCACGTGCGTTTCATAACGTCCAGACTAGCCCGACAGCGTTTTCCATTCCAAAGCAGTTGTATGAGCAGTGTATCGAGATCTTTGAATGTCCGATGTGGGAGTTCGAAAAAGGAGCCCTGCATTGTGTAGAGACACCGGGGGAGTATCACCATCTTAATCAAGGCGATCTTCCCCATCAGAGAAAGCTGGAGTGTGTTCCAAAAGGCTACACTGCCGCGGAGACCCCTGAGTATCCTCCCCATATTGTGTTGGTAGAACACTTCCCTGTCCCTGCTTATCCAGATCCAGAGATAGCGCAAGACATCCGGCACCCAGGGGATCCCCAGCTCGGGGAGCTGGACCCCGCCTCTCTCCGTCTCCGACCCAACCGGATACAATTGTGATTTGGTGGTATTGACATATAGGCCAGAGGTCTCGGCAAACTGGCCCAGCACCTCCATCAATAGAGGAAGCGATTGGGTGGGTTCCCGCAGGTAGACCAGTGCGTCATCTGCATACAATGACACTACATGCTCTATGGCCCCAATGCGGACACTCTGCCCCTGGAGGACCCCTCGAAGATGGCACGCTAATGGCTCCATCGCCAGGGCGAACATGAAGGGGGACAACGGACATCCCTGTCGCGTCCCCCTAGCTATTGTTATCGCATCCGAGACAAAGCATCCCGTCCGGACTCTCGCCACCGGCTTAGTATAAAGGATTTTGACCCAGTTCACGAACCCGTCCCCCAGCCCCATTTTTAACAGCACCTGCCACAGGTATTCCCACCTGAGGGAATCAAACGCCTGGGCGATATCTAGGAATACCAGGGTGTTCTGCGCGGCCCTACCTTCCAGGGATTGCATGACATGAGCCAGACGACGGATATTTCGGAGCGTGTTTCGGCCTGGTATAAATCCCGACTGGTCCTCGTGCACCAGTCCACGGAGGTGTGGGAGAAGCCTGCTAGCCAGAACCTGGCTGATAATTTTAAGATCAATATTGAGCATGGAGATTGGTCTGTAGGAGGCCGGGAGCAAGGGGTCCTTCCCTGGCTTAGGGATCATTACAATCAGCGCTTCGCGCATGGAGGCGGGTAATATACCCGTCTCACCAGCCTCCCTAATGATGTCCAGGAGCCTAGGAACCAAAACTCCCCCAAATTCCTTGTATAACTCTGCAGCCAGGCCGTCCGTCCCAGGGGATTTAGCAGTTTTCAGATGAGCGATCGCCGCTCTTATCTCCTCCCCGCGAAAGGGCGCCCCCAGGGTTCCCTGACTTTCCGGGTCCAGGCATGGTATGTCCATCCCTGCGAGCTGGGTCTCCCAAGGCTGAGGGGCGACCGTAGGCCCGGATGCAGAATATACTGCCCTGAGATGGGCGGCAAATACCCCGTTAATCTCATGCTGGGTATAGACCAGCTGACCTTGATCGGACTTGAGGGCCAGTGTCGGAGTGGGCTGAGTCTCTTCTCTGATTAAACGCGCCAGTAGGCGCCCGCTTTATCACCCTCCGTGTACCAGCGACGTCTACTTGTGGACCTGTTGTATTTACCCAGGGACTCCCAGAGGTCTCCCACCTTTTGTCGTTGTTCTGTCCATTTGGCCGTTCCCTCCGGATCCGTGGGAAGGGCTGCCTCTAAAACCTTTAAGCTGTCTTCTTGGGTCGTTAGGTCCCGTTCTATCACTCTCCTCACCCCCACCTCCGTGGACAGGCATATTCCCCGCACCACCACTTTCATTGCGTCACATTCAAACGCCCTTGAACTGGCCGTATTCCAGTTTTCCTCCAAATACCCCTCCAGTCCTGCTGCGATCGTGTCTTTGTAGACCGGATCCGTCAAAGCCTCAATGTTAAGTCTCCATAATGGTATTTTAGAGCGCGGGCGGCCCAAAGTGTATGTCACCAGCAGCGGGGAGTGATCGGATAGGTAGCGAGCCAGGTACTGTGCCTCTAGAACACGTCCGGCTGCCCGGTCCTGTATGAGACAATAGTCCAGCCTACTGTACGTACCCGCCGCAGGGGTATAGCAGGAGTATTCCCGGCTATCGGGATTGCGGTGTCGCCAGATATCGAGCAAGTGGTAATTGCTGAGCATTTGCCGCATGGCTTCACGAGCCTTGGGTTTAGCATCCACTTTTGGGGGGTGTCTATCCCACTCTCCGTCAATGGCACAGTTAAAGTCTCCCGCTACAATCAGTTCCACCGCTGGTGCCAAGTCCAGTTTCCCCATGATCATCCCCAAAAATTCCCCATCATCGGTATTCGTGGCGTAGACGTTCACGAAGCACATACGCTTCCCATCCAGTGTCCCCTCTACCACCACGGAGCGACCGTTGGGGCCAGGGCTACACTTTAAGGCTTTAAAGGGGACTCCAGGCGCCACCCAGATAAGTGCCCCCCTAGCGAACCCCGAATATGAGGTCGCAAAAAATTGGCCCCTCCAGCGCCGTTGAACGTATTTTAGGCAATCCCCTCATAAATGCATCTCTTGTAGAAAGGCCACACTTATCTTGTATCGCCTAAGATATGTGGCTATCCGGATCCGTTTGATCCTATTATTGAGCCCTCTGACATTCCATGTTAGAAATTTATAGGTCCTTTGGTCGCCCGCCATAAGTGGAAAATTCTGGGTGAACATGGCCTGTAGTGCACAAAGGGGATGAGCTGTGAGTCGCAGTGTTGGGGACCCCCTATTTCTTTTCTAAATCTCTGCTGACCTCTGGTGACCCGGCATATAACTTTCCCCTACAAAAACAACCCAACATACAAAGTGAACATTCCCCCCACCTCCCCCAGGCAGTAGTACCTCATTCTCATAGCCCACCCGTGGTCTGAGGACTCAGTGCTCCGCCCCATCTCTGCCACCCACCCCTTAAAGCCCCCCGCAACATTGTAAGCTACAATAACAAGCAACAAAAAATAAAAACTATCCTAGTTCTCGTTGAACAGCCAGACTGCCTGGTACTGCGCAGCCCCGCCCAACCAATGGCCTAGCCAGGCCGACACAGCACACTACAGCTGGAATGCCAAAACTGCAGTATGGCGGAATAGCGCCCCATCACTGTAGCTACGCTCTTCCCCTCCCCCCTGGTCCCTTCCAATGAGTATCTCTCTCTGAAGGCCTGCAGCAGAATCCGGCCTCCACAACGGTGGGGGCCGTATTTACAAAGACTGGTGCAGTATCGCCGACCCATCTCTATCCAGTTTGCGGTCCGTGCACTTGGATAAAGGCGGCTCATGAGCCGCTGGCAGTGGGGTTAGCCGTGCCTTCCGGGTCCGATTGAGTTTCCTGAACTAGGCACAGTGGGGAAAACTGATTGTGTCGGTAGGCCTTCCACCTCCTCTCTCAGGGTGCCATCCGGCCCCACCATTATGCGCCCCCCGTCTGGTTCCCCCTGTGACCGAAATCGTTGTCCTCCAGTGCGGTTGCGCCGATTTCGCTGTCGACCGCTCCGTCGTCGCTGTTCTTGCCACCCTTGCTGTTGGTCTCGGCCTTCCAGGCCCATTGAGTCCATCCATTCCGTGGCCTCGCGCAAGGTGTTGAAAAAGTGAACCCTGTCCGCATGTTGTACCCGAAGGCGGGCCGGGAACAGTAAGCTGTACTTTAAGGTGAGATCTCGCAGCCGTCGCTTGACCCCTCGGAAGTCGTTCTGCAGGTCTTGCACCTTTTTGGTGTAGTCCGGATAGATATGGATCTCTTGGTTTTCGAACCTGGGGGACCATGCTTGCGGATGAACTGTAGGATCATGTCCCGGTCCCTGAAGTTGAACAGGCGATCGATCAGCATCCTAGGCGGCGCCCCAGGTTTTGGGGGGGGGACCAAGGGAGCGGTGAGCCCGCTCCACCGCGAACATCTTGGATAGCCGAAGCCCCGGAAGGGCAGAACCAATCCAGTCTTCTAGGAACAGGTCCGCCGCCGGCCCCAACGCCTTCTCCGGGAATCCCAAAAAGCGGAGGTTGTTCCTCCTCGAGCGCCCCTCAGCATCCTCCGCCCTGTCTTCCAGGCGAACGGCATGCTCCTCGAGCGCAGACACCGTCGCCTGCAGGTGTCGTACATCCGTCCGCAGGGAGGTCAGGTCCCCCTCCGTGGTGGTAACTCGGTCCGCCACCTTACGGAGGTCCAGACGTAGGTGGTTTATATCCATGGCCATGCCATCCATTTTGGATTCCAGTGCTGCTCGAGAGTCTGATGGCCTCCAGGATATCAGCCTTATCTTGGGCCGCAGATCCCTGCGGCGGTCCCCTCTCCGAGTGCGGGCCGAGGCGCTCCGTTGTCGTGGGGGCCGGCACCGTATACTGCATGATCTTGTTTGCTTGTGCTCCTCGGAGGGGCCTATCCTTCCCCATAGCCCTTGCGGGCCCTGTGAGGTCGCCCTCCGACTCTCCCACTCCGCTTCCCCAAGCGCAAGAGGGCCGTCCCGGGACAGTCCCTGCCCAGGAGGCGTGTGTGCAAGCCCCTCACCACTCCCCAGGCCACCGATCGGCCAGGCCCCGTCAAAATCAGCCGCCCTGCGAGCTCTTTGCGTCCAGGTCCCCTAGGTTGTCGCAGCCCAGCAGGAGGCCCAGCCGGGGCCACTGGCGTCGTCGTGCCGTGAGTCCCGTGTGGTCGCTGCGTCCTTCTCCAAGCCGATAGCTATCTCCGGAGACCGTCCCAGGAGACCATGGATCAGTCATGTGTGGGGTCGCGCCCGTCAGCCAGGGCCGAATCCCTTATGGGCCGCAGACTGCCCCGATGTCCCCCGCCGGGGCAGCAGTCGCCCATCCAGGACGGCGCCCAGTCGAATTGGGCCAGGATCAGACCCCCGAAGGACGTACTTCAGCGCGGAGCGCGTCTCCAGGCTCCGCCCACATCAACCGGCCAGCAGGTTGTCTAGGCCTCTTTTACCGGTCCTCAGTGTCCCCCCGGGCCTCCTGTGTCGCAGGGTAGATGTCGGGCTCTTGCCGTCCCAGCAGCGGGGACACCCGCAGCCAGGCCCGTCCTTGCTGCCTTCACGGGGGGAAGGGCATTCACCACCTCCTGGGCGGGCCCCCCTCGGTAAAAGTCAATGTGGCCGGGGTAGTGGCCTCCCCAGCGGGCCGTGTCCCCGCTATCCTCAGCCCCCGCGGGGGGGAGCAGTTGCACGATAGGCCCACCCCTGCCTCCCAGGAGCCCTGAGGTCGCGTACCTCACGGCCCCGGGTCCTCCGTCACTTCGCAGCCGTCAGGCGTCCCTGGAGCCACTCCGCGGGTCAGCGCCCCTCAAGGGCCTCCTTCCATCAGCACTGGGGTATCAGACCCCTCACGGCCCCTCCACATAGGCCCCCGCGGCGAGGCCAGCCGGGAATAGGCTCCGTAGGCAGGTATTCAGGCAGCTGTGATCGGCGCCGCCATTTTCATTGAAGTGCGGCCGCCGCCGCGCCACGGGGAAAACTTCGCCGACCCGGGTCGCCGGCAGGCGGGAACACCCACGGTCCGGCTTCTCAGGACCAGGGGGGGTTCCGATCCCCTTTACGGGACAACTGGGCAGTATTCCGCCAGGATAATCGCAGGATTACAGCGTGGTGGGGCAGGAGCTGCACGGATCAGCGTCTAGCCCGCCATGCGCTCAAGCCACGCCCCCCCAGGTCTGTCTTTATGTTTTCGGTCTTTGTTGTGAAGGAGGCAAATTCCTCGCAGTTGGGGAGTAACTTTCGTTGTAAGCTGATGGATAGCTCCAAGGACCTAGAAGTCATAACTCAGTGACTGCCATCATGCCATAAACACGTGGATGATGAATAACCGACTAGAGCTCAATACTGCAAAGGCAGCGATTATGACATGCAGACAATGGCAAAACAACCAGCCTGCTGCCATGTTGCCTAAAGAACTTGAAGCCCCTCTGACAACATCAAGAGAAGTTTAAACCCCAAGAGTAACCATGGATTCAGACTTATTCTGGATACCTTATGCTACCAACATCACAATGACTACCTTCTACACAATGAAAACCCAATATTGCATCTTCCCATATCTTGCATACCGACAAATTGCAAGAAATCCTCACACTTGTAATCTCCAAGCTTGACTATGCCAACAGCCTATAACTTGGCGCACCCGCATTCATTATACGCAAAATGCAATATCATCCAAAATGTTTCTGCAAAGCTTCTCCTCTGCCTTCACCCAAAAGAATGCATGACCCCATTCCTGCAATCCCTCCACTGGCTACCTATAGTTAGAAGAGCAATGTTCAAGGCACTCTGCATTGTCCATAGAGCCACCCAAAGAAAAGGAACGCTACACCTACAGGTTAAATTCAAGCAATACAAACCAAACAGAACACCGCGCACAAGGTTTGCATCCCTTATACCACCTTACCATAAAAAATCCGTAGAAGGCACTGCTTCCTCAGTACAGGCCACCAAGCCCTGGAACTCTCTACCATCCAGCATTATAAGCACTCAGCAGTATTTACACTTCCAAAGACAGTTATAAATGTGGCTATTTCCAAGATAACTTCACCACCTCCATTCAGGTAACAGAGTAGAAAAAACAGGCACACTTTCAAGCGCTATCTTCAGCCTACAACCCACGAAATGCAAACAACATTACCAACAAATTGCTTTCGTTATGCAGGTAAGCAAAAAAGGGCTGACCTATGGTTCACTATGGCATTATGTAGTTATCTACTTCCATATGTAACCGTTATTGCCCACGATAATACTAAAACCATAATAGGCAACGGTCAGCAACAAATTGTAACTTATACTTATTAAATTCACATAATACATATCTGCTATGAGGGTTGTCCATCACCAGTACTGTACAGCCAAAAAAAAAAAAAACATCACCAAATGAACAGGCATGGAATAACTGAAAAGATCCGTCACACATTACTGGATATTTTTGGAGGACTTTAATATAGTCCATTCACTGCGGGCCCCAAATATCTATACAACCTGACCGCTTAGTTTCATCTCACATAGATATTCACATATTGGATGATAATAAAAATGCCTCTACAGATCTCTGCAGGTTTATCTCTCCCTCCAGCTCAGGAACACAACTATGCACAAAACCTCAGATTGGACAACCCAGTGCAGTAACCAGCTAAGTAGACTATATCATATGAAATACAATAAAGGGACCTGCAGAGCTGTTCAATGCTAAAAGCATGAGGAAAACCATAAAACTACATGTCTGTCTCTTAAACCTCATCATTCAACGCACTAATGACTGCGTCCAATAACATGATAACCGCACCTCGGTGGTCATCATGCACGACAAGGAAACACTTCCTACATAGGATCAAAACAAAAACATCCTTTCAACCCCTCATCCTACATGGTGTAGCATGCCACTCATGTAGGCAAGCACTTCAGCGCCCCACTTAGGGAGAAATACATTCTCATTGCTCCTTAATCTATCCTTTATTCTCTTCATGCTACAAAATTACATTTAATACCCAATTTCACCTCTGTACCTGGTCAGCTGCACTACTGGCTACGTGCTCAGACCACGGGACTGGTCAAAGTCTGATTAACTTTAGCCTTTCAGAAAACACGCAACACATTTGGGAAGTCAGATACCCAAAATAACGATCAATTTCAAACAGTTTTCTTATTTATTTTTTGGATAGAGAAAACACAGTATTTCGCACATACAACCCACATTGCAAGATCACCATTCTGAGAATTTTTAACAACAATCATTACATTTGCTAATAGCAACAAGTGTTATTTACAGCGCTCAGACACAACTGAACTGTGGTGTGAAGTGCCATATGGAAAATAGGTTTCTCATTTAGCAGTATTATTACCAAAAGATACATTGACACTATTCTCATTACTTCTGTATAGGAAGGATGACAGGGTTTTGAGGGGGATCATTAACTACATTAGTGAAAAGACTTCTTAGTCAAATGCAGATTGCCTATTTATCATCCTTACTAACATCGGCGTTTTGCCCAGAGACATGAACTTATTGCCCGTCATTCTTTCCATGCCATCGCAGGATGGGTGCTACAAGAAGGTCGAGAATGCTGGAAGCCTCCTATGTGTTTTTTTTTTTTTGTCATGACGCAATTCTGAGCTTTTTGCTGAAGTCTATGGGCTCCCAGAAGATTTGTGGGTGACTGAATGTACAATGTAGAACTCCGGTTATGGAACAGGGGAAATCTGAAAGTGATGTTTGTCAGCAAGGGTTCTCCAAAATGTAAATTTCTCCAATATTTAATGGGGTTAAAGCATCACCAGCAGCAAAAGGAGGGCACGTATATAGCTGGGATTATGCTGATGCTGTTCAGAAATAAGCATAGGTAAGGATGGCACCTTCATGGTTAAGGGTCTTCAGATAAAAACCTCTGGAACGATTCCTCTGGACTACCAAGAAAAATATTGCTGCATTTATTGTCAGCAGCTTCTGCGAAATACACCATACCAACCACCACTTGACAGCCATCAAGTGGCTAGCAGGGAGTACAAGTAGAATGGCTCGTAGAGGGCAACCTCAAACCAAAAGAGGAGCGACCATGTTTCAGGCAACAAGACACCCAAAGAAAAAAAAATTCTGACTATGACAAGTTGGGCAGTAAACCATGAAGATCACAATGTAGAACATATATCAACATTAAAGTAACATTGTATGCAGAGTTGACATGTTCGTGTCTGCCAAACCTATTTTTACCGGGGACAAAAGAAATTGCAACACAGTGTTATGTATGTTTATACTTCAGTCTAAACCAAAACAATTCCTATTGGTAGATCTGGGCTGTAAACAAGATTTACTTTGGTTTCTCTCTTCAAAAATTGCATTTGAAAATGAGTAAACACTCTTCTCAATAGGTCAAGCTTGTTTCGCCTTCACCCACTCACCATACATTTCTGTTAGCCCTAAATGCCCTGAGTCTCATACAGTGGGTAGGGCTCACACACTATAGTCACTAAAAGGGGAACTCCACCTTTCTCTAGGAAAGGCTCATAGACCACCGTATCAACGCCAACCAAAGATTTCTGTATTTAGTATGATGTGCACACTGCTTTCTATTCGGTTCCCTCAAAACCACCACATTTGGAGCTAAAATAGTTTGTGTTTTAGCAGGATGACGAAAGGCTGAGGAATTTATGACCATTAAGAGTGACCTCTCCTCTCATCCCCCAGAGCAGGTTTGAAGCTCAGGTACAGGCTGTGAGAGGAAAACTACACTGGTGTAGAAGACATCACCTCCTATTGCTCTCCATTTGTCCTCTACACAACTCGCTTCACACATATATAGCATGCTCTAGGTTTGATTAACGCAGTTAGCAATCCCAGAGTTAAGATACTATGCCATGGATGGGAGGCACCATATTAAATTTTGTCACTTATGTTCACAAGCAGAGGAAATCCAAAAATAAAAGTGAGGTTGTAGGATATGTTGAAGAATGAATATGATTTATGTGTTCAACAATGTGCGTCCTTTGGAACTCCAATGGGGCTGTCACCAATCAGTCCAACTTCTCTCCAGCCACGCCAGCTTAGCATTTACAGTCAAACAAAAATATAATAATTCCCTTTGACTACTACTGGGTGGGTGGCTAACAGGCAGATTCAGAAAACAGTATATTTGCAGTAAGCCACTGTAGTGTTCTCAGTTAGTTAATATGCTATAAATGTGGATAATAAAAGCATTGGGCACAATCTGCAAAGCTTAGCTATAAGTGCCTTTGCTTAATCAAATCCTATAGTTGCATTAAGCCTTAATGCAACTATAGGTGTATTCCTTCTTTAATCTTGATTGTGGTGCACTATGATTAGTTACACTTGATAAGACATGCCAGGTCATTTTGTAAAGCCATTTGCCTGAAGCTCATTGGTATCACCACTTCACATACTTTAAGCTGCACACTATGGTGGTTCAACTGATGTGTTGACCTATGAACAAGTGATCCAATCTTGAATCACGCACACAGTTTTTTCAGTCCCAGTGCTACTACCAAAAAGGCTTTTGAGTTTAAAAGAAAAAACGGGAAGAACAATGCATTTATAAGGATAATTACAGCTTATGTTTCTATATAGAATTCAACAGAAAAATAGCCTACTGGTTTTTGGAAGTATGCTCCATTAAGAAAATAAAGTCCCTCATGAAGCGGTGGCATAGCTGATTCTTCTCCGGGGTCCCAGACATCATGGTCAGCCACACAGGCTCAGAGATCCGTGGCATAGTGTACAGATTGCAAATGGTCGTCCTACAAGATGAAGACACGTGCATGGTAAAGACAGGGCATTTACTTGTGGTAAAGATTCACAATGTTTCAAACAAAGTGAGAAGTCTATTGTTTCCGTTATAATTTGCATGGATTTCAAACTTTTAGGAAATCCGCAAAAATAAGAGTAGATAATGACCTTTTCTGACTTCTCCAGACTGTCCCAAAGAGCAAGGAATCTGAAATCGTACGTACAGAAGGTGTGAGCATTAGGACAGGCAATAATTTTGTTATTAACGTGCAAAAAAAAAAATCTAAGAGGAGAAACCTTTCCTTGCACAATATTGGTGTTGCATGCCCTTTTCGACCCTGGAAACGTATATATTCCTACAGATTATTGCAGTAGATGTACGTGTTTTTCGAGGGTAGTTATAGCCATGCAAACTAAATGTAAATACAAACAAAGTTCTTCTTTTATACCAGATATTAAGTGCACTTTGCGGTCGAAAAATTCTGCCAATCATGAATGTGAAATAGGATTTGCAAATTGAGCTTTTTAATTTAAATCTTACTAGGCATATCAGAATAAATATCAGTATACTCTGAATAAAACCTCAACGAAAGCAAATACAACTCCATCTGCAAAACAAATTTTGACATGTCAATTTGAAAATAATTAACATCCTGCAATAACCACTGTCGAACTTACGAGGCCACTTGTATTTAGGGCCAAAGTACGGAGTGCAGCACTGCAAATGCCCCTTCAAATACATTCCTTCTGTTCCTAATCAGAGGTAAAGAGAAAAGTCACACACAGGCTATCACAGATAGGATGTAAAGTCTAGAGGCGGAATCTGCCCAGGTAAGGCGCTGCTCGACTTAGTCCAGGCTCTGTCAGACCTTCAATGGCACCTGTCAGTCGTGGAAAAACACCTCTTTACCTGTAGAAGCTCTATTTTCCCAGCCCACTTACAGGTTGCTCAATTGAGCCCTATGACCACATAGCAGTGAATATTCTAAAGTTAATTTACAGCAACTGAAAGAAGACAGAAACGTAGGTACAACCTCCACACTTTAAATAAACTTCTTTGCATAATGCCACGACATTCAAATACATGTTTGTGTTGAAAAGCTAGCCTGGTCCCATGACATGTTATTTACTATTCTGGTAACAGTGGCTGGATCTGTAACCGATAGTGCTTCCTCCGAGGGAGGTCAGGTTCCAGCTGGCTGTTCTCCAGCAAGCATGTGACTGCAGAGAAGGGAATCCTCAATACCAGACATTTCAGCAGTAACCGAGCAGAAGCCCATAGTGAGGGGGAACTGCCGAGTTGCATGTGGGAACAAACTCTTTAGCAAGGGTGCCCTTATTCGTTACAGCCTGGTAGTGGAGCCAGCAGAGTCAAGGGACTGCACGGCATGTCCACCCTTCCACACTCACAATACTTGGAATACTGTAGCTGGTTTAAGTTTTGCTTTTTAAAGTCTTGATTTTAGCACCCTCGTCCTGACAGCGGTTCCATAAGAGTAGCCCTTAGCAAACCACAAACATTTACTCTATACTTCCACTGTTTAACATCCAAACATTTCGAAAGATGACAACTGGCAAAGCAAACTACTAACAGAGTAACAAGTCAAATCCCTAGAAAGAGACAATTTAAAGGTTGCATCGGTGGCATCTTCTCTGTACTACACCAAAGTGCCTCTTTGGAGGGTGATCAGTCTCCATAACTAATCAATCACTAGTTGCATATGAGTTTTTGCAACGAGTAGCTAACTACACAGACCCGATTTTGGCCCTGCGAACTGCTTTTTTTTTTTTACACATTTGCGCATTAACACCGTGTTTCTCCAAAAGGTCAAACTCCCACGCACGACGTAAATTGCACATTCCTCTGCCATTTGGGGACGCTGTTGACGAGTGTTTTGTAGGTGCACGTGCGCAGCAGCACATACTAGCCTGGACGTCCTTGACCTTCACCGAGGGAAGTCAGGGAAAATAAAACCAGCATGAGACTACAATTTCGTATGCGGGTTCAAGAAATGCTAAAGTGGTTTAAATTTAGGAAAGGATTTTAGCCCACAGCTTGCCAACACATCCGACTGTAAATCTAGGAGCAGGCATGCAAGAGGCCTGGTCACGAGTATTCTGCCATTAATCTGGCGCATGATAAAGCAGGCGTCCAAGAAGCTGTCTACTAGCATGGTAGGTCTCATACTCGGCTCCCTGGTTTTCTTTCTTCGCACTGGGACCATTTAGATACCCTTTGTAGTCAGTCAGTCAGTCAAAATTAACTTTATTCGGCTACTTAAAGCCATAAAAGTGCAAATCCTACTCAAGACAAAAGATCATAATCTACGGCCCCCTTATGGAACAGCAGAGCAAAATGCACGCCATCATATTATGTGACAATTCATAGGAAGTTAAAACACATAACATAAGAGTAATGACAAAACGTGAATAAGAAATCAGTCACCATAGCATAGTTCAACTTGAGTACAGAATAAAATTTGCCCCACATACACTTGCTCATAATTACAATTAATAAAAATGTATTATATATTTTAAAAGAAAAAATTACATGACCTGATTAAAAACAATGTTCGCAGACAGACTCAGGGGCAACCTATTCCTAAGTCTAATCGCCCCTGATAAAAAACTGGCTACCCCAAAACAGACCATAGGTGACGCTAATGTTTGAAGGTAGACCAACGCCGGCCTAACCTGTACAAAATTGCAACTTCTAAGCAAAGGGAGGATAAACTTTCTGCGCAATAGATTGTAATATTCGCAGAAAAACATTATATGGAGGGTGTCTTGCTCCGAGAAGTTGTCACAGGGGCAAGGTTTTAGTGTGCCCTCCCTAAAACAACCTTTGGGGAAGGCTAGTAGCCAAGGAACCATATTCAATCTAAATCTTGTTAAAACAAACAGATGATACGGTTTGTTGATATAAGATAGATATGGTTGCATATGTTGGGCCAGGCTCAATATGACAAATCTTCTCACCATAGGTTTTTTCAATTCGTTCTCCTTCCTTAGTCCCTTTCGTCTATCCAGGAACTGCTGCTTAACGTCTCTAATGGCCAGTTTACCCAGAGCAATAGGACTCAAAAATAAGTCTGGGCAGCCAAGAATTTCCATTTGGTCTTTGATGTATTTCAGCCAAGGGATCTCTAACGCCTTTTCAAGGGTAAGGCAGTCTCGTATGATCAGTTGATTTAGGTTAGGAGTCGGTTGGGCCCAAATTCTCAGCCAGCGTAATAGAGGCGCAACCGCAATCTGATCTGAGATAAAACCCGCTCCCAGTTCCTCATGTATATTAAAAATTGGGGTTGATGCGGGGACCGAGAGCAGTTTACGCATAAAGATGTTCTCGGCCCCCTGGATTACTTTCACATCTGTATAGCCCCAAATATCACTGCCGTAAGTAGCCATAGGGATACACTTGGCGTTCTAAATCTTCATGAGTGCAGGGAGAGGTTTTGATCCTACTCTTTTAGCAAAGTCTAGAGTAGCCCCCGATGCTCTGGCTAGCACATTCTTTTTATGGACACGCTGCGTGTGCCAAGTGAGTTGGTCGTCAAAAAAAAAACCTAAATAGGGGAAAGCGGGGACTTTTAATAACTCAACTCCCTTGCAATAGAATTTGGCCTTCGCTGCCCTCCTCGAGCCTATGGTCATAGCATGCGATTTTTTCAAGTTAGTTATTAAGTCCAATGACTCCATAAAATCTATAAAACAATTTAAAAGAAGTTGCAGCCCCTTGCAGTTCTGGCCATTAAAACCGCGTCGTCGGCATACAGGAGCGCGGGAATCATTTTAATACCGGCTCTGGGTATGTCTTTACAGCAAGAAACGAGAGAATCCCCTAGTTTGTTAATATAGAGGGTGAACAGCAAGGGGGCCAATATGCACCCCTGCCGGACTCCTCTCTTTACTGCCCAAGAGTCGGTAAGGCTGCCCTCTTCATTAAAACGTGCCGCCGCTATTGTGTTTTCATGAATGGCAGCCAGAAGTGAAATCAAGTCACCATCTAGCCCTATGTCTCGAAGAATCAGCCACAGCTTTGACCTATTAACAAGGTCAAACGCCGAGGTTAAATCCATAAACGCCAGATGAAGATCCCCGCGCTTTACAACTGTATACTTCCCTATCACCAAATGGAGGTTAAGGCATTGGTCCAAAATACCCCTCCCCTGCCTAAAACCGTATTGGAGGTCGGAGACTATACTTGCTTGTTCAAGCCACTCTGTTAAACGCTCCGGAACAACTTTCCCCATGATTTTTGTCGCGGAGTCAAGGAGCGAAATAGACCCTTTGTAATATCTTGGAGGTGTAGCAACAGAGAAATAGAACACAAGCATGGTGGAGTAGATGAGGTTTTCATGAACTCTGCTATAAAGCGCCAAGTCCAGGGCCTTCCACGGTTCCACAGCCCACGTGTGGCTGGCACCAGGGCCGGTCCTAGGACTTTTGGGGCCCCGGGCAGAACGGAAATGTGTGAGGGCCCCCTAATTTGCATACAGCGTGAAAACACAGAAAATGACATCATAGGAAGTGCCATCAATTGTCTATTTTTGAGCGACTTTGCAAGAAGCAACTTTCTTGGTGCGGATATCAGTAAAACAATAACATAAATATTAACACTATTAGAATAAGCACATATATTTTAAATTTCAATTTACTGGAAATACATTATGTTAGTCACACTGGATGGAAATGTTTGGCCTAGGTCTCTTCAAAACGTATACGTTCAATCAGATGTTAACAATTTGTTTCCAGATTAGTGAATTAGATACGTATATATGCATGCAGTATTATACAGGTTTATATAGGACAGGGAATTGACCCCTCAAGTCATGTAGCGCTTGACCAGATCTGTGAGGCACACATTTGCCACATAATCCATAATCTGCTACATAATCTACAGATTTTATCCAAAAAATGTTTCTTGCTCAAACGGTTCAAAAGTTACTAAAAACCCAGCAACACGTGTTGCCATGCAATGGAAGGCCCATTTGAAAGTTCACTGGTCACCTATTGGTTGCTTATTACTATGTTTGGGTGTTAAACTGATACTAACGAGGGGCAGCCTATCCACCGACCGCGTTGACAAGTGTAATATGAGAGAATAATGAAGTAATACTATGACAAAATGTACTGCATTACACTGCATACATTTTTTTTACCACATAATTTAGTGAACCCTGCCACACAATTTGGCTGTCCTCTGCTGCATAATTACAGCGGCCCTGTGCATATCCTTTGCACCAAGTAGAAGTGGGTCACAGTCCTGGCCCTACTAATTTAATCAACTGTTTGTTCCTGGGCAAATAATAATTTCCCTGTGCCTCCTTTAGTGATTTAACATTGTGACAGCACTGTGAAATAACCTTACAGGGCATACTCTCAGTACAGGACAGGACCTGAGAATAGGTTTTACGCACTCATTTAAGAAAGTATGCATCCCGCTAGCTGAAGGCTCTACTGAAGCTGCTTTGTGCAGGACCCCTGGTGTGCTGCAAAGCCTCCCTGTCTGCCGGACACAAGCATCTCTTTCACAGCTCATCAAAAGCTGAAAGAGAGTTGCTTGCCATTTGAAAGGTTAAAAGTGCGGGACATGGGGTGTCCTGCCATGCCTTTGTGTGGGCAGCACACCCCAGGTCCCCAATCACAGGCGTTGATTAGCCTGGGAGAGGCCCTTTGTTCCTTGAGCATTGCACTTATGGTGTAGAGCTGCGAGGCACAGGGGATGGGGCGCCCCTTCCCTGTACCTCGCAGTCATGGCATAGTGTGGTGAGGCCCAGGAAAGTGCGTCCTTGTAATTATTATTATTAGAGATGCACATCATTGCGAGCCCTTGGGCCTCGCAGCTCTACATCACAGTTGTAAGGCCCAGGCAGGGGCCTTAGAGGTGCGGGCCCTATGTTTGTCGGCTGGGCATGGGGCCCTGGGCAGCTGCCCACACTGCCCATGCCTAGCACCGGCCCTGGCTGGCACTGAAGAAAGGTGAAGGCTGAATTAATAGTCTCAAGATTCTTTTGCCATCCAAGGTGAAAGGTTGCTTTGCAGCACTGGGATGCGGTTGCTCCATTTTAGGAGAGGGATCAAATTGATATTTTCTTTGCGATTCCTTCAGCACAGCTACATTGCTTTACTTTATCTAGTTCGATTATATAAGAAACCATCATCATGTGAGCACTGTAATGAGCTTTAGGATGCTTTTCAGAAGTGGATACAGAACAAAGTATAAACATGAAGGACAATGGAGATGAGTACCAGGTATTGGGCTGTGCTGATCTGCGAGAGTGCTCGACTGGCTTTGATGTGGGTGGCGTGCGGTTCACCCAATGGACACAATGAGTGCAGACGAAAGCACACTCAACCTCATTCAGGGCTATGCCAATTCTCTGAAGTACAGTGAAATCCTCGAAATTTGAGGGTGCCTATGCCCAACTGCTACTGGCCACAGCAGAACAGTAGGCCACCTTACCTCTTAAAAGGACATCTGGTTTTGGTGTCCCATCCATTAGATACACCTGCCCATGAAGAATCATTATTCCTCGACCTATTGGTTCAGGTGTGCCATGTTACTGGTTAATTATTTGGAAGTCATCCTGAACCCAATCTACTGTACTGGTCAGCTTTGTGGGTGCCTAGTCTTGTGGATCCTATCGGCACCTGCAAATCTTTACTGTAACCGGTAGAAACCAAGATACAGCACTTTAAGTCATACTGGAACCTTGGGTGCTAATTTTAAGGGACCAACCCCATTCCATCACCTCCCTTGAAACAACTATGAAATGAGTTACCAGAAAGACACTAAACTAGACCCACTTTATCACGGTCTTGTGTCCACTAATCTGTACCAAGAGCTTGTGGACAGTATAACTTATTTAGAAGAGCCACAGCTTTGTGACCTTGGGGGGAAGGAAGATGGCGGACTAGAGCCGCCGCGTCTCGCAGCCTCACAAGGTTCCCAGCTCCCGTCCGGCCTGGCTGACATATCGCTGTAGCGGAGAGGCTTACCTTTATGGAATATCCGGTGGTAACTCTGCACCTCACAACGATTATTTGGACTCCGCTCCTGTCCCCGTAGATGCTCATATCCAGCTGCAGCCTTTGGCGGGCTTCGAGGCAAGCCTGTTGGAGAATTTGCCGTACACCGTATTCCTACGGCTCCTGCGAATCGGGAGTCTATTGGTCGCGTCTCTTCTCAGGGGAAACCGAGTCAAGGGTGGACATGGCGCCACCGAAGAACACAGTAAAAGCGACTCGGGCTGCTCGCCTTGCGGGGGTACAACCTCTTCTGCACACGGAGGACAATTCTAAAAATGGGGCTAAAGCGGCTTTGATGAAAACTGGCAGGCCGGCAACGAGGCTCATAGAGGCAGGTAAGGTGGCAGAGCTGATATTGGAAGGAGAGCTCCGCGCTGCAACTGCTGACACTATTGCGTTTGCTTCGCTACTTTGCAGCCCGATCACAAAAGAAAATGAGCCAGATGCTGTTGGGAATAAGGCACTGGAGAACTCTGTGGAGAGGGGAGAAGAGGAACCTGTTGCAGAGCGGGAGCTGCCTGGAAGTTTGGATCAAAGGGAGAGTTCGGATTTACAAAGTGGGGCGAAGCTTTTGACTAGAGAAATGGACAATACTGGAGAACTATTGATCCCTAGCCAGCTGGGCAGTAACAATGAGAGCAATGGTGATACCCCCAGTAATATTAGTCAAAATTGTGAAGTTTTTAGCCCTGTGACCAATCAGTCTAGCAAGAATATACAATTGGATCAAGCCAATCAGAGTAATGTACTTGAGCAATTTCAGAAGACAGCTAACCAGCAGAAGACAAGCTCAAACAAGCCTGGCTCAGGGGGGGGAGGCTTTAACTTCAAAGAATCAAGAGGGCTCATATAATGCTTATAAAACTCCGGCGACAAATCAAAAGAAAAGAGGAAAAGGCCTTAAAATTAGTAATATTTGCAGGAAATCCATTGACCCACAAGGGGGTAGCCTGTATACCAGCTCGGGTGCCCGCCGAGGACTGGAAAACAGCCCACTAAGGAAATGGGTGCAGGCTAAGGGGGAAGTCAGAGCGATGATCTCACGACTGTCTGCCACTAATCTAGCTAAGATACAAGGCACGGAAAGTATAGCTTGTGGCGAAAATTATGAGGCTGGAGTTGAGCAAGAAATTTCCCTGACTCCTCCTCTAATCAGCTCAGATAGCCCGCCCGCACTAAGTATGGAGGGGGCTAATAATGTACAGACAGTTTCGTTGATGGCAGAAGCGGAGACAGGAAGAGATTTATGTATGGTGAGGGAACCTTCCCTTGCAGTAATACTACAACCATTGCAGGAACAACGATGTGAGGCTCAGGCCCACCATGCACAGGTCAGGGCGGACTATCTAAGCATCAAGATGTCACTTGATGAGGTAACAAATACGGTGGCTAATATCATGAAAGATGTGATGGAGATGCAAAGCAGGGTTGCAGAAGTAGAAGAGACAGTTACTTCAGTTGTACAGACTGTTCAGTCACACGAGCAACAGCTTCACGCTTGTCATGCTAAGGTTGAGGACCTGGAAAATAGGCAAAAACGTAATAATTTAAGACTGTTTGGGGTGCCGGAGGGCAAGGAAGATGCAGACCCCCGCGCTTTTGTGGTCCAACTCCTTCAGAAATCTTTTCCAGATCTATCGGATTGGGATTGCCAAGTTCAAAGAGCACAGAGGCTCCCCTTAACCATACAAAGGGCTAATGCCCGGTATCCCCGTCCTATTCTGATTTTTTGGGGAATTTTTTGCTGAGACAAGCATTGTCTTTTAAGGCTCGTCCTAATTCTCCAGTGGCAGTGGACTCTTTATCAATATTCTTTAGATCAGACTTAAGCCGTGCAACCATGGAAAGAAGGTGGAAGTTGAGACAATTTATTGATCCACTCAAGGCGACTGGGGCTCAAGTGTTCCTCCAGGAACCTGCAAGGCTAAAAGTTATTAAAGATGGAAAGCCATTATTTTTTGCCTCGGATTTGGAGGCTAAACTTGCGCTGACAAAGTGGCAGACTGTTTGACTATCATTAGTATGAATACTTGGTGGACTGCCTTGGCTATCTTAATTTCCATAACCTTTTTTCCTTTTGTTTTGTCTTGAGATCATTGGTTCCTTTTGGTTTCGATTTTCTATTTTTTTTTTTTCTGACTATTTGGGGTGTAGCGGCTGGATCAGAGCCGAGCGGAATCGTATTATAACCACGCTAGGATACTGTGGGGTGCAGTAGGCATATAGTAAGGGTGTAAGCCGCCTCATATTCCTTTTCTTTTTGTTAGCTTATGTAGGGCCAGATGGGGGTTGGGACTGTGCGGCGCTGAGACGTCAGCTGCCATATTTAGCGGCAGCTGTTTGGGGGGGGGGGGGTGGTGATTCCTTCTTTGGGAAACAGGGAGGATGGGTTGGATGGCCGTAAGGAGGGGGGGGGGGGAGGACACGATGTTCTAGGGTGGGAGGGAGATATAAAAAGGGGGGGAAAAATCAAAAAGAAGGTTTGCAGTCATATTCGAGGTGGTGGGAGAACAATGGATACTATGATTTTTGTTTTGAAGGTTGATATTATTAAACAGATATGGCATTAATTAGGTGCTTAGCTTGGAATGTATCTGGATTGAACAGGGGATCTAAAAGACAGCTAGTGCGAGAAGAGCTCAAGGCATATAAACCCCACTTAGTACTTTTAACTGAAACACACTTAGCACACAAAGACCGGCGACTTCTTGAGCAACTTGGGTTCCAGATTGTTGTATGTACTTCTCAGAATGTGTCAATCAGGGGGGCTGCTATCTTAGTATCAAAAACATTAGATTGCCAAGTCCATAAAGTTTTAGCGGATCAAAGGGGAAGATGGGCCATTGCTCAAATGGAAATTAATACTGTAAAATATGTTTTTTGTGTTCTATATGGCCCGAATATTGATGACCCAACTATATTTGATGATATTTGTTTAGAATTAGTGGAATGGCAGGGGGTGATGGTTTTGATGGGGGATTTTAATTGTGTTATTAATTATGGTATAGACTTCACTAGTCAGCCGCTTGCTTCAAGAATGATGAAGGTGAGAGCTTCTATTTTAGAATTGGCGAGATTATATTCTTTGCAGGATGCATGGCGGGTTCTGCATCCAAACAAGCCGGGTTACACGTACTACTCAGCGCCGCATCGCCAGTATTCGAGGATTGATATGGCCTGGGTTTCAGATACTATTTTATCAGCGGCTGACATGGAGATTTGCCCTAGGATTACATCCGATCACAACCCCATAATTTTTTCTTTTCAAGCTAAACCCGCTATCAAAATTGCTCGATTATTTACGTTTCCTAGGTATTTGGCTACAGACTCAGAATTTGTGGTTTTTATTGGTAAAAAAATTTCGGATTATCTTATAGATAATATGGGTTCTGCCCTGCTTTGGGTTGTTTGGGATGCTATGAAAGCATTTATTAGGGGAGCTACTCAGCAGTTCATTTATCTACAGAATAAGGAACGGGAGAGACAAGCCAAAGATGCTTATCAAAAGCTCATTAGCTGCGAACTTCAGCATGCTGAGGCAGTTCGGTTTCAAAAACCAGATCAAGACCTTCTGTACATCTCGCTTTTGGAGCAGAAGGCTGTGATAAATAGGGTCCTAAAAGAAAAAGTGGCAGTGTGTTTTACCAAACATAAGACATTACAGTACGAATATGGCGATAGGATTGGGAAAGTTTTAGCCCATCAACTTATGGATAATCGGCTCAAAACTAAAATTAAGGCTATAAAAGGGGGGGGGGGGGGAGTCCTTTATAGATGCCCCGAGGAGATAGCTAATCAGTTTTCTATCTTTTACCAGCAATTGTATTCCCCTGATTTAGGGCAAGATTTAACTGATATGCAGAGCTATCTACAGGGGAGTAACTTGCCGACTTTGACAAAGGAAGAGTCTCTCCTATTAGAACAGGAGATCACAGTGGAAGAGGTTTTGGAGGCAATCGGTGGGTTATCATTAAGGAAGGCGGCGGGGGATAATGCTCTCCCCGCGGAGCTTTATAAGTGCTGTAAAAATCTTCTCGCCCCGGTACTGCGGGAAGTCATTTCTCAAATTGGGAACACAGGACACGTTCCTGACTCATGGAATATGGCTAATATAATCTTTTTAAAGAAAGATAAAGATCCGGAAGAACGGGCCTCGTACCGCCCAATTTCATTAATTAATGCAGATGCAAAAGTGTTTGCTAAGATATTGGCCACCCGGTTAGCTCCAATGATGGCCAGCCTGGTCTCTCCCCAGCAACATGGGTTTATTCATGGGAGAAATACCACCGCCCATGTAAATACGGCAATAGCTGCTTTCGATGTGGCTGGGAAGTTAAAGATCGAATTGGGCATGGTCTTATTGGATGCAGAAAAGGCATTCGACCGGGTGGCCTGGGATTATCTTTGGGCAACACTTCCAGCATTTGGGGTTAAAGAAAACTTCCGAAAACTGGTAGCGGCTATGCATCGTGATCCGATGGCTAAGCTATTGTACCCCAATGTTCAAACCATCCCTTTCCCCATTCGGCGCAGTACGAGGCAGGGCTGCCCCCTCTCCCCTCTTTTATTTGCTCTTGATATTGAGCCATTTATCCGGGCACATTTGGTTAATAATTTGATTTGCCCGTTGAATATTGAACAGCGCCACCTTAAGCTGACGGCATATGCCGACAATATAGCCATTTTTACGGAAAAACCAAAGGAGGCTATAGAAAATATAGATAGAGAGGCAAAACAGTTTGGACGTTTTTCCGGGTATAAGTTGAATAGGAATAAAACCCACGTTTTGCTTAATTTTCAGCCGGGGGACGCAATCGAAGGGGTGTGCCCGAGGGCTACATATCTTGGGGTACAAATCTCCTCTAAAATTGAGCTTATACACTCTTTAAACTACGTTTTTTTACTAACTAAAGTTACTAAACAATTGAAGCTGTGGCACAAACTCCCATTAAGCATCCTGGGTAGATGTAACGTTATTAAAATGAAGATACTTCCCAAGTTTCTCTATCTTTTTAGGTCCATCCCGCTACGTATTCCGAATGCTTTTTTTTAGGAAACCTGATGGAATTTTTAGGAGCTTTATATGGGGGTATAAGAAGGCAAGACGGGCTATTGGAATGATGAAACTCCCATACAATCAAGGTGGCTTAGACCTTCCTGATTTTAAACTTTATTTTTTGTCTGCTTTTGTTAGCCGCTTACGGAGCCTTTTGAACCCCGAGCTAACGGACTTCTGGCATTGGCTGGTTCTTGGGGTGGAGAGCCATATGTTTTTGTATCGAATTAACGACCCCAACTATTTTAAACGCGTACGGTTCAAGAACATTCGGGATTGTGTATATATATGGAAGGGCATTGAAATTAGACTTTCTCTATCTCCAATTCATAGTAGACTCCCTTTGTGGGGAAACCCAATGCTGCCTGGAATTTTCCAAGACAGCACGGCCCATCAGTGGGCCAGGTATGGGGTGCACTCCCTGGGACAACTCTATGATTGTAATGGCATCAAGACATTTGAGAATCTTCGGGCAACATTTAATATCCCCCAGTGCCTGTTCTTTAAATATTTACAGGTTAGGGACCATTTAGTTAGAAGCTTGGAAATCCGGAGGGTTGCTGGGTCAGACATGTGGGAGTGTATGTATATTCAGAACCAGCAGGCAACCATTAGTAAGGCGTACCGAATTTTTTGTCAAAACAGGACAGAAGGATGTGAGAAACTGGCGCTTAAGTGGAGTGAGACCTTGGGGGAAAATATTACTATTGAAAATATAAGGATAGCTCTAGATACTATTGCCCGATCTGTACATTCGGTTAGCCTACGGTTGCAGCAATTTCAGACACTTTGTTTGCTCTACTATACACCAGAAAGGATTGCCAGATGGTCTCAAGGTGGGACTGTATGGGGAGGGACTCAGGGAGTGACACGTCAGAACTGTCCAAAATGTGGGCTACATGCTGCAGGTATCGTGCATATGTTTGTCCTGTGTCCTTCGCTGAAGTTGTTTTGGGATAAGATATTAGGGGCAATCCAAAATAGACTAGGCAGGGACCTCACGCTCTCAGTAACTGAAAGGATGCTAGGATATAAGGATGAATGTGAACGGAATGGCCCTACACTGACAATTATGCTGGTTGCTGCCCGGTTAGCGATAGCTAGAGCCTGGATTTCCCCTAAACCCCCTACGGAGATAGAATGGTGGCTAATTCTTAAAGAAACTAGAGAAAGGGAAGGGGCACTGGCTAAAGCCAGGGGAGTTCAAGCACTGCAGAAATATAGGTCTATCTGGGGGGTTCTGGAAGAGCTCTAAGGCATTTGCTTGAAGTTAATTAATATATACAATGCCAAATCAACATATACCTTGGAAACGGCTCAGAAGAAATTTAATTATTGGGGGCTTTTGGACACTTGGTTATGGTTCTTGTTCTTTCTCCTCATTTTCCCTTTTTGGTTTTTATTTTTTCTTCTCTGCGGCTGTATTCTAACGATGCTTTGTATATGTATATTTTGTTGGACTGTATGACTATACTTCTTTTTAACAATAAAAATATATATAAAAAAAAAAAAGAAGAGCCAAATTCCAGACCCAAGCCACCCACTGCTTCCAATTTTCACAATGGTCACGGTTTAGGTGGCTTTTTAGATGATTACCGCAGCTTTGGCAAAAGGCCTTTGCTCACCCCGCCTCTCCGTACCAACTACTCCATCAAGGAATCTAGCTCAGACGACAAGACAACAGAGGTAGAAGGCATTACCCAATTTCTCGAAAGTAGGAAACAAAACTGTAATATTTACTGAAGGTAAAGCCAGATCAATTTATTGTCGCGTGATCTCCCAAAAATTGTCTTGAGCCAGTTTCGAATGAAAACCTAATATATCAATTACTTAGATTTTAAAACCTAAAACACTTAATGACTCGTATGTTGAATTGCGGGGGTGCAGAGACCTCTGGAAGTTTTGTGTTCATTTTTTGGGGTCATCTTAAATGCCCTGTCTTTTCCTGATTTTAAATAAAGTTATATTCCTACTATACAAACATTAGTGACTGAACACTATAATCCTTACTGTGAGTTATCACTGTGATCTATACCATTTCCTTGAGTGAGGCCCGACTGGTCAAGTAGCCTTGGTTATCCTTTAGCAGTGCACCAATACTACAGGCACTGAAACATTCATGATAAACAATAGTACCCACAAAAAACTCAGTTGAATAACCACTAACTGGGCCAGAGCCCAGTGATAAGCCTGGGCAAGACTGTGTCCAGGATACTTACATTTAGTTCGTCATGAATTAGGACTTCTTCTGATAAGGCGTGCGCTGGGAAGATTCAAGTTTAGGAAGTGACTGATAACACAAAATCACAGAAGAGGACCAAGAAATGAGCCAGCTACTATCTGCCGCACAGTCAACTGCTGCTTGCTGTGGAAGCACTAGGCACCTAGTTTAAAATGTTAAGAGTCATTTTTGTTACCCATATGCACTGCATATAAGTAGTAACAGGATGTGTAAAAACTCAAGTTTAACTTTGATATAAGTTGATGTTTTGATGCAGTATGTCTTTCTCTCAATAATGAAGTGGGTGTTTTCCAGAATCCCATACATTTACAGTAATTCTTTACTACAAACAACCATTGCTTTCAACGTTTCATGTAAAGAACTATGCAGTCTGACACAGTGGGACTAGGGGGAAAACCTGGATAGCGGTGGAGCAGCAGATTTAAGATATTGTACCAGAGATCGATCTCCCCTCCCGATTGCCCAGCCCCAAAAATCTATTCCTCAGTGGATAATTTCACCCACTGAACCACTATTTCTTGTGCTGGTACAAGCTCTTTCACTCTCCATTCCTAGTCTGTATCACCGAAGAATGCATGCAACCCACCCTTCAACAAATATTAATCAAGGTCATCACCCCCGCAAAGTGTCATCAAAACAAGCCCACACGACTGGAACCATGCAGCTGGCCCATTTTAAACTACATGTTCATAAATTTGGTCCAAGCTCATACCTTTAATTGAGGACTTCATCAAATTACACTAAATAGACATTTTATTCTTTGCTAAAGTCGCGCTATCCCCAGTTTCCGCCCTCTTTCTGTCAATTCATCTTAAAGAACTCTTCCATGTTACACAAAGATAGAATAAATAAATCAGTTTGTCGACTTTCACTAATATTCAAATCCTCCTCTAAGTGGCCTAACGGCTAGAGCGGTCGACCTCGAAGCTAGGGAGCCAGGTTCGAGTCTCGACAGGAACGCCCAACATAATGCGATTCTGGGCAAAATCACTTAATCTCCCCGTGCCTAACAAAAGGAATGTGCCCGCCTGTAACGCAACTAGTGCTCATGTAAAGCGTTAAACTCCACACAAAAAAGGGCAAGCTTATGGTTTTTTCTTATGATTCTGGTTTAGAAATTACCTCTGTAGGCTTATATGTCTTCTGATTTACAACTATTTGTCTCCATGTTATTAATCACACACCTGGATACAGCACAACTTCAAAGTTCACTTCAGCAACATATGTACATCCATGGCCCTTCAGTTCCCAGCAGACTTCTATTACGGTAATCTCAACGCACAACATAACAAAAACACCTAAATGAAGACATCATAAAACCTTAATGACCTCTATATGACCTGATGAAACAACTCTCAACCACAATATTATATAGAGGACCTTCAAGTTTTCTTCCTAGCGCTCTGGAAGTTGACTTCCCTTAGCCTGCTCGATTGGTCAGGCAACCTAGCAGGACAGGTCCAGGAGAATCAAGACAGTCACATCCTGGACCGTAATGAATGGCAGCTGTTACCTGATGTCCCATAAAGTCAGACTAGATAGTCATGTTGAGATAGTTAATTTCAAGCAGGGTAACCCCAAAAAAATCTTTGCAACGGATGCTAAACCATAGACCGGTATGTAGTCTGCCATGATTTCTTAATATTAACTTTTTTAGTAGCAGCTATATAATGGCATGCTTTATTTTTATGGGGCAGGTCCCTGAAGTTAGTGACATATTAAGTATGTTGATGGTAGCCTGTCGGAGAGTAGTAGTCTGGGATCCAAGTGAGTTCAAGAAGGTTTAAGATTGTTGGTTATTTTAGTAATGATCTCTTCGGCGAAGAGGTGTGAGAACTAGCTAGGGCAACAATTTTCCAGTTAGCCTTCCTGGGATTATGTTTTGTCTGCAGGACGGCAAGGATTTTTATTGGACTGAAGCAACTCGGTACATGGATTTTCAGGTGATAAAGCAGTCACAGGTGACAAACTATAGCTTTGCAGCACCCACCACAGATAACAGAATAGTTAGTTTAATTCCTAGCTACATAATAGATTAGCTGTGGTCATGTGACTCAACCATCCAATTAGTCGCCTAACATCATCACCTTGTCAGCACTAGTTGACTTAAGTTATAAGAAAATCACTCTTCATCCAGTGCTTGAGCCAGCTTACTGCATAGCTTTGTCGCTTGTGCAGAGGACAGCTGCCCTGAATAATTCTTCACAGAGGAATTAAAATGCAGCCACCTATGTTTATTCACTTCAACCTAGAAGTTCAAATGTTTTCTGTTACAATAGGGTTATGAAACCGTACCTCAAGCCTACACAACACTTTCTGTCAAAGAGTGAAACCATTGTCTGGGTGGATGTGCAAGGTACCTGTATTACATCCACTACAGACGCCAGCATTTTCAGCTTCCCAAGTATAGTTTTGAATGACTAATGTCAAAACCCCTTTCCGAAGACCATGGGCCATGCAGGAGCCCCTGGGCCCAACAGTGGTGGTGGAGGCCTTTTACTCCTGCTGTCCCGGGGCCTCACCTCCTATGGATTTCGAACAACTGGGCCCTTTTGCAGTTCACTCTCAGTGGCAGCTGTGGACGTGCAGTCAAAGGCTTTCCAGCGGGGTAAGTATAGATACAGGTAAGGCAATACGACTTATAACTCAAAGTGAACACCGTACAAACAATAAATCAGTGTCCATATAACTCAAAGTGAACACAGTACGAACAATAAATCAGTGTCCAATCAAATACATACTTTTGTGTAAAAAAAAAAAAAAAAAGTATTGTTTTCTAACTCAACAAACGCAAAGAAACAACATCATGAGCAATAACACAAGCCCCTTGAGGTTAGGGCACTTGTCATTGTCAGGCCCACCCTTCTTCATATAATGTGGTTGGGGTTATTGCCCATTCACTGGTGGCCGCATCCGGGGAATGCTTACTAGTCTGCCATACTCAAGAGTTCCCCTTTAACTCCTTAGAAATTAGTCAAAAGGGTGTATGGTGATGCAACGAGTCCCCAGGGGCCTCCAAAGGCCCAGTTCCAGTCTTTCCTGCTTCGGCAGGATGGAAGCATTCCGTGGCGCGCGAGTGCCCTCTCCGTGGGCGCTCACGAGTTCTGATCCGATTTGGTGAAGTAGGGAGGCTCGCTATACACCCAGCAGATGCAAACTCTCTCCTTTGTGCAGGTCTACCAGTTCATTGCAGCGAGCAGAGCTGCTCCCATTCAGTAAACACAAGGAAAGTCATTCTTCCCCCCTCTTAGGGAGGGGTGGGTGGATGTCAGATTCGACCCTCCAGCTCCCAACTGGAGCCCAGCGAGGAGTGCGACGTCCCCGGCATTTTGGGGGATCAGTCAGGTGCAGGTCTCGGTGTGTGGGCTTAACTCGTCGGTCACAGCCGCAATCCTTCCATTCGGGCAACTACTCAAACTCTTCCCCACAGTGCTACTCGCAGCCTTTCCTGGCATATGGGGATGTCACAGTAATCGCGTAGGCTCTTGCGGTGCAATCGCCCTCACCACGGCAGCCCCTCCTGCATACGGGGTCACAGACAAAAAGGCAGGCACGTCCTCAACGCTCCTGGCCCAATACGTACAACGATGGCCCCTTTTGGCATACGAGGTCACAAACGAGGCGGTGCGGGCCTAGCACTTCCAGCATGGCGCTCCTTACACAGCTCAGATCAAGGCAGCCCTCTCCTGAGATATGGGGGTCGCCGGATCGTTGCTGTGCACGAGCAAGGACCCGATCAGTACGAAGCAGTTTTCCTCACACCTTGTTCAAGGAGTCCTCTCAGCAGGGCTCCCTTACTGGACCTCGCTCACTCCAACGCTCTCCTCTTCCTCAGAGGTTACACTGCTTTTGACAAGCAGGCAGATGGTGGTGTTCCAGGGCAGGTGGCCTTGGGTTCCCTGGGGGATGTCCCTTCAACCAGCAAGGAGACTAGCAGGCTTTCGACCCCAGTTCTGGTCAAAGGCAGAAGTTTTGCAGAGCTTCCCCTCCTCATGCAACCCATCTGGGTGCTTAGCAGATGACAAATTTTGGGGTTTAAACATCCCCTTCTTATAGTTCTTTTCCAGACACCAAATGTGATTTAGGGTCTAAATCTTTGACATTTTATGTTGGGGTTATGCTCCTTTTGAAGTGCCCAGTTATCATTTTCTTCTTTCCCCTCAAAGGGATGTCTGTAACAGCAGGCAGAACTCCGAAGCTCATTGTCTGACGACACAGTTCATGGGCATGACCAGAGTTCACACCTGGATGTCAGCAACAGTGACATGCACCAAAAGGTTAATACTGGGCTCTCAGTCCCATTCTTTTTGATTTCCATGGTTGAGACCTCAGGAGTCATAGCCTGGGTGTTTGCGGACTACCTCAGGGAACTATATCGATCGCACTTACCCAGAGATGAGGGGGGGCTCAATGACTTTATCCAAAATATTCTGACACTCCAACTGGGGAGGTGAGGCCCAGAAAACACTGGAGCCGGAGATATTGGACTGCGAAATTGAGGATGCTGTGGCACAATTGAAAAGCAGGAACGCTCTGGGCCCTAATGGGCTGCCTCCTGTATTTTTCAAATATCTCCGAACACACATAGTGCCCCACAACCCCCTCCTCTGGGCAATGTTCCGGAAGGCACGATGGGAGGAGGTGTTGCAAAGAGCCCTACGCCAACCATTGATTGTACTCATACACAAGGAGGATAAACCACCGCAGGACTGTGCATCCTATTGCCCCCTCTTGCTGCTGAACATAGAGGCAAAAGTGTTGGCACGGTTCCTCGCGAACCACATGCAGCACTTAGTGGACTCCTTGGTACAGCAAATCAGTCAGGGTCCATGGCTCATAGGGCGCCGAGACACAATCTCAGATGCCTGTTTGGCCCGCAATGGTGGGATCAGAGAACCTGCGGCGCTCCTATCTCTAGAGGCAGAGAACGCGTTTGACTCCCTCAAATGGCTATATCTGATGGCGATTCTGGGGAAGATGGGCTTTGGCCGGTCCTTCATGGGCTGGGTCAAATTGCTTTACAGAGACACTGTGGCCTGGGTGAGAGTGAACGGCACATACAAAATACCGCTAGGAAGGGAAACAGGCAAGGCTGCCCGCTATCCCTACTACTGTTCCCGAGGGCAATTGAGATGCTTGCCAGGTGGATATGAAAAGATACCCAGATCCACGCCCCGCGATAGGACACCGACTGGGAGGACATACTCTCACTATACGCAGACGACGTCTTTCTCTACCTGGCGACCCATGTCTGTCCCTCCCACGAGTACTGGACATTCTGCACGTCTTTGGGTTGTACGCAGTATTTTGTTTAAACTGGAACAAATTTGTGGCATACCCCCTAATGGACTGGAGGCCCCAACCTGGGCCCTTCCCCATCAGATGTGGGCCCAACGGTTTTACTTACTTAGGGATATATATCATTACTAACTGGGAGCTCTTCTGTAGAGAAAACCTGGGCAAGGTCCTGGAGGAATATAGAGGAGATGCTGGTCACTGGTGGTGCCTACCTCTGTCACTGCTGAGCAGGAGGGCGTTGTATAAGATTATTTACCTGCCCAAATTCCTTTATGCCCTACATAACACCCCTTTTGTAGTGCCAAATCGTTTTTTTAGACAAGTGGACTAAGTTACTAGATTGTGGCTCTGGAACGGCAGGACCCCTGGATCGCCCAGGCAACACCGACTAGAAAGCCCTGGGACAGGGGTGTCGACCAACCCAACTTGAAGCTCGATTACTGGACCGCCCAGATAGTAGTCGTTAATGACTGGGTTTTCACAGAGCAGCGGGATCCATCGCTGCTGGTAGATAGAAATGCAGTGGACAAAGGGGGATAATTACACCACCTGTATGGGGGAGAAGATCATCAGGCACCCACCACCAACAGCTATGGTGGTGGCCATCTGGGAAAAGGTAATAAGGCTGGAAGGTTAAGATTACCATGGCAACGCCCTTATGGGAGGCAGAAGCGTTTGAGATAGCAGGTGGGACATTCTAGGAATTACCACTGTGGGGGCGGGTGGGATGTCTGGAGGGGGGAAATAACCTTCTCCGAACTGCAGGCCGAATACAAACAGATTGGGAGTCCATACCTTTTATACCTGCAGATGTAGTATATACTACAGAAACAAGGACCTCTTGAAGACCTGGCGGTGGAATCACCCCTTTAATTTAGGTTCTAGCCTCACCCCTATACACCCCTAATTTGATAGTGACGGACAAAAGTAGAGGGAGAAGACCAGGTCGCCGCCCTACAGATTTCCACCACCGAAGCCCCCTGCAACTCAGCCACCGTAGCCGCCATACTGCGAGTGGAACGCCCCTGAACCCCCACAGGAGGAGCCACCCCCTTAAGATGGTAAGCCATCAAACCCGTGGACCGAATCCTAGCTGGACCGAAGTTAACAAACAAAGAGTCCCCCACCCGGAAGGACTCCACAACCTGCAGGTACCACAGCAAAGCCCGACGGACATCCAAACAATGCAAGCGACAATCCTCAGCCGAGGAAGGAGCAGGACAGAACTCAGGCAAAATCACCTCCTGACTGAGGTGAAAAGCCGAATTGACTTTAGGGACAAAGGACGGAACCGGAACCAGAACCACCCGATCCAGAAAGACCTTACAGAAGGGACACTTACAAGACAAGGCCCCCAACTCCCCCAAGCGCCGAGCCGAGGTGACAGCGACCAAAAAACAAGCCTTAAAAGCCAAGAGACGCAACTCAAGACCCTCAAGGGGCTCAAAGGGAGGACCAGACAGGACATCCAACACCAAATGCAAATCCCACGAAGGGAAGGACCGAACAGGGCGGGGAAACAAATTCAACAGACCCTGAAAAAAACGCGGCATCAGAGCCCCCTCATCCCGCAAATTACGCCAGGAGCCCCGAAAAGCCTGAATAGCCGCCCACTGCACCCGCAGAGAAGCCACCGACAACCCCAGAAGAGCCCCATCCTGCAGGAACTGCATCACCACAAAGAGGTCAGCAAACGTGGGATCAACACCCTTGCCAGCACACCAGGCCGAAAAGACCCGCCAATGCCTAGCATAGGAAAGCAGAGTAGAGGTTCTACGGGAAGCCTGCAAAGTAACAGCCAAAGGGGCAGGAACCCCCAACCCAGCTAAGCCCTGCCGCTCAACCGCCAGGCCGTCAGGTGCAACCTCCGCAGAGAATCCAGAGGAAGGGCTGGAAACTCCAAAGGGGACGGAACCAGTGGAAGGACCCACTCCCGGTCGCAACACAGCCCGGACAGGAGAGGAAACCAATTCGCCCGCGGCCAACAGGGAGCCACCAACAACACCTGAGCACAGTCCCTGCGGACCCGCACCAGAAAGGAGCGGAGCAGCGGAAAGGGGGGGGAAGGCATACAGCAGACCCCGAGGCCAAGGACAGGTCAAGCCGTCGACCCCCAGAGACCTGGGACACCTGCCCAGAGAACAGAACCGGACCACTTTGGCGGCTATTCAGGCTTTGTCACTTCATTGCTCAGTCACAGCCTTCCCAAGCTTGATTCTCTTAGGAACAAGTGGGTGTAGGACCTGGGTAGACTGGAGGATGATGCATGGAGCAAGGCCTGCAGTTACCAAGGGAAGTGGTGATTAGGGCGGGCTTCCCCTTGTTCAGCTCAAAATGCTACACAGACCCTAACACAAGAGGACAGCATTGCACAAAATGGGGCACAGTGACTCAGATTGCTGCCTAAGGGGCTGTGGCTAAATGGGTGCCTTGCTACATATTATCTGAGGGTGCCCAACTCTGCAGAGATACTGGGAGAGGGTGGGGACTAGACTGTCAGAAGTAACAAGAGGAAAAGGTGCAGGTCACACCCCAATTAGTAGCCCTAGGCATCTCGGGAGACCAGCCTCTGGAGAAGCACACACTGCTTTCCTGCACTACTGCCTTTGCTGTTGCGAGATGTGACATAGCCAGATACTGGGTAAGCACCTCTGTTCCAATGATGCGGGAATGGGAATCTAATACAGACGGGTGTATGAGGGCGGAGGAGCAGGTCGGGCGACTAAGAAGGGAGAGAGAAGTGAGATTACGGAAAGACAGTGAACTGCGTACAGAAGAAGCCAGACCCAACGGGATGAGGGCGGAACGGCAGGAAGCACTCACGCTGGAGACAGCACATGAGGGCCGCTCCATAAGGGTCAACTGATAGGCGAGGAAAAGGAGGGGGGTGGGCAGGGGGGGAGGCTGGTCAATATTGGGGATAGAGAACAGTTGGGGAAAGTTCCAAGGTAGAGAAATCTGCCAGTGGATACGATATGGCAATGTATGGTATAATGTTGAAACTATCAATAAAAAGTTTTAAATAAATTATAACTTCATACCTCATACTTCAAGAGTTAGTAGCCACCTATGACACTCAATCAGTAGCAAGACAGCAGGTCGCAGGTAATGACATCATTAACAATAAGACCATGTTCGATGTTTGGAGGGGGGGGATTGCATTCTAATACAGCAATAGTTTCAAGATGAATATATTGCTCCTAATTGTATTTGGAGAAATGACATCCACATGTTTTATGACAAGAAAGACATACCAAGGACAGCTGAACAGTAGAGATGCAGTCTATATTAATGTATGTATACGTCTCATTTCAGACACTTACCTGAACTCATTCAGGCCATCAACAATTTTGTTATACACCAAACTCCGCTGACTGGAATCTGCTGATCTGCGACTCATTTTCATGGCCTTAAAAAGTAAACATTAGGAAGGTCAACATTTGCACAAAAGCTTGCAATGTATGTGTCTAAATAATAGCATCTATTTTTATCATGGAAAATAATTTTACATAAAATCGCAACTAAAAATTCTATGAAGGAAGCTACCAAGCCCTGTAATCACAAAACACAAAAGAAGCACAGAATTACTTATTTAACTGATCATTGTGGAAAGAATTGGTGCAAACCCATGGAAGAAAACTGTACCATTAAAAAAAATACAATGCATATCTAGAAGACATCTTCCTTTCAACAAAAACAAAGAAATTATACACAGGGATTGGCTAAATATTTCATGAATGAATAGACATCTGTTGCTACTTAAAATTGCAACTGTATCAAATAGACCTTAAATCATGTTATCAATGAGATCCCACATTTAATTAAAAGCAGGGCCCATATTACAGATCCGCCACACTGCCCTGGTATGTGCCATGGCACACCTTTAACTTGGTGAGTGGGAGAAGACCGGGGGAGTTACTCTCTGTCACAAGGAATGTATTGTCTTCTTTTGAGCTGCAAACTTGTGGCTGCCCTTGAGGAAGAGCACTAGTGAACAGCTGTTTCTTAAGCCTCTGGTTCCCCTTCACACTTCAGGCAGCACACTGGCATGCATTTGAAAGGAGAGCAGACAGCTCCCTGCAGGCCGGGGCAATGAGTGACTGAACTCATCTGTAGGTTGGATGTTCGCAAGGGTCCACAGAAAGGTATAGTTTCTTACCAGTAACTCCAGTTCTCTCGTAGGGGTGTTTCCATGATAGTCATAAGCGTCGAATAGTCCCGCCCATCTGCCGGCACCTCTGAGCACCTTATCCAATATAACTTCTTAAGTGCTGAAGTTTGCCTTTCTTCGGAAAGGTCTTGAAAAGTCACTTGAGAAAGCCATAATGCAGCCAAGGACAAGGCTACAGTGGCCAGAATTCTTCATCTTGGAAAGGCAAAAGAACAGGTTGCTATGAAATATGCACCCAGTACCTGAATAATTTTGTAAGGGCACAGAAAAAGAACCTTCACAAACCCTTTTGCTTTTCGAGAAACAGAGATGAAGAAGTGCAAGGCAATGTAGCCCATAGGCTGTCATTATAATCAGAAGAAAAAAGGAGGCTGTGTCTAAGAGCAGAGAGACTTCCAATATCCCATCATGGTCTGCCAGAGGCAGTTACCTCAGTTATTTTTGAAGGCTGTACTAAAAGAGTAACAACCGAGTATGAAAATTGTCTGTCTGTCTACTCCATCGGGGAGGAGGTAGAGTTGCTTATGACTATCATGGAAATAGCCCTACGAGAGAACTGGAGTTACAGGTAAGAAACTATACCTTCTCTCGTAGGGGATTTCCATGTATAGTCATAAGCGTTGAATGGAATAGCAAGCTCATCCCCCCTGATGCGGTGGAGTAGACAGAAACACAAATGAATGTACACAGCTAGGCAAAGAAATTTCGGAGGGATGCTTGTCCTACTTGAGCATCTGCGTCAAGGCAGTAGGTTCTACTGAATGTGTGGATTGACTTCCAAGTAGCTGCCTTGCAGATATCTGCCAAGGGGAGATTCCGCATCAAAGCCGCAGTGGCTGCCTTTCCTCTAGTGGAGTGAGCTTTGGGTCTACCAGTGAGAGATTTATTAGCTAGCTGATAACAGAGGATGCAAGAGACGATCCATCTGGAGACTGACTCTTTGGAAGTAGCTAGACCAGTGCGAACTGGGCCATAATTGATAAATAGTTGCTGAGATTTGCAAATAGATTTGGTTTTATCTAGGTAGAATTTTAGCACTCTCTTTACATCCAGCGAGTGGAGAGCTCTCTCCGCTGGAGAAGAAGGTTTTTGGAAAAACGTTGGTAAAGAGATCGTCTGATTTACAAGAAAATCTGAGACCACTTTCGGAAGGAACCTGGGATAGGTACGCAACACTACCTTGGCAGAATGGAATACTGTGTATGGCTCATGAGCGCAAAGGGCCTGTATCTCACTAACTCTCCTAGCTGAAGTTATCGCCACCAGGAAGGCAAGTGAGATGCTGAAGTGAAGCCTTATGAATCGGCTCAAAAGGAGGAAGCATGAGGCGAGAAAGCACTACATTTAGCTCCCATGGAGCAGAGTGACGCCTAATTGGAGGGAGCACCTTCTTTAACCCCTCCAGGAAATATTTAATAACTGTAATTCTAAAGAAAGAGGTTTGGGAAGGGCTTTTCCTGTATGCCATTAGTGGAGATAGGTGGACTCCGGTTGACTAGTATTGGAGGCCAGATTTAGCACGGTGTAGTAAATATGGGAGAATGACATCCTCCTGGCAAGAAGTGGGATTGATCTGTCTATAAGAGCACCAAATGCAAAATCTTCTCCATTTAAAGGTGTAGGCCGATCGTGTAGAAGGTCGCTTTGCTTCCTTTAGAATGTCAAGACAGTCCTGAGGTAGGTTTAGATGACCATACTGCACTATCTCAGGAGCCACATTGCCAAACTCAAGGAGGAGAGATTGGGGTGTAGAAGTTAACCTCTGAACTTCGTGAGAAGGTCCGGCATGCATGGCAGCCTGAGATGTGGACAGATAGACCGGTGAAGCAGGTCTGGAAACCACAGTTGTCTCTGCCATTCTGGCGCTATGAGGATCATCTTGGCTGTCGTGGTGGACAGTTTGCGCATGACTGCCGGTATCAGAGGTATTGGAGGAAAAGCGTACACAAATTTTTTGGACCAATCGATCTATAGGATATTCCTTAATGACCTTGGATGGTAAAATCTGGAGGCGAAGTCGTGGCATTTTTTGTTTTCCGCTGTGGCGAAAAGGTCTGTAGAGGGTGTGCCCCACAAGCTGAAGATATCTTGTACGACCTCTTCGTTCAGTACCCACTCGTGGTTTTCATCGAGAACCCTGTTGAGGGCGTCTGCCTGGATGTTTGCACACCTGGGAGGTGTACGGCAATCAGGTTCACGTTCCTGGTGAGAAGTCCGTGCCAGATCGTTTGCTCTTCTCGTGACAGGGCTCTGGACCGTGTTCCCCCCTGCTTGTTCAGGTAGTACATGGTGATGGTATTGTCCGTCTGAACAAGAAGGGTGTTGGTCGTGAACGAAGGTTGAAACGCCTTGAGTGCCAGGTGAACTGCATGGAGTTCCAGAACGTTGATATGGTATGTCTGTTCTTTCAAGGACAAAGTTCCTTGTATTTGCAGGTGATCCATGTGGGGTCCCCACCCCAGCAGCGAGGCATCCGTCACTATTGTCTGTGTTGGGTCCTGCTGGTGAAATGGCATTCCTCTCAGGAGATTTTTCGGTGAACACCACCACTGGAGAGATTCCACAGCATAAGCGGAGAGACAGATCTTGTCCTCCTAGTTCCCTGAGAACTGGTTCCACTGATCCTCCAAGCACTCCTGAAGAGAATGCATGTGAAGGTGAGCATAAGGAGTCAGAAATATGCAGGAGGCCATCGAACCGAGGAGAGAGGAGACCATGCGGACTGTTGGACGGGCCATCCTCCGGAGGTTGTGGCATTTCTAGAGAACAGATAAACGCCGTTCCTCCGAAGGATACACCTTTTCCTGTAGCGTGTTCGATAGTAAATCCTAAGTAATGCAACGTCTGGACTGGTGTTGACTTGGACTTTTGAAAGTTGATGTGAAGACCCAGGTGATGGAGCAGATTGCAAGGAAACTGGAAATGCTCTTGGGCCTCTGTTAAAGTGGAAGCCTTGATCAGCCAGTCGTACAGATAGGGATACACAAAGATTCTGTCATTGTCATTGTCTGCCACCACAGTCATGCATTTTGAACATTTCCTGGGTGCTGGTTTGAGGCCTAATGCTAGAACCGCGCATTGGTAGTGGATCTGCCCCACAACGAATCTGAGGAATTCCCAATGTGACTTTGCAATGGGAATGTGGAAATAAGCGTTGTGAAGGTCTATTGAACAAACCAGTCCCCCGTTGAAGTTGAGGGTAAATTTGATGTAACGCCAGCATCCTGAACTTTTCCTTTCGGATCCACTTGTTTGCGATTCGGAGGTCGAGAATAGGCCTGAACTCTTGTCTGCCCTTTTTTGGCACGAGGTAGTACCTGGAGTAAATTCCTTGGCGTCGTTGATTTCGAGGGACCGAATCCATCGCCTTCTTCTGGCATAGCGTGTTGACTTCCTTCTGTAGAAGCTCGAGGCAAGACGTGGACGACCTTGGTGGAATGGATGGAGGTGGGGCAGTGAATCTGAGATGGTAGCCACGTTTGACAATATTCAAGACCTAGACGTCAGTTGTAATTCTTTGCCACTCTGCCAGGTAATTTGCAATGCTTCCCCCTACTGGAGTGGGTAATGGAAGAGGGTGAAGAGAGGATTCAGGGTTTTGATGCCGCGGGTTGTCAGCCTCCCTGGTTAGCTGGTTGAGAAGTATGTCCCTTAATTTGCTGCTTGCGTTGTGACTGGTAGGGCCGTTGGTACTGGTGTGATCTTTCGGACTGCCATTGAGGGCTTTGAACCCTCTGACGAGAAACAACAGTGGTAGGGTAGAAATGGACGTCGCTGATCTTTAGGATTCTCTAAACCAACAGCTTTCAGAGTATCCATCTCTGTTTTCATTCTTGCCCTTTCATCATCGGGGTGTGAGCCGAAGAGAGTGGAGCCGGAAAAGGGTAAATTCTGAAGACGCAGCTGAGCGCCAGGCTTGAGCGATGTTAATCGAAGCCATGCATGTCTCCATAGGGAGACTCCGTGACAGTAACAATGGGCGGCTAAAATCGAAGAATCCGCTGCTGCGCTGATGTTCTGGTTGGAGACAATCGCTCCCTCCTGGGTGATTTTCCAGAAAGCCTTCCTGGTGTTCTTTTGGGAGGTGATCCGCGAAGTGGAGAATGAAATCCCACAAGGCACGATCGTACCTTCCTTGGAGGGCTGTGGCGCTGGCTGCTTTCATGGACGTAGCCGCCGTATTGCATACTTTGCGTACCGACGAGTTTAATCTTTTACTCTCCTTATCAGGGGGAAAGGTAGCAGATGGTGATGTGGCATGGGTTTTCCATGCGGCTAATAACACCACTGAATCAGGTGGAGGGTCGGCCTGTAAAAACATCGGATCTTGACCGGTCGGATCTTGCTCTGGTGGACAGTATTTCTTCTGGAGCCTGGAGGGCGCTGATTTTGCCGCAGCTGGAGTGAGGAACAACTCCATAGCTGGCTCAAGAAGACCCGGCACTAGTGGGAGCAAGGGTCTTGAGGCCGTGCGTTGGTGAAGAGTTTCGAATACCACCGAAGTTGATGGAGTGGGGACCACCATAGGTATGTTCAATTTTGCTGCGCCTAGAACCAGAACCTCCTGAAAGGTGTTGATGTCATCAATTGGTGAGGATCGAGGTTGCGGTGAGTCTGACAAGGTCGGAGCATATCCTCTGGTGGAAGAGGACGTATCCCACTGGCGATGACGGTGGGACCGCAATCTTGACATGCGATGAGATCGCGGATGCGATCTTGAATGGTGTGATGCAGTCGAGGTACGTTAGTGTCCAATGCCGTGTCCTTGATCGAGATCTCCTAGGTGTTGGTGTAACAGGGACCTGAGGCCCCACAGGAGGTGGAATGACGAGTGTCGGTATAGCTGGCGGAGGTGGAAGTTGAGGTACCAGTTTAGAAGGAGGAGCCAGTAGTGCCTGAAGTGGGGGCACTGGTGGAGCCAATGAATCCGGTTGCAGAGATACCGGGATGGGAGAAGAGGACATCTCTACCAGATGGAGTCAGATGGAGAGTAGATTCTCCTTCTCTTGGATTGTCGCTGTCTCCTCGACGGATCTTCGACGTCAACCTCTGTCGTTGTCGAATGGTTTCTGATGACTATCTGCTCCTTGACGTCGACCCCTGTGGATGTCGGCTCCTTCGTGTTGTCGACCGGCTTCTCGACGTCGACCACTCTCGTCGTCGCTTTGCTCTTGACGTTGATCGCCCACTTCTCGGTGATGGTGAGTCGGAATCCCTCGACGTCTATGCATGTCTCGACGATGGTTGTCGGTGCAAGGTCATTCTTGACGTCGCTCGTGTGGTTCTTGACGTTGAGCGTCGACGTTTACGTGACGTTGAGCCAGTCAATGACAGTGAACATGCCGGGGCCGTACCTCCTTTCGACGTCTAACGCCTCGACGTCGACCTGGACAGATAGCATTTTCTGCCCGAAAAATGCCTCTCAGACCTCCCACGACCACTGAGGCTGAGGGGAAAGGTTTGTTGGAAGAATTACCTCCCCCTCGCTCCGAGGTCCCACTGGCTTCTTGCAGTCTTCTTCTTTCTTCTCTTCCCTGGTGGCAGTCTTGCAGATGTCAAAGGAAGCAGGGAGGTGAGAAGATGGTAGACAAATAATACAGACCTCGTGGGGGTCTGTTTTGGCCTTTTTCCTGCTACAGTGAGGGCATCTGTCAAAGAGAGATGGCATTTTAACTCAGAAAAAAAGCCTTTTTCCTGTCAGGAAAAAACCTCACTCAACAGAGAGAGACAAAAGACGTTGAGTGAAGCAAAAAAGATTATTTTAAAGTTCTATACTGAAGAAAAAACATAGAAAGGTCGAGTTCAACTTCAAGGGTCCTGTTAGAAGGAGCAGGAAAAGAGAACTGAGGTAACTGCCTCTGGCTGAGCATGATGGGATATTGGAGGTCTCTCTGCTCTTAAAGACACACCTCCTTTTTTCTTCGGATTACAATGGCAGCCTATGTGCTACATTGCCTTGCACTTCACCATCTCTGTTTCTCACATAGGAAAAGGGTTTGTGAAGGTTCTTTTTCTGTGCCCTTACAAAATTATTCAGATACTAGGTGCATATTTAATTGCAACCTGTTCTTTTGCCTTTCCAAGACAAAGAATTCTGGCTACTGTAGCCTTGTCCTTGGCCGCATTATGACTTTAAGTGACTTTTCAAGGCCTTCCCGAAGAAAGGCGAACTTCAGCACTTAAGAAGTTATATTGAATAAAGTGCTGCGGGGTCCCCGCAGATGGGCGGGACTATTCGACGCTTATGACTATACATGGAATTACCCTACTAGAGAACCCTATTTCCCCCCAAATTCCAAGGTGCGTCATCAGGGGAGCACTGACTGGGCACCACCTCTATGTGGCGCACAGTGAGTATGCCTCCTGACAGTCTCTTTACCTTTGCACTCTATTCTATAATATGGTGCGAAAGAGGCAAAATGTCTTCTCATTTGCACGAGGCAGTGCTCGGGAAGAAGTAGTACAGCCTCGTAAATAAATAAACCAAATAAAGGGATGACCAGGATCACTTTGATATAAAGACCCTCTGCTGACATGCCAACAGACCTGATTTAGGCATGAGACTCCAGATTTTTTTAAGCCAAAACCAGCTTTATCTTCCTACTGCCTAAAATTGCCCCTTCGTCAGTGCAACCAATGGCAAAGATAAGCCCCCCGCCCCCGATTTAAATTTCAAAACCTCCCCCTTTCCTGCTTCCAGTTGGTACGTATGCCTCTATATTATACGGGAACCATGTTGCAACACAGTGCAGATAAAATCAGCATTTCTGTGCATAACTGACAGCAATATCAAGTAATAGTAGTCAAAAGTCTTAAATGGAGGTTTCGCATTAGAACTGATGCAAAGTTTGGTGACATGCTCTCAAACCTTAGTGCATAATTCAGTGATGAGATATCAACAGCTGTGTTATGTTTTACCATTCTCTAAAATGTTTTTTCTTTGTTTTGCATTTCATCTGAGTGGGGGACAAAAGGAAGCATTGTTTATTGTTTTCGAGTGATTTATTGGATAGCTGCTGCAGATGTTTCACTTGACAACCTTGCTTCCGATTGGTGCCTTTCCCTTTGCCGATAAAGAGACATTTGCCATTATTACCTCTGCAAAAAGCTATTGAAGAAGGTATTGGGTCTACCCTCTACTGAGCCTTTGTGTGGTGGATGGACGAATGGTGATTTGCTTCTCTAGGTTAACCAATTTCAAGGTGTTCACCCGAGTCTTCGCCTTGTTAGGCAAAGCTAGAAGAAGTGACTCATGGACAGCCCATTGTAATACTCTTTATTATGAGATCTCTCGCCTTTATTAACTTATCATTTTCGGGCTCAATTGTGTTTATTGATTATACCACTAATTGACTTCCCAGAGAAGTACTGTATTTTTCAACAGCTTACTTTTGTTCATCTACAAATACTAATTTCTTGAGAATTTTCACTTGAAACTGTCTACAAATTCTATATTACTATTATTGCACAAAAGACACATTTAAGCATCATTCAATAAAAGAGGAAAATAACCTATTATAGACACGGTACCGGTCCTCAGTTCTTGAGGCGGTGACTGCACTGGTATTCTCCAGATAGATGCCTCCGTTCACAAGGGGCGATATTGATGCTCTCTTCAAAATTTTGTAAGTCCAACTGGGGCGGCAGAAGTTTCACAGTGAGGGCTACAAAGCTCTGGAATAGCCTCCCCATTTCCATCAGAAGAATCCCTTCTTTTACATCCTTCAGGAAGGCTCTCAAAACCTGGCTATTTAACAAATAGAGGTTCCAGCTCACTCAGGACTGCTAGCGCCAAGACACTATTTGGTATTCGTGCGCTTCATAAATTTTAACATAACATCTACGTTCACACGGTACTTGGCTTTATTTCTGGGCAGGGAGAAATGAAGTCAGTTTTAATTTAAAAAATCTACTAAATGATGTACATTGAATTTCATTACTCATGTATACTACAACTAATATATTCCTGTATCTCAATGACTTTGTAGGCGAGGTTTTAGATGAACATTACGTCAGGCCTTCATCAGATTATAAACTTTCCTAGAGTCATCAATTACAGCATATTCCATCTTATCCTCTACTATATATGGTTTCTTTCATTAAGAAAAGTAGCAGCAAGTGCTTTTTTTAGGCGTCTCAGTTTTTTGACTCAATCTTTTTTTTTTTGTCACGTCACACATAGGTAGGTCTTTTTTTGTTTTAAGGAAGCCAACTTGCCAAATTTCTTTAATTAATCTGCTCTATCTTCCAAATAGTCTTTCATTCTTACATATATTTGAATAGCTGTATCTCTACTTTTTATTCTTTTCACATGTTCTGTCTTATCTTTCTATTCTTTTGAATCCATTAAGTAGCACCTTCTTTTCTAAATTTCTTCTATAGGCCTTCCTTACTGGGGGAAGGGTTGAGATTTACAGTTTCTAACTCAGAGTATCTCTACTTTAAGCAGCATATTCCAGTGACCCCAACCAACAAGAACAGAGTACAGAAGGAAAGCAAATACATTTAGTAATGTTAATAAGATTACCTGTTCTATTGCGCTTTTCAATTTATTCACGTGTCCTTCAAAGAGAGGGAAATGTGAGAAAAAGAATTCATAAAATGTGTTTTCTTCCCTTTCATCCTGTGATAGCGTGAAGATGACTCCAATTGCAATCTTTTTTTTCCTCACAATTCCCGAGGTAGAACCTCCACTTTCATCTGACATGTTAAAGCTTTCTTCTACAGACCTACAAAAAGTGGAGACGGGACAGTTAGTCATGTTGTGCTTTTACTGTAGTCTTTTTATGTGTGTTTATAAAACAAACTTATTGGAAAAACTGAAATACACAAAATGAAGCCCCAGAACTATTTATAAATAGCCCAGTGGCTGCTAAACAAATTTATAGTGACACCCAATGCAGAACAAAGTAGCACATTATATGTAGATGGATGCTTGTGGATTTCTCAGAAAAAGAGGACTCAGTCATACTTACATCATGCACGGGAGCAGACATTCGGGATATGGATGGGCATAAGCATTGATGCTAGTAATCCAACACATCTCTCCTAGTTATCTACCCATACTCCTCCCTTGCCTGATGTGACTATTGAACAACTGTTCATGGAGCTTTATTTATCAACAAACATCATCAAAATGTGACTTAATATAGAGTCCATAATATAGCATTAATAATCGCACAGCAAAGTTAAACCGTTAACCGTAGATTCCGCACCTTTAGAATATCCTACGGTGAAAGATTGGATCCTGAAGATTTTTCAGCATATTCTTGCGCATCTGTAGGTGACGTTGTGTGACTCCACCCCGAAAGTGACGACTGGAGCCACATATAGGTTCCACCCCAGCATGCTGATGTCAGTTTCTTTTTGGACACTTTCGAGGAGCTCAAAACGTAATCGGTCGTTCCAGTGTGCAGATCTTGTCTTTGGTTTCATTTTAGATGGAAAAGAATCCATTCCACAGAACGGGGAGGAGGGAGGTGAGGAATTTGCAGTATCAGCCAGAAATAGGGTTACCAAAGGTAAATAAGATGCTCGCTTGATGCATAGATCTAACAGCATATACACCCCCCCATCCCAGGAGTGGGACGGTGGAATGAGACAGAGCAAAAACAAGTCCTGTGGGGCCAACAGCCAAAACGCCCTCCCCATTGGATCGGTTTGTGAAGGCAGTAGTGCTTTATGAACGTGTAAACTGATGCCAATGTTGAAGCTTGACAAATATCCAGGGCAGGCACTCCATGTGCCAATGCAGTGGTAGCAGCACTGGCCCTGGTGAAATAGGCCCTCACCTTTCTGGAAGCTGTTTCTTGGCCATCACGTAGCAGCTCTTAATGCAGAGGACTATCCAGTTGACAAAATACTTTTCTGCTCAGTTCTGTCTTGCCCTTCTTTACCCCAAAGAAGACTACAAAGGGCAAAGGTCTTCCGTACGACACACGTAAAAAATGAGCACTCTTTGGGATCCAATCGATGAAGTCTCTTCTGACCAACATGAAAGGCAGCCACCCCTTTCAATAGAAAGGCCGCTCTAGTTCTCAACACAAGTTTGTCTGGCAAGAAGGTGGTGTAGGGCTGAACAGATTGCTAGTTGCAATACAATATGACACTGGTACTGTTCGTAGAGGTCCTGAACCAGCCTCCCCTTGACATGAGGAAGGCTTTCAATGCCAAGACTACTGCCTTCAACTCCAGGAAGTTGATGTGGAGGTGGGTCTCTGCCGAAGACCAGAGCCCTCTGATCTGCACCTCTCTTAGATGACCTTCACAGCCCAGTAGTGATGCATACGTGACCACCGTCGGCTCTGATTGGGGTAGAGACAGCAGTCTGCAGCTTGTCCAATTGCAGTCGAGCAGCCACACCTGCAATCTTTTGTGGTCTCCTCCGAAATCTGGATGGAATCTGACAAGTTACCCTGATGCTGGGCCCGGTGACACTTTAGATCACAATGCAGAGCTTGGATGTGCCTTCTGGCATGGTCGATGAGCAGGATGCAGGAGGTGAGTAGTCAAGAATCCTTAGAGCCATCATCAATAAAACCCTGGGCTGAGGATAAACCATCAGGATCACAGTCTGAATGTCCTGGGCTTGTTGATCCAGAGGGAAGGCCCAAAAATGCACTGCATCAAGAATGATGCAGATGAAGGGAAGCCTCTGTGAAGGAGAACCCCAGAGATATAAGGTTGTTTGCTGTGGTCTGGAGGTGGTGCATGACTGACTGTAGCGAGCCCGCCTTTAGCAGTCAGTCATCAAGGTAGTGGAAGATCGGAAACCCCAAACTTAAAAAATGGGCTGCAATCACCTTTGTGAACACCCGAAGGGCACTGGTGAGGCCAACTGACAATGCTTGTGGCCCACCTTAAACCACAGTTAGGAGTATGCAGGACAGGGAAATGGAAACTGATATCCTGCTGGTCCAAAGCCACCATCCAGTTTTCTGGATTGCGGGGAAATATTCCTTGTCCTTCCACAGGAAATAATTGAGGGAAGGTGGGGGTCGAAGGTCTAGAATAGGACGGAGGCTTTTGACCTTCTTCGGCACCAGGAAATATCAGGCGTAGCATCCAGACCCGAACTAAGACGCGGTGACCCTATCTATGGCTTTATTTTCAAAAGAGCATGTATTTCCTGCAGCAAAATGAATAAATGGTCCTCAGAGATCCGTTCTGATGAGGGTGGAAGAAGTGGGGGACGGAAAGAAATGGGAGGGCGTAACCTCATTGGACTACCTGTGTAACTCATCTGCCAAATGTTATTGCCTGCTACCCGTGGGGAAAATTACTGCTCCTGCCTGCAACTGGGTGGTCGTTTGCAGCTCATGGTAAACTAAAGTCACTTGAAGGCTGATGCTGGAAGAGTGGGGGACTGCCCGGGCCACTGTTCCTGTGGTGCTGGACGTTGTCTGCTGGATTACTTACCATGACCCCAAAAGAACTGGGGTGGTGGGCCTTGATGCTCCCTGTAGGCAAAACTGCTAGTGATGGATGCCTCAAAAGGGTCAAAATTACTGGGGTATTGCCTTGGGGGTGTGGAGAGACAGTGCGAGCATGCAGTGGCTCTACTCACTTTAAAATGTTCCATGGAAGAGTGGGCCTTCTAGCCAAAAAGTGAGACCCCGTCTAATGGCATGTCTATCAGCAATGTTTGACAGTTGTCCAAGAAAGCCGTGGATTTCATGCATGCGAGGCGCTGGAGCACTGCACTAGTTGCGACCGCTCACCCTAAGCAGTCGGTCATGTCCAGGCCTGACTGTATGACCTATTTGGTTGCATCCTGCCCATCTTGAATGGTCTGTGCCAAACAGGCACAGAGGTCATCTGGGACTGCTGGTGAAATGTCTGTAAACATAATGCACAAGGTTCTATCCAGCATGTAGCTTGCACTTACCGATTTGAGGGCAAGGCTAGCAGAAGAAAACATCCCCTCATTCCAAATGTCTCTATTTTTTTTTACAACTTTCTCTGGGGTTTTAATGCGAAAAGAATTAGGGTTAACTTAGGCAATGGAGGCATTTACTACCAGGCTCTCAGGGTAGGATGCTGTGCCAAAAAAGCAGGGTCACCCAGAGTTGATTTGTGGTGACTTGAGACCTGTTCGAGGGTGGACAGGAGCAAAGGTTTGGCCCAAGTGCGTATGAGGGTGTTGGTCAGGGCCTCATTGAATGACAGTAGTGGAGGTGGTTCAGAGGAGGATGGACCCACCAACGATAAATCAACTTAAGCCTCTCCAGATCTATAGGGGCCAAAGGCACGCTAGAGGGTGCCAGTAAGGTGCCAAAGACGCAGAGAGGAGCACAGCCGCCTTGAAAATCTCAACCCGCTGTGCCAACAGATCCCGATTCACTCCGAATTCCCGGATCAGTTGCGGAATCTGTTCCTCAATCAGTGACTGGAAACAAAACCATGGGGCACCTTAACATCCTTACGACTACTCAGGTGGAAAATGGCAAGGCTGGGATGATGCCTGTTTGAACTTCTTGTGTTTTTTCATTGACTTTCCTAAAGACTTAGACCTTGACGACGACCTGCCACTGACTGGCCTGGAGGCGTGGACCAGGTCCTAGATTTTGAGCAAGAATGGCCTTTACATGACTTCTGATGGTGCTCACTAATGTACAGTTTGTTTTGTAGTGTTGGATTGCCTTGGGGTGCATAGGGGCACACAGCTCACATTACTAGGAGTTGTGATTCGACTCCAAACAACAGAGTCACCTCGTGCGGGATCTGCCACAGACATCTGTCTGCCATAGTCCCTACAAAGTTTAAATCCTGTAGATTCAGGAGGGGACATGTCAGATTGCACACTGGAAAGAAAATTTAAAAAAAGGCATGTCAAATAACAAGAAAAAGCAGGAGCTAACTGTGGAACCATGTACAAAAGCAAAAAAAAGAGAGGAGCTGATGTCAGCATGCTGGGGTGGCACCTATAAGTGTCTACTACCTGGGTGGATCAGAATCAACATGTTGAAAAAAATCTTCCAGATCCAGTCTGGTGCCTAGGGATATTCTAAAGGTCAAGAATCTGAAGTTAGAAGAATCAGAAACATGAGCTTCAAATAGAAAATCACTATGTTAAAACATTTAAATTTCATTTAACAATTATCGCAGCACTGAGAAAATGCCTATTACAGCTTCATGGCTCCATCTTTCGGGTGCTTGCCATAACTGCTGCCACCAAAAAGCTCCCAAAGGCAGAAATAAATTCCATTAGACTGAAAAAAACTGAAGATTTAAAAAGGCAGAATTGTGTAAAACAAGTTATTTTAAACAGTGACAAACATACTTAATAAATGTCTCTTTAAAAAACAGAAATGCATGAAGAATTGTTGAATGAGCTGGACACATTTACAAGGGGAAATATTGCAAGTGAATGCCTAACCCGTGGATATTAAAATATAGCAATCCGAAAAAGAGAGTGTGAATGGTTACTATAAACATTGTTCTCACCTTATAGATCATTTTTTACTTTCAGACAAGACTTCAATAAGATAAAGACTCACACTGAGCATTTCAGCAGCTTCCCTAACAGCTGAATATGGGCCAGAGCCAGATCACATACACAATCATCTTCCAAAACAAAGGAAAATAGATCAGCAAAGATGAGGAGTTGCCATATATAAATTAGGCTACGTTTCATGTATTTTAGCCAAGATCTTTGCCATGCTTTATCCAAAGTCTAACACATTGGAACACTGCACTGATTAAACACACGTTGAATTTAAACATATACTGAGACCCAAACGTAATTGTGTCTTCTACAAAGATAAATGAAGTTTCCAGGTGTGTGGCAAAATTGGACACAGAACGGGGACTATAAATAGTTCCCTCATAAATCAATTTTCTTCAGCCTTCAGAGAAGCAGATTTTACTTATCTTAAGTAGCTCCGCCATATTTAGCCAATGGGAGACTCTTTGCTAAACAGATCTTCAGCATCACTGACTTTTTCTTTCACTCATAGTAACGCTCAAAATTAAATACTGTACCTTCATTCTCTCCCTTCTTGCTAATAACAAAGGGCGCCAATTTCTTTTGTCATCGAACACCAAAAATGGGGGAAAGAGTGAACATTTTCGACAACAGACTGCTTTATAATACATGCTTTGATTTGCGGGTTCATGGGCCAATTGTCATAATTTTTGACATACTCCGTTTAGTTGATTTGTGATGCGGGATATAAAATACAGTATCATCTGCATATAGAATAAGTGGTAAAGATCTTAAGACAACTTTGGGATTCAGATATTCTACGTGATCTGTGAATTTATGTTATATCAAGAGGATTACTCTCAATGGTACACAATGGGGAAACTATTAGGGTGCTGGTTTTTATTGTAACACGTGGGTGTTAAGTAAATAAGAGTAAAAAACATAAAATAAAAGCAAGGCAATAACACAAGATTGCGATCATCCCTCAGCTGTCCGTGAACGTGTGCGTTTAGGCAGAGCTTCTGAAAACACATTTCATCTGAAATGTATAATCAAAGAGAATGTTGGCTAATTTTGTCTAAATTACTTTTCAGGAATGGTAGCTATTATAAACTACAATCTTAAAATGTCCATCCCAAAATCTTGTGTCTTAAATCATCATTCAATAAAGTGCACATAAAAACATACAACTGAATTATAGGACATCTCACCATCTGGGAAAAACTCCATTCTCCAGGCTTGTGGTCTGACTACGTCGCCAGCGTCGCTGATAACTGCTGGCACAGCTGCTGGTAAGCGAGGAGGTTGGTGAAGGGAAAGGAGTGATAAGCAGGCTACTAAGCGATGCTAGAAGAGTGGGAAAAAAGGAGAACATGCAGAAAGTCAGACTGTGGAGAAAAGTAGGGGTAAATCAAAGCAAGAAGTGAAGTATAATCCTACTCTACTGACTACAGTGGAATAAATCACATTGAAAGCTGTACCCCCCCCCCCCCCAACTACCAAATCTAATCCCCTAGAAACATACGTCTTTATTTTACAGACATTCTAATTTGATAATTAGTCCACTTTCATGGTGCACATCATTTGCCTTGAGAAAGAAATCATAATAAACATCAGTCGCTAAACATCCTCTAAATATACTCAGATATTATCCTGTCTGAATCAAAACATTCACTATTTGAGAAACTCCAATAATTGAGAAATAAGAATCAATCATATTGACTTTTGCATCTAATTTTTGTTATCACTGTGTTTTAAATAAAAACAATCTTAAATAATTAAATGTACAATAACAATAAAAACACTCAGTTGAAGTTATATAACTCTTCCAGGGCTAAAATATAAAATATAGAAATACCCAGTTAGGAACATGATCATCCCCTGCCAACAGAAACTGTAACATCAAGTCCTAAAAGTATGTATAGGGAGCCTTTATCAAGAATAACAATACATTAGGGCTGAAGGTTATGTGGAAATATCTCTTATATTTAGTCATTTTCTACTACAATGTCCAACTAAGAATCTGAATTGACATTTATCCAGGACAATCTACTTAATGTCATGGTTTTTAAATTGAAGAATAATGCTTGACCTCTACTAAAATAAAACATATCTGATATTCATGTACGCAGTAAGAATTGGATAAAGCAGCTCTATTAAGAGTGTGACCTGGCTGAACAATGGAATAACCTAACATTTCACATTCTCTCTTTAAAACATTCACCACAGATGTTTTGTATTTCAATGACTAGCTCTACTGAACAAGACTTGTTAAATTTCACCAGTGCCAATAAATATATCCAAGTAGAAAACCAATATGCATTGTAGTCTACTTTCACGTAATATTCTTATCTTGAAATCCAACTAACTAAGGACTATAACTGCTACTGGGGTTTACCACTAAAATAGCAAATATTCAAAAGCATGTTTTACCCCCCGCAATCTTTTTTGTTTTATTAGAACTACCCAATTCTTCACAAACAGGGTCATTAAAATGGCTATATACAAACTTGGATGGGTCAACAAAACAGCTGATCAATAGTTAGCTATTTTGTAATCTACATTGGGAAACGGAAAAATGTAGTGTGGGTTTAGTTTGGATCTTTTGCAGAGATAATTTAAAGACTTCACTCATTCGATTCCACAGAAGCAAACAAATAATCGCATAATTTTGGGCTAACGTATGTACAAGTACATTTTTACACTGCAATGCTACCTTGACTAAACAGTGTTATTTTCACAATATTTAACTGTGGTGCTTTACAGGGCAAAGTTAACACATTACCAGATCTTGCTATGCCACTGTCTCGATCATCATTCAGTCCTCTCCCAGGCATGTCCATTGGGTTACTGTGAACTATAGAACAAAACGCACTCATTAACCATTTAATATGAAAACATTTTATCAAATACTTTGCCATGCAATACTAGAGCTACGTCATGCATACTTAATTATTTCAATTTATCTATTTTAATGCAATGCAAAAGCCCGTCACCAGGAATTGCTGCCAAGTTGAACACACCTCTAAGTCTTCTTTACACATAGCCAAATACTTAAACTAAAAGACTATATTTATTACTGCCAAAAAAAAGTGTAGAGTTCCTTTTTCATGAATAAGTTCATTCAAAATGATTGGTGGCAAAATTAATGAGCTTGCGTGTGAATCACTCCAGAATAAAAAATAAAATCCAAGTAGTCTATGTACTTAGAAGCAAGAGTATATCAACAGCAGCAAATGCAACCAGCGTCCATGCAGTGAATTCATTTTCAATAAGGTGCACCTGAGGAGACTGCAAAGTAGCAGACTTGAGATGGGGGAAAATACAAGTAAGAACTAGGGGCTAGAATGATAGCCTCTAAAACAATTCTTGCATTTGTTTTTTTTAGGGTAATTGGTCGATGAATAAAACAGAATACCTGCCAATTCAAAAGCAACACACCACAGTGCTTGATGACCCTTCCCAGTTTTATCAGTGACGTGGTTGTTGTCATGTCGCCCCACCATGGAATTAAAACTTTTTATATTAAAAAACTAAGGGTTACAAATGGCTATTAAATGTGATGGTCAAAGAACAGCTATGATTGTCAAGTATCGTGGGGAAACACTTGCCAAAACCCACTGGATCTTGCAATGCCAATTTGAAGGAAGCCTATTATATCAACACTTATACGTCAACAACAGAGTTTGTGTCTCTACGATTTCAAAAAGTCTTTGTAATAGACAGACATTCATTTATTTAAACACATGCAAGATCTCAAATGTATGTGTAAACCTCACAAGTGAGGTAAACACGTTAAATGGTATTGTAGCTAGAATTGGACCATTTCATTTCCACAGCGGGGTCACATAATGCAACCATTTTGCAACTCTGACTAGACTACTCATACAGCACATTGCAAACCTGCAAAGAAAGAAGCGCTCCGGATGAGGCGGAGCGGACCTTGTTCAGAGAATGCCCTCCTGGGGCTGCAAAGCTGAGAGAGACCTACATGGCAAAATGCAAAATACATAATGAAAGAAAGAAATTAGTAAAGCAGAACAAGCCTGGAAAAAAAATATGTAGTGGCTTAAAAGTGTTCATCTGGTCAAATGTTGTCCTGGAGGATTTCAAAACTTGTGGCAGGAACCTCCATCGCCACAAAATGATATGAGCAAATTTGGCATTCAACTGTGATAAACTGCAACTCCTAAAGCTAAAATAACTAATGGCAACATGTCACTTCTAGCCAAAACTCCTTGAATAAATACTAAAATGTGCTTCGGGATTAGTGACAGAAAATGGTCTATTTGAAAGAGGAGCAACACAACTAAAAACTAGGCGTGGGCAAAAAGTAACTTATGCCATCATAATTAATGTCATTTTGGGAATTTTACGTTACGCTAGTAATGCGAAATTCCCGATAATACACGACAATGCTACTTTACGTAATTACGTGCAATTTGCAGCAAAAAGGTAGCACGTACTCACAGGGATGACAGAAGTGAGAGACAGTTACTCACTGTTCTTTTGTTTTTTTACATTATTTTTTAATTCAATATGCACCCTTGCACAGAAAATTGACACGAAGTCTCATTACGCACTAAAATATAAAACAAAATGATGGATTTGCACTTTCTGCAATTTTGACAAAATCTTGTGCAATTACATGAAAGAAAATAATGCGAATTTCAGCACCCCTACGAAAACATAGTAAATGGGTGCTTTATTTCACATTAGAGCAGGTGTCAAGTGGGTCTACAGAGGCTTGGTTGAGACTAAGGATGCCGTCTTGTACTCTATACACATGTGCATGCATGCAACAGAAAGTTAGAAATCAGCTTTTATTAATCACTACAAGAATGGCTTTAGCGCCACCCTTACAAGTGCCTTGGAGAGTAACCATTCCCAACTATATCCAGCATAAATCACCTACATAGTATATTAAATTGAGTCAATAACAGTATGTAATGAAGCGTATGCCTGCTTATTTAGGGGTTTTTGCCGACTGACCTGTGGATTGAGTAAAATCTATTTCCATAAAGACCTGTCCACTTATTTGATTATTTACATGATTTATAAAGGACCACATGTCGCCAAGGCCTCTTTGCAGCACAGTGGATATGGAGGCATGTGGTAGAACATCTTAGAGAGAGGGAGAGGTGCCCTGTCCGAAAGGAGGTTGGATTCCAAGGAAGATACTTAAGGGTCGAAAACTTCCTTGAAGGGTTTTGTTTTCAGCACATTTACAAGACACATTTTACCAAAAGGAAACCGAATTCTCTTGGGATGAAGCCCAAGAGAGGATGTTGCTTATGACAATTTCATTTACTGGAAATGTCGTTAACTGTACACATATGAAATCTACATCTGGAAGAAATAAGCTCAACTGCATTAATCTGATCCTCTGAATAAATTCTGTGCTGTCTTTGCTTCGCAATTAAGCTTAAGTACACTTGTTAGTCTCAGAAACTGCAGAGCCAAAGAAGGTGAGGAGAATCCGCAAATGCTTTCTCTCCTTCACACATCATCAAGAATAATGCAATGTTTTTCTGATGAGTGGTGAAGGCCAATAGACGCAAGCTTCTGCCTAGTGTGGAAAAGGAAAGAACGGCAGCAAACACAGCACAGAAGCAAACATGGAGTCAGATTTATTCTTTATCGTGTTGTATTTATGACCTAACAATTGACCAAAAGGGCACTTTAACAGAAGCCGAACAGACAAAAAGCAAAGGCTTCATCAGACTTCACAGTGTCATTTCAAGCTGAAGTACTCATACCAGAGAAATGTCAGTGATATCGGAACATTCAGATTTTTTTAAACACTTTAACCAAATTTGCGATTTGCTAAATCATTTTTGCTATAATCAAATTTAATTTGATCTTTTATTTAAAAAAACACTACACAGTTAACGTTCAAATACAGGTGACATAAGAGTAAAGATTAAGAATGTTAGCTGAAATTCAATTAACAAAAACAGAAATCTGACAATAACTGTACTTCAACTTGAAAAAACAATAAAACGTAAGCACATACGTGTGGGGTTCCTAGATCCCAAGCTACAAATCAATAACCATTGATTAGAGCAACAAGAGTGAACACGAAGGGTTTATGGTGAGATTACTATACTAGAAAAGCTATTGCTAGAGTTTCATATCCAGAATTTTAAAATGGCCAGCATCATTTAAATATAATAGAAAACATGACGTTTCTAGACAGTGACCCTTTTACAGAAAAGTACAAAGCAGATGCATGGAGGGACCAGTGGTCACAATCATGATCTTCTAGTTACAAACAAGTTGATATGTATGGCTCTGGCAGTGTGCCACTATCATCTATATCAGTTTCTGAATCTGATAACTCACTGCTATGACGTAGCAACAGATGACAAACTCGTTACCCACTGTTGCTACATCACAAAGGCCTTGCAGGCCAGGCTGACAGATCTCTGAGAGCCTGTCAGTGCAGCGCTGCTGGTCTGCTTTGACAGAAAGCACAGTAGCGGGATGGAGAAGGAAAGCAGTAAAGTGTTCTGAGGGACATCATAGACACTCGGAACTTCGCTCTAGTGTTCTATTTGATGTCACTCAGAAGACCTCGATGAAAAACATCTCCATAATTCACTGTTACCCATCTAAGTTTACACCTGAAAAGACAGCAACTAAAACTTGTGCGATATGTTAAAGTGTACACATAGTTCTCGTTACTTTAACAATCTATTTGCCTTTCTGAGATTTAGAACATAATGCCAGCAGCACCTTCTTTACTCCTATGCAGAAGTGAACAGTCAACATGTTATCCATTCCTAAACCACAAACGTGTCTAACGTATAATCATTAACTCTTAAAAGGCAGTAAAGTAATGATGATTCAAGACACAGCATAGAGATAAGTTGGCCGAAGACTGTCTTTTATACTTTGCTAACTAAGATGCATGACAACATAATAGCAGTTTTACAAGAGCCTTGACATTTGTGTTTTTTAGGTCTCGCCTAGGCATCGCATGTGCTGTCTCTTTGAGACATGCTGGATCTACTCTGTGGGCTTTGAGCATGCCCATCGTCTTTTACGAGTTCTTTTGTGTGCCATCTTTCTTAAAACCTGGCTTTTCAGTGGTGCATTGGCTGTATTTGTCCCGCCTTTTGGTGTTTGGTTCCCTCCCATGGCAACTGGCACTATTACATTTACCCGTTCCTTCCTGTCTATTTAGGTTAGTTTCAGGGCACTGTTTATTACATTTCTTTTTTACTTCTCGGCTTGTGTTTTCAGAATGTGGTGTTTTTCAAGTGAAACGTGCTCAGCTGACGGCATTTGCATTTTACAACCAGAAGGCAGCGTGTGTAAACAAACTTTGTTTGATATGCTTTTGAAGCCTAAGTGGCTTTTGCTTTATCAGCACGCTGTGATTCACGTTTCACTTTTTTTTTTTTTTATTTCCTTCAAGGAGGTAGCGTGTGTGCTTTTGGAGTCGGCGCAGCTTTTATTTGGTTTAATTATTTTAATATGGAGACCGTGCTTCTTAACTACACGCCCACTTTCATGTTTCACTATTGTGCGGCAGATGAAAAAACAAAAAAAACACAAGGAGTGCCGTATCCGCTTCTCTCCGAGCCCCGGTATCTCTCCCACCTGAAATTTCCACGGCTTGAATAGAAGTCAATGGGGGGTGGGGCAGAGGGGGATGCATTCTCCTGCATCATTTTTAATCGTCCACTTTCCTCTTCTACAACTGCTGGCATGTATGCATGAAGCGCGCCACACCGCTCATGGGCATTGTCTAAACTCCACTCCTCATTCTTATGCAATGCCCCGCACAATTTCCAGCTTATTTGGCTGTATATACAGCAAATGACTTATCTCACACAAGTCACTTTATAAAGTTTATCTCACACAAGTCATATATTTTCTCTAGGAAGAATTAACATTATTAAGGGATTATCGCCCCTTACCAACAAGTCCAAGCTGGTTGTAATTCCTAAGAGAGTCCCTATTTTGCGGATTTGACCCTTTACACACCCAGCCAGTATGTATTTTTAATTCCTTCATCATTAGCGCACACTTTATCCATTATCCTCCTAATTCTCCTTCTTTATATCAACTCTCTCCCAGACCCCAGGTCATTACAGTCCTGATGAGATCCATGCATTCCTTAATGGGTCGAAACGTCATTGACACATGTACAAAGACAGAAGGTTTTCTATAATTGTGATATCCTGATTAATCCAGTGTCCGCAATTGTACTGAATATAAATTGCTGTCTTTTTAAAAAAATAACGAATATCCCGTTGATGATCACATTTCCCTTCACTGTTTTTCCTTGTTTGGTTTTGCTTTTTCTTCACACCTGGGGTCTAGTCATTTGTCTCTTTTTAAGAGACTTCCTATCACTCACAAAGTGGTTTTTTGATGAACATTTTAAAATATCCTACTGGTTTTCAATAAAACTAAGTTCGGCTGAACCAGAGTTTTTGAAAAATACTGGCTGTGCTTCTTCTTTCATGAAATATCAATGTTGATCAAATTAAGAATATTGGCATAATGATGGATTCCACACAGAAAGGTCTGTACAAATATTGATTGTTTTCAAAATGAGTTCCATGTGAACGCTTGTTCCAAGGATCTCTTCCGTCTGAAGCTGAACTGGCAATCAAGAAGAAAATTGTAATGTTCCAAGTAAACCCAAATTCCAGCTATCAGCCTGCCGGTGAGCCTGGATGCTTAAACCTTGACAGTGAGTATTGTCACATTCTACTCTTCCATGTGTTCTAGAGTCGTGTCGACTCTAGAGAAAGTGTGCAGATTAAAGAGTACTGTGGCGGGGGAACTAGTTGGGTTGTATGCTACTAAATAATCTCTATTTTTAAGCATAGCTTGAGCTAGTTGGTTTCTAGAATATGGCAAAAAAAAAAACAAAAACGAATTTGACTCAGTGGCTGCCCTGCTGATACAATTCAAATAATGTACTTCCATTCCATGGGCTTGTAGTACACCCTTCGGTGCATTTTACTTCATACCTAGCCTCACTTGGATGAGACCAAGGATCTGGAAAAAAATTCTAATGGGAATAAGAAACTACTTTTTGAAATAGCTGAAAAACAATCATAGTTCAAAATCACACCTGTTGGTTAGAAATAAGTAAAAATCCTGGTAGGAATTAACCTAGCACAACACTGAACAACTACTTTTGTGCTGACACTTTAGTGTCATGGTGTCCCTTGCAGAAGTGTATTCCAGAGCAATGTAAATAGACAATTGGATCTGACAAAGCCCACAGGATCTTCAATAGTTACTGTACATCTTAATTTTTCGATAATGCTGTGCATTACTTTTCAGATTCAAATGTTATTTCTAACTACTATGGTAGAGTTGAAGAGATCATACATGGAAACAGTAGAAAATACCTGTTTTATTCAAAAACAAACTATAAATTGATCAATTGGTCACAACAAAACACATTACTGGCTTTATAAATTGGAAAAAACAACAACAATCAAGTAGCTGTAAATATGGGTGACAGGCACCAGAGCGTAAAAAAACAATATATGGCGTGCCCTGGCTCATGGGATACAAGTTGGAGTGAAACCTCTATTTGCCTTTCTCTCAATATTCGCCATATACAGCTAATGTATGTCATTCTACAACCACATCCAAATCAGGATAAGGGTATATAGGTATTTGACTATTTTTTTCTGAAAGACCCCTACAGTAGCACGCATACACCTTCATACATAGGGCCATCTCCCACACTTAACCAACCCCCTGGAACACTAAAGCTAATAATCCATTGCACTATCCAACAGTTCAAAAGAAACACCTCAAGATCAACTCCTCTTGTGTTTTTTATCACTAGGACTAGACTAACTCCATTTCCCCTAGAGGGATTTTCTAATCTGGGTGAAAGTGCCACTTCTCCCAACACTCATTTCCCTAATACTTCATTAAGGCCACAGCAGCAAAGGGCCACCAACGTGGACCACAGAACACAGCAGAAATCTATCACTACAGACCACAATACCAAGCCTCAAGATAAATGACCAAATGATCTCCTAAATAATCAATCCCCAGCACAGACCAAACACAAACTTCTACCACACACTCCTTCACATCATCTCCCATCCCACATGCCTGCAACAATCCGTACCTCATCATACCTTGCACCATAACTGTCATCACACCTTCATTCCAAACCGGACTGCATGCTTCAACATGCACCAACATTCTAAACACCATTCAAAAGTCACATCAACACAAGACCACGACCAAGCACACAAGAAATGCACAAAAAAGCCTTGATTGCATAAACAAATTTAAACATTCGTTACAAGAAGGCCAAGGCTTCTAAGGACTACCTCCCATTACTCAGTTGAAGGACATCTGCTCAAATTCTACACACACCACTCCAACAACAGCATAAAACAACCTACGAACCTTGCTACTTTTTGGTACTCAGTAAATGTGGAATATAGCAATCCGATTTTTACCTAAACTGATAAAGATGGTCTAATTCATGGGGCATAATCATTTTGCACATCCAGACATCTAGCAGGCAACAAACATAGTATGCAATTACCTAAATTAACTGGGTCTTTATGGAAATATCATTTATAACAGTTGCAAGACAGAAGTACTGAAATCAGTGCACAGTACCTATGTTTCCAAGCAATCCATTCATAAGCGTATTGTGGTCTGGCTTCAAGGTGTTATTGTCCTGATTGATAATCTCAAGGCTGTCCTGTAAACTATAAAAGCAAGAAAATGTACAATAACATAGTAAATATTTAACTTTATGCAATTAATGTTCTGGCTCCCAAAACAATTCATAGAAAGCCACTCCATTTAATAACCATGCAGATACAGAGAGTGCAAGAGATCATTTTCCCACAGTGATTTAATCGAATGAGAATTAGAGGAATGCATTACTAAAAGATGAAAAGATCAACGGGCCAAAGTGCAGCAGTAAAAAGAGATTAGACTGTATCATTGTCACAAAGCACTGCTTTGTTACACACTGCTGAGCATTAAGACTCATCAATAGTCTCTTCTCGCCATCACAGAATTTATTTGCCAAGTCAGAGTCGATTGCTGTGCAAGCGATCCCCAAACAATTAACATGAAATTTTAGTTTAAAATATATATATATTAAATAGCCTCTTCCAATTCTCGTGTTGTAGAAGAAAAATTGTACCAGCCAAAATTAAACAATTAGCAGCAACATCAGAACTTTAAGCAGGTATGTCAAACTCCAACTGACTAAGCACAAGAGAAATGCACCAATTAGATCCGCACTAAACACTGTTATTTCCTTCTTTCTAAACATATCTATGGTTTTGTTCAAGTGTGGTTAATAAATTAAATTTCAGGTGAAGCAACAGTCTTCGGCTGATTTTGGTCAGATTAGACATGGGATGCCCCTTTAAATGAATGGAGTCCTGTTAGTGCTGAATCTACTGCTGTCATTGGCAAGGAGTAGCAAACTCGATCAGTCGGTTAGTGTGGCAAATGATGGCAAGCACTTACAGTACACAGTCTGTGACAGAACGCTGCAGGAAAGAGTCAGGGAACAGGCAGTGGGGGGAGGGGGGGCTTTTAACATTCAGGAAACTGATTTCAATGAACTGCCTACCTTTAACAAAATGCATTGATACAAATAACTTTAGGCTGGACTTGGTTACCCACAATTTGCTCCATGCCCTCCTCACCTCACTCAGAACGTCACAAGATGCCATACGGGAACAAGCATTGGCAAAGGCAATAGGTTTCGCCTATGTGAAATATATTGGCTTTGTCATTATAAAAAAATAAATATTGCACAGCAGCACGGGCTACTGTGCAACATGGCTTAAAGTAAAGTTTAAAAAATGCAATGACGAGGCCAGCGTTGACCGCGTCATAGTACTTTTTTCTTTCTTTAAGCAATGTTGCACAGCAGCCAGTGCTGCTTTGCAATATGTCTAAAAAAGGAACTGGGGAGAGGGAGGTAGCCACCAAACAATAGACAGCAGGGTAGGGGGTGGAAGCAACTTCAGGGCATTGTGTGGAATGTGGGAGCAGCAACGGACAGCGGGAGAAGGGCAGGGAAGCAAAATAATTATTTTGGCTTTGTAGAAGAATTTTGTCAGTTTTAGGACTACTGTTTCCTCAGTAAGCACTTTGCAGCCTTGAGAGGGCTATGAGCACTAAGAAAATCTTCCAGTACAATGAACTCCAACCACTACTTGGATGTGGCTGTTAGAAGTTTAGACCTGTTCACTTGTAGCCCATAAAGTGTCTGGTTAGCTTCTGTCCTCCCTTTTCACTTTTGTGGACTCATCTGCATGTGTCACCAAGCACCTGACTTCAGATTTGCCTTACCAGAAGCATCCCCACTTTCCCCAGTCGTGCACCATATATCTGTTCTCTAACACTCCCATGCTGTTTAACTCCTACGTACATCTGGTTGCTGTTTACCTGTCCAGGAGATAAAGTGGCATGTCAGTTTTCCAAAGGCTTCCAAGGTCGTGGCTTGTCGTGTGATACGCTGCATAGTGCACCTGCTGCAGTCTCATAGCTACAGGCTTGCACATTCACAAGCGAAGGTAGCCACACAAGAAAATGTTTGTCATGAGCAGCTACCAACAAATACCAGTTGTGGCTCCTGCTGTCTTTTCTTCGCATCCATCTTACTGGTTGTTGTTAACCTTCAGTGCATCACAGGTATCTGGCTTTGCTGGTGTATTCATACTCTACAAAGAATCAACCCTTTTACTGTACATTTCCTAAAACGTGGAGGAAGCGACACCAGGGAGGTGCGTGGGAGGATGGAGGGAGCAGTAATGGACAGCAGGAGGGTGGGGGCGACCCTACAGTGCCAAGGTACATGGAGCAGCTCATGGCCAGTTGATAGACACTAGTCAGAAACAGGAAGCTGTGATAGGTCCATGCTCTATGGCAAGGTCAGAAGCGCCGGAAAGAAAGCCGGGAGGATGTAGGAGGCATGATTTTAAGCTTTTATTTTCATTAAGAATAGATTTTGCTTAGAGCTCATGTGCGCTGTTCAGGCAAAGCCTAAAAATTAGGGGGCTACATTTGACTGACTTGAAGCCATACATGCAATTCATGATTCAACAAGCTCAACTGCTACACAGCAGGAAAAAGGTCTAGGGCGTATTAAGTGTTTTCATGAACTGTGTCTTAACTAAGCACTTCAACTTAGATTCTTACCAGGCTATCAGCAATACGGTGTTTTAAATTCTTGCTCAATTCTGTGAGAGCTGCACAGCCAGCCTCAATCTTACATACTTTTACAAGACTCCCAATAAGCAACCTCTTCCAAGGCTTTACACACCGTCATTTCAGAATTACAGGACTCAATCTAAATCACCACCATGCAGGAAAATGCTTGACTTAAGGAATGCATGAGTATTCTAACTATATTATGCTGTTGCATATTTAACAAACACAAGCAGATGATGGACGGAGCGTTGAAACTTTTCAGACACTCACCCTCAGTCACAGATCTGGGTTGAATCCATCATGATTTTTTAGCTCACTTCGCCTCCCAGTTCAGACCCAGCCATTTGCAAATCAGTCTTGACCCTGTTCCTTGTGGGAACAGTCCAGCCCGAACTGCCAAGTCAGGTTTTCCCTGGACCGGAAACAAGCATCCTGGGACAGGTTTCGGGGTAACACCCCTCATCAGCCAGGCTAGCTTGAATCCAGTGGCAAAGAGAGCAAGGGACTCACGTCTGGGCATACCCTGCCAACTTTGGGCGAACAAAGCAAACACAAGGAGATGATGGACGGAGCGCTGAAACTTTTCAGACATTCACCCCGAGTCACAGATCTGGATTGAATCATCATCGTTTTTAGCTCACTTCGCCACCCCAGTTCTGACCCAGCCATATGCAAATCAGTCTTGACCCTGTTCCTTGCGGGAACAGTCCAGCCCGAACTGCCAAGCCAGGTTTTCCCTGGACCAGAAACAAGCATCCTGGGACCAGTTTTGGGGTAACAGCCCTAATCAGTCAGGCTAGCTTGAATCCAGTGGCAAAGAGAGAAAGGGACCCACCTCTGGGCATAAAACAGTACAACCAATTACAAAAAATACAAACTCCATCAAAAAGTGTACATTTTATAGGTTAACATTCAACCTCTTAGTGCCAAATTCACATTTCCTTTGTGCACATAGCTGCACTTACGTGTACTAAAAATGCAATCTGTGATGTAAATTCCATCTGGATTTAAAAAACATTATTTGGGACAGTTTACAATTCAAAGCACACTTACACTAGAGGAACATCTGCTAGCATGGCAGATATTCTATCATCATAAATTTAGGAATGGGGCAGGTACGTTTTAGTGCAGGCAGGCCACTGAGCACAAAATCAACACCCATAAACGGGTATGGTGTTATTATTCAGGCACTTCTTGCAGATAGTTTTCCATCCTAAAAATGCACTCAAATTTGTACCAGCAAAAAGGCAAGAGCCGTACCATGATGAGATAGTTCAGGGGATATTCCCATATTTAACATAGGGATTCGCTAAGAGGAATAATATTTAACTTGTGGAGGAAAAAAACTCCAAAATGTAATTGCATAAATAGACAACTTTACATAATCATTTAGAATCAGGTAATTCTCACTGGAAGATTGATTTTTAATCACATAAAAGTCAGAAATGTACTGAAAGAGGTGGTTTGGGGGCGTCACCTGGGAGATTAAGTGGAGATAATCGGCCCACAAAGCAGAGCATGATGGAAGCTCTATGTGGCCGCCCCTGTAGTGTAAATAAAAAAGCAGCGCCATGCTGAAACATGAAGCGCTGCGCCTGTGTAGATAACATGTATTCATTTTAAAAAGTGCATTATGTATGATGATTACCTGTGCACTGAATGGGGTTTGGGAAGCTGGGAGTGTCTCTGCATACAGAGACGCCAACGGCTGTGTCGAAGGTTTGCGAGCAACCCTATAGTCCGGGGGTTTCTCTACAGCAAAGCATACTGTCAAGAATATTTTAGAGAACCGGGGGGAAAAACGAAGCTGCCTGCCGGGGCTGACCAAGTCCGGAGGCAGCCGAGCAGGAAACTGTGCTGGGTAAAGTAAAAACAGTAAAAGCAAACACAAGCAGAGATGGTGGGAGGTGGTTGTGTTGGGGACGGCACTGGGGAGATTAAGTGGAGATTAAGGGAACTGCGAGCAGCGACAGGCAAGAGATGAGCAGGAAACCATTATGAGAGCAGCTGACTTTGAAGCTTCCGAAAAGAGGGCACTCTGCAACAAAAAAAGGAGTGCGCCAACACAAAGGCAAATACAGTAAAGCGAAAGGATAGCGGTAACAAGCCAATACTCCATCGGAGGAGCAAGACACAAGAAGGTGGGACCATTAAGGACAATAAGCCATTGAAAAGCAAGCTCATGGGAACACCACAACAGAACAAATCGGCTGCGAGGGGCGGAATTAAAGCCCACATACTGAGAACAGCATGTCTTCCAGACAGTGCATTCGCTGTCTAGGTTCGACCTAAAAAAATGCAGGCAATGGGTAGAGGGCGACAAACAGGCAGGGGACAACACAGTAAAGATCCTGGCATAATTTGTGTTACAATGATCTTCCCGCCACAAGGTGCCTTAGAGCCAAATTTTGTAATAAAATTATTTAAAAAGTGGTGTTTATTTTCTCACAAAGCAGTGATTTGCTTGATGCTTTTCTGTAATTGTAAATTTACAAGCTGGAAGAATCACATCACAGAAATTGTTTAATTTTGCTTCGGTCTTATGCTCTGCTTGTTTGCACCCATTTTGCTTACACCCCTCCATCTCTGATCAATTTGATCACTTAATGTAATTACTCACTATGGTTTTTTATGCTATTCAAAAACCATCAGCTCATCTGCACTTTTGGCTGTTGTCCTCCATTTTGATCAAACAGGGTTTGTAAATACATTGAGCATAATATGCTATGCTAAAAACGGAGTGGTTCCATAAAGTCCTTCTGTTCAAAATATGTTATGATTGACTAAAATCAAAAATAAAAACAAAAAACATCACACAAATAGACCCAGAGTTAAATTAAAATGGAGAAATACACTGTTTAAGGAAAATATTCATGTCATTTGATTTTGGAGCCCTTAAAATAAAAGGAATTATATTAATACTATACCTTATGCAAACTGCCAGCCCAATTTCTTCTTAGCCTTGTTTTTATAAAATTGGTTACCTTAATGAGATCTGCCATGGCCAATTGCCGATACTAAAATAACTACAAGAAATTTCTTCAGTAACTCGATTCAATACCTACAGAAAAATGTATTCCAAAATCTAAAATGGTGAACAAATCGCTGGGCCATTATTCAAATTTGGAAAATATGCTACTACGGACCAATGGAATGAACCTCTAAATATACACAGTGGTGCGACTTGTGTTGGCTGATTGAAAATTAAGATAGTCAAGTTGTTCAGCCGCCAAGCAGTTCTCACTGTGCAACTGCCATTTTTTTTAAAAATAACAAACACCTAAATCCATTAGGTACACCTTAATAATTTCATAAACTGCTCTGCTTGCTGACACTTCAATTTTGAGCTCCTCCGTAAGACTTGTTACTCCCTTCCCTGGTGCAATCACATCTCATGAATAGCTCCTGATTAATTTCTCAGTACTCACGTGTTTAGACTGCCATATATGCTGCTTCCTGTTCTTGCTGTAAATACTTTGCTAAGCATGAGTTGCGGAGGTGATCTAGAAAAATAATTAGGAAATAAATTCAAAGGTACTAATATCAGCTGTTTACAGGTGTTGGAAAGCAAGAAAAAAATGTATCGTATATGAAAACAGAATTAATTTGCATCTTTTAGCTAACAACGCACATCTCAATGCAAGAAACAGACTAATTTGTAAACATTCCTATTTGCAAAGTTTTAATAGGACATGTCTCGGAATTACGTGGCAATATTTCTTTTGCAGGTTTAATATTAGTAAACAGCAAAAACAAAATGAGCTGTAAGCAGGTTATTGGATACAGGAGAACAAGGGTATCAATATTTTTCTGTGATTACATTGTCCATTTTGTGAAAGGACAAGCTAGCAGGCAGGTGGATAAAATCTACACATGCCCATATTCAAAGAAAATTGGAAACCTCTTTGGTTACAACATCTTAGCAGCGTCAGAAAGCCTGCCTTTGTGGGCAAGGGATGGAAAACAGAAAGTTCCTGTTACTATTACATACGTTACTATTTAATGTATTATTCAAGCTGGCCATAGCATTGAGTTCAAAGATTTCCTTAAACTAAAGCCATACAGGCGACCAGTCACTCACTTTGTGAATATCATTCAGCCTCACAATTGACAAATTTGTGGTGGTGAGATAAATAACTGGTCCAATTTTAATTATACACAGATTACTTGCAACTTAATTCAATGGAATTGTCAAGGTTTGAGAACGTATAGTTTCTTACCTGTCGGTGTAGTTTTGCAGCTTGAAGAATTTTCTGGATTCACATGCTGTGCATTATTCCGCCATCTAGTGGTTGGGTCCGGAATTGTAGTATTTCTTCTCTTTTTTTTTTGTTGTTGTTGTTGGTGGGCGTCGACATACCACCATTTGGTGTCCCTCTGTGACCTCAACGTGCTTCCTCCGGAAGCTCCCACCTTTGGTCGCCAGCTTCTGATCTTTTTTCCCCCCCCCTATATTTTGTCCTCCTGTCTCATCTTTCTGGCGGAGGAGGGTGGGTTCGCTAGTGAATCCAGAAAATTCTTCAAGCTGCAAAACTACACCGACAGGTAAGAAACTATACGTTTTGCAGCGTGAATCTTTTCTGGATTCACATGCTATGCATAGACTTTGTAGCGGTTTGCTAGTCCTGTGGTGGTTGGGTGGAAGATGAGCGCTGGTTTGTGAATATATGTTGGAAGACCTTTTGTCCTACTTGTGCTTCTTTATTCATCTAAATATCCACGCAGTAATGCTTTGTGAACGTGTGCACTGAAGACCATGTTGCTGCTTGGCAAATGTCTTGAATCGGAGTATTTGCGAGAAAAGCGACTGTTGCTCCATTTTTTCTTGTCGAGTGAGCCCGTGGTGCTCCTTGCAATGTTGGACCTGCCGGTTTGTGGCATAACTGTATGGCTTGTGCAATCCATCTTGCGATGGTATTCTTGGTCACTGGTCGGCCGAGAAAACTTGTGGTAAATGATACAAAGAATTGCTTTGTCTTTCTGTATTCCTTGGTTCTTTCCATGTAATACAGGACTGCCCTTCTGGCATCCAAAGTGTGTAACGCCCTTTCTGCTTGAGATTTTGGCTTTTGAAAGAAGCTTGGTATTTGTATTCTTTGGTTTATGTGGAACCTTGATACCCCCTTTGGCATTAAGTGTGGATCTGTTCTCATGACGATTCTGTCGTATATTTGGAAGTAGGGCTCTTGAAGTGTTAGCGCTTGCAATTCACTTACTCTACGTAGTGATGTAATTGCAACTAAAAACGCAGTCTTTAGTGTGAGCATTTGTAGAGTTGCTTTGTGGAGTGGTTCGAATGGTGTTCATCATTTGAGCGAGCACTACATTGAGGTTCCATGCAGGTGGTGGCATCCTTTTTGGAGGTGCTATTCTCTTTGCTCCTTCTAGAAATCTTTTGACCATATGGGATGTGAAAAAACTTTTTCCTGTTTCGCCCCTTGTGTACGCTAGAATTGCTGCTAAGTGTACCCTTATAGATGTGTAGCTTAGCTTATTCTGTAGTAAATATGTTAAGTATTTTAGCACTGTTGATTCCTTTGTGTTCCTTTTTGAAAGTTTTTCCTTAAGGCACCATTGAGAGAATCTTTTCCATTTGGCTGTGTAACACTTCCTTGTTGTAGGTTTCCTCGCCTCTCGGAGCACTGCCATTGTGCTTTTTGGAAGTTTGAGGTGAGCGAATTCTAAGTCCTCAGGAGCCAAGCTGCCAGGCTTAGACTCTCTGGTTCTGGGTGTAACACCCTTCCGTTTTGCATTGTTAAGAGGTCTTTTCTCTTTGGAAACTTGTGCATTGTTCCTTGAGTTATCTCCATTATCTGTGAGAATCAAGTCTGTCTGGCCCACTGAGGTGCTATGAGTATTAATGTCATGTGGCTCAGCTTGCATTTGTTGATCACCCTGTGTAGTAGTGGTATTGGTTGAAAAGCGTAAGCAAATATCCGTGACCAGTCTATCCATAGCGCATTCCCTAGGGACTGCTTGCACGGTTGCCTGGATGCGAAGTGTTGACATTTTGCATTGTGGGGAGTTGCAAATAGGTCGATTTGAGGGGTTCCCCATTTTTTGAATATCTTTTGGATCTCCGATTGATGTAATTCCCACTCGTGGGATGCTGACATTTGTCTGGTCAGTCTGTCTACTTCTACATTGTCCTTTCCTGGCAATTATATTGCTATTATGTCTATTTTCTTTGGGATCGCCCATCTCCATAGTTGTTAGGCTAGGGTTGAGAGTGCTAAAGACTGTGTCCCTCCTTGTTTGTTTATGTAAAACATGGTGGTTGTGTTGTCTGTTTGTATTAACACACCCTTTTCCCGTAGAGCTCTTTCTGAAAGGCTTTTAAGGCTAGGAACACTGTTTTTAACTCCAGGAAATTGATGTGTTTTACTGCATCCTGTTGTGTCCACAATCCCCTTACTTTCAGGTTGTTCATGTGCGCTCCCCATCCTACCTGGGAAGCATCTGTTGTGATGGTCACTGTTGGAGTTGGTTGTGTGAAAAGTCTCCCCTGTGCTATGTTCTTTCTGTTCCACCATGCTATCTCTTGATGAACTGTCTGTGTGACAACCACTAGATCCTCCCAACTCCCTGTTGCCTGTGACCATTGTTCTTGAAGCCATTCCTGGAACGGTCTCATGTGCAGTCGAATGTTTGGGACTAGATGAATGCATGAAGCCATCATCCCTAGCAGTTTCCCCACTGTCCTCACTGTCAGAGCTTGCCCCTTGTGGTATAGATGTGTCTCCTTCAGTATTGCTAATGTTCTCTTCCTGCTTGGGAATACCTTCCCTAGTATTGTGTTGATTTCTGCCCCTAAGAACACCTTTACTTGCTGTGGTTCTGGTGATGATTTGTCCCAGTGTATTGAGAAACCGAGTTGGACCAGTGTCTGTATGACGTGCTGTATATGTTGTTTGCAGAGATTGTAGGAGCTTGCTCTTACTAACCAGTCGTCCAGGTACGGCTAAACATGAATTCCTTGCCTTCTTATGTGGGCCGCTACCGCAGCTAGGCATTTTGTGAAGACTCTTGGGGCAGATTTCAGTCCGAATGCTAGCACCCTGAATTGGTAGTGTGTTCTGTTGATCACAAATCTTAATAGACCCTTGTGTCTTCTGTTCATGGGAATGTGCAAGTATGCGTCCTTTAAGTCTATAGTTGCCATGTAGTCTCCTGTTTGTATCTGAGGTATAACCTCTTACAAAGTTGTCATTTTGAGTCTTTATGAATTTGTTTAGGAACCTTAGGTCTAGTATTGGACGTAATGTTCCGTCTACCTTTGGAATGAGGAAGTACGTGGAGTAAACGCCCTTGCTCCTTTCCTTGTGTGGTACTTTCTCTATTGCCTCCTTGTTCAGAAGTTCTTGTGCTTCTTCGAGCAATTGAGATAGTTCTTTGCTGAATGCATCTTGTTGCTTGGTCTTTTGCTTGGAGGTTGTTTTGCAAGCTCTATGCAGTAACTGTATCGGATTATGTTTAATATCCATTTGTCTGAGGTAATTTTCTTCCACTTTTGGAGGAAGTATCTTAACCTGCCTCCTACTGGTGTAACATGTTGGAGAAATAGTTTGGTTATAGGACCATGATCTTGTTTTGGGTTTGTATCTTGTTGCACCCTCTGCGTTGTTGTTTGAGGGTGCGCAACCTTTGGAGTGAAGTCACTTGGAGGTGGTTTGCGGTCCCCCTCTTTGCGTTTGGCCTCTTCCTCGAGGGCGCCCTCGAAAGGATTGCCTTCCATGTTGGTATTGCCAATTTTGTTGCTGTTGACCCTGTTGTTGTCCGTGGCTTACTCCTTGGTAGCCTTGTTGAAAGGTTTGGTGTGAGGTTGCAGGTTGGTGGATACCCCTGCCTGTTGGTCTCCGTGAGGGTGTGGCTCTAAGCATGCCGCTGAATTGTAGTGCCCCCATGGACCTTGCTGTTTCATTGTCCTTTTTTAATTGGTTTAATTTCTCATCCACAGCCGTTCTGAATAGCTGTTCACCATTGAACGGAGAGTTTAGTATGTTGTTCTGTACCTCTAGTTTGAAACCTGAGATCCGTAGCCAGGCGTGCCTTCTCTCAGTAACCCCGATCATCATCTGTCTGCTAGATGTTTCTGCAGCATCTAGGGCTGATTTTAAACAGGTGTTCGCCGTGTTTTTCCCTTCTTCTACTAAGTGGTTTGCACTTCTTTGGAACTGTTCTGGCAGGTGTTTTAGTAGCTCTCCTATCTCCTCCTAATGTTGATATGCATGTCTGTTGATCAATGCATTTGAATTTGCAATGCGCCACTGTATTGCAGCACTTCTTTCCACCTTTTTTCCCCATGAGATCCATTCTCTTGTTCTCCTTGTCTGGTGGTGGGCCAACATTGGTGGGGACATTAGCTCTCTTCCGAGCCGTGGAAGTAATAATTGAGTCAGCTGGTACCGACCCGATGATGTACATAGGATCCTTAGCTTGTACTTTTTCTCCCCTCTTGGTGTGACTGCTTTGCATTTGGCAGGTTCTTTAAAGGCTTCGTTACCCTGGTCCAGTACACTTGGCAGCATGGGAAGGAATTGACTCCTTGTCTGTGTAGGCAGCAAGGTTTCTAGTAAAAAACATGATTGGGGCTTTTCTTCCTCCAATTGCACTCCATAAGTGTCTGCTGCTTTCTTTAGGACTTGGTTGTACATAACAATGTCATCTGGTGGTGAAGGCCTTGATGGATATGTATCCACCACTTCTTCTGGTGATTTGGCGCCCAGATCTTGTCACTGTAGGTCTTGGGCCTACGAGGTCGCCGAACCCTCATAGGTTTGGTCCTCTTCCTCTCCTTCGGTTTCGAAAAAGTATTCGTCTTCTTCTTCGACCGGTTATGGAGTTGTTGGCGGCTCTAGTTCCCCGACCTCCTTTACGATGTCAGACGAAATTTCCGGCGGAATTTTGAATTGCTTCATTTTCTCGGCTGCTTGTGTTTCGGCGTCGAGATTTTCTGCCTTTCTTTTTGAGCTTGACGACGCCACTGTCGAAGTTTGTTTAACCCGCTCTTTCTTGAACGTCGAAGAGTCCTTTTCGTGACTGTCTTTCGACGACTTTGTTTTTTCTAGGGTTTTCGCCGTCTCGGAGTCCTTGTCTAAGGAACCGACGGAATGCTTGTCCATGGACGCGCTTGTGGTCGTCGAATGTTTCGACGCCGAGGCTCCTTTTGAGGACTTAGAGTCACTCTTTCGTGGGTCGCCTATCTTATTTGGGGTCGATGGTTCTCTTACCTCCTTCGGTGTTTTCTTTTCGACCTCTATGACTGGGACGTATGCGTCCTCTTCGCCTTCAGGCCCGTCGGCAACATTGTCCTCCTCTTCGCTAGAGAGGCCCAGGTCTCGAAGCGATGGTGGTGGGCCTTGACCCTGCATGCTGTAATTCGCTCTTCTCCGTCTCTCTCTTACCCTCAAAGTCTTTGGGGTGAAAGCAGAGCATACGTTGCAGTCTTCGCTTCAGTGGTCCAGCGGCAGGCAAAGGTTGCAGACCACATGCTGATCCTTCTGTGCGTACTTGTGGTGACAATTGTTGCAGAACTTGAATGGTGTCTTGTCCATTACCTCGCACAGGGAGCCCCCTGTATGCGCATTCTTCGTATGACGTCGAAGTTTAGTCTTTTTCCTCTTCGCTGCGCCCCGGCTCACAGACTCGAAGGCCGGTACGTTGAAGAACTTCTTCTCCTGTTCTGTATACTTCTTTCGTTAATTTTCGTCGATTCTTCTGTCCAATCTTCAGGAGCTCCTTCCGTATCGATACAGAGCCAACGGCGGAAAAAAAGAATCTGAAGATGGCGACCAAAGGTGGGAGCTTCCGGAGGAAGCACGTCGACGTCACAGAGGGACACCAAATGGTGGTATGTCGACGCCCACCAACAACAAAAAAATAAAAAAACAAGAGAGAAGAAATACTACAAATCCGGACCCAACCACTAGATGTCAGAATAATGCACAGCATGTGAATCCAGAAAAGATTCACACTGCAAAACCCTGCTACTATTATTACACAATGACTTGTGGTGAGATAATCATTCACTGGTCAGGAGTTCAATGCAGGAAAGTTGCACACAAGCAACGACAAGTGCTCTGTTCAAGGCTATCGAGTCCATGAAATACGCGCTCTGGAAAGACAGCCTACAACAGTCCTTCATCCATGGAATGGACCCAACTATCATATTTTCATCTCCGTGGGCTCTTAAAAAGCCATGGTCTGATTTCTTATTTGAAAGATGAGAAGCACCACATATAACTCTACCCATAACACTTTCTGGGAAGCATGTTCAATAAGGGCCCTGCAATATGACTCCGATGATGTGATAACCATATCGCTGGATTAAATTAAGTACTATGTAAAAAGACAGTAAATCCCAAGCTGTGACAATCAATCTCAACTTCTTTAGGTTATTAAAAAGCAACCTGCAAAATAAAAAGGGCCAAAACAGAATCCCAGCAAAAAAGTGCACTGCCTGTGATTGGTTGTTGTGGCTGGCATCTCCCTTCAAGCTACACCTGCTATAGCAACTTACCGTTCAAGCTCCTTGCTCCTGTGGTGCTCACAACAATCTTTGATGCTGTAAGAATGAAAAGAAAGTGTTTTTTGTCTTAGGGAAAAAATGTTGTTTTCCGAGGTAAATATATCTGGGAAAAAAGGAATACCTCAAGGAGTGCCAGGTAGGCTCACAAAAACAACAAATAGGACACATCCGGGGCCCCATAAATCCCTTCAAGAGGTGTGTGGGTGGGCGGTGTGTATGTGTTTATTTGCTTATAAGGTAAGTGGGAACCTGGTTAGTTTACCAGTTTGCAATACGATTCTGTTGTAAGTCTCAAACATTCATTGATTTTTACACGTATAATGTAGGCAACTGGTGTTAGTTTATTCTGCAATGAGAATTGGGAATGGGGGGGAAGCACAGGTATCTTACTTGTATTTATTTGCATTAAGGTAATTTCAATATTTCACTATTGTATGCACTGTGACACAAATGATTAAGAGAGCAAGAAAAGAAATAAATTGCAAATGCTGATATCTTGAAAGTAATAGCTGGTGTGTACTCTTACCGAATCTGATGAATTTTTAGTGTCGAGCCTTTGTAGCTCATAGCTACAGAACCAAACATCATCTCTCCAAGCATGTTGGCATCTGAGGAACACCGGGAACTCTACAAAACCGAGAAAATCGTGTATTATTATCAAAAAGGCGAGCTTCAAGATTTAGATGTGCACCTGGTTTATTTTCAACCAACCTGCAACCACGGAGTACACAAAATCGAATTCTTTAATAAACAACGTCTTTACAATCATTCTTTATGTTGTCAGCATGCTTTTCACAAAAGTAGAGATCATTTGAAACATCTCTCTCCGGGCTATATCACATACCAACTTAGTATGCAAATGTGTGTCTTGGGAAGTGACTATCTAATAATGATAACACGAGAGTTTCAATTTTAGCATACAATCATGTACATGCACTTGTGCCAATGTGCACTGTAGCAAAAAAGCAAATGTTAATTGTCTCGTTTCTCCAGTTCTTTATATTTGAATAAAGTTTTTTTGCACAAATATTCAAAAAGCATATACTGTGTTCATTATTACTTCATTAACAACATGTATATTTTATACAATCCTTTGATCTGTTCAAATCACAGATTACACGTTACAGCCTATAACAATCACATAATCATTCTTCCATAGGCAATCCCAATGCATTTCGGGACTTGTGTCCCTTCGTCAGGGGCCAATTGAAAATGAAAGAGTAAACACTGCAGCTTGAATGAGTAAAGCAGCTGTGTAAATCTGGTCTTGTGGAGACAGTCTCGTTATCCAATATCTCAAGTACTACTCGAAAGCTGCCAAAATCTTCCAACTTTAGAATTCCACAGTCTAACGACTCCTCCACGCCGCTGCTTGCTCGTGGAGGAGTTGTTAGACTGTGGAATTCTAGGTACATAGAATCATTCAAAATGGTTGCAATGCCATGACCTAATTAGTCATTTTAGAGGAGCATCGTCCCATGACATGCAGTTGCCCATTAGTCGTCTGCTCACTTCCTCATCTTTTGGAAAGTGAAAAGCATATGATGTTATGTAGGAATCCACTTCCTCTAGCATGCCCAGTGATGACTGAGAAAGGCCCCGTTTCTGCGCCTGATCCATTAGGGTGCTGATGCATGAGGAACAATTCCAGAATTGTGTTGTCAGCATCTGAAGACAGATTGCTAGGTATGCCAGAATGGTCGTTGCATAGGCAAAAATAACGCTGTTTGCTACTCAAACAAAACATGTCCTCTTATTCCATTCTCCGCTAGTATACTATGTTGCACATACCACCACGTAATTTTATTTATAGTTTATGTAAAACACAATATGAAGCATTGCAGCAGCTTCCATGTTACGAGGCAAACACTAGGAGTGAGACACTTTGAAGAACGGCAAGGCGAACAGTATGGAGCCAAGACCAAATCGTGGCCACTTCATGACCATTCGGAGGTTTGATTGAGTCATCTTGGGGGTCTTTTGTGTGGATAACCCTTGATTATTTTTAAGGTTAGTGCAGGTGGCCAATGAACCTCCAGTTCTGACTAATGTAGGGGTCAGACGTGCACAGAATGCAGTATTGAAGGGCTCGTCCCGCAAGAAGATTATTTGCTGTGCATATGTACTGTATTAATATGCTATTTCATTTTCAAAACAGTCGCAGAACCATGAATAGGCGTTGTGGATCCCCAGAGGTCGGTGGACCACCGGCTAAGAACATCTAGCATAAAACAGCTCTAGTTGTGGTAATTTTCGGAGGTACACCAGGCCTTTGTTCCAGTACGCCTTCTGGGTGGATCTGTAGCATGAAAACCGATGGTTGTGTCAAGATTACAGATAAACCCTTTAATTGTATATATTTCGCCGAAAAGCGCTTCGACGCCTCGTCAGGGGTAGTAAGCGCTATACAAATGCAATTACAATACAATACAATTTATTTATATGTTTTATATAATAATAGTGTCATTCTGCAATAACTTCAAAGCGCTATTTTACGGAGGAATGCAGGGTGTTTACACCTACAGTATGCTTTGTAGGTAAAGCTATAGCATGAAACGCCTCCGATTGCGGCAATATTACTGTTCCTTGATCTATGTCCTTACTTTGGTGTTTTGTAGTTTTCATTCTGTGATATACTCAAAGCACTGGGGTACATCAACCCACCTTCTTCAAATACAACCCCAAGGATTGATTCAGGCACATGGTTTCTTGAAGACTACAATTTTAAGTAGTTTCCGAAATCGGGGGTAGTTTGATTCACCTATGATTTGAGGCATCCAGGGTGTTCCTTAGTTTGAGACCTATCACAGCTGCTTTGTTCTGGACGCAACTGTCAAGTGCGAATAAGTTTATCACTTTTGAAGAATCTATGCTACTGAAGACAAAAACTAGGTAATCCTGAAAATGGCAAAATCAACTAGGCTTCACAACTGGAATTCCGATCATGTCATGTGTAAACATCGCTCTAGAAAGAAACAGAACGGGGGAAAGTGTTTCACCCATATCACTGCTTATTCCTAAACCGTTCCTAAGGTCTCTCCCATGACTACCGTTGCACTCTATCAAGACCTGAAAACGAACAAGGCAAAGAAGTAGGAATTTATTTTTAATAAAGCTGAAAATTATTCAGGGAGCACAGATATTCTGAGCTAGAGCTCCAATTTGCAGGCTAAGCTGATTTGGCATAGATACCTGCTTGAACTAGCTTTTCCTCCTCAACATCAAAAGCCTGAAGAATAGAGTAAATAAAAATGGAAGGCAAGAAAAAAAAAAAACACAGAATAGCTGAAGTCTTACATTTAAAAATAAGAGAGTACGGGGGCAGACAGCTTAAAACTAGGATCTAAGGTAAGTCTACAATGCTGCAACAAGGTGGGAAATGAACGAATTACTGGGTCTGCTGGTCTTTCTTTGCAATCACTTTATAGGATAATAAACAAAAACATGTTAAAAAAACAAGGAATAATTTTCCTGAACTATGCGTCTACAAAAAAAGTTTAAAAACTGAGGGGGGTCATATAGAGTTTGGCCGATGTGGGACACCTGCAAAACATTCACAGATGTCCGGTATTCTAAATAATCCGGAAAAGTGGTTTCTATTCAGTGATCTTTACACACAAGAAACAAGGCAAAGAATATGCTCTACAATCTTTTAATGGGCAAAGAAAACGTGAGTGTATTTCACCATAAGTCAAGGGTACACTCTGAACAATGTGGTCTCACAGACACAGGTACAATGACAAAGTTCAGCAATCTTGAGCAACAGTATTTCTCGTGTGACACAGAGCCACAAGAGACACACACTCCAATATGAGAGCACTTCTACTTCTACCCGACAAACCTGCAATTTAAAATCTGAGCCTTCTCAACACTATTTCCTACTGAGCGCCAAGAAATGGACTGTGCAGGTGCTGGGGCTGAGTTTAAGGCCAGATGCACCATTTTTGGTTCTTTAAAGGGACACAAACAACCCAGGTTGAAGTGACACTAACAACCACAAACACAATACAGTCCAGTTTAACAAACTGCTCGCCCGTCCCCCCGATCGCAAAGCCAGAAGACTTTCAGATGACTTAATGAAGAAAATGTTACTTACCTTCAGTAATGTCTTATCTGGTAGAGACTTTATCTAGCCACAGTTTCCTTACCTTCAATTATCCACAGGGATCAGACTGGATCCGGAAACTTTTTGTGAGCAGTACCCCTGCGCACTGGTAGGCTCCGTTAATTGGCTCCGCGTGATGTCGCCAGAAGCGACATGCACGGTGCTAATATAGGCACTATCCCAGCGCGCGGACGACAAACACCCTATCCCTAGAAATCCGTTTACAGATCGGAGAGGATGAGTAGGTGGTTCAATAAGGAATCTGGGGCTTGATAGAGTGCCTCCCTGATAATGCGCAATCAAAGGTAAGTAACTTGTTCATTTAATAGAGATTGTAGTCACAGATTCCTTACCTTAGAATAGATACCCAAGCAATACCTCTCCGGAGGTGGGTCTGCAAAATAATTTCATACCAAGAATTTCTGCAGGACAAAAAGGACAACGTGCCAATCCCAACGGAGCTGAATGTTCAGCTAGTAGTGTTTTGTGAACGTGTGCAATTAAGCCCATGTTGCTGCTGGGCAGATGCCCAGAATCGGGATTGCGTGCGCTAACGCAGTGGTCACAGCCGTGGCTCTGGTGAAATGAGCATTCAAACCGTCAGGGGGTTGCTTCTTGGCCAATGCATAGCAGATTTTAATGCCAAGCACAATCCATCAGGATATGGTCCATTTCCAGACAGCCTTTCCCTTCTTCCTTTGCTCCGACACACCCCACGAAGAGTTGGTCATTCACCCGGAACGCTCTCGTGTGGTCAAGGTAGAACGACAACGCTCTTTTTGGGTCCTGTTGGTGAAGTTGCTCCTCTTCCTTAGAGTGATGTGGTGGAGCATAAAAAGTAGGCAAAGTGATGGACTGGCCTACATGAAAGGAAGTGACGACTTTCAGCAGAAAGGAAGCTCTAGTTCGTAGAACCAGCTAGTCTGGGTATATGTTCAGGTATGGAGACTTGGAAGACAAAACCTGAAGCTCACTAACACTCCGGGCAGAGGTTATTGCCACCAGGAAGGCTGTCTTGATGGTAAGGAGCCTGAGAGGACAGCTATGCAAGAGTTCAAAGGGAGCGCACATCAGGAACGTCAGGACAAGATTAAGATCCCACTGGGGCATGATAAAGGGAGAAGAAAACATGTTGCATACCTTTCAAGAACCTATGTACAACAGGAGATTTGAAAAGAAAAAAGGTGGTCAGGCAACTGCAGAAAGGCTGAGGTAGCAGAAAGATAACCCTTCAAGGGGCCAGAGCAGAGCCCTGCTGGGTAAGGCAAAGAATAAAGAGCAGAACCTGAGATAGGGGAGCAGAAAGGGAGTCCACCTGCTTGTCTGCACACCATGCCACAAACTTGCCCAGACGGCAGGCATACCGTTCTGGTGGAGGGACACCTGGCTGCCAGAACAACATCACAGACTTCAGGCGGAAGGTCGAAGGCTGTCAACTGTCGCCACTCAATCTCCATGCAAGAAGGCGGTGTTGACAGGTTTGGGTGGAGGACCCAACCCCGTTGCGGCGACAGAAGATCCTCCTGAAGGGGCAGCCTGCACGTAGGACCAATGGCCATTCTCAACAGCTTGGGAGACCAAACTCTTTGAGCCCAGTACGGAGCCACATGGATGACCTGGGCACAGTTGTTCCTGTTTTTCTTGAGAACAATGGGCAGGAATGGTATAGGCGGAAAGGTATACTGGAAGCCTGAGCTTCAATCGAGACAAAATGCATCTCCGAGCGAGAGCCGCCTTGGAAACTCCAGCAAGAAAAACTGCTGACATTGGGCATTCTCGGTGGTGGCGAACAGATCTAACCAAGGCTCTCCCCACTGTTGAAAGAGACCTTGCACCAACTCCGGATGGAGACGCCGATCCGCTAGGCATCTTTGGCTTTGGATGTTTGTCCGCCACGCTGGATTTCAGAGAGCCTGCCAGGTGTAGAACCACCAGGGACATGCCCCGATATTCTAGCCATGTCCGGAGACACAGGGCCTCTTGACAAAGGGTCCACAACCCCACCTCGTCCGGTGTGCTGCAGGACCACATAGCAGTGGTGTTGTCTGCGACAGGGGCAAGCCCGCTTTCAACAGCCAGTCGTTGAGATGGGGGGAAGACTGGCATCACTGATCTCCGCAGATGAGCTGCAACCATCGCCATCATCTTGGTTAACACCCGAGGGGCACTGGTAAGGTCAAAAGGGAGCACAGTGAACTGAAAGTGCTCATGCCCCACTGTGAACTGCATGCAACGCCTATAGGCAGGCAGGAAGGAAATCTGGAAATGTGTCCTGCAAGTCTAATGCCACCATCCAGTCTCTGGGGTCCACTGAGCAAGAGTGAGTACTTTAAACTTCTGCTTCTTGAGGAAGAAATGGAGAGTGCACATATCTAGAACAGGACAAAGGCCTCCGTCCTTTGGCACCATAAAGTAGTGGGAATAGCAACCACATCGTACTTCTGGTGCCAGTACCCTCTCTATGAAGCCTTTGGCCAAGGGAGCCGTCACTTCCTTTCATAGCAAAGAAAGATGGTCCTCGGTCAGCCTGTCGCAAAAAGGTGGCACAGGTGGAGGGGCAGTCTCAAACGAGAGGTAGTAGCTACTCCGGACAATCTGCAGAACCCATTGGTCCGATGTTATAGACCGCCAGTGGTGCAGGTGATAGCTGATCCTGCCGGCCACTGGATGCAAATCCCCCTGGGAGGATGAGGGGAGGGGGGGCGGTGGACAAGTCTGACCTCTGGCTGCCCGACCCACAAGCCCTGTAAGTACCGCATTCTCGGCCATGAGGAGGCTAGAAGCGTGCGCATCACGGTGGCTGGGCGAATACAGAGAGGGCTAGAAGCCGGTCCAGATCCATCCAAGGGGCTTGAATGGCACCAAGGCTGGAGCAGATGGCGTCAGAATACAGTCAGAACCCCTCCCAAACCTGCAGGGCCTTAAGGTGCAGGAGCGGAACAGGCCGCTCAAATAGGAGGCTCATGGCCTCATAGAACTTGTGAAGTTGAGCAGAGGTCACACTGGCTTCCGGAAACTTGGCAAAGCGCAGAGCCGACCCAGGCTCTGGCTCAACTACAGAGTCAGGCCTTGAGTGTTGACGCTCCTTCGTCTTGTCGGACCGACGGATGAGGTGAAGTCGTAGACCAATTCGACTTCTTGCTCTTCTTCTAACCATGGAACTTACCGGAGTTGCCCGATGGCTTTGAGTGCAACGAAGATTTCGGGCTCCGCAACCGTTCCTGGGACCTTCCTCTCGACCGGGATTGAGATCGTCGCAGGGTCGCTTGTCGAGCACCCAGGAGTTTGAGCGATCGCTACCTCAAGGCCATCATGTTCATGTTTTGGTAATCAGAACAGGCCTTCGGATCGTGGTTGGGCTTGATGCACCTAAGGCATACAGGTCGCAAGTCTATCACCGACATCGGACGGTGACAGGTGATGTAGGGCTTGAAGCCGGCCTTCTGAGATCACATCCCTGCCACACTAAGAGAAAATCTCAAAAAACACTTCAACAAATATTTAGTCAATAAATGACTAAGGGGTAGCTCTCTCCGGATCTGCATGGAAAGAAGAGAACGGACGTCAGCGCTCTGGGGTAGTGCCTATGTAGGCACTGCGTTCATCAATTCCGGTGCGGACGATGCCATGGGGAGCCGATAGACGCCACCTATTGGAGGGTACTGCTCACGAACATCTTCCGGATTCAGTCTGACACCTGGGTATAATTCTAAGGTAAGCAATCTGGGGTTAGAAGTCGCTAACAGATACTGAAAGTAAGGTAGAAAGAACAATCACTCAATGGAGGGTGGCACTCAACGGTATCGCCCACAAAATCTTAAATGAGTGCTCAGTAACCTTTTAGTTACAGCAAGCTTTGAGTAAACACACACAAAAGCTCAAACTAGCCTAGTGCTCAGATTAGAGCTTTTTAAAAAAAAAAAAAAAATGCTCAACTACACTTCAGTTTCTACAGCTGGGCTGGTAAATGTGTACATTACACTACACAAATGAATTTATTTTCGCAAGTGTAGTTGTGCTTCGAAGACTTAATGGTTTAGATCATCAGACTTAATTTAATACTCAACTGGTCAGATCGGAGTAAGAATCCACTTTAGTCCAGATTAAACACAAGCAATCTATGTGAAAATACCTGGCACCGTTCAAGGATTTAACATTTTGCATCCTTATCAGACAAGGCATCAAGAGCTACACTTGATCGCATTAATGAGGAAATAGGTAGCATTAGCTTGACTAGGGTCCATAGACAGTAAGGTGTAGTTGCTTCAGGATACAAAACTGAAACCCAACAAACTCTCCTGTCAAATTTCAAAGCCAATCTGCCTCTGTGCTACCTGTTCAGTATTGGAAGCCACAAATAATAAATCCAACATGGCGGGTGTCTGAATGAGTTCCCATAATCCACTGGTCCTGTAGTGTCCATTGCAATAGTCACCCACCGAGAGGGTCGTATCAATCTGTCCAGTGGTGTCAAGGCACACTACGTATTTATGAGTATAAAATTGTCCTACTGTATGGAGAGCTCAAGGAGCATGGGCTCCAACATGTTGGAACAGACTCTAAAGTAGTGACAACTACTCATACCATTATACGCTACTCTGTGGCCCAGATGCAGAGGTCTCATCCAGCAGAAACTCTGGGGGTATATGCCAATGTCCATGCTATGGCAATTCTGCACTAGATAAGTGCCATCAACAGATCCACTAATCAGCTCAACAGCCTACATCCCTCTAGGAGGTCCAGCAGGCCTGGAAAACTCCTTATGTTGAAGTCAATCTAGACTACCAGTGAGGGAAGTAACCCTTTTGGTGAGTTGCATCAAGGAGGACTACAGATCCCAAGCATATACGAATTAGATGGATAAGGCTGGCACTGTCAGCTTGGTATGCAGGACATATTCTGCCGGGAAGACATATAGCAGAGGGCCTATCATCATCAACATAGGCCAGTATATAAGGGTAATCACCCTTCCACCAGCATCTTGGTCCAACAGAGTCTACACAACACCATTGGTAGTCAGTTCCAGACTGCTACAGTCGCTCATGTAGTTAGCTGTGTGTGGAACCCTGCCGCAAATGAGAAATAGACCAAAAGGAATGCTGTGTTCAACTGTGATCTCTGCAAAGGTGCACAGTGTGGCAGAACCACAGACGGTATCTGCGAGAGTCCATACTCATTTTCATCAAAATTTGAGCAAACTGTATATTTCTTGTTTGCACAGTGCATGATAGGCATATACCTTTGAACACACACACACATATATATATATATACATATACACACACACATATATATATATATATATATATATATATATATATATATATATATTGCTGTACTTTTGTGTAGTAATGCTAATGTGATGGAGGAGTACCTGTCCTATCTGTGAGGCGTTACCTCAAAAATGTTGCATGGATTATGTCCAACTGTAATATGAAAGACCCATAAATCAACACCACAGCAACAAAAGATACAACAAGCAACAAATAACTTGACTAATGGAGTGTGATGACTATAAAATATATGCACCATGTCCTGCTACCTGCTTTTCTCTTTAAAGGAGGATACTACTATATCACAGCAACATGTATTCTCAATGGCTATAGGACTCCTTATGTCCAAGTTTTATTTCGTTAATTCATTTTTTTTTAATTCAAATTAATCCGATATCAAGAATCAGATTACTCCCATACAGCCAAAACGAGTTTCGAGGACTCGCCTTTTTTTCAAGGCTGAAATAAACTTACAAATTCATATAGAAGTAAAAAGTTATAAATTAATATATGTGCATAATTGCATCATCCCACAGTTTTGAATAAATAGATCAACTCGCACAATAACCACATCATGACTTTCTATACTTGATTGAATATTTCTTACCCAACACTAAAAATTAAAATTCCAACCCATATACACAAGTGTATAACATATACTAAACAACACTTTTTAATGACCTATGAAAACATTTGCTTTAGTGTGCAAGCCCCAATAGATCCATTCATGAAGTAAAGATTGTATTTGTCGAATTAATAGGTTTTTGTTTATTTAGTCAATCTTTTTATTATTACATATCATTTATGTAATTGCCCACGAACAGATCCTACCAAAAATATCTTTCATCAATACTTTAAAAATTCATATTCGGGCCCACACATTTTTAAACAATGTATTTACGCTCTTCACATACTGTATATTTTAGCGATCTCATTAGAAAATGTCATTATGAATATCACCAAATTACGTAGATTGAGCTAAATAAAAGTTCCAGTTCTGTGGCCCATTCTTACAAGATCCATTACACACAAACATTATTCATTAACAATCATTCCAACTTGAAACACAAATCTAAAAATTTAACTTTTTTCAGCTTCACCTAACATCTGCATCTTAATTCAGAAACCCTATTTTAAGTCCAAATGCGAAAACCTATAAATCGTTTTTTCAAAAACACATAATCAACTCATTATGCACAAAAACCCATTCATCTTTACTTATCAAGAACATTCTCAATATACCTCTTCGTCACCAAAAAAAAAAAAAAAAAAACAGGTTCCCACAGAATAGTTTCAAACCTTGCATTTCAATTTAGGCCCTTTAAATAGGGTTTACAAATAAGCCCGCCAAAGATTCTTGCAGCTGTTACGATCCAGAAGAGGAAGTTGCGCGTTCACAAATCAAATCAATACTCTCTCAATTATCCCTTTATCAACAGTAAACCTTTTCCAAAATTAGCAAAAAGTACAATTTCTTCTAAAGCTATAAAAACACCTATGCCATAAACTATAGTCGATACACTAACAATTTATCATGCCTTCATAATAATAGGTAATCACAACAGCTAATGAAAATAAAACAAAATGTAGCAAACTGAAGCCTTGAACCCCAGTCCTTCCTTGTACTCCACCCTCACATCGTTATCATTGAGCTGCCGGTTCCTGCAGCAATATTATTAATTGATACTAATATAACCAAAACACAAATCAAATAAAAGAAATAATATCACTTGATCCAAAGCATAATTGCCGACTGTAGGCTCGAATTCACATTCTTTTGTGAATAGCAAACCATCCCCATTCCCTCTACGCTAAACTCTCACACCTCTGTTAAGTAAGATATTCTTCACTTATGAATAACATTGCCCAAATGACAATAACCCATTCTTATACATCCTTTGCACTTCTATTACAATAATATAGAAAACTGAAGCCTTGAACTACCGTTCTTCCTTATACTGCAACCTTACATTGTTATCACTAAGCTATCGGAAACAGATTGCTATTCACAAAAGAACATGAGTCAGTCATAGAAAGTCATGACGTGGTTATTGTGCGAGTTGATCTATTTACCCAGAACTGTGGAACGATACAATTATGTGCATATATTTATTATTTTTTACTTGTATATGAATCCGTATGTTTATTTCAGCCTTGAAAAAAAGGCAGTCTCTCGAAACAAGTGTTGGCTGTGTAGGAGTAATCGGATTCCAGATATCAGATTGATTTTAATTTAATAAAAAGAATAAAGAGAAAAACTAATTCGGATTGTACCAGTGAAAGTTTGGTGCTGGAGGAATGACGCGAGGCAATTTTTCTCCTGACCCTCTTTAACTCTGCAATTCATGTCCTGCTACCTGTGCTTAAGTAATCTTAATCCTTCCAGGTGGTGTGCCTCGAAAGATTGTGTTAGGGGACACTTTTCTTTTGCGTGCTATTAAGTACAAAGAGACCTGTAACGAAGAAGTCTATTTTAAGATTGCAAAATCGAAAAAGCTTGTACTCTCTGCAAACTGATATGACAGGAAACTTAGATGCTGGTCAGATGACACTGCCTCTCCCGAGCCAAAAACTGCCCTCTTATGTAAGAAGGGTTGTCAGGGTCGTGTCCCCAAGCTACAGGAAAGGACTTATGACTTCAAGATCTAGTCGTGCAAACTTGCAGAGAAAGACAGCAACACTTTTCTTAAGAGTAAAGGAATGACAAGCTCCCATTTTTTGCTTCATTATACGGATTAATAAAACAGCAGTCGGGAGGCATTCTATGCGACAGTCTAGGTATGGTTGGGTCCAGTGTGTTTGACTGTAGATTTACAATGCCATATCGCACCTCGGGGCTATCGCCCGCTATTCAGCACTCTGTGGCTCCCAGCTAGTTTTCCTCTAGAGAAGTGACACCTCATGCATTGCACTGAGCCTACACGTTATTTTATAGCCACCCAACCCCATGCTGCACTTGCTCCTAGGTACTTCATATCCACTCAACTCCATGTAGCACCTACTCCTAGTTCCTTCCTAAATTGTATGAATTTCTGACATATGATTGGCATAGAAGCATCGAACTGCTACAGATGGATCTACTGGTCTACAGGAGACTACACTTCAGTCTCAAGGAGTGTATGTTGCACAATTGGATATTTTGATATGGTGCACTTTTTGTAGGAAGTTCTGTCATGCATGTCAAATTCTGTAATTTAACTTTATTGGTGAACAGGCAGCATTCCAAATGAAGAAAGGAGCATAGAAGAATCAGGCTGTCTGTCATATCAGAACATACCTGCATAATACTTTCAGTCACTGATTAAAGCGGTGAAGTAAGAAATCATTTAGCCTTAAGTTTAAACAATTATCAAGGAAAAGAAATGTGCAGGTCATAGAGGGAACCCAAGACGTGCTGGTGCATTTTCGTCAATATGATTTTAAGAGTCAAAGTACATTCTCTGCAAAGGCTTCTACCAGTGTACCCAATAACACTACTGCCAGAGTCAATTAGGAAATCGTGATCAATTGTTGTGCTTCAGCAGCATTAGACGTATGTATGTTACTTGACCAATAATGATACTTTGATCCATACCGAATGTTCTTGGATTCACTTTTTTAAACATTTATTTTGTTGTATTTTGACTGAAAAAAAAATATGTAAACCGGAGGAGCTAATCATTTCTGAAAGAGAAAGTATGTTAAACAGTTGCTATTACAATTCCGGGATGACTGGTACTCATGCGAGTCCGAGTTATATGATGAGATATCTATTAATCTATGAATTCACAACTCGGCATACTGAATAAGAAAACAAGTTACTTACCTGTAACTACAGTTATCCAGTATTGGTATCTTTCATAGATTCACATGCCTGAATCATTCCCAGTCGTCGAGGCGGGAGTCCCACGGTAAATTACAAAAGTAGTGCCATAAGTAAATAATAGTAGTAGGCTACAAAGGAAAAGCCAAAGGCCTAAAACTTAGAAGCCTATCTACATCATTATAGTAAAAAGAACCAAAGGTTAGCTCCAACCAATCAGCTACCAGCACCCTCTAGAACACTGTCAGCAGAGCCAGTTCTCCTCAGATTTTCTTACACAAGAGGGAAGTAAGATTCCGAAATCATAAAGAACTGACTCGCCGGGGAGGAGGGTGGGTGCATGTGAATCTATGAACGATACCAATACTGGATAACTGTAGTTACAGGTAAGTAACTTGTTTTCTTATCCAGTATTGGGGTATCTTTCATAGATTCCCATGCCTGAATCAGAGTAGCAAGCAGTAAGCCAAAAGTATTGTCGTTTGCGGATGGTGGGAGACAAGTGTTCATAAACTCCCAAAACGCATCCATAATGGTTGAGAAATTTGTAACATACGCAAGCCTTTAAGGAATTAAAATGCATATTAAGAAACATTACCGAAATAAAGCAAGAATATTAACATAGAAATATATCTATATATCCAGCTATTAAACATATAAAAAAGCATGTTACATGAAACATGGTAGCATATAAAAGAGAAAATACCTGAATCTGACCTTAATGAAAGAGATGGCGTAGGACCGCTTGTCCAACCGCTGCATCATCTTGTTGTGCAGATTGCAGAGAGTAATGCTTCGTGAATGTGTGGACATTTTTCCATGTCGCAGCACGACAGATGTTCTCCAGAGTCACTCCAGCAAACAATGCTGTAGAAGCTGCCACAGTCCTGGTAGAATGAGCTTTGACCTTTCTCTGCAAAGGTATGTTGGCTTTGTCATGGCAGAAATGAATCGTAGAAGCTAGCCATCTGGCTATTGTTGCCTTCGTTACTGCAGTCCCAAGTGTCGCTTGACCATAGGCCACGAACAATTGGTTGGATCGCCTGATGTCTTTAGTCTTCTGTAAGTAGAATTTTAAACAACGCTTAACATCAAGAGAGTGCAAAGCTCTCTCAGCTGGAGTGGATGGATCCGGAAAGAAAGTTCTTAACTTTACCTGTTCATTCAAGTGAAATTGAGACAGTACTTTAGGGATGAAACTAGGATTTGTTCGAAGAGTTACGTAGTCCTTAGTGAAGCGTAAAAAGGGTTCTGTGATAGTGAAAGCTTGAATTTCACTAACCCTTCGTGCAGAAGTAAGAGCCAGTAGAATGGCAACCTTCCATGTGAGGAATTTGAGCTCAGCTTTGTGGATAGGCTCAAATGGTCGTCTCATTAATTGTGCCAGCACGGTATTGAGTTCCCAGTCTGGAGGAGGTGCCCGCACTGGAGGAAAAGCTCGGAAAAGTCCTTTCATAAATTGTTTGACAAGTGAAGATGAACAGAGAGAAGGCAGTTTGGTGCACTTTCTGAATCTGGAGAGAGCAGCAAGATGAACCTTAACCGATGAAAAGGTAAGCCCAGATTTGGCCAGGGATAGCAAGTAGGGAAGAATTTGTTCCGCAGGAGCTTGAACTGGGTGGATATTATTCGCCTCGCACCAGTAACAAAATTGCTTCCATTTTAAACGATAAGTTTTGATTGTACTCTGGGCACGAGATTTGGCCAACATCTCACGACAGTCCTGAGAGATGTTAAGGTCCTTGAATTCTAAGAAATCAGGAGCCATGCGTGCAAGTGTAGCGACTGTGGGTCCGGATGAACCACTTGGCCCCTGTCCCTTGACAAATCGAGAGTGTCGGAATAAGGCGAATAGGTTTGTCCTGAGATAGTAGAAGAAGTTCCTGGAACTAATACTGTCTTGACCAACGGGGTGCAATCAGAATGAGACGGCAACCCTCCATCTTCATCTTGCGGAGTACTTTCGGGATCAATGGTATTGGGGGAAAAGCGTATGCACAAATCCCTGACCATCGCATGGACAGGGCATTCCCCTTGAGCCCTGTTGAGGGAACCTGCTGGCATAATATTGGCATTTCTTGTTCTCCCTCGTTGCGAATAAATCCAGTGCTGGTTTGCCCCAAGCTTGGAAGACTCTGTCCACCTGCTTCTGCTCCAGTTCCCACTCGTGACAGTCCGATAGAGATCTGCTCAGCGTGTCGGCCAGAGTATTGTGGAGACCCTTGACGGTGTTCGGCCTTCAGGGTTATTCTGTGGAATGTGACCCACTCCCACAACTCCTGAGCCTCCTGCGAAAGCGTTGGTGACTTTGTTCCTCCTTGTTTGTTGATGTAATGATGTAATACATGCTGGTCGTATTGTCGGACCAGCACTGAGGAACCCGCGATCCTCGGGAGGAACGCTTGCAGAGAAAGAAAGATGGCGCGGAGCTCCAGCCTGTTGATATGCTCTTGTCGGTGCACTTGAGACCATTTTCCTTGAATCTGCAAGTCTTGCAGATGACCTCCCCATCCCTCCATGGAAGCATCGGTTGTTAAAACAAAGTCTGGAGTGGTTGGTAGGAATGTGAGACCTGGGGCCAAATTCGCTGTCTGAGACCACCAATGCAGAGAGTCTATCATGCGCGACGTGACCCTGATGGAATAGTCGAACGAACCCACAGCTTGTTGCCATTGAAGATGTAATTCCTCCTGAAGAGGTCTCATTTTGAGCCGTGCCAAGAGTATGAGGTTTATCGCAGAGGAACACATCCCTAGAAGGGAAGCAAACATCCGGACAGAAACGGACCTTCTTTTTGAAATTGAGATTGCCAATTTTTGGAGACGTAATTGGCGGTCTTGTGACAAGAATGCTTTGCACTGCACCGTGTCCAGCATTGCCCCGAGAAAAGGAATGACTTGTAGAGGACGCAACTGTGATTTGCTCTGGTTGAGAGTGAGTCCCAGAGGAGAGAAGAGATGGAGACATGTTGCTGTGGCCTCTTTGGCTGCTTGCTCCGAAGGACCTTTGAGCAGCCAATCGTCGAGATAAGGGAACACCTGTATTCCTCAAGATCTCAACGTCGCTGCCACTGGTGCCAAGCACTTTGTGAAGATTCTTGGTGTTGATTTCAGCCCGAACGGGAGCCCCTTGAACTTATAGTGGACGCCAGCCACTGTGAAGCGAAGATATTTGCGATGTTTGGGATGGATAGGGACGTGGAAGTACGCATCTTCCAAATCCAGAGAAGCCATAAAATCTCCTTCGTTCAGACAGCTTAAGACCTCGGAAAGTTTGACCATCCAGAAACTTTGCTTTTTGAGGAATTTGTTGAGTTTGCGGAGGTCCAGAATCGGTCGCCATTCCCTTGACTTCTTCTTCTTGATGAGGAAGAAACGAGAATAGAAACCGGTTCCTCTTTGAGACGATGGAACCTTCTCTATTGCATTCTTGAGGAGCATCTTTAAGGCTTCTTTGAACAATAAGTGAAGACAAGGGGAGGGTGACCCCTGGGAGGAGTAGTAGGTGGCTGTTTGATGAATTCCAGGGTGTGGCCGTTGGTTACTAGGTCGAGAACCCATCGGTCCGAAGTAATTTCTTGCCACTTTTGAACAAAAGCTGAAATTTTCGCGCCCACGGGTTGGGGGGGGTACTATGGCTGCCGCCCTGCGTAGATCATTGCTTCCTGTTGGTATCGCGACCTTGATTGTTCGATCGCTTTCGACCACCCTGACGGGAGAAACTAGTCGAAGAGGATTGGAGGTATGAGGTCTGGCTGTAGGGCTGTCTATACTGGGATTGATACTGCCTGTTCTGCTGGTTTTGGTATCCTCCTCTTGATCAAAAACCACGCCCTCTTGCTCCTCTGAAATTTCCGCGCCTGTACTGAAGGGTGCCCAATGATCGTGCGGTATCCGTGTCAGTCTTTATAGCTAAGAGGGCCTCATCAATGTGCTTACCGAACAAAGACTCTCCGTCAAAGGCCATGTCCAGAATCTTGGTCTGTACCTCAGGTCTGAAAGTGGTGGCTTTAAGCCATCCCTGGCGTCTAAGCACTGCAGCTCCTGCAAGCTGACGGAAGTTGGTGTCCAAAGCGCAATCTATAGTTTCCGATGCGGCATGTTCTCCTTCCAGCAGAATCTTTCTTGCCTCCTGCCTACAGTCTTCTGGAATGAGGTCAATGAAAACTGCCATGTCTGACCAAATTTGATGGTCATAACGGCCGATAATGGCTAGAGAATTGGCAGCTCTGATAGAGGCCACTGCCATGGTAGAATTCTTTTTGCCTATAAGGTCCAGACGACGTCCTTCCTTATCAGGTGGTGTTGTGATAGGTGTTGCAGGATTCTTAGATCGCTGTTGGGCGGCCTGTGAAATCACCGAATCTGGCCGTGGGTGACCAATGAGGCAGGATGGGCTGTTGGCAGGGGCACGGTATTTCTTCTCTATGCGCGGAAGCACCGCCGGAATAGATGCAGGCGTCTTCATGATCTTAACCCCTTCATTCCAAATATAGTCTATTATCGGCACAGCTCTCGTGATTTTCCTGGACTCTTCCTTGAAATCATGAAGGAAACATTCTGTCTGTTCGACTGTTACTGGCAGCTGAAATCTAGCTGCAGCCCGTTGCATTAAATTATGAAAGCCCCCGATGTCCTCGGGGGAGAATCAGAAGGCAGAGGAAGAGGCGGAGAAGGCATCGGAATTACGTAGTCATCCCAGGGATCCGGAATATTAGAATGGTCAGGTAATTCACCCTCTTCAACCTCCTCTTCAGAGGAGGTAGTGTCATCTTGCACCCCTTCCGCTTGACCTGAAGGAGGGGCCGGTGTAACAGGAGCTTCAGGTTGAATCAATGGAACAGGAACCACCGCCGGTATGGGTGGGTTCTCTGGAACTGCCTGTTGTGGTGGAAACCTCTGTCGATAACACGCCAGCATGGCCTGTAGATCCTGAATGAGCGTTGGAGGGAGGTGACTCATTTCCCTCTGGCGTACTTCCCTGTGTTGGAATCTATGATGTGAAACAATAATATCTTCTTGATAATATTGATTTTGATAGTCGTCATCTTCGTCGTCATCCTGACACTTAATGTTTAATTCAGAAGGATGGTGAGCTATACCAAAGGGTCCTTCATCATCTTCGTCCTCATAGTCATCATCTTCAACGTAAGTGTCTAGGAGATGTGAAGGCATAAGTGGTGAGATCTCGCTGTAATCTTGCTGTCTTTAAAAAGTTTTAAGTTGGTAAAGACCTGATGACCTAGGCGTTGACTGCGCAGGTAGAGCTAACCCAGCAGAAACTGTAGATTGAACAGGTAAATCCGTCGTCGATGGGCGCTTCGTCGACGGGCTCTTCGTCGGCAGGATCGTCGGCGGCGGGATCTTCGTCGACGGGATCTTCGTCGACGGGATCTTCATCGACGGGATCTTCAATAGTACCGCCGTCGTCGACAGAACGGTCGTCTTCGTCGACGAGCCAGACGTTGACGGCGTGGGTTTCGTCGACGATGAAATCTTCGTCGACGGCGGAGACTTCGTCGACGGTACTGTCGATGAGCTCGACGTCGATATGGTCGTCGACGGTGATTTCGACTTTCTCGTCGACGACTCCTCAAGAACTGGTTTATTGGTAGAGATAGAGATTTTTGTAGACGGAATAGGCGATTGAATGGCCGTAGTTGAAATAGTAGCCGTAGATGATGAGGCAGAAGAAGAAGTCACAGAGATAGTAGACGAAGCAGTCACCGTGACAGATTTAATATGGCTTTTACTTACAGTTTTTGAAGTAGATGCCTTTTTTGATTCCTTGCCTGCTGTGGATGACGAAGACAGCGTTGACCCAGAGGAAAGTTTTGGTGACCTCTGTGAAGGGTCAGAAACATCATGGGAAGATTTAAGGTGTTTTCTTCCCTCACTTGAAGAGCTGTCATGGGATCTGGCTCTTTTGCTGGAAGTAGAAGCTCTGTCATCCTCTTCAGCCGAAGATTTGAGCCACAAGAGCACTCTTGCCTCTCTATCCCCAAGGGTCTTGGTAGGGAAGGTACAGCAAATCTTGCAATTTTTTGCCTCATGCTTGGGATAAAGGCAATAAATGCAGTCCTTATGTTGGTCATCCACATGGACCCTCTTTTTATCACAGGTCCTGCAGGGTTTGAAAAGAGCTTTCCTGTCAGACATTCTGAAGAAAAAGTAGAAGAACTGAGTGGCACTCAGGGACTCCCTTCCACACGACGTGCGGTGAAAATCTGAGGAGAACTGGCTCTGCTGACAGTGTTCTAGAGGGTGCTGGTAGCGGATTGGTTGGAGCTAACCTTTGGTTCTTTTTAGTATAATGATGTAGATAGGCTTCTAAGTTTTAGGCCTTTGGCTTTTCCTTTGTAGCCTACTACTATTATTTACTTATGGCACTACTTTTGTAATTTACCGTGGGACTCAACGACGGGGAATGATTCAGGCATGTGAATCTATGAAAGATACCCCAATACTGGATAACATTACTTTCAGTCCTCACATCGTTTTATTTCCTTTCACATAAACCACCTCTCAGTACAAGCACTGTTCGAATACTAGGTTTTATTGTACCCAAAAGAACCTCAACCACTGCTGTGGCAATCATTTTCCCAATCCCCATTTCTAAATAAAAAATGGAGCAGGCACCAACTCAAAACCGAGCTCAGGCACTTTGGTGTCCCGAAAAGGTTACTACTTCCATTTTAAGAAGATGCCAGATTTGTCCAGGTACAGGACTCCTCCTTTTTCTACTTCTCCAATAAACAACTTCTTAATTTAATTAAACCTCTATCTCATTGTTAGCTGTGGAAACCCTTACACTTACTTGCGCTCTCTCTCATATACGTCAGTCACACTAAATTTCAAAGTAAAACTCCCCCCATCCTCAGTTTCCTCGCGAACATCTGATTTTGGTAGGATCTGTCAAAGTAAGGGGGGTCAGCCAATCCATTCAGGACAACGAGGTCGGGTACCAATGTGCACTCCCCCATGCCCTGCCTGGTGGGCACAAGAATAATCATGTCAAATTTTCTAGTGTGCTGAGTGGGCTACCATGGCTCTGTTTTCTATTATTTAGAATACACACTAATACACACACTTGTTTTTATTATATTTTAGCAGTACTAGCTACATGCATACAAGTTTCGAGATTTTCACAATAGAATTGTCAGGCAGGTTATATTATTCAGAATATATTCGTCTGTCCATCTAATCTCTCTGGTCCAGATGTGCGGCCCTGTGCATCAGTCGCCCCATTATGTAGTCATGCAGATTTGCTGAGTGTGCTATCACTCTGGAGGGTATCCTGGCACTGAACAGGTGAGAGTCTAGCCAAACCTAGGGCGCAGTGGGACTACTCAAAAAGCCACGTCTTCAGCTTCTTGCAGAGTTCAAGAACTGTGTAGGAGGAGGCTCTAATGTGTAGCGGCAAGTTGTCCTGCGGTTTAAGAGCAATGTAGGCTGCTTGACCACCGGATCTGGTTTTCCATATGTGTGGGATGTGTGCAAGTAGGAGTCCGGACGAGTGGAGGTGTCTGGAAGGTTTATGAATGCAATTGCTGAGGTATGCTGGGCCAGTGTTACGTGGAGCCTTGAAAGTGTTGGTGAGCAATTTGAATTGCTCTCTTTTGTGAATGGGGAGCCAGTGGAGCTCCTTCAGGTGTGGTGTGATGCGAGTGCGGCATGGGAGGTAGAGAGTGATCTTGGCTGCCAATTTCTGAATGGTCTGCAGCCTTCAGGTGAGTTCTTTGCCGATACTGGCATAGCAGGTGTTTCTGAAGTCAAAACGTTTTCTGGATGCTGATTGGGAGCCATTTGAAAATGTCCTCAACATCTTCAGGGTATGGAGATACAAGGCGGTGACAGCACTGACTTGGGCGGACATGTCGAGTTTTCTGCTGAAGATAATCCCATGGTTCTTGCTGTGGGTGGTGGGGATGAGTGTAGGTCCTAGCTCTGTTGGCAAGGAAGTGGAGTGGAGTCCCACTGTGAAGTGCTCTACTCGAAGATCATAATTTCGGTCTTAACAGTGTTCAGCTTCAGACAGTTGGTCTTCATCTAGTATGCGATTTCAGTCAAGCAGCCACTGAAATTGATCTGGGTACTAGGTACCTTGTTTGTGAGAGAGGGAATGATCTTCCCTTCCAAGTTTGAAAACTTCCCTTCACAGATTCAAAGCTATCATTTAATTTATAAAACTAGTTTGACCTTCTGGCAACTTAGACTCAATTTCCCCTTATGCATCAAGCACAGAGTATTAGGGAGGTTGTGGTAGTGAGAAGGTCTACCTTTCTCCACCACCTTGCTTCTGTTTGCCTCTCCTGGAGCATAAGACTTTCTCATATTACTGCTTATCCTAACAGCCTCGCTGTACTCACCTGGAATGACTCCTCTTTTTAATCTCTTAACCACCTGAATGTAAAAGTATGGCCACAGAACCGGTTTGCTGCATCTCAGTTAAGAAGCCACAGGTGTACCCAACGTCACAATGGCTTCAAATGTCCCATAAAGTATACCTTGTAAACAGTTCTGCCTGCACTTCGGATGGTCAGCAAAGTAATTTCTGCTTGAACCCTTAAACTAGGGACCTGACCACATATGGCCTCTTCTGACATTCTAATGGTTTCCCAACACAGTTTTGCAGTAAAAGGGACCAGTGCATTCACCAGCAGGCTCCGGTTGAAGTCTACACCATAGATGGAGGAACTGAAAGCACAGCACGTGTTGTCTATTGCAGGAGGCGTGAAGTTCTAGGGGTGGCCAGAACAAAGTCAGCTATATCAGTTCTCCTATAGGACCTAAGAGACTGCACATTCAGCATAGCCTTAGCCATGCCAGGTGGCCATAATCGGGGGTCAGTCTAAGGCACTTAGGGAATTTCCTTGCACTACTTAAAGTAGTTTCAAGAACAGTTATACATATCTGCTGGTTGAACCAACAGCAAGTTCCGGAATATGATAACATAATTTTACACTTTACTGAAGTTTCTGCCCCTCACTGCCATAAGATGCCAATGGAGAAGTTGTTTAAGGCCATGTGCTGATGACCGTGTTCCCAAGTGTGCCCAAGATACCGACTGGCTGTGAGGTTGGATTTACTCATGGGCAGGCACTTTTGATTGGTGTTGCTGCTGCATTATCTTCCTGCATCCTTCATGGATCACTCATTCTACTCTGTCTGATGACTGTGGGACAAAGTTGAGTCAACCGAGGCCGGCCAGGCTATTGGCCATCCAGGGAGATAGACGAAGGGGAGGGAGTGGAGGAGGAACAAGAGGGAACAAGTGAAAGTCAGCGAGGCAGGCAGTTACAACTTAATTTACAGATCACCTAAAACAGATTTTTAATTTCTTATGTGCTCAATGGTCAAATCGTGTCGGCCTCAATGTCTTTCACCGAAGTAAGCACAGTAAGATATGGCACAGTTAAAAGGCCACTAATGCTAATATAGTACTAATGCCTCAGATCAAGTGTCGAAACTCTGCAGAAGTGTAAGGCCATAAATGTAGTCTCTTAAGACAGCTTTGCATTTACCATAGTTTGACTGGAACTAAATAGTGCCTTAAATGGTCATGAGGTTGTACAAAGGCAGGAGATGTAATATCCTATAGTCAGCCCTGCCAAGTACCACGCATCAAGCATTAGACCAACGCATTTCAGTGTGGTGGTCCGCCTCACCGCACTGAAATGCAAAGTCACACATTATAGGGCCTTCCCAGCTATCAAGCCAGAGCACTGCTATAATGCACCATACTGACTGAAAGTGGTGGCAGAGCTCCAGGCAGGCTAAATGGGGCCTACTCAACTGCTTGCAGCTCTTGCTGCTACTCTACTACAATGTAACACGACACCCGACACCCCAACATTACATTCACTGACGTCACGAGTCAGTGCCCCAATGGCTACTACTGAGACAGTGCTACTGAGGTCAGGACATGCAAGACACTCTTTAATAGGCGGGTCCGTCCTGCCGTCTGTGTGCGCAAGCGGGCGGCAGTTCATAAGATAATTCATTAAAGTTTTGGCTGCTGCTGCAATGGCAGCGCAGCAGTCGCAGCTGCCTTCAACGCAGCGGTTTGGCGAGTCCAAAATCATCCCACGACCAACAGACCTGACCCCACGAGTGGTTCCTCAACAGCCCAGAGCACACTGCAGCTCAGCAAGAGCCACACAGAGCCCAAGTTGCTGTGGCCAAGATGGCCCACCATTTGCTGCTGGCTGAGCTCGCCTGAGCCTCGTAAGAAGTACGTGCCAGAGTGCAAGGTATCGCCGTTAAGTTGCTAATAAAACTTTATTTTACGGCGCATGCGGTTATGATTTGCCTGCCCCGAGTTACACTCAGGTGAGAACTGCACCACACAGCAGTGTCTGCTCAGTTTTCAGCTGTGATAGTTCGTTGCACTATACTTGTTTTGGGTCTGGCCGGTGAGAGCCACTGTCTGTGGTGCAACTTTAACTTCTGAACTCAGCACACCAAGCGTTACTAAGTCAGTAGAGCCTGTAGTGTACAGCTCTGTGAGAGGCTGCGGCTAGTGTGATCTCTGTTGCAGCCAGCTGGGCAGGTAGCAGGCAGTGCGCTTCGCGCCGGCTGGGGCAGACCGCTCTGTTATTTATAGGGCTGATGAACACATTTCTTTTTGAATTCATACAACCTGGCTGAGACCGATATGTGTGCCTCAGCCTCACTCCTCTCCTGAGGCTTTCCCAAAGCTATGCTGTCTGCTGCGGGCAGGCTGTCATGTCCGCGAATCAGCTGACTGTTGCCCTTCCATTTCTGGTGCTTTGCTGCAGTTTTAAGAGGTTCTTAGTTTCTTATTGCTCAAATAGGTGTAATTTCTGATATTTATAGGTTTCCCTCATCTACATTGCTTGATTTTGCTCGCAATAAAGTGCCACTCATACTTACACTGAAATTATGAAAATGTCACACAGAAGCAATCTGAAACCTTGGCAGCTATGTGTAATTCATTTTGTTCCAATAAGTATGCATCATGCCAGATCTAACTGTTCAAAATTGAGTTTTTCCAAGGGTGGTTTATTGGTTGTTTAATGTCTGAAAACTAAATGTCCCAATTGGCTTTAGGTGCCTTATTTATGTTGATGACCAATCTTATTCACTAGTTCACCACTTTGTTATCTCGCAGAAATGTAACAGTGGTGGTCATTTACCCTCTGTACTGCGGAGTACTGATGCATATTGTAACGAGCAGCACAGATGCATTAAATGTAAGAGAATATGGGTGCATATAAAGCGAGGGGACACTGACGCATGCAGTGCAAGCAGCCAATGACGCACGTAGGGCAAAAGGCACATAGCAAGGTACCGTTGATGCTTGTACTGCATAAGACCTAAAGTGCTGATGTATCAAACTGTTAACATTTACATCAGTTATCAACTTTCATTGTGCAGGTTTCTTTGAAGAAATTAACTTTTGTTGCCCTGATGAAGCGACATGCAAACTGTATCAGTCTGAAAACATGTGTTGGCCTTTCTTTCGTTTATTAAGAATTTATGAAAAAGGACTATTAGTAATGAAATCAGATATTCTTAAAAGCAAATGGGTGCCTGATGAAGTTCTGTTTTTTAATACACTCCTTTTGACCTCGAAACATAGTCTTTATTTATTGTATGCAAAACTGTGTTTTTTTTCTGGGCCTAGCCAAGTATACACATTCCTTTGTTGATATACTGAGCGAGATACAGACAAAGTAGGTAGGTGAGAGGTCTTGAATAATTTGTACAGGAGTAAACCCACTGTGTCCAGATCATTACATTGCATAAAGGGGGACATTTTTGAAGCTTCTCACTGCATGGACTTAACCACTAGTTTCTGCTTGCAACAGTGTAACATAAAATACCACACACAATACTAAATCGTCACATGCCGGCATACTAAAAACACAGAAATGTCACACATAAGCAACCATACAAAATCATGGCTGTGGAGCCTCCATCCCACACGCCTTCCTATTACAGGACGACAACGCACTAGTCATTGCACTAACTTTCTAGCAGCAGCCAGGGACACCCTTTTTCCAGCCTTTTCTATTTGCAGAGGTCCACACCTCACGGTGCAGCATAACGAGGGCTACACCTCTCCTCTGCTTTCCAAAGATCACATCAGATCCGCCTCTGCAGTTCTTGAATTCCACAAGAAACTGAAATCCTGGCTCTTCACCTAGCCTCGGACCATACAGCTCCTGTTTCAGCTCAGGATATCCTCCCGGTTGAGTTGTGCAATATGCAAATAACATAACAGAGGATGACCAGCATTCTTCGCTCTGGGATCCATAAAGGGTCTAGAGTCCGATGTTCTAAGGCTTTTTGCGGTCGCAAAGGGTCCAATTCGCAAAATCGGACCATTTGCAACCACAAAATGGCATTTTTGTAGGTGTGAAACCCAAATTGTGGTTTGGTAAAATGATACCCAATCACAATTTGGGTTTACGACTACATACCGAATCAGTATTTGGAAGGGGTGCGTTTAGGGAACCCCCTTCTAAAAAGCTATTTGGAATGGGATTTATTAATGTCTTGCGACTGAAATCTGGGCACAAAACATTAATATTTTATCAAATACTGAAAGGATGTGGTAAACCATTCACAAACGGGAAGAGGATCGCAAGGAACTCCTTCCCTTGGCGAATGCTGACAAATACATTGTTAAGAGTAGGCAGTGGTTCCGTAAACCACTGTCTAGCCTTAATTTTTTTATTATTAAACTTTTGTTTTTTCTTTAGGCAAAACGGGCTACATTAAAAAACAAAAAAAAGATTGCTTTTTTATTTTTTGTGCCTGTGATGGCAGCAGTGGTGCTGGAACAATTTCAGAGCAGGGGTGCTGAAATCAGTGTTACAGTACTAAAGTCATAGGGATGGTGAAAAATCCCAGCATCACACAGAGAACAGGTGTAGCAAATGAGTCACACCCATCCAGCAGAATGCATGCCATTCCAAGCACTCGAGATACAGAATCGGTTCACACTCGGGAAGCACTCTTCCACAATTAAACAAGAGGGTACTATACCACTCTATATATTGGAACTGGAACGTTTGTGTGGACATCTTCTATCTTATTTTCTCCTACACAGAGATATTATTCTCTGAAGAAATACCCAAACCTGATGAAGTCCGCATGGACGAAACGCGTTGGCTAGGCTGATGTGCTAATGTAATAAACTTCAATAAAGCAGATTTGAAATTGACGTGCAAGACTTCAGAGGAAAATCATTGGATGTTATTTGTTTTTGTGTCCCATTTGCTTTGAATTAAGCTATAGAGATTAAGTAATTGTAAGCTCCTTTTCATTGGTGTGTATCGATGTTTGGATTATTTGCGACTTCGAAGCAGTGGGGTCACGAAAAGTTGAGCATAGAGATATTAGATAACGACTACAAGTATACACTAGTGCAACATTTAATGGCCCACACTGCTAGTACTTATATTTTTTTTATACTGAAACACTATATTTCTTTTGCCTATTTTCGGGTTTTGCAACTATGAGAATGATCTTCAGGTTTGGGTAGATCCCTTTGGGCTAATGGAAATCTCATGCTAAGGCTTGCTACAGACTATGGCCTAGCATTTTAGGACTCTGTTAAGTGTGTTTGGGTTTCTATTATTTCATGTTTCGCCAGTAACACCAAAAGAAATTCCATCTTGAACGTTTTTGTGTTGTGGTTTAGAAGTCCTAAGGGAGACCTTTAGGTAACTATAATTCACTTTATAAATACTCACTTAAATCTCTTTACACGTAGCAAATCACTTGCATTCAGTGTGGTAGCTTTCTTTCCTGCCCATAACATTTCGGGGCTAAGTGACCGATATTTGCTATATTAAATGACAGCTATGTCCCTAGATAGGGGTTGGATGTTCTAACCTTGTACAGCCCTTATGTCATTCTGGATCCTGCAGACACTGATGATAATAGTAAACTTCTCATTTTTCTATTAAGATCTATTGCAGGGTTCTCCAAAGTCTGTCCTGCAGGGCCAGATCAATGCCAGCTTTTTCAGATAAGTACATTTATCTAAATGGGCATATGCTAAAAAATATGCCATGAATCCGGCCCTCCAGGACCGACTTTAGAGAACCCTGAAACAATATGTGTCCAATCTGGAATTCAGACCAGGAGTTAGTTCTAGGTTATGATAACTAAAAGTTGGTCTGAGCAATCAAGATGAAAAAGTCTATAAGGGGCATGTCCATTCCTTAATGAGGCATACATGCAGTCCTTTGTCCAAAAGGGAAGTATGCTTAAGACTGAAATACACCAAGTCTGATAAGAGTCAACCACCTGGAAATGTAGTTCTTACTTGTGAGGCACTCACTCGCGCTGCCCAACCGATTGACCAGTTGACCCCTAGCCAGCTGGTTGTAGAAAATGACAGTACATTAACTACTGGTCCATCCAATTCATGCCAAATGCAAGAGTGCCTTCCATCAATGCTCATTCACATAAACCTATTAGTGTTAACTATACTTACCCAGAAATGTATGCTTTTTAAAAATATAGAAGAGATGTACTGAGAGTCAGAGTGACAGACCCATGTGTATGAGCACTTCAAACACAATCTATATACAGACAAACGTCAAGGCACCCAGTGTCATCACAATCTGGTGTTGAGGAGAGAAAATATGACTACTGGTTTAAGTTGATATTCATTTACATGGGGAGAGTATAGTACATGATACAAGGAGGGGCTTGGTTAGTAGTGCTGAGCTGTGACACCTCTGGAAAACTAATGGCTCTTGAACATGCGACTCTGTGGATATAAAGGAAGTAATGAGAGCTGGAACCACCAACATACTGTCACAGAGTACTGTGGGAAGTGAGCAAACCTTGTCAATGTGTTTGAAAGGAAATCTGGTGTCAGCTAAGCATCTTGAATTGAACTATATATGCATGCATGCTAAGTCACATAAAAGAGGGCGACAATGCTCACCTGATACTTCAAGCATGGTTCATGTGCATCAGATGTGGAAGAATTTATTGAACTATCCAATGATGTAGAACTGTCCCCTCCAGGATTTAGTTGGCAGCATTTTCCAAATACCCTCACTTGAGCTTCACTGCATAGTTTCTGAAAAAGAACGATTCCATATTGTGCTTTAAAAACAAAGTTATTGAAATTAATAGTTTGAGAATGTGAAAGAAACTGTACTCCCCACTGGAAATACTAGACATTTTCAGACTAAAACTAAGTTCTGGAGCATCAACTTCAAGCTCCTTCAAATTGAACACTACCACTGTAATATTGATATATGCAGCAAGGGCGCAGTGTGGTAATACTCATATGTAGCAAATTTTATTCCCAATCTTGGATTATAATCTTTCTACCGGTCTAGAACTATATACTTAAAGATTCTATAAAACCCACTCTCTAGACTGAAATTATTGTGGTGTATAAAGAAAACAGACAGTAAAATAAACCATTAGAAACATTAACAATATAGCACCAAAGTGGTTATCGGAGCTTCACATTTAATGGTAAAATATGTATTAATCACAAATATATCCAAGACAAACAAAAGACACTCTTCTGGGATAGTCAGTAGGAGAAAGAGCCTTGGGTATCCTTGGACCCACTCCACTACAGATGCTGGTGGAAGTAAATTCAAAACCTCAGTAAATTCACAAAAAACACATTGCTCATGTTTTCCGGCTCCCAACCCCAAATTCTGGATGAGATCATCAGGACTCTTAGAATGCAATACTGCATTCACCAGAATTCTCAGTGTAAATACATAAAACATGTTTCACTGTTTATAGTATATTTTCCCTTTTGGGAGTTGTACATTTGTCCTTTTAGACAATACGATATTCCTGAGACACGCTGATTCATATTAAAACAAAAGGTGACCTAAAAGGGATGGGGGCGGAGATGTAAACTTTTCTGGACCTTGCACATGTTTTTTGTAGAGTTTCAGTAGTATACACCAGTCTGCAAATTGAATATTGCAAATAAAGAGCCCCCTTCACGAATTTAGGGATGGAATGCATAAAAGATAGAATTTCCCTTTGACTAAATACAACTCACTAGGGTTAAGACTACTCTATTAATCGATGCCTTTCTCCATATTTGGGAGTGGCTACAGGAAAGAAGTAAAAAAGAAACTTTCACGGGATGTTTTACTTTCTCTTTAAATGCATGACACATGTAGCTGAAACCAGCTGGTAACAGTTCCTTTAGCCATGGCTTGCTCACAAACTAAAACAACCATGGGCAAAGTCAATAGTTCTAGGTTTCGCCACCAGCATTGTTGATTTTTCAATGTTTATTTTTGTTTAGCCATGTTTTTTGTAAAACTTTATAGTTGAGAAGCTGCTGCGCTCCAGGCAATCTTTAAACAAGCATTGGCATAGCCAATAGGTCTCGCTTTTGGGACCTTATAAGTGAATAGCCATGCAACACTTGATGTTGTTTAAATCAAGGATATTGTGCTGGATACCTAAACATTTATAATGTCCCAAAGGCGCGACCTATTGGCTATTCATTGGGGGGCCTTATAAGTGTTTAGGTAGAGCTATTGACTTTGCCAATGTTTCTAAGCTGTGCTGTAGAGAAGTGTGGCTGCTGTGCAGCATGCTGAGAAGTTGTAATTAAAAAGTGTAAGAAGCACTGAGTGATGCTGTGGTGGCCCTGAGTGATGCTGTGGTGGCCCTGAGTGATGCTGTGGTGGCCCCGAGTGATGCTGTGGTGGCCCCGAGTGATGCTGTGGTGGCCCCGAGTGATGCTGTGGTGGCCCCGAGTGATGCTGTGGTGGCCCCGAGTGATGCTGTGGTGGCCCCGAGTGATGCTGTGGTGGCCCCGAGTGATGCTGTGGTGGCCCCGAGTGATGCTGTGGTGGCCCCGAGTGATGCTGTGGTGGCCCCGAGTGATGCTGTGGTGGCCCCGAGTGATGCTGTGGTGGCCCCGAGTGATGCTGTGGTGGCCCCGAGTGATGCTGTGGTGGCCCCGAGTGATGCTGTGGTGGCCCCGAGTGATGCTGTGGTGGCCCCGAGTGATGCTGTGGTGGCCCCGAGTGATGCTGTGGTGGCCCCGAGTGATGCTGTGGTGGCCCCGAGTGATGCTGTGGTGGCCCCGAGTGATGCTGTGGTGGCCCCGAGTGATGCTGTGGTGGCCCCGAGTGATGCTGTGGTGGCCCCGAGTGATGCTGTGGTGGCCCCGAGTGATGCTGTGGTGGCCCCGAGTGATGCTGTGGTGGCCCCGAGTGATGCTGTGGTGGCCCCGAGTGATGCTGTGGTGGCCCGAGTGATGCTGTGGTGGCCCGAGTGATGCTGTGGTGGCCCGAGTGATGCTGTGGTGGCCCCGAGTGATGCTGTGGTGGCCCCGAGTGATGCTGTGGTGGCCCCGAGTGATGCTGTGGTGGCCCTGCAGAGTGATGCTGTGGTGGCCCTGCAGAGTGATGCTGTGGTGGCCCTGCAGAGTGATGCTGTGGTGGCCCTGCAGAGTGATGCTGTGGTGGCCCTGCAGAGTGATGCTGTGGCGCTGCAGAGTGATGCTGTGGTAGTGCTTAGTGATGCTGTGGTGTTCCTGAGTGATGCTGTGGTGTTCCTGAGTGATGCTGTTGTGGTACTGAGTGATGCTGTGGTGGTGGTGAATGATGCTGTGGTGAAGGTGAGTGATCCTGTGGTGGCCCTGACTGACGCTGTGGTGGTGCTGACTGACGCTGTGGTGGTGCTGACTGACGCTGTGGTGGCCCGAGTGACGCTGTGGTGGCCCCGAGTGACGCTGTGGTGGCCCCGAGTGACGCTGTGGTGGCCCCGAGTGACGCTGTGGTGGCCCCGAGTGACGCTGTGGTGGCCCCGAGTGACGCTGTGGTGGCCCCGAGTGACGCTGTGGTGGCCCCGAGTGATGCTGTGGTGGCCCCGAGTGATGCTGTGGTGGCCCGAGTGATGCTGTGGTGGCGCTGCCTGATGCTGTGGTGGCGCTGACTGATGCTGTGGTGGCGCTGACTGATGCTGTGGTGGCGCTGACTGATGCTGTGGTGGTGCTGACTGATGCTGTGGTGGTGCTGAGTGATGCTGTGGTGGTGCTCAGTGATGCTGTGGTGGTGCTGACTGATGCTGTGGTGGTGCTGACTGATGCTGTGGTGGTGCTGAGTGATGCTGTGGTGGTGCTGAGTGATGCTGTGGTGGTATTGAGTGATGCTGTGGTGGTATTGAGTGATGCTGTGGTGGTATTGAGTGATGCTGTGGTGTTCCTGAGTGATGCTGTGGTGTTCCTGAGTGATGCTGTGGTGTTCCTGAGTGATGCTGTGGTGAAGGTGAGTGATGCTGTGGTGAAGGTGAGTGATGCTGTGGTGAAGGTGAGTGATGCTGTGGTGAAGGTGAGTGATGCTGTGGTGGCCCTGAGTGATGCTGTGGTGGTGCTGACTGATGCTGTGGTAGTGCTGAGTGGCGCTGTGGTGGTGCTGAGTGGCGCTGTGGTGGTGCTGAGTGGCGCTGTGGTGGTGCTGAGTGGCGCTGTGGTGGTGCTGAGTGGCGCTGTGGTGGTGCTGAGTGGCGCTGTGGTGGTGCTGAGTGGCGCTGTGGTGGTGCTGAGTGGCGCTGTGGTGGTGCTGAGTGATGCTGTGGTGGTGCTGATTGATCCTGTGGTGGTGCTAATTGATCCTGTGGTGGTGCTGATTGATCCTGTGGTGTTGTTCAGTGATGCAGTGTTGGCCCCGAGTGATGATGAGGTGCAACTAACAACCATTGACAAAGCCAATAGTCCAGACTTGTAGGTATGATGTTACTTGTTGTATCATATCTGGATGCAATGACAGTAACAGCAAAATACAAGTTGGGCGGCACACTATGCTAAACACAGATTTTTAAAGTACTGTTTTTAAGCCACGCACTTAATTACATTGGCCACGCCCCCTTGAGAGACCCCCCAGTTATTTCATCCCACTTAAAGCCCTTTTAGCATGGGTGGGACTGCGAACACCACAACTACGCACGAGGTGGAAGGCTTAGGTCCCGATTATTGCAGCTCGCAGAGCGACATTCAAGTGGGGATGCCCTTGGCCAACGTGACAAAACACTTTGAAGAAAAGCATCACAACATAAGAACGGACTCCGCATAACAAAGAAGCAGTGAGACAGCCAAGCCCACAGGAGCCTGCCACAATAATACAGGAGATTAGACTGCAGCGCGCACCACGGGAAGCTAAAAGAAATACTATCTGTGGCGGGGGAGGGGCTGTTAACTGAGAGGGGGAGCAGGAGGTGAGCCTGCAAGTGGTGCGCGCGGCAAAAGTGAAAGTGATCGCGAGCGATGTGTGCGCACCATGACGAGAGAGGAAAGCCAGATGGCGTTTCTGCTCGTCATTGTGCGCGTAACCGCACGCTCTATGCCACCCCAAAAGCTGTGGTCGGACTTTTGAAAGCCCACACACTAAATGTCTCGCCAGAGCAGCGCATGCGCTGGCTCAGGCGAGACCTAAAAAAATGGACTAAAAGCAAAAATAATTGTTAACTTCAAAAAGCACACATTGCCATTTTAGTCCCTAGCCTTTAAGGTTGGTACTTTGTGTGCAGATGTGCTCCTTGTGAAAGGGCAGAATACCAACACTCACAAGGAAGTTGCAATTGCTGCAGTGGCCTGAATCATTGTTCAATGCTGTGTGCTGTAGTGGATGGAAGAATAATTTGAATGACACAATAGGCCAATGGATGAAGAGAGCTGGCTGAATGCCTCCCCTATAAGTATACCCAAGCCACGGAATTATGAGATTCTGCAGTCGCTGCACTTTTTGCATAATTATGGACTTGCCGCATTTGCCACATAATCCATCATATGGAGGATTCCTTACAAATAAGTAGTGCTGTCACTTCATGGATGTGCCTAGAAGGGAACGTGATGGCTGTTTATTAGTGAAGCTGTCTCTACTGCATTAGGTAAGAAGGCTGTCAATCTAACACCAGAGGTCACTTCCACCAAGGATAGGATCTAAAGTAGGCAAAAAAGATTTCTGGAGTTTGCTAAAAACCCCATGGACCCTACTCAATGCAGATTATTCTACGTTTAGGTTCATCCCACTGTTAAGGAGTTATCCCCATCAGATACTGGAGGGTATTGGGCCAAACCGAAGATGGCACCTGAAGGCTAAAGCAAGGAGCTGTAAGGAGAAGAGTCTGGTGAACCAGTCATTAAGCCCATATTGATATGGTTTTTATAGGAAAGAGGATGGTGCAGTTCGGCTGATGCAGTTTGCAATGTCAGCATTGAGCAAATTAACTGCATGCGAGTAGGCGATAAAGGCTATTGCAGTAGTCAAGACTTGATATATTTGCAGCACACACCAAAGTCTCCCTCTGGAGACAGTGCATATTTTTTTTTAAACTAGACATCAATAGGCCACCCTTATACAGTAGTTCAGAGAGATTATGGCAGCGAGGCTTTGTTCCTTCGTGTTTCTTGGTCATTCTACTGCATGAGATGATATAAATAATAAAGAGGTAACAAGAAAGACTATTTCCCTCGATGCTGACTTTGTTGAAGGCTTTAGCAATAAAATATTCTACTAGATGAAACAGGAGCATGTCGAACCCACAGATGCTACTGACTGCAAAGAAATGCAATTGCATCCATGTAAGACAAGCCACCACTATGCACAATAATGTGGTTTGTGAACGTGTAAAAGATAATAGTAGAATAAAAAAACACTAATTTACTCTATGAAACTAGTCTCACAAATCTTTAGCTGTAATGAATTCTTTCAAGTCCTGCCAGAGCAATCATTTGTCCTCTCTGAGGTCAAGATCACTGAATTTGTTCATAGGAGATAATGTGGCATTGAGTTTAAATGTTCCCTGATCCTATATCACAGAAGTTTTTGTAAAATAATAGAGGATAGTGCTTTATTAGTGACCCCAATTAACTAAGCATTTAGAGATTAAATATTGCACACGTCAAAAAGAGTGAGCAACCTTCAACATATATGTTGTCCAATGTACTCAGTTCATTCTGGATCAACTAACAGCAAACAAATACCCCAACATTAATTTCTGGGAAGAATATGGCCAACTGTGCCAACGTGTTTTTTGCCTTCTCCCGAAGTCTGTACAACACTAAGGGTACTGTTAAGTAGCACATTAGAGAGCACTGCAAAACTAATCAAGGTAGCAGCTGAGTCACACGGGTCTTCCAAAAACCAGCGCACAACTATTGAAGTTGATAATCCTAATGGACGAGGAGTGTAATTCAGATGGCACGTCCACTGCAATAACGAGCGATAATCACGTTTTCAAGCTTACCAAAACACTTCTTGGGAAGGACAATGGGCATTAACCATAACCAGAGCCACCCTTTCTGCTAACAAATAGGGAAAATTGTGCTAGAAATTGTATTAACTGTTTAACTATCCACTACACTTTCAATATTGCGTGCTATAACCATCTCCATTTCTCAGCATGCCCATATGCCTAGATATTTAAAATCCTCCTTAAAGAAAAACAAAAGCTAAGTTCCACAACACATGTAATTCTCGAGTCAGATTGTACGGTCTGCAGATCAAGCTCTACTTGTGATTACTAAAACAAGAACCGTTATCTATGGCGATTCGGATTTCTCAATTAGCCACTGCTAAACTCAGGAACTCGCTCGCTTGCGACTTATGAGATGAATCAAAGCTGAGCTCTTTAAGTAAGTTCTAGTGTTGTATGAAAAACGCAACAAATAAAGCTATTCAAAAAAAGGAAAAAGTAAGTTGTGAAAACCCTGGCTTTTTAAAATTAATTTTTTTCTTTCGGTTGCTCCTTTCTGGCCCGCTGTCATTTTCTTGTTGCTATTAATTCTTCTCATCTTTTCACTCATCCCTTCATAGATTATTTTATCTTGCGTTTTTAACTTTGCAGCAAGAAGCTTTGCAATTGTGTGCTGTAGAAACAAATTTAAAATAACTTAGTTCCAGCCCTGGGAATAGTACCGATTTTACCCAATTTACTGACAGTCCTGTTGCAATGAAGTTCTCAGTTTCGTGTGATATTAATTAGCATTTCTCTATTTGCATGGTGTCACAGCACTGGGTCAAACATCAGCTGAAACACTTGCGCTGGATTTGCCATAGCAGCAAGCAGCAAGTCATTTGAGCTTAAATGTCCACACCAACATCAAGTAATAAGATAAAAATTAGGGCCAGGTGATATGTAATTTACACTGACATAATTCACGCAATTTCAAGAATTTTGCATTGCGCTTGTAACATGAAATTCCTAAAATCATGCCATTATGCCGAATTGTGTAATTACGCTGCTGTTTGCAGCAAAATTATGGGGTGCAGGTACAGAGCAAAGAACCAGAATGTGAGCGGTTGTTCATGGCACTTTTTACGCAAAATTCGTCCTCGTCATGAAAATAGATGCGAGGATGCATTTATAGTGCTAAATGACGAATTTGTATTTCGGGCAGCTTTGCAAAAAATATGCAAATTAGGTGAATTTCGCAGAACCCTAATAAAAATGGGTGCGAGGGGTCTCAAAAGGCCTACAAGGCAGTCACTTTCAGCTGAGGCTCCGACTAGGTCCATGTTCAATCCTTCAGATTCCTGTATTGTGCTGCACTGTTAAATCCCTCAGATACCTGAATGATCCTGATGACTATGGCAGGGGCTGACGAGACTCCTGGACCTGTGGCATTTTCTGAATGGGACTTATGCAATTCGTGCCTTGCAAGGACAGTGGGGTGTTCAGGAGCGTGTGGCATGATCCGGTGCATGGGAACAGCCTTCCCTGAATAGCTTGAGATGCTGAAAGGTGATTGCCTACTGGTCAGTGGGCTTCCTTGCCTGGATGCTGCTGGTGAGGTGTGCAGTTGCTGCAAAGATCTGTGTGACACAGGATGGGTCATTGGTTCTCTGAAAAAGGGACTTGCTGGAGGCTTCTGAAGCCAACAGAGGCCTTTGTCAGGGCAGCCTTTCTTGGAACGGTGCAGGCAGTCACCTCTGGAATGTTAGAGCGACTGGCATTGACGCGATGAGACACCCTGCCCAGAGGGCAGCTGAAAGCAATGGATGGTGTGATTCATGAGTGGCACCAGAGCCTTGAAGTGCAGTACAGCTGGAGCTGGGAATACATCTCATTCAGGAAGCAGCTTCTGGACGTCACCTAGTGTCTGTGTAATCTGGGATGCACTGTGGGTAATTTTGCAACTGTGTCAGAGTCTCTGAGAAGCAGAGGGAGATCGGCAGAGGCAGGCCTCAGAGGTGACAGGCCACTGAACAGACCGGTGAGGGAGATGACCCTGGAGTGGCACTGGGCCTTGCTTCATGCAACTTGACTGATGAACCTGCAGCAGCCATTTGACACTACAAAGGATGGCAGTGCTCTCTTGAGGGAGGCTTCTAGATGGGTAGTGCTGCGCAGGCACAGATGCGTGCCTACGCCTGAATGGCAAATAAGCGATATTACACAACAACCTGCCGGAGTCAGAGTTGTGGCCTTGGGCTTTTTTGGCTCAGAGGCAAGGAGAGAGGTCACTCCTAAGAAGGGAACTTACTGGTTGAACACTTAATACCGATTCCCAGACCCCTGGTGAGGGCCAAAAACCATTAGAAATTGATTTAGGTCAGAGTATCCCAGTTCCCAGGGAATAAACCAACTTGCGTTTTTCCCCCTCCATCTTCGATACTATGGAGGATTGGCATTAGCAGCTTCTTCTCTATTCACTCCACATCTATATTACTTCTAAACCGACTTGGGTGTGATGACCAAAAACAACCCCAACCAACTGCCTCACTAAGCCAAAGTGACATAACTGCCAAGCAGATCAATCCAATGGGGGGCATACTATTGATGGAAATTACAAAGTTGATTCTGCATCTAGTAGTGGACACACACACTCCTCTGACACAGCAATGATTTTCCCAAGCCAGACAATAACAGCCAGATCCTGGCGGCTAGGATCAGAGAAGTGGAATCCAATGTAGTCCTGCGAACAGGGTCGATAGACTCATTGAAGAAGGCCTAATATCTGAATTGGAGGATGTGGTACCAAGGCCCTTTCAGAAAGTGTGAAGAAGGCAGAGGGAGCCGCCCAACAAAACAACATCCACATGATGGGATTTCTCCGTGGAGAGTGGAGGGTGCTTGACCAGAACAATTACTGGACACCTGGAATCGCTCTCGGCTACGAGTACCGAGCTCTACTGCTTCATAATTGAAAGAGCTCACAGAGCCTTAGTACAGCGGCCATCTCAGGACCTTTCCTTGATCCCTCAAAGCTAGAATGTTGAATTATAAGGATTGGGATTCCACCCTTCATGTAGGTCAGAAAAAAAGAGGCCATCTAGTAGCACTAAAAGAATTTCTATCTTCCTAGATTATACAGGCTTGTACAGAAGCAAAGAAATGCCAATGATGGAGTTAAACTAAAGTTGAGGGTGGTGAACCTTGAATATGACCCCACTACATGGCAAAGCTCAAGCTACTCCTGAATTCCAAGGTGTACTTCTTTGATACTTCTGAGGCAGCCTGGGACTGGCTGGCTAAATGACAAATTCTAGAGAAAAAACATCTGCGTGAGCATGCTCCAGTGAACGGGGCCATTTCATTGAAGGCTGCAACTAGAGAGAAATGATTAACTGGTGGATGACAGAGGAGGGTACAGTCTGGAGTTGGCAGTCACGAGAAGAGTCCATGTCAAGACCAGGAATCTGACTCTACTTTAGACAGATCTGATCAGGAAAAATTTGAGTCAAGGAAGCCATGAGAAATGTCTTACCGGACACAGACCGGTCTAGGGATGTATGCCACTTGGCAGAGACTCTGGTACCCACATAGCTGGGCATGTGATACTCATTGGTTGCAATTATTTATGAACATAGGCCTTGTAGTGAGTTGCAATCTATCCCCCTCATTCATTCTTTTTTTATCTTCCTTTGTTCCTTCTCTCGGTTTCTCTTTGTCTCTTTCTGGTTTAATTGCCTACTTTTTGCTGGCCACACGTGCTATGATTTGATAGCAGAAATATGTTTAGGCGCTGGTGTATGTGATGGTTATGTTATAACATTTCTAAAGCACAAGAAATACCCCAAACAGTCTCCTGGCGCTAACAAAGCATCGCCAACAACTGAGAGAGTTCTACTTTCTGAAAAGCCAGGTCTTTAAGCCCTTCCTGAGAATTAGAAATGGTATCCTGTAGACGTCTTGATATCTCATGTGCCCTACAAGTGGTGCAGGACTTGTACAGATCTAATTGACAGATATTTAATGATTTAATGTTTTTTTGGGGGGGGGGTAGAGTCTGAGAAAGTTGCATGTTTTATCATGATTGTTTCACAGTATTAATATACTGCCATCAATTTGGCTTTTGACACACACAATGATTGAATGTTGTGCCGCACTTAAAGGAATGTCCTATAACACCGATATTGCCTCGCTCCGTTTGCTCTGCTGTCTCTACTGGAACATCAATGGCTTATAAAGATTAAACTAGAGGCAGTTCTCTCTGAAAGGTGTCAAGACATAGGATTCAGATATTCTCTTTTACAAGATGTAATCTTCATATATCACACAAAACGGGATGGCTTTTTCTTTAGATTTATTGTAGTCAATACAGCGCAGTGCTCCCAGCTAACATATCATTTCTCAACTGCCTGCCTTACATTCCACACCCCCAACCTTCTATTCCTGAGGTTCTAGTTCCAATAACATTACATCATTACATTTCTCCCCCTTCCCCTTTTTAAAGAGAGAAGAGTAAAAAAAAAAAAGAAAAAGAAAAGAGAGAGAGTAAGTAAAATAAATTAGACATCCAACATTTAGCAATGTTCTATTAATCGATTTAGTTTCCGTGAAACTCTCTCAGATGTTCTATTTGATTGCTCCAAACGCTGATCCTCTAATTGTGCATTTCCTTGTTTTTCAGTGCTTGAATACATTTTTTGAAAAATGTTTTGTTCCTTGTTATCACTCTACTGTAATTTTTAGCTGTAATCGCCGTTCCATGAATTTGCGTTATTTCCAAAGAAGATGGATGAAACTTACTTTGTGATTTTTAGGTCTCGCCTGAGCCAGCGCATGCGCTGCTCTGGCGAGACTTTTAGTAAGGGGGCTTTAAAAAGCTCACCACAAGCTTTTGCTTGTGGCCTAAAGCTTGCGGTTACGCGCATAGCCACCATCTGGCTTTAGCCCCCATCTGCCTTTCCTCTGTTGTCATGGGTCATTAAGTGCCTCTGTAGCGGGCTCCTTTCTGATTGCAGTACCATGACGGGCTTTCTCTTTAAAGCCAGCCTCGTCTCCAAATTATACATGTTGTTTTCGTGCTTAGCGTGCCTTTTGCAATTTGAAATATCTCTCGCGGGTACCTTTATAATTGCAGTACCATGATGGGCTTTCTCTTTAAAGCCAGCCTCGTCTCCAAATTATACATGTTTTCGTGCTTAGCGTGCCATTTGCAATTTGAAATATCTCTCGCGGGCACCTTTTTGATTGCAGTACCATGACGTGCTTTCTCTTTAAAGCCAGCCTCGTCTCCAAATTATACATGTTTGACCAACAAGTCAACATGTGTTAAAGGACGTCTTTAAAACGAGCGCTTTAGGGAACAAAACGTTTATTTTTCGATCCTGCTCATTGTGTTGAATGGCTACCTGAAATATCTATGTGCAACCCGCAGGAATCAGATTTAAAGCTTAGTGGGGCTAACTCAGCCTTTCATCCACAGGAGGGATAAAAAAACAAAACAATCTCTTGCGGGCAAATTTCTGATTGCAGTACTCTCTCAATCTCACTAACTCACAATCTCTCACTCTCACTGACTTACTCTCACTAACTAACTTACTACATAACTCTCTCACACTAACTCACTCTCTCACTAACTAACTAACTTACTAACCTTCACCCTCCTGTTATTTATGCCCCCCATAACAACAACAAAATTGCCATTGCCAATAGGTCTCGCCTTTAGAACCTTAAAAGTTTTTAGCCATGCAACAGTTGATAATATTGCACAAAGGATATTATGCTGCTTAAATAAATACTTATAAGGTCCCAAAAGCGAGACCTATTGGCTATGCCAATGCTTGTTTAATTTGTTGTTGTTTCACTAAAACTAGATTTCCTATGTTATAATACTCATTTGGAAAATTAATTTTGCTATCAGCATATTATTTCATTTTGCTTTTTGCTTCTGCATCTTTTTTCATTATTTCAGTATGGTCTTTTGGAGAAGCAGATGGAAGATGTGGCAAATGTGTTTGTCTTGATTGACCAAACATTAACTCAGAAGGACATTTACCTGTAGAACCATGAGGAGTATTTCTGTAATCTCGTAACACTTGAAATAATGCCTGGTTTATTGAAATTTGAGACAGTTTTGCTCTTTGTATAGCTTTTTTGATAGTGGCAATCAATCTTTCCACCATACCATTTGCTTGTGGCCACATTGGTGTAGCTCTTCTGTGAGTTATTCCCAAATAACCCATACATTTTTTGAACTAATTTCCATTAAATTGTGGCCCATTGTCTGTTTTTAACATATCTGGTATCCCCCAGGTCGAGAAAACGTCAAAGAGTCCAATGCACGCGCACACGGCCGACTCAATCTTCTGAGTAAAACAGCTTTATTACTATAATTAAACTTTGCGGGCCACACATATCGCGTGTGGCTCAGTACAATTACTCACTGCGCACAGTTCGTCTCCAGGAATGCAGCAGTGACAGAAGGTTTTTCCTTTGAACTCACAGCATCCAATTTATAAGAAGTGTATAAATCAACACCACATGGATGTTCCCGCTCGTCGCCTTATGTAATCTTCATATATCAAACATATCCTCTCAACTGCCTGCCTTACATTCCACACCCCCCAACCTTCTATTCCGGAGGTTCTAGTTCCAATAACATTACATCATTACACAAGAGACAGACTGAATGGGGACGCAATATAACTTCTTGGGCTGTTATGGCTCCTCTGCTGTGGTTCATGATGGTTTCACAATGAGATGCCCTGGGGTGGCGATCTTGATCAGACTACACTTACCTTTCCAGTTATTAAAAGCTCGGAAAGATGCGCTAGGTCGCTACATTCGGATTCAGGGACAACTACACAGGAACCCGGTGTCCCTATTGTGTCTGTGTGCCTCACCTTCGCTAACTGCAGCCTTCTTAGAAGCTAGTGGTTGCCTCATTTCAAAAGTCCCCAGTGGCGCTTTGGCACTGGGGGAGACTTTAATGGGGTACTGAATGGGTAACTCAACAGATCTAAAACCTATCTACTCCCTCCATGTGCTGTCACTTGTCTGGCTCTGGTGAGTCTGTGTGCATCTCAGACATGACGACTTCTTCATCCAGAAAAGCATGATTTTATTTTCTACTACAGCACTCGTAGATCCTTTTCGAGGGTTGGTTATTTTTTTTATGCCAGAGCTGCAGTGTTGACTTATGACAGGCCCGAACACTGGCTTGAGGCCTTTCAGATTACTCCCCTGTTGAACCCGAAAATCGGTGAGGGGGGTAAGACATAGCAGGAAGCTATTCGATGCATGTGGTTAACTGGCAATGGTTTTAAGATGTGTGGAAAGACGCTGAGTTATGCTACACATGGAGCCAAGGATCAGTTACTTCATCTGTTATATTGTGGGAGGCCTTTAAGGCCTCCAAGCGAAGACACATCACAAGCTACATCAGGAGACCCAAAAGGCATCAGCAGGAAGAGCTATCACATCTAAAGGTGCTACTCCTACATTTAGAATCTAAATATCTCTCCTTCCCAACACCTGAGATACTCAGACAGATTGACCATAGTAAAATAATACTGAAGTAGAATCTCTTTGAGGAGATAAAGATGACTTGGGTAGCCTCCCTAAGTTAGGTGTACTAGTGGTGTAACAAGGCGAGTAAATTACTGAACTGGTTGTGCAAACATATGAAACCTAATAGACACATTAACCATGTACTTGATTCAAATAAATATTAAGTGACAGAACAAAGTGCCATTGCCCAGATCTTTGCAAGATACAAGGCCCTATACATACAAAGACCAAACCTTCTGTCCCAAATGGCCTAGACGATTGTGGCAACGCCTCTCAAATGTAGATGGGGAGTCTATAGAGGGTGAGATCAGAGATTAAGACTTCCAACTTCAGACCAGCAAGAGTTCGGGTCACAATGGATTCCCAATTGAGTTTCTCAAGCACATCTCATTGACAATTTGACCCTCTTCTACCCTTCACACCTATGCTATGCTTGAGACATCGATAATTGCTGGCAAACAGCCATCGGACCTCAGGGGACCTGACATTAAGAGTGATTGAACAGATGGCAGTGCACCGGGGCTATGTACCTTGTACAAACTGATATATCTCCTAAACCTCGAAGCCCAGCTTTTAGCTAAGGTCTTCACTAATCAACTAAGAACAGTTACCAACTCCGTTGTCCACATGCAACAGAATAGCTTTATGCCAGGACGGTCCACCAGACAATATCCAGTTCTTACATAGCACACTTGCATTGGCATGGCCTCCTCGGCTCTTCTCAAAGTCACCGAGTAGAGAATCGCCTCTGACAGATGGCACTACTTCTTCGCAGTGTTGAGAAAAAGGTATTTTGATCCTGTATTTCTAAATTATACATTACTCCTATAAGTCTACAGGCCAGCGTTCGGGTTAACAGGGTAACATTAGAAAAGTTGCCTATAATGAAAAGCATTAGACAAGAGGATCCACTGCACCCCTTTTATCTTCCCTCGCCACTGAGCAGCTGGCTAAATGACCAAATTCAGGGATTTGACTGTTCACCGGAGAATGAAGAGAGAGTCTCATGGCATGCAGATGATCTGCTGACTTTTCTCCGTTAACCCCATGGATCAGGCCCCAAGGCCTTGAGAACACTGGATACATTTGAGGAGCTATATGATGGTCCAGTCCACCTATTCCCAATCGGAGGTTAGACCTCAGACATGGCATGAGCTACCAATACTAGTATTGTAACGGAGGGCTTCACATAAATATGGAGTCCATGCGGTCTAAATATACAATGGCATTTACTCTAATCTAGCAAAAGAACTTGGCTCCACAGTTCGTTTGGCTGTAAAATGACCTTGCATTCTGGTATCCATTGCCACTGAATGGTTCAGACTGCTATCATCAAAATGGTCTCCCTCCAAAAGCCCTTCATCTCCTTCACAATTATCCACATTAAATTCCATCTTCCTCTTTTTTAGGCCTCAACTCTCATTTGAGGAGATCCCCTTGGAACAGGGGCACCTCTGCAATGGCTAAATGTTTTGAATCCCACTTTGGTGGTAGTCTATGTGCAGCTAACATAACGTCATAATATCATACCTCACATTTGATGCTAGTGAATAAATGGCTTATGCTCACACCAGCTTTTGCAGTCGAGAGATGGATGATGGGCGAGACAACTTATTCACTGCCTATATGGAGGATTGAGCCCAGTCGACCTTTCCCCATCCCCACCGCAACAATGGTGCTGACAATGTGGCACGAAACCCTGTTAAAATGGAGGTAAAAATATCCATCAAGGCCAATCTGGATGCCCAACCTGGACAGGGCTCCAGGGTAGTCCGGTACAGATTTCAAAAGCCATTAATCAGACAGGAATCATGTCTTAATCCGAATGATTATCTTTAGTCTGGTGTGCACTGCACATAGTTGTATTTTCACTGCTTAACAAAAGATATGCATTTTTGGAAGACTTGCTATAAATTCAGGAAACATTACGACTTCAGAAGAATGAAAATTTGCCTAGCTGTAGTGCTGGTAAGTTTCAATTCTATTAAGGACACGGAGGCGAGGATTATGCCTTCTACCTTCGCTTTATTCTCTACAGCAGCATATTTTTAAACACTATAACAACTACATTTCCCATGAACAATGGGGAAAGCAAAAGTCTCAAACAGGAGTCCTTCCTCGCTGTCCGCACTCCAGTCAGTCAGCATAGTCCCTCCACGCTGTTTCCTCTTTCTTTGCGCGAACCATTTCCGTCAGATTTCACGCTTCTTGTTTGGAACCATCATTTCCTGCAAAATAGGTATTGTCAGGGGACTAAGCTGGAACCACTTGCAGAATAGCACAAGCAACAACAACATATGAGTAACGACCTCAACTCATTGTCACAGCTCTAAAGACCCATGAATGGCTTACTTACATTAGAACTGGGAGGGTCCACATCTGCAGAGGTCATTGGGCGGGATAATCCTCGCCTCCGTGTCCTTAATAGAATTTAAACTTACCAGCACTACAGCTAGGCAAATTTTCATTCTATGTCAAGACCGGAGGCTCAGTTTATGCCAGTTTAAAGCTTGTCGACTACTAGCCTTGCCACCTCCAGTACTAGTTTGAAATAAAACCTCTTAAAGGTGGAGTCGGAGGACCAAACGGCTGCGCGCATCAGATCTTCCAAACGCGCACCTAGGGAAAAAGCCTTAGAGGCCATCGCTCCTCTTGCCGAGTGAGCACCAAACGGTTTAGTATCAATCCCCGCCTCCTGTATAACCCAACGCACCCATCTTGCGATGGTCGGGGACGAGACCGCTCTGTACGGATTACGTAGCGCAATGAGCAGCTGCTTCTCACCAGGAGGGCGAGTTTCCTCAGTCAATTCTTCATAAGCACGGAGGCACTGCACCACACACAGTTTAGGGGAGTCTGGAAATGCTGGGTACGAAATGACCTTGGTATTACTCTTGGTCCTTCTACTTACTGTGAACGAAACCCCTGCCGGGGAAGACACTCTGGCCGAGATGTCCAAGGCCCTCAAGTCCGAGACGCATCTGCAAGAGACCAAACATAACAGCATTGCCAATTTGGCCATTACCTCCTTACGTGACAGAAACCCATTTGGTTGCCAAGAGAGAAAAAGATTCAACACTCGGTTAACGTCCCAAAGGACAGAGTACCGAGGCTCCGGAGGGAGAGAGAGGCGAATCCCTCTGAGAAGCCGGCAAACCAACGGGTGCTCGCCCACCGGAGAGCCCTGTACCATACTGTGACAGGCCGAAATCGCGGAGCGGAAGGTATTGATTGACCTATAGACCAGACCATCCTCCGGCAGACTCGCCAGAAAATTAAGGACGTGGACTACATCCTCCCCCACGGGATCGACACTTCGTCGCACATACCAACGACGCCATCTGTGCCAGGCTGACTGGTATCTCTTGGTCGCACTGTCCGCCCATGCCTTGGCGAGCAAGTCCTCAGCTTTTCCCGAAAAGCTAGGAGCGACCAGCCATGCCGGAGATCCGCCAGGCCATCATCCTCAACGTTCCCTCCACTACCAGCCGATGAGGAACGAGATCGGGATTGAGGAAAATGTCAAGAAAGTGGGGGAGTCGGATTGAAAAATTCCAAGAAAGTTCCAGTAGAACCGGAAACCAGACTTGAGACCTCCACCAGGGTGTGATCAACACCACCTCCGCCTGCTGGCGGCGAAGCAACGTGGACACTCGCGTGATCATGGAGAACGGGGGAAAAGCATAGCCGTGTTCCCGCTGCCAGTCCTGGAGGAACGCATCCATTGCTTCCGCCTGAGGATCTGGCCGTCAACTGAAGTACCTCGGTAACTGATGATCTAGCTGTGACGCAAAAAGATCTACCGAGAAAGGGCCCCATTTCTCTGACAACAGAGAAAAGACCTGAGGGTCCAGCTTCCACACGCTGGCATACAGGAGGTGACAAGAGTGCCAGTCGGCCACCTCGTTCTCCAGCCCCAGCAGGTACTCCGCCGTCACTGAGATCTGGTTGTCTAGGCAGAAGTGCCAAAAATCCTTGGCTAGGTTCGCCAACATCCTGGATCTGGTGCCACCTAGGTGGTTGATGTACCAGCCCGCAGAGATGTTGTCCATCCTGAGGAGGACGCACGATTGCACCCTGTCCTTTGTCCAGCATTGCACCGCAAACGACCCTGCCAGCAACTCCAGGCAGTTGATGTGCAATGACTGTTCATGAGTGGACCAGGCTCCACCCGTGGAGAACTCTCCGCACCTTGCTCCCCAACCGGAGCAGCTGGCATCGGATTCGATGACAATATCCGGAGCGGAACCGAATATGGCCCGACCATTCCACGCCTCCATGTGGGTAAGCCACCATTCCATCTCGTCCCTCACATTGTCCGTCAGAGGTATCAACTGTGAGTACGTTAAACCCTGCCTGAGGTGATGAGCCTTCAGGCGCTACATGGCTCTGTAGTGCAAAGGCCCGGGAAAAATGGCCTGTATTGAAGAGGAGAGAAGATCTACGAGACGTGCCAGTTGACGCAAGGAAATCTGCGTCTTCGCCAAGGTCTGACGCAGCTCGTGCCTGATCTTCGCCATCTTCCTGGCGGGCAGACTCAGAGTGGAAGACACGGAGTCCACATTGAAGCCCAAAAAGGTTGCACACTGAACTGGAACCAACAGGGACTTCTTCTCGTTTATGACAAACCCCAGTCCCTGGAGGAGGTCGACCGCGGTCCTCAAATGGCTGGACAGCTTTTTGGGACACTGATCCAGGAAGAGCATGTCGTCCAAGTAGACGATCATTCGGACACCCTGCGCGCGCAGGAACTCCACTACCGGTCTGAGAAACTTTGTGAAGCGGCACGGAGGATAGCCCGAAAGGGAGCGTGGTGAACTCGAAAACCTGCCCTTCCCACCTGAACTGCAGAAAACGCCGATGAGGGGGAAAGATCGGGACCGTCAGGTACTCGTCCTTCAGATCGAGCCGAACCATCCAGTCGAACGGTCTCAGCACATCCCGGAGGAGGTGGATCCCCTCCATTTTGAAGTGGCGGTAAACCACCCACTCGTTGAAACTCTTCAAGTTGATGACCGGCCGCCGTCGACCTTGTCGACTAAGAAAAGGTTGCTGAGGAACCCACCGGGATGCTCCACTGTACGGCAGATTGCCCCTTTTTGGAGGAGGGCGGAGACCTCTTCGCGCACCAGCTCGGTATCGCACTGCGAGAAGGAGATGGGACAGGGACGGGTTAGCTGACGTGGACGGCCATGAAACTCCAACTGGAAGCCCTGGACCGTCTGCAGCACCCAAGCGTCGCTCGTGAGGGAAACCCAAGCCGGGAAAAACAGCGCCAAGCGCCCTCGCACCTGCAAGCTCGCCGAGGGTATTACACTCACCTCTTCCAGCACCCTGTTGCTGGCCTCTTTGGTCTCCACGGCCACGGAACTTCTGACCTCTGGTGGGGTAGAAATTGTTGAAGCGGGCATGGTCTTGATATTCCCCTCGCCCAGAGCTTTGACCCCTGTCAGAGTTGGAGAAGCGGCCGGCCGTGCCGCCCCTACCACGATCGGCCCCTTGGAAAACCCGGGGAGTAAAAACCTTTCTGATGTTTGACTGGGCCCTGTCAAGAGAGGTGAAAGTCGCCACGAACTTTCCCAACTCTTTGACGAACGGGTCGCCAAATAAGCCCCCCTGGGCCACAGCGCCTGCCTCCGAGGAAGCCAGATCACCTAACCCGGGGTCCACCTTAATTAGGAGGGACCGCCTCCTCTCCATGGAGAGCGCGCAATTCGCATTTCCAATAAACACAACCGCACGCTGCGCCCAGTTCGAGAGAATCTCCGGGCAGATAAGGGCACCTGACACTTTGGTCTCCTCGGCCATGTCTAGAATTTTGGTGACAGGCCCCACTGCGTCCAGCAGTTTTTGTCTTGGCACGTACGCCAAGAGCGATCAATACCCTTCTTAGGGTCCCGTACGAATTTCGCTAGGAAGGTTGCCATCTTGGGATCGATCTCGGGTGTTAAGGCCACCTTTCCCTCCAAACTGGGGCGGGGGCACTCCGCCCGTAGGCGGCTGCGAGCGTCCTTGTCCTTTGGCTTGCGCATACGGCTCGCCACATACTGGGCCACTTTATCCCCGGGAACCCAATCCGAAGACCTGGGGTGGACAATGTCGTCCGGATGCAACATATCAGAGGCCCCCACTGGGGCTGGAGTGGGCGTCGGGAGCCAAGACCTATGGAAGCCCGCTTCCTCGTCCGTGTCCCCGGGGAAGTCACCATTATCAAAGGGGTCTGGGGAAGCGGTACGCGGAGGCGTTGTTGTGCAGTCCGCGGGGGGGCGCCGGGTCAGGCTGCGGGGGCACCTGCGCCAAGAACGCTTGTTTCAGACGGGCAAAGGCATCTACATCCACCCCTTGAGGACATGGTTTCTTAGCAGAGGGAGAACCAGTAGGTTGCGGTGCAGGAGGAGACTTGGGGGTAGCTGGCGCGGGAGCAGCCCACTTTGCGCATTCCTTCGCTATTTGCGCTGACAGGCGTTGCTCCAAAGGCTCCATGGCCTGGTTGACAGCCCTGTAGATGGAGTCGTCCACCGTCTGGTAAAAGTCATCAGCCCAGGGGAGGTACGCCAAGGGATCCTCCTCCTGGTACTGATCCTGCTCCGACTGCATGTCTTTGGTAAGCAGAGGTATAGTATAGGTAAGTATAACAGGAGCACAGGCAGCGTGTGCTGAAAGCGCTATCCTTTAAAGGCATTATAGGCACTCTGTTTACAAGCTGGGGGGAACCCAGACAAATAGGGGTGGCCAAGGGCACACGATTAATGGGCAGAGCCCTAGGGACACACGAGCCCTAGGGACACACCAGCCCTCTGGTAACAGGGCAGCCACCCGGGACAGTGTCCCACAGGCACCACAAGTCACGGTGCAATTGCGACCCCGTAGGTTGTTCAAAAATACCTTACAGACCCTCTAAGAGGGCGTTCAATGAAAACCAGGGAAAATACAGACCCCACAGGGCGTAAACCGGTTGGCAGGAGGCAAGGCTGAGCTCTCACCGGGCAGCGCTCGTCAGGACTCTAATGCTAGTGCCTGACTCGCGCTGCCCATAGAGAGTGCACTACGCCCCCTGACGGCGGGAGGACCACACCGCACCTCGCAGGGAAGCAGTCACGTTTAAAAACGTCCCGTGACTAAAGGGAATCTGTAAAAACAGAAAAAACACAAAGCGCTAACAAAACGCCACCAAATTAGCAAGACAACCCCCACAACAGGAGAAGTAAAGAAAATCGACTTATCTGCTGCTGAGCAGCGAAGGAAGAGGAAACAGCGTGGAGGGACTATGCTGACTGACTGGAGTGCGGACAGCGAGGAAGGACTCCTGTTTGAGACTTTTGCTTTCCCCATTGTTCATGGGAAATGTAGTTGTTATAGTGTTTAAAAATATGCTGCTGTAGAGAATAAAGCGAAGGAAGAAGGCATAATCTGAGCCTCCGGTCCGGACATAGAATTCAGGACGATTGAGCCCCTACATCTGGCACTGTGCTAAATAGGATCTCTGTAGATAACTAGTTTCAACAAATGCTAGGGTACAGCTGCACAGCAGCACTCCGTGTGCCCTCTTCACCCAGATAAAATCTGAGAACCCATCTGGCAGCAAGGAATCTTTAATCTGCAACTAGAACCTTAAAAATCTCTGATAGGACACCAGTCTTAAGGTTGCCTCTCCTGGAGCATGCCTTTGCATGCTATGCTTCAGCTCAATTATTTGGTTGACAATAGCAAGCTCGAGACTGGTCCAGTAAGTGCAGTCATCTCAGTTGACAAGGCAGACACATGTTCGACAGTCTCAGTAACACTAATTGAGACTTTTCAACATGCAAGAAGTTCCCCTCCACAACCACTGCATAACCGTTCCCTTCCAAGGGAATTCTTGTGTCTTACATCTATCTAATAAGTAACTTATAACAGTTTGCATTTGTAGCTGCCACGGCCTCTCCCACCAGCACTATCAGCCGAGCAGGAGTCACTCTTCACCCGTTTATTTACCTTCAATTGACTAAGTATACTTTACTCTGCTACCCTTGCTTGCTGATCTTTTACTTTACCATGGTGCCGCCTAAACTAGAGGAAGGTCACTTGAAATAGTCAACGATTTTCACAAAATTAGTGGAATGGTGATACAGCTTGTATGTCACGATCTCTTAAAAGCATCAGCAGCCTAGAACATAAAGATAGTTCACACGGTTCAAACTGCACAGATAAGTAGTTGCATGTACATTCTCGGATAATTGTAGTTTATCCTCACTATATTCTGCTGAGGCACAGACACAAGCTGAATGGAACCCATGAGAAACGGAGTTTGAGTAGAAGGTAGCCGGTGAACTTTCAGCAAGGACAGGAAGGCATTTGAATCCTATATGTGAAGTCAAATCACCTTACTTTAAGACAGTGCTTGAAATGGAAAAATAGAAGTGCAGGTGCTGTGAACCAGAGTACCTGCTTGTTTCTTAGAAATGCCGGTACTCTCCAATTAAAAGTATTACGTTTCTCTTGAGAAGTGGAGGTACTCTCCTTCTCAAAATTAAAAAAAGTGCAGTACTCTATACCGGCCCATTTAAAACACTGCTTTAAGGGAAAGTGGCATACGAGTTTTAAAAATCCACAGATGGCATCAACAATTATCAACGATTCACATGATTTTCAAAACAGTACCAGCTCTAAAATATCTAAACTCAAGTTTTCTTTTTAAACAACAACAAGTTGATTTGGGCGGACGGGTTATTCTGTCGCAACTGTGACGGGATATCCCGTCAGCCTAAATATAAATCCTATAATCAGAGGCGCAACTTGAGCCAAATTTCGGTGGGGGGTGGCTAAATCTTCCAGCAATAGGCAGAGTGGCGATGTAGGGGCTCTAGGAAGGGGTTAAAAAAACAACAAAGCCTCGTTAACAAGTAAATGGTCTTTTAAAGACCTGTAAAGTACTCGGGTGCGGCTGCAATAAGAAGGACGCCAGACCAGCCAGCCTACAGCAGTTCAAAACGGTCTGTGTGTGTGCCCGGAAAGCTGTCTCAGCCCTTCTGAGCCCTCTGGGCATTGCGCGCCTGCCTAGTATTATACCCTATGAGATTTAGAATTCGGCCTACGGGATATCCGTCACAGTTGAGACGCAGTACCCCTTCCGCCAAAATCAATCTAAACCAGGCTCTAAGCCTCCCTTTCTCCTGCAGTGGCGGGTGTTCAAAAAGCATTTTTAAACCTGCGAGTCCAAGCACAATACGGTATGGTAGATGGATACAAATGGAAAGCCAGGGGATGCCAGGTCGTTGCGCTGCGGTGCACTCAGTAGTATCTCTTTATCTGCACACGAAAGCCCCATAAACTAAGAACGTGAAGGTGTTATTTTCTTGAAGAAAAACAAAAGGTGCCGTATTTCGGCGTGCAAAGCTTAACAAAGCAAGCAAGGGGGCTGTGACTCATTCAGGACAAATTAGTACTAAAAACTATGTAAAGACCTCCAAACACACATTTCCGTAAGGTGACCTAGAAGTAGTTGAGACCTGAAAGAGGACACTGTCACAAACCGCGAGATGAAGAGCGGGCTGAGTTTTGCGACACCGAGCCAAGAGGGCTAAAACACTCTGCAGAGCCACGATAAACAAAGAAATGAGCATTACATCGTAGTCACTCTCGTATGTTTCCAAAATAAAGCGACATTGTGGGAGGGCTTCCAAGTACTGCAGCCACGGCGAGAAAGGGTAGTCTCCCCACCTGTAAATTATCTTTCTTTTGCGAACAACGGTTTGTATATGCAATATAAGATAAACCATGACAACGGCTGCCTCCAGGGCAGGCAGCACTACTGTGAACGAAACGAAAAGCTCCAGTGGCGGTGCGAAATAATCATGGCATTGTCGCAGCTTCGCACCAACCACGTGACGCGCCGCGAGGACACACAGGGTGGAACCCGTGAATGATTGTCTCATGACTGCCCAAGAGCACGTGAGCAACGTTTGCGTTTCCTCTTCATCACAACAACGTATCCGGCCAAGTACAGTATCACGTGAGAAAACCACAGTGATGTTGACGGGCTGTGCCACCTTCCAGGAGGAAACCGCCCTTGGGCAGCAATACGTTCTGCAGTAAGTAGTATCACAGTACGACAGCGGCAGACAATATTCGCGTAGGCACCAGACGTGCCAAGAATCGGTCCGGACTCCAGACACGTATACAGATTATTCATTTAAAACCACAAGGATTTCGAGGATTTAAAAGGCGTTTTTTGACGCACAGGACTGCGCAAATGAACGGACCAGGGTCTGCAAGGCACACGTCAACATTTGGAAATAAAGTGACATTTTGGGAAATTAAAAAAAAATAAAGAAAAAAACGGGGGCATTTAGATTTCCCACGGACTTCTACTGAAGCAATTTTAGGCGGGAAGCAGCTAAATTAAGACAGTTTTGGGCTGAAATAGTTAGGAGTCTCCTGTCTGAATCTGGTGTGTTGTTGACATGTATGTAAAACAGAAAACACTTAGAGAAAGGTTTTTAGTAGTCAGGGAAAATTGATGGCGCTCTGCTAATTAACGCGAGTATTTGGATAGAAACAAAATCAGTATGGTGCAACTAGGTGAGGGGATAAACCCTATAACCCCTCAATTCCGTGTGGGTAATACCCTCACAATAACAATTAAAGCAAAAACCTAGGCACACATAATAATAAACAAACAGTATGTAGGTAAATACAAAAACTATGGTAAAGTAGCCACAATTTAGAAAGAAATATCTTCAGATGTGTTGGATAATGTTCAGTCTTTTAATTTTTCTTAAGCTTAGAGCCAACGAACAGAAGACAACCAGCCGACATGTGTTTCGTCGCATTAAGAAAGTAATTCTGCGACTTCCTCAGGGCACTCAGCCGGTGATAATTCCAACCCGGCTGGGCTAAACACTCATGCAGATATGACTGACTCTAGGGGTACCAATAGGCCGTAAAAAAGAAAGAAACATCCGGCACGTTATGATATAGTCCAAGAGTAATGGACAAGAAATGATCGGCCGTGAGGGGTCCCGGCTTACACGCCTTAGATCTCTTACGCTACTGGAATTATCCTTTTCATACAGTTTCCCTCACGGCGCCCGCAACGAAGCATTACCGATACCCCGGTCACTAACATTTCTTGTCCATTACTCTTGGACTATATCATAACGTGCCGGATGTTTCTTTCTTTTTTACGACGAAACACGTGTCGGCTGGTTGTCTTCTGTTCGTTGGCTCTAAGCTTAAGAAAAATTAAAAGACTGAACATTATCCAACACATCTGAAGATATTTCTTTCTAAATTGTGGCTACTTTACCATAGTTTTTGTATTTACCTACATACTGTTTGTTTATTATTATGTGTGCCTAGGTTTTTGCTTTAAATGTATGTAAAACAGGGCTGGTCCTTGCTCAGACTGCGCTCTGGTGAAACACAACTTTACCTGCCCTCACCCACTTTAGAATGAAAAATATTCTTCCCACCCTCTGCTGTTTTTGAGGGTGAGATATGGAGCCCTGCCATATACCACGCATCAGGGGTTAGACTAAAGCATTTTAGTGCTGGTGTTCGAATCACCACACTAAAATGCATTAGTCACGCATTATAAGGACCCCTGGACCACCCCACGACGAGGCTTGCTACTAACGCCAGCTCAGCTGCCTAATATAAAAGGTGGGTACCAGCACGTTAATATGGCTTGCTCTGCCTGCACCTCAGACATTTACCTCTGACAGCAGTGAAAATCAATCTTTTTAGGTCCGCTGTCAGGCTTTCGATAGACAATGGGAGTTGCTCAGGCTCCGTGTATGGGCTGGACCACATGGTCTCGCACTGAAATATAAAAAACGCGCTAGATGCCTGCCGGAAACAGCACATGGATCCATTCGAGGCGATGCCGACCTTGACTTGTTTTCCAGCATCGCAGGTCATGAGGAGATCAGTTGCCATTGGCCAAGTTAGGCAGTGGGTGGCAGCTTTCTTTTTTCCTTGCCGCACCCACCGCCGGTCAAAGAACTGCAGCTTGGTACCTTTCAGTCGCGTGTGATCCTTCCCTCTCACAAACAGTGCTGTGTAGGAGGGTCGCCGGGTCTTAGGCTGCAGAATGTTGTTCCATGTGCCATGCTCTGCCTGCAGCGTTTCAAGTTCTACTGGCCGCCCCCCAGGCACTTGTGGCTACCAGACACTGGTGCAAGGGACGAGAGCCCCGACCGCCGGACTCAGATGAGAAATTAACAACTTCTCACATCACCTGACCTCCATTTGGTTTTGTTGGAGGTCCTGGGAGGGTGCAGTGTCCAGTCTCGGCACACCCTGGTACTTAAAAAGCGCAACCCAAGACCACCAGTCTAGCTAAACCATGTTTCGAGAAAGCAGGCCTCGACCAATGCAGCTCCTGAGCTCTGCAGTTTACTGTCCAGTGGGTGCACTCAAGAAATCTCCAGCTTCCTGCCCACAACAGCCTCCATAGCTCCTGTGTGAGGACCCGACTGAACCTATGCCGTCAAGATGACACAACCAGAAAGCAGCATAGCGCGGCGCCTATGAGTGGCAGTGCAGCAATCAGGCAACCAACCAGGGCTCTCTCAGCAGCACAAACAGCCATGCACAGCCAGCCTACAGCACTACTGCCTGCAGCTTGAGTGACACCCCTGCCCAAAAACTTGGCAAAAGACATGCTCTGGCTCAGGCTGGCACTGCAAGAGAACAGGTCATGGGGGCACAAGTCAGAGTCCCTCAGAGCACTGAAGAAGCGCAATGGGATGTCAGTCAGAGAGAGGGGGTCAATTACGTCAGGAAGGACAAAATATTCTATATCTATTTTGATTTTTCCTCTTCAGGTAACCATATATAATTATACAATTTTACAGTAAGATCTTGGGTGACTAATATGCACCCTGATGACTCTCACCAGGGGGGGGGGGCTCCCCATATAAAGTCACCCCTTTTAGGCATGTCCCATTTTGCAGACCATGATCCCAGACAAGATGCATCCAAATAATCAAAAGTATGGATGTCGAGGTAGAATCCTTAGATACCCCATTGGGATTACTGATGATTTACAAAATTCGTTGTTTTAATTCTGTGCACTAAAATTCCCTGGGGAACCAGAAGTTTTACTTCTTCAAACAATTACTAACCTCTAAGACGTAATACTAGTTCAGTCACAGAGGAAGAAAACCATGTGTCAGTTCCTCGGCACCCATGAAGGCAATGCAATTCTGCTGAAAGTTAAGGATTGTGAAGCACATTGTAAGTTACAAATGTAGGAAGGGGGAATCTGACTGCATGGTTGCCCCCATTTTTTTTCCTGGTGTTTTGCTGGTTTTCGACTTAGTCTGACTGGGATCCTGCTATTCAGGACCCCAGTCCATCTGCTTACTCCCTAAATTGGTTGTTCATGTACTTTAGGTACACTCCAGATTGGATTCTGGGGTACCCTTATAAGTCCCTAGTATATGGTATACTATGTACCCAGGGCATAGGTACCCCAGAGGCCTCCCAGGGGCTGCAGCATGTATTATGCCACCCCTGAGAGACCATTCAAAATGACACCACAGGTCTGCTACTGCAGCCTGTGTAAGGTGGTGCATGCACCCTTTACTTAGATATAGGTTCACTATATCTATCCTAATCATTGCACATATAAACCTATCAGTCACCCCTATGGCCGGCCTTATCAATCCTGAAGGCAGGGTGCTGGGTTTTATGTGAGAGGGTGCCCTTGCATGAGCAGAGCCCCTCTGCAGCCTTCGGAACCTATTCTCCGGGGTTGTTTGTGATGCAGCCAGCCATATATACTTAAGTGCATTATAACCTCGCGGTAAATGCTAACTTTAATATGGCTGCATGTTAACATGTCGTGTTTGGTGTCAAACACCTTGGAATCATATCTCCACACCAGTAACTGGTGTGGGAGGTATGATTCCACCCTCCTAGAGGGAGAAATATGACAACACCGGCACACCCGGTACCAGCTTCACAGAACCCTGGCATCACAAAATGGATGCTACCAGCCACAGACACGAGTCTGCCCTCCTGCTGCTGGACGAAACTCCGGCAGGGGAAGGCTTGACAATAGGTTTCCTGTCACAGGGAGGTGTGACCACCTCCCAGACAGGCTTTAGTGTATTGGGGCTGGGTGGGTGCACGCTCAGAGTGCTTTCATGTCTGCACTGGGGGCACATTTGGTGTCCTCGTGCATAGTCCAGCTCAAACCGGTTGCAGGGGCTAACAGCCCCTGCTGTGGCACGAAACTGGACAAAGGACATGGGTGTAGCCACCCCTCTGTCCTGACCCTCCCATAGGTGGGTCCCCAGAGTTTGTCCCACCCCTTCCTTGGGTATAAAGTAGGAACCCCTGGCTACAGGACTTTTAGATATTACCTGGACTAAACTCTGCTACAGAAACCAAGTAACCTTCGACGATCTACACTTTGCTGGACGACTGAAGATTCTCCCTTGTAGTAAAGGAGTTACTCCCGTGCTGAGCAGGCACCAAAACGCATTTGACCGGTTTGCACCTACGAAGCTCCCGAAGGACTCCGAAGATTTCTGCAATACAGGAGGTGGGTTCCCGAGGTCTCCGAGGTCGATCTGCGCTCTCAGCAAGTCTGAGGCCCGTATCCCTCGTGGGGACCGTGAAACCCGTACCCCTGGGCACCGTGTACATTTGCAGCAGCATATGCTTTTCGGCGATCCCTGAAGCTGTGCTTTGGGCTACTTGTAGTCCTGACCCCGAGCAGTAATTCCACCGAAGATTTCCGGCCTACACTCCACGAGTGTTCCGTGGGCTGGCACTTTGTGATTCCTCTCGAGGTTCCTTCGCGATCCCTGGTCCGTTGGCCTGTGGGTCCCTGAGAAGGCAACTTTAACTTTCAGTGGGCTTCCCTGGTTGCTCCAGACGTGCCCAGACTCTCCATCACTTGGGGAGTCCCCAGGACCTTGCTGGTCCTCACAGAACCATCTTTCCTCTGACCGCGTGGGTTGCAGTTGCCAAGGCTTGTTGGTGTTCAATCCGGACACTGACCCCCCCCCCCCCCCCCAGCACTCGACATCCTTCGTGGGACAGCTCAAATCCGGACTGTGGTCGTCGCAGACGTCTCCTGGTCCCCGTGGCTGCAGAGTCAAGCTTCACCTCTTCGCACCTGAAGCACCCGACATCGGTGGGCATTCGATTGCTATGCTCCTGGTCACGTGAAGTGACCCAGACTTTGTCCCCTCTGCTTTCAGGTTCTTCACATCTCCGATCCAGGCTTGGATCACACCGGACACTTTTCTTCTCCACGGCAGTAGTACTTTCTCGCATCACACCATTGAAAACGACGAGTGTTTCCGACACCACTTGACCCCTATGCACCCTGCTCCTCTGGGATAGGTAACACGGTACCTCGGTACTCTCAAGGGTGCTGGCCTTAGAACCTTCTATGTTTAGCTGGGTTTGCTTGAAGTCCTCTCCTAAGTGTCCTTAATCTTTAAAATTCCAACCGCGACTTTCCCATACAGTTGTATGGAGCTCGCGTATGTGTTCCCACACTGCACCCGTCCTCCGTGGGTCCCCTGTGTCACTACTTTGGGTGGTTCCTTGGGGTCCCAGCGATTCTACGAGCTCTAGGCACTGTGTCTAGTCAAGTCGTGGTTCTTATACCACTTTCTTAGTATATGGTTTGGTCTCCCCCTGGAGCCCGCTGTGTATCGTGCTATTTACTGTCGTTCTAGTGATTTAATATTGTGTGTATTGTTCTCTAATCTCATAAAGAGGTTAGTAGAGAGTGTTTATTAATAAATACATATATTTTATATACACCTGGTGTGGTTCTCCTTTCATTTGGTCATTCAGGAGGTTATATACTGGTAAAACAAGCTGCTTTACATTCTTTCAAGACTTAGCCTGAAGGCTGCTCTCCACAGCTACCACTAGGATAGCTTTCTATAAAGGTTGTCTTTAACCTAATCATCAAGGTGCCCACTTTAATTAGTGGACAGCATATACCAGGCCAACTTCTCAACAAATATATCTTTCCTACCAGAAAAGCAAGCGGACCTCACTCACCAATCTGTCTGAGGGCATCAGAAAGCTATGACTACAGCCTTGCTAGTAGTGTCCAGAGAGTGAAATCCTATTGAAAGCTGTTCGAAAGAATCAATAGACTGGAGACACGTAAAGCTGCATCTTTACTACCTTTAGTTCAGCTTCCTTTTCCCCCCGAAAGAATATGTTATGGTCAAATTAATAATGATCTACACAGCACCAGCACTACTCAAATTACATAAGTTCATGCTACAATGGTTGAATTGTAGCAACAGACTGCTAATATGGTTTCAAAAAAAGTCAGTTTAAGTGTTTATGAACTTCGCACACTGACTTGCGCTAGACTATGAATTCTAGGTAAAGGAGCAACAGTACAGGAAATTCACATTCTTACTTTCTCAAGATCATACAGTCAGTGGGAACAAAACGTTGCATCTCATACAACAAGCATTGGCATAGCCAATAGGTCTCGCCTTTGGGACGTTATAAGTGTTTAGTGAAAGTTATTGGCAATGTTTTTAAGGTATGTTGTAGAGGGAGGGTTGGGGTAGAGAGTATCGTGCCTAGATGGTGTATGTAAAAAGGAGACAACAATAGTGAATCATTTGTCAGTCCCGAGGCCGGCTCAACATCCGGTGATTCTGGGCAAATCACTTAATCTGCCCGTGCATAAAACATCAATTTTACCTCTTCCATTACATTTTAATGTTAGGATGTACGACGTCTATATACGGAGGACTAATAGTACGAAAATGAAACATAATGATCATAAAAATGAAGGAAATTGTTGTCATTGCGTGCACAAATTTAAGCGCATGTATTATTGTGAAAATAAATCTTTAGCCTTTGTCATCAACGCCAAACGTTCGAAGGACTGTTATGGGCGCAGAAAAGTCATTTAGCACTGGCGCCACGTCACTGGTGTCCTGTTTGTGCCTGTGAAGGGGTAGGGAAGAGTCCGTCGCTTGCCCAGCCAATTAAAAGCTTGTAATGTTGTGGAAAGTCAATCGCATAATATTGTTGTGGCAATAAGAGGCACGTTGGCAGCACTGCGCAGCCAGTCACATGTTAGTGTAGCATCTGTGGAAGGTATGTAGGTTAAGGACGGAGTCAGTCAGTCTGAAGTTGTGCCGTAAAATTCCGGGAGGGTTGGGGTAGAGAGTATCGTGCCTAGATGGTGTTTGTAAAAAGGAGACAACGAGTCGAAGGGAAGACGCTGTCTGTGAAAGGCATACAGCACTGGACATTCAGTCAGTTTGCAAGCGAAAGAGAAAGCACGGTAACCTGACCCACGAGGAACGCAGCTGCCGCCCTGCGCTCCGCTGCTCGCTCCCGAGAGCAAAACGCTGTGGGAGTGAACATTAAAAAAAAAAAAGAGGTGGGACATGCGCCCACCTTTAGCCAATTGCGTGCTTTCATTTTTGAAAGACACACGCAAAAGCCAACCACATGCGTGGGGGGAAGTCAGACCCACACAGAGTAGTTTATAGTACTTACATGAAGCCTCGCAGAGCAGCGCATGCGCGCTGCGCTAGGCTCTACCTAAAAACAGCTGGTATTTCAATAAATTAAAATCTATAAAGGGGAAATCAATGTCCCTCTAGGAGATTTGGATCAAACGGACTTTGGCCAATTCAGAATTTTGAAAGGGCATAGAAAGATGTGTTAAGAAAAGAACTGTTTTACTAAATATTTATTTACAACGCTAAAAATTCTGGTTGCTTCAACATAATTCAAACTCTTTCAGAACAACTCGTTAGACAGGTGTGTAACAGCCCCAACTTCTTTTGGGGAAATAAATGTCCTAAATCTCAGGCAGGATATACAAGGTATGATAATGGATGAACGACAAATGGATTAATGAGGGATGAATGAATGGATGGATGGATGGATGATGATGATGACGTCCTAATGCACCATGCGATCTACTTTTGTACACCGTACCTGTTCGAAATGCTCCAGTTCTTGCACAACTCCAATGAAGGAATGGGAGGGCACAGCAGAGTGCAGAACTATCAACCTCACAGGATTCATGTTTACATCTAATGTTCGGATCACAATTCCAATTCCTAATGTATTTCAAAATGTAAACGTGTAGGCAGAGAGTGGATACCAGTAAAATTCTGGTCGGTCAGGAGATAGCGTAAAAGTGTTTGCCAATTCCCAGGTTTCCGGATAGAAAACCTATTACAATATTATTACTTGGATGTGGTGTAAGGCAACTTCAATAGTTAGAACTTGTTTGCACCACAGAAGACCAAGGACTCTGTTGCTAACTACGTAGGCGTTATTATAACTGCTCAGTTTTCCGAAGAGAGCGTGCTCATCCCACACAAGCTTACTTGGAAAGGGCAAGGGCCGAACAATGTTCCCAAGGAGGTCTGATACTAGGTCACAAACAAGTCCTCTTAACAACAAAACACATCCAAGAAGCGAATGAAACTGCTCAACAATCGCTCCTTGCTTTCGGCAAACATCGGGAACCGCCTAGATTGAACCAGAGATGTTCCACTGACTAAAACATTTTTTTATTGGACTGATTTTATTTAGCGGGTACAAGGGCTGAGAGCCTCAGAACGGATTACAAGTTTAGAGTTACAGGGCATACATAACCATAAACAACGGCTTATTTGAAAAAAATATGAAAAATAACAAGCATAAGTACAAGCAAAATAATGCAAGTTTTTATAAAATCATTAGTTCTGAGAAAAAACAACAAAAGAGCATATATTGTTTCTAGGAGTCTGCAGTTCGGAATTAGTGAGCATAAAGTTGTGTAAACCTTTGCTCAGTAGAGAAGGCGAAGTAAAGCCTTTAAGACTGTAAATACCCAGTTAAATATTGTATTGCAACATTTATATAGCGCTTACTACTCCTATGTGGGGCGCTGAAGCACATGCCTACATAGGTAGCATGCTACACCGAGTAGGGTGTGGGCGGAGGGTGTTGTTGTCTTTGTTTTGATCCTGTGTGTGAAGCGTTTCCATGTCGAGCGTGAGGACCGCTGAGTTGCAGTTATCAATGTTTAATGGGTTGCGGCACTTAGCAGTGTGATGGATAAAGAAATATGGGGAGAGGTGAGCAATTTATGGTTTTCAGTACGCTGGCAGCTTTGAGAAGCTCTGCGGGTCCAGTTATGGTATTTCTTTTTTTCATAGTCCACTTAGCTGGTTACTGCACTGGGTTGCAATTCGTTGATATTTTGTATAAAGTCTATGGTCCTGAGCAGGCGTAGGTTAGAGTAAGACATGGATCACAGACCTGCTGTGATGAAATTTGTTACTATCATCACGTATCGGGTTGCGATTGTCAGATGTCAAATGGTGGTTGTAGCACGTAACTAGTTGGGACTCACAGAGGTGAACTAGATTAAAGTCCTTCAATTGTCCAGCAATGTGTGACATATCTATTCAGTTATTCCATGCCTGTTCAGTTTGTGATGGGTGGTTTACTGCTGTGGACTGGCACAGTACTGGGTGATGGACAAGACCCAAAGCAGCTTGTCTTATGTGAGCGTGTGTTAGCAGTATAAGGAAATTATTATGCTGTCTGTATGAACTACAATCCACTGCCCAGCCACCAAGTGTATGGTATTAGTGTGTGTTAAATATTGCACTATAATCACATTTTTATAGCACTTAATACCCCTGAAGAGGCATTGCAGCGTTTTACATAGGGCAGCAAGCTGCTCTGGAACCTAGAGTAAGTGCGTTTTATTTTTGGGGGGGCTTATTTTTCATTAATGAGATTAACCTTGCACTCTTAAAGAAACCATGCCATGTAATTTACTTCAGTTTTTAAGTGGTAGATTAAACTAATAGGAGTTAGGTGTGATTTTTATGAAAGAGGGGGGATATGTGAATTCATGCATTGGTTGGCGGTATTAATAGATGAGCTACAGACGATTAGGTATTGTTAGGTTGCAGAGGTATGACTTTTAAAGGCGTGGTTGTGATCTTTGATGTGGGAAATTTGTAGAGTCAATAATAGGGATTGAGGTAAACATGCATGTGACTTAAATTAGGCTGTGCTCAGAAAGAAGAGGTATGCAGAGGCTTGAAAGGAAGGACAGGATCATTCGAGCTATAGTACCTTTGAGGATAAAAAACTGCGAAAATAAGGAAGAAAGCATGGCTTGAGAACCATTTGTTTCAGCTCTTGTTTTGAATGCTGGTACACTTTGGACTGTACAAATCACAGGGTGAATGCAGTTCAGCACTTTAGGATTTCAGCCCGAGAATGACTGGTTCTGGGTGAGCTTTTTGAAGAACAAGGGAATTTCCAGCAAGTGTGTGGAAGGTGATGGGAACCACACGAACACTTTTTTCCAGCATAATTTTATCAAATTACATCTTTACTTTCCTAACAAAGGCCGGTCAACATGTCAAACCCATGCGTGCGTCTCACACTCAAAATTATTTTAGGGCCTGCCTAGGGGGAAAAAGATTTTGCTTTCCGAACTAAAATATACTTCAAGTAAACCGATGCAATTACATTATTGGGCTTCTGCCTTCAGAGTTAAATCAGATGCTATGATTTTAGATTGGTTTAAATACATTTCAGTGGCGGTGCCAGATTAAAGCAAATCCCTTATAAGAAATGTTCAGATTATGTGCTGCTGCATATGTGCATGTATTAAAAGGTCAGTATGTCAATTAACCGATAAGAAACAATGCAAGAGCAGGAAAGAAGCAACAATACGAAGTGTAATAAAAGCTAAATTGTCCCAATTAAATAAATAAAATAGGTTTGTAGAGGGTGATGGATGATTTTGCGAAGGTAGATGTGTTTTGTATTCAAGGCACTTCGGAAAAATCCTAGCATGTAGTAAAGACCAACTGGAAAATGTTACATAAATCAAATGATGTACTGAATTAAGGAAAATGTTACACATCTGTTAAATATCGGTTTCTAACTTGAATTTTGTTGCTGATAAGCATTCTGTGCATGATCCCGACAGCTCAATACAACACAATCTAGCGTTGGGCTCATAAAATTGCTAATTGTTTTTGTGCAACTTTTCTATTGGGCTCTTTCTCCAGGGAGGACTAGAATCCATACATCTGGACAAAGACCACGCTACCCTTAGATCTACTAATCTCCAACAGAACATAACATGCAAACGGATAGCTGCAGGTAAATAACGTTTCACAGTTGGAGCATGTGTCTGCTGTTGATATACATGATGTGCATGAACCGCAATACAGAACCTCCCACTCCAGCATCATGAACGGTGTGGCACGCGCCATGAACAGTACACTATAGTTATTGATGTTTGTACCAGCAGTGCTTCTTGTGTGAAAGGAAAATTAGCACAACATTGCTTTCTGAAAGTGTGGACCGAGGGCTTATAGCGGGTTTACAAATGTCAGCTCAGCCTTCTCTTCCTAATGGGTGTGAAGTGAGCCCAAGTTGCGGGTTAGCTCATGCGCATCATGCCAATGTAAAGGCAAACCTATCAGGCTAAATCTTATTCATAAAATGTCTTCCCTTTCTGTGATTAGCAAAGTGTACACACAACTGGTCGTGCGGAATTTTTTTCTACAATCAATGTAGTACTCTCTATAACACTAAGACAGCGTGTATGTGCAAAAAATCCAGAAAGCTTTTTTGATTGATTCAACAATGCCCATTTCCTGCACTTGCCATTACTGATATTAACCACTACTTTGACCATGAGCATCACACCAACCTTTTTTTGTCCTAATTGCTTAGATATTTCAAAATTGAGTTAGATTCGAAAACCCGCCCAGCCTGTGCAATGGCAGGTGGATTATAATGGCCATACTCTTAACAATTTTCATGTTCAAAGAAATGGTCAAGTTGATAAGTCAGTCGATGTAATGGTGGTCGAGGTGATGACACACATTTCCCTTTTCCTGTGCATTTACTAGCATGGCGTTTCTATTGAGAGGTCTTGTGTTTACTTTGCTGACTCTTCGTAAGGAAGTAAAGGCCACTAAAATACATCCTTCCATAATGCTTACTTAAATGTTAAGTTCTACCCAACACGTTCTGGGGCACGGATGGGCTCACAATATAAATCACATAATCGTCCAGTCATTTTCGCTTCCAGTGTAACTTCTGTCACGTTTTTCCATCTTTAACTGCTGAAAGGTAACACTTGGTAGGTCAAATTCACCTTGTGCCTTGCTACTCTCGAATATTTCTCAAGCGGAAGAAAGTCACTCGTTACTTTATTTGGATGCAGCAGCAGGAGTGTTTCAACACAAACGATGCGACTCCCTCTTGAACCTCTAGTTCTCAACGCAGCTTCCTATTTCATGTCTCTGAACTCACCAATAACCTCTGCAATACTCTAAACGCCTTTTTTTCAGCTAATCTGTCTCTAACCCATCACTTTTGACAGGATTGCCCACATGCTCTACAGTTCCCCATCATCCCTCATACAAAGGAAATCTCAAGCAGTCTGCCAAAACTACTAGGATCTTTCACAAAATTCCCCATTGATTCACTCCTGCAAGACCTGCACCTCCCCTCACCTAATGAAGTTGGTACACCTTTTGACACATTGTACTTCATTATCCACCACTCTCCAACAGAGATCCCGGCAGCCCTCTGCAACCAAAAGATGAAACTCAGACTCAAAATACACATTAAATAAAGACTATGGAAGGCATGGTATTCTTCCAATTCTCCAGAATAATAATAATAATAATACAGTCATTTGTAGAGCGCGAACAGCTACCTCCCGAAGTCCCTACACAATCACACACAATGTCTGTACATGGCGTAATGAATAACAAAAGCAAAATTTGAAATCAAAGCAGTTAAATACTGCCTAAACTTACTCTGTTCCATCATCCCACAAATGCTGTTGACAAAAGAATCAACCAATAATAACCTCTTCTTCATTAGCAAAATAAAACACTATATAACCTAAAATCCCATACCCTGCAGGAAAATCTCTGCCTGGTATCCTGGTATGCTTTCTTGCCTCTCATCTCACCTAATCTCGTCAGTACTATGCAATCTCTCAAAGTAACATGATACAAAGTCGAGTAAGCCTCTTCCTGAATCACCAGGTTCCTTCGTCACGCTGCCATCAACCTAGAACTTCTCATAAATATCTACCTGCACTGGATATTCCTATCGACCCTAGCCAAATTCTTTCCCTGCTCAAAAGCCCAACATACACTCAGACATCCTCACCAATTACTGCCCCATCACCTGGTTGCTCTTCCTTAAAGTTCTCAAAAAGAGGTGTGGCACTTCAAGTGCAAGATCACAAGGACCATCACAATCCCTTATAGGTAGATCTCTCTCACTTTTGTCCAACTTTTGTGCTCTTTAGCAGCAACACAGTTTTGCAGGCAATGCCCTGTAAATCCCAAACAAAGGCAATTAAATACCTCCATATCCTACACGACCTCTCAGACGCCTTTGTCACTGTTGACAACGAACGTTTACTCAACAGCCGCTCCTCCTGTATGAAAATCTGCAAGTGGTTGGTCTTTTTTCTGGCACTCATGCCACAACACATGGACGCTTTTAACTCTCCTTTCCTCAGATTCAAACACGACTGTCCTCAAAAGTTTCATTTCTTTCACCATTGATCCACTATCCATCGAGCCCTTATCCTACCGTCTGACTTCAGTCTACACCAGTACCCTATCAATCTAGAACTATGTGCTAAGGTGTCATTGATGTCCAGAACCAAAGGTAATGCCTTGCCATCACTCAATTTTGGATGTCTTCAGTCTTCCTGAAGCCGAATCCAACCGAGATAGAGTTCATAATAAAATGGAAGACAGCTTGAATCCTAGCTTGGCCTGACTACATGCTGCTTTTTATCTTCTCTCTCACCCTTGCCACTTAAACAGTACCTGTGTTTCTACATCAACACATGCCTCTTATTCAATGAACCCACAAAACAATTTTAAGAAGCAGGGTATCAGATCAGCCTCCTACAAGAATTAAATCCAGTCTCTGGTCCTGGTCTGCAAATTTGGCTATATTCCCCACGTAACGAATTCCCCTTTGCTTTAGTAAATACCTATTCCAGCTTCTCTAACCTGCACTTTTCGGCATGTGATCCACTGTCCTAAGTAAATTGCTTTGCTGTCCTGCGAGGGTAGTGGAGTGCTATATAATCATACCTGATAAAGTAAAATAAAAAATATACATTAACAGCAGACAAATACATATTTATCTTCACATTGAGAAAAAGCACAACTTACTTAATATGGAGAATAAAGGCCTGCAAGTAGCTTAAATGAAAGAAAAGCTGGAATCAAAGTCATTAAGAGATCATGGCTATTTACTAGATAGTGTAATGGTTTAGAGCTTGGGAATATATCCATCACTCTTGTACAGGCACACAATAGCTAGTGTTAAATATTTGTATTCTTTATGAGATGTGGTGTATTATTGGATGAATGATTAGTAGAAATTCATGCATTCTTCATGTACTGGTGTGAACCTCAAATGTGTATATACCTTTTGTGACTACTTTCGGACTGCTGCTGTCCTCTAATGTATATGTTAACTACATGCTGCATTGTTTTACTGCTCTTGACCTCAGTGGATAAATCTTTCACTTGCCTTTTTGTAAAGATATAAAAAACTCAAATAAAAAATTGAGAGAATAGTCTACAAGGGTACCGACTATGTTGGGTAGAATGTATGCTTAAGAGGTGCGCCACACAAAAACAGTGCAATATTCTGGTTTTATGTATGATTAGGGTCTGTTGTGTAAGGAATAACTTGCTTCATGTGGAGTGGGTGCTAAAAGAGATACATACACAAGATATTTAGTAAGTGAAGGAGGGGCAGAGGCTTAAGTGAACAGTTTTGTGGCACTAATAAGCTAGTCTGAAGATGGTTCAGTATTCGAATGCGAGTCGGTGCAATGTGATCAGTTTGGGCTAACCCAATTGAATGAATGGTGCCATTTAAGAGGCAGCATATAGGGTCGACTTCGGGAGTCAAAGGTTGGATTTCAGAAGTCTGCCAGCAGGGTGTTGACAGAGTAGATTCTAGAGTGACAAGGGATTGTGTCAATGAAAATGCTGCGGTATGGGAAAGGATGTCACGTTTCTTAAGGCTTCTTCAGGAGGATGGAACTGCTGGATGAATCAATGCCATTGATCTGAATGGAGAGGGGATTGTAAAACGTGAAGGTGTGTGGGGCAAAGGTGGACAGTCGATAAAAGCAATCGCTCTTCAAAAATACAAATAATTGAGCTTAAATCAGCTAATTGTGGGCTTTCTGTCCAGTAATTATATTTTCTTCTTGAAGATTTAAGCTTAGGGTGGTTGCTCAACATTCATGCCTCAATGGTGGGGAAGCAGACGTTACATTTATGGACACTGGATATTTTCAGAAAGAGCCAAGATACAAAGCAGATGTTAAGACAAAAAACAGCTGTTTAAAAGCTGTTCACATGATTAAAAATCTATCTTAGGCACCGACATATCATTTGCCATGCAAATTGAAAGGGCTTCCAAGTCTATGACCTCGCATGGCAGGGATTGGGCTACTGAAAGTCATCAGAAAAAAGAAAAAAAATCAAAGGCATCACATGGCACAAAGCTTACTCAGAGTGCAAAAGTCTTCCAAGGATAACATGACGGCTATGCTGTTTGGAGAAACAAAGCTGTAACCTGCAACACGAGCTGCATTTATATATAGTACAAAAAGCCGCTCTTTGAAGTGCACGATTAATACAAAGCATTTACGTCTGCAACCTCGCGAACTCCTAAAAGAACCAAATAATAATGGCACCCCAAATTATTAGCAAAGTGTCTTACCGACACAGATCCTTCTTCTGTTTTTCGTTTAGCGCTGGAGTCAAACAAAACATTTCGCCCACGTCTCTCACAATCCTGGTATACAACCAAGCGTATCTGACTTGGATTGAACTCTGGAGAAGGCCAGCTGGAACGAGAGGACACATTTTTTAATATTTATCCTTTAACTAAAATTATTTTGTTTCCTATGGTACACCACAGTCTTCACATTATCACAGTGTAAACCAGAGTAATAATTTGTTTGATAAAACACTTGTTAGAACACATTTTATCCACACAATTATGAAACATCAAAAATACACTACCTCAACCTAACTGTCCTCAGTTTATCAACCTTGAAAGGATGAATGGCCGTGCTGGCCAATTTGCGATTGAAAATGTTAACCAATAGATTGCCCATATATCACCTTCAAGCAATCAAGTGACCGAGCTGCTTCAGACGCACATTTATCGAAAAACACATGGTTACAGCCTCTCAAACTGCTTGGTCAACAGTCTAACACCATTGCAATCCCACAAGAATGCATGGGTTCACAGTTGTGCTAATAAGCACAATATTCACTAAATATGGATTGGGCAATCTATAGTGCCAAAGAAAAAAGGCAGCAGTGAAAGAAGATAACCCCCAGGGCTACTCCTATGTTGTGTCCTCATGTGAAGTGAGGCAAACCGGAGATTGATGTATGAAGAACCTTGCGAAACAGCTGAAGACATGACCGAAACATCCACGTCCAAAGCATGTAATAGAAGAATATGTCCATAGAGGTATGCAGGTGCATAAAAACACACCAAGTTTTGACCAACCAAAAGATGTTAAGAAGGCACAGTTCAGAGGTTTTCCAAATGAACACACTTCTGGAGATGGGCAGTCTGTATGACTCTGAAAACTTATCAACTGTGCCAAGTGAGCACATACGTGTTGGTTAGACCAGTGAAAGGTGTACAGTCCTGGACTCTAAAAAGCACAGAGGGACATCGTTCTGCTTACTATTGCAGTCATAATATTGACTTGCTTGTCGTATTGCGTTTGACACTACAACATTTGCCATAGCTAAGCCCTTTAAATAACAGCTGTTACTATTACTCAATTGAATGATTTATATTGCTCAACAACACACAATCCAATGCCACTATGAAAGTAACTACTGGAAATATTTATGCTCCATGACCAGCAGCTCATCCGCTAATAGCGGCCATTAGAAGCAACACTAGACGAACTTCCAATCTACTCTTTCTGTCAAAAGTGAAAAGAAACCAGTTTAAGCAATGAACTCAAAATGATTCAAACACCATGCATCCAAATAGAATCTAAGAGATATGAACAATGGCTAGACCTGTTTCTAGAGTCTATTAGATGCGAAGATCATATGATGAGTGCGTCCAGCATTCCAACAGCCCACAAAGTGACACTGCAGAACTGTACAAAATCTTCTCCACAAATAATCATGAGCCAAGAAGTAGGAAGAGGATGCACCCAGTACAAAAAGATTCCTGCAGTTGCTATACCACTGGAAGCGATGGATTGCTGATTTACAGGTGGGTGCTTGGGAAGACAAGAGCCCTGTACAACCATCTTCCAAGGCTAATGAAATAGCCACCACAAAGGGAATAATAGTTCACCGCAACGCCGCTGACTTTTCACAGCATTCGGGTTGGCTTTGTGATTCCAGTTTAAAGTACCCGTGTGAACCTGTGTGTTATCTCTGTATATAAGTACCTGAGTGTTACCTGTGTCTGTGTGGGTGCAAGTACATGTGGCAGGAAGCCAGCAACTGCCCTGCTCTGTAAGCATGCATGCACCATCCAAAAACCAAGCCAGTTAGCCTGGTCAGTGCTTATTCCATTCAGCTGGAGTTGTTCCATCACTGCCAGTGGTACTGGCCAATGTATCCCCTTGGACATGCAATGGGAAGAAGATAAAAATGGCAGATACGCATTCGCAATGTACCCATGGGGCTAAATATATAGGCATGTACTTACATATTTAAGACAAATCAGAAGGACTAGGACCAGGTCATCTGCAAGTGTTCCTGTATACTGCAAGGCGCTGGACACTACTTAGACCTACCAATGTGATAAACGGAAATAGCTTCTTCCCCGACTGGAGAAATAACTAACCACAAGTCCCTAAAGACTAGCAGCACTCCGCATTATTTAGCTCCAAAACCTAAGCACCCGTTTTTGTACCAGCTGTATATTGCTTTGTAATAGCCAGGTGATAAATATCTGCAAATAATCAGACGAGAGTCTCAAGCAAGCTGATGAACTGAAAGTAGAAAGGAGGAAAGATGCATGGTGAGGGATGCTAATTAAAATGCGGAATAAGGAGGAACTGTGGTGTTGCGGTGCGTCAGCGAACAAACTAGTTTCTGTCAAGTATCCCAGGTTTCTGCTTGAACAGTAACAGGAACCTAGCTGACTTCCGCTTGTGATATATAATTCCTACTATTAAGGCACTTTAGTCTTATATTACAAGCATATAGATTAGCTTGGCTGCTCATAGGCAGGATATGATGTTTTAGTATTTCACTAAAGCAACATATTTAATGGTAACTCCAAAACCTGAGAGTTACTAAAAAAGTATTACGACTTTCTTAGCATCAGCAAGGCACACACTGAAAAAACATGTAACAGCACTAGCTAGCCAAATAAGAACATCAGCTAGCTAAACAGTCAAGTATTGGGCTGTAAATGTGCATGACCGAAGGGAGATGCAATCGAGGGTTGGAGCTACTAAATATTCAAAACGGAAAAGCCTATTGACAGGCGTATCTTACAAGAAGCTAAACGTTGACATTTTGAACAGAAAACAGCACCAACATTGCTGAAGAAGCTAAAGGTTCAAGGCAAGTGATGCCCTCTTAAATCCTGCATTCACTGACTGTTATCCAACCCATGAGAACTACAGGGATCTAATTTTGGGAGTAAGGCGAAGCACCTTCAATAATCAATAATGACTGAAACCCTTAACGATATTGTCTTTAAACTGAAAGATGGGACTTGTAGATAGACTCCCCCATTCTAAAAGTATAAGTATACTGCTCAAATCTTCATATTTCCAATTATATGCCCTCCTTTCAGTATAGATATACTGAAATACAACTGTGGGCCATCCAAAACAGGGATGTTTTCTCACTGAGGATCTCCTGGTACATAGACAACAAAAGCAAAGATTGAGTTATCTCTCAATACACTTGAGACCCAGAGGGGGAAAGACTGTAGCGGTGGATGATAAAGCCATGCAGAATCTTATTCTGTGTAAGAGCACCCGGCATCATGACTACCTACCTCCCTCGGAGTTCTACCCATCTAATTATTTAAAAAAAATACCTTTCTGGTTCAATTCTGCCCAATTAATACATTGATTATAGATCTCTCTTCCTTCTCTCCATACAAGTACTGAAACCATTCTGGCATCAATTCACCCACATCCCACAGTGCTCAGCTTCTTTCGCCCCAGCTGATCAAATGATTTCACTCCTCACTTGAGATCAGGGAGCAACGACAGCACCCATTACGTTTCTGTTAGCTGGACATAGCTTCTGTCAAAACATAACCACCTTTGACCAACTTCGCTCACGTCTGTATAGACAGGAGGGAATGAGGGTGCTGCAGCACCGCTTAACCTGCCTCTGCCCTGTTGCTTCAAATCTGCAGTGACACAGGAAAGGTAGACTAAATTTACCAGTCATAATATAGCTTGCACGGCTTCTCTCAACACTGAAGAGACGCATGGGAGATAAGGAACCAAAACCTCCCCGTAACTTCTATACTAAAACAAGCATTTGCAAACCCAATAGATCTCACTTTTGAGACTTGTTTGCTTTGTCTATGACTTTTAGCCAGGCTGTACAGCTTTCCCGATGCTGTGCAGCATGGCTAAATATACAAAAAAAAGCCTGCGACCTGCTTGCGTCAATTTGTAGGCACACACAGGACTCATGTGCGCCTACAAACTGATGTAGCCATTTATTTTTCGTTTAATTTATCGATCGGAGTTGGAAAGGTAAATAAAAAGAAAAAAAAGCACAAACCCATTCTTTTGTTTTTTTAAAGCGTGGGTCGGGGAGCAACACGGATGGTGTGGGACGGGCGAGAGCAATGTAGAGGGTGCAGGTGGGGTCAGACAGAGTGGGGAGAAGAAGAAACTGGCAACATAGGAGAGTGCTGGTGGGGGGGGGCAACAGGGAGGGCAGTGGGGTGGAGACGTAAAGGGCAAGAGAGCAATGTGGAACAGCTGGGGGAGAAGCACACAGACAAGAAAGCAATGGAGAAGGGCACAAGAGGCAAGTACAATATGAAGGGGGAAGGGAGAAGCCCATGGAAAACAGTGAGCAACACAGAGAGCAAGGGGTGAGAAGTACATGAGGGAGACAGCTGGAAACGCATGCCTTCTCATGAAGCATTTACCCAAAATGAAAAATGTAGTGCTTGAAATGCAAGCAGTGGAAGTAAGCAATATGGTAAAGAGGCTATACTCCATGGGTGGGACAAACAAAAGATTGGCAAGATGGGACACCAACAGGAGGCAGGCAAACGAGTGACAGGAAAGCTAACCAATAGTAAACAATGGACGGGCACCAAGCCCCTATATGTTCTTGGGAAACTCACAATATGTCTTTCACAACCAGGCAGCTGCACTGGATGGTAGACGTGACCTAAAAAAAGATGGGAATGCAATGGGCTAAGGATTGTACAATGCTCAGAGGTCGCAGTAGTGAACACAGCCCAGAGTTTTCCCCAATTCTAATGTGTGACACAAATAAACACCAATAGATTGTTTTGTGTTGGACATCTGGGCTATTTAATCTACCAACATAATACAAATAAGGAATAAACTCAGGAGGAATTGGAAGGAAGTTTAAAAAAATCACTCTAACTGATGGAGAACAACTAAACACATGCCATTAGCAAATGGCCATTACCTTCTTGTGGTTTATTTGTAAGTTTTATATAGCGCTAGCTAGACCCGAAGGTGTCAGAGCGCTTTACATGATCGTAAGCGAATCCGGTGAATCAGGAACACAATAAACATATGAGGCGAGACTCAATAGACAATAGTACACAACAACAGCACAGTAACAGAAACCAAGATAACAGTTCAAGAGGATCAGTAGACAGCATAAGCAAACCAGCAAGCAAATAGCCGACTATGACATAGAGTTCAGCTCTGAGTGCGATAATAGTAAGTCTGGTCGGTGAACTCCGCTTGCGGAGTTTGGCACTCCGCGTTACGCAGAGAGCTTGCGGAGTTCCAAAAAGCGGAATTTTTTCCCTCGCTCAAGTTCATCAACGTCAAGTTGGTGAGCGAGGAAAATCCACCTCCCAGCGAGATTTTTCCTCGTTGACTATCGCGAACATCATGGTTGCTTGGTCAACCATATATGTACCATTATCAGATAAGAATAGAGTCAGTAAGCAAATCAAATGTATTAATACATAGTTAATTAAAACAACCATTTAGATACCATCATAAAACACAGAATATTTGTCATGCATTTAAAATTGATCGGTAACAATACAGTAAGTAGAACCACTGAGAAACTTAATCTGGGAAGCAGGTTTGGAAAGTTGCTTGCCCACTGGCAATGTGTTCTGTGCTCGTTCAAGGTACTGGTAAGGAAACCAAATTAGCATACAAGATTAGAGAATACAAATGAACAGGAAGTGGAATAGTTCTGGTTTAAAAGTTTAACTGGTTGTGGTTATCAACTGAATGGGATCATTTTGTTTCAAAATTTTCATATTGTACACTGAAATCCCGTATCACATAAATATTATCACTCTTAGGAAGGAAAGTTTTCTGAAAAAAATATGGTCTTCAACTAATCTTTGAATGCTTAGTTTTATATTGATTAAACAAGCTTGGGACACTATGGTAGCCTGCTTCTGAATAAATGTCATGGATCAAAAATAGTTCAGTATTGTTCACTATGTCCCGACAGTACTAATACATTTTGCACCTAACAGCAGTAATACAAAACAGAAAACTCTGGGTAGGGGATAAGATTCTCATAAGAATAGTTTCTTTCCTTCCATAAAAGCGTAGAAAAATTCAAGATTAATGAATAAAGTTTAGGAAAAAACATTTCATTAAGTGCATTGTCGCAGCTACGGAGTTGTATATCTTACTCTGAGATGTCAGTGGTATTTAGAATGCCAACAAATCACGGTTCCATCATAGCGAGAGCGCGAACACTGCCTTCAAGGGCCTCTGCTGAAGCTGCACAGTAGAGGGGTCTAGCAAAGATTCCCTCCTGGCTGGGTCACAGACCAAACTTTGATCGTGGTTACAATGATCGCTTGCGTCCAATTTCAGAAACAGGAAGTGAGAGTAGGGAATGAAGATTAGCAACAGATAAGATTTAAGTAAGACTTTCCTCAACTGTTCGACATAACTGGAGGTGTCATTGTGGCCAATGAAATTAATAATGTTGGGGATACCACATTATGTGACAAAACCAATGAGTCTCAGTAGACCAGGAACCGAGACTGGCACAGGGCAATATTGGATTAGGACATGACTTGACCAGCATCACCAGAAAGTATGATGGTGCACTCTAAGCCAGGCACTATGTGCACAAGAAACATATTCTTCAAGTGGACACCATTTTACTCAAATGTCTTCACTTTGCAACAGTTCAGTGCGCAGTTTGAGAGAGCAAATCTGAAAGGACATTGCGCCAGCATGCTCCCTTTCTCAAGTCTGGGGTTTACTGTTGTAGCTATCGATTTGTATTTGGGACTGTATTAGGTTCATGTTTTTTTTAAATGGAATGTTTGTATTTGTTATGCCAAAGCTATTGCTTGGGGATTGGAGTTGAGAACTGCCACCCAAAAGACAGTGAGTGCCGTTTTTGTCTTGAAATAGACTTCTACAATTCACAAGCATTGTTCCCCTTCGATTTCTTCTTGAGAACATCCCATAATTTGTGACCTTGGCAGAATTAAGGATCTTATATTTATGCAAACTGGAAGGTACTCTTGACAAAGAGAAAGATTACTATATTGCAGGAATCCTTCTTTGGAAGATACATTAGAAATTGCAAGAGGGATTGAGAGATCAGTTATGGCTTTCAAAATAACTGGGGAAACGTAAATGAAGTGGTAACAACGAGAATGTACATTCAGTCACTGCAATATTAAAAAATATGTTGAATGTATACAGTCATAGCAAGAAATTTAACAGTTAAGATCATTTTTCAGGGTCATGTTATAGGTATGGTTCTAGGGGGTCATATTGTTAATCACAATTCCAGTCCTGTAATTGGTTAAATGTGCATGAAATTCAAATAATAGGTTGTTTCAATCGGATGTGCAACAACATCCAGAAAGCGTTTTAGATTAATGAGCAAAAAGTGCTGAGTGACAACGGCAAGTGTGAAGAGTGCAGGAACAATAGCAGAGTGGCATTATCTACGGAGATGTTCGAGTCACTAAGCAAGATCAACAGCAAATGTTGTCCAGTTAGTGAAGTGAAACTGGGTGAGGTGGAATTGAGTATCACAGAAGACAATTGTTACTGATAAAATGTACTTTGAGGATAGGCAACACCAGATGCGGTCACCGCCTGACGTTCGCAAAGTGGCGTTTGGAGGACATGAAATAGATATGATGGGGCGTTTCCAGGAAAGAATAGGGTACAAAGACCAAGAAATGTTCACCAAAGTCTCTGTGGCAAAAAAGGTTAGCAATATTTTGGGCTAGAGGGATCAAGAATCTTTTGGCATGGCACTCAACCCAGGTACACATGAGCCCTTTTGCTTATCAGAGGTGACAACTATACCTTGTGGTATGTTGGGGGAGATAAGAAAAACACAAGACCATTTTTAAGGCAGATTAGGTGCATTAAAGGTTTTACCCATAAGATTGTTTTAAAAGCCATTGTTATCCCAGTATTACATAAGGTACAGAGCATGCCACTAAGTGTTAACAGAGTTTAAAGATCTAATTAATCTTGGTGAGGAGAAAGTAATCGAATCTATTGATTCTTCTCAGTAGATTTCTCCAGTAGTTGTAGCAAAGAAGAGAATGGAGACCTGAAACGGTGCGTAGATCTCCGGTCCCCCAATAAGCACATTCTAGTTGACTGCTTTGCCCTGCCCAAAATACAGGAGATGTTGGCCCAATTGGGAAGAGCCAAATTATTTTCGAATCCAGATTTAAAGACAGTTTACCACCAAGTGGAACTGACCCAAGGATTAAAGTTCTTGGACTTCCTTCAACAACGCTTTTGGGACATACAGGTTTTTGGTCTCGCCTGAGCCAGCGCATGCGCTGCCCTGGCGAGACATTTAGTGAGTGGGCTTTAAAAAGCCGACCACAGCTTTTTGGGTGGCATAGAGCGTGTGGTTACACGCACAGTTACGAGCAGAGGCGCCATCTGGCTTTCCTCTCGCTCTCCCAAGCGCGCGCTCGCGCTTCAATGCCCCTCCCCCACCACAGAGCGCGTCTCGCGGCCGCAGGTCTTGTCGCACTCCCCCCACCCCTCCCACTTTCTCGTAGTCTGATCGATTCAGACTTTACTTAGGCTCTCAGACCGAACAGCACAGAAAGCACATCACCCACATAAACACACACTTCCTTTCCTGTGTTGTGCCACCTTCCAGTGCATCTAAACATGAGTTCCGGTCAGCGTCCGTCTCAAGTGCTGAGCTGCTCCCCCGGCAAGCAGTCGGTAAGGGCTTCGCTGCAAAGTTGTTTATGCGTCTCTCTCCTATTGACAGTAAGTTAAGGCTTTTATAAACTATTCTGATGGTGTCAGCATTTGCAGAGTTTGGCGCCTTCTACATAATACATGTGTCGGAATATATGCGTTTGTTTTCCTCAATTTTATTTAAACAATACATGGTGTGCTGACATGGAGCTCACCTGGCCCTGTTGCTCCGTGTAAGATGTTATTTAATCCTCTCGCTTTCTAAGTGATATATGTCATGCTCAATTCTCCAAACAGTAGCAGTTCGTTCCAGTTTTAAAAGAACGTTAGACCATGGTGGCCAAGTTACGCAAATCAGTATTATTAAAGAGAAAAAACGAAAACTCGCAACTGCCTCTTAAAACACTTTAATATTGTATTGCGTTGTATGCAGATTTTGAATAGTTATAACTCGTTGATCATTGTGTATTGTTGTGAGCCACTTTGATTTTACTGCTTATCAGCGTGGTTTCCTCAGACATGGATCCAAAAAGAAAGAAACCCTTTGGCTGCAAATGTCGCCTTTTTCTGATATTTTTCTAGTCCAAAGTGCAGTGTCGGAACCGAGAGAAAAAAAGGTTCAAAATTCAGAAAATGGCCAGATAGGTTTTCTTCACAACCAAGTGCATTAGCGCCACTTTACAGAGATTGCCAGTGAAGCGCTACTTTCTTTTTCTCTAATTCCGCACAACAGTGTTCACTTCTGCTGCTCTGCCGCTGGGCCTCTTCCCCTCTCTTTCCTCCTCTTCCTCTTATTCCGTCTGTCTGTCTCGCTCGTCCTCACTTGCTGAAAACCATAACTTCCACAAATGGATCTCTTGCCTACATTCCACATGCTTTACTTAATCTTGCATTCCCTATAACTGTTTGCTATTTCCAGGATGTTGTTACTTATTTTTTTCTCGAGGTAGCATATTACTCTGGACTCCCCTCCCTCATAACCTATTTCCCATTTCTAGTTGTCTAGCGCCTTGAGGTTATACCAATGGAAATAGCGCTATGCAAATATCTTCACTCCACGGCATACAAAACAAGCATTGGCATAGCCAATAGGTCTTGCCTTTGGGACCTTATAAGTATTTAGTTATGCAGCACAATATCCTTGGTACAACAGCATCAACTGTTGCATGGCTAAACACTTATAAGGTCGCAAAGGCGAGACCTATTGGCTATGCCAATGCTTGTTGAGAATGCTGTTTGGACTAGCCTCAGCAGCTTTGGTATTTCAAAAACTGAGGTACAAGCTTTTGGCACTCTAAACAGTAGTAATGGCATATCAGGGTGATATCCCAATATTCACTTAATCAGTTCAAGAACATTATGGGTTAGGATATTGAGAAACTTAGAACAGCATGGCGTTAAAAGGGACAAATGTCACTTTTTGATGGATGATGATTATTTGGGACAGCATCTGTTGACTCTGGGCATTAAACTAAAAAGACACCTTACTGAAGCAATAAAGAATGGACCATTTCTCTAAGATAAGTACCAAGTGAGATCATTTCAGGACTAGTTGAGTACTAGCCTTGCTTTGTAGATACTTTTGCCTTGTATGCTCAACTGTTGAGGAACTTGCTGAGGGGTGGTGCAAAATACATTTGGGGTGTTGAGGAAAGTAAAACATTTGAGAAATTGAAACCCTTGACCAATCTCCCTGCTCCCATTTCCAGCCAAGGTACTGGAAAAGACCATCAACAAGCAACTCAACACGCCTGGAGAAGAACCAGATACTCAACGCTGCCTAATCAGACTCCCACAGCACCAAGACTGCCCTGATCACAGCCACCGACATCGGAACACTCCTCAACCGAGTAGAAACAGCAACTCCGATCCTCCTCTACCCCTCTGCAGCCTTCGACACTGTATCCCACCGCACGTTGATCGAAAGACCCAAACCACATTGGCATCCAAGGGAATGCGCTCAGATGGCTTGCATCCTTCCTCAACGGTAGAACACAGAGGATCTGCCTCCCACCTTTCACCTGCGATCCCAAGGAGCTCCCACCTTTCGCCTGCGAACCAAAGGAGATCACCTGCGGTGTTCCTGCAGGGCTCATCCCTCAGCCCCACGCTCTTCAACGCATGTAAGATCCAGCTGGCCAACATTGTGAGATCCAACGGCCTCAACATAATCTCCTACGCTGACAACATCCACAGCATCATCTCCCTCATCCATGACCCCACCACCATCAAGACCAACTTCCACAGAAGCATGACCAGCATCGCCGACTGGATGAAGAACAACTGCCTGCAGCTGAACACGGACAAAATGGAAGTACCACTTTTCGCCAACAACAGCAACCTATGGAACGACTCTTTGTTGCTGTCAAACCTAGGACCCGCACCCACACCCTCCAACCATGTCAGAAACCTTGCAATTGTCATTGTCAACAAACTCTCCATGAAACCACAGACCAACGCAGTCACATCCACCTATTTCCTCCCTCTGCACATGCTACGTAAGATCACCCCTGCGCACTAGAAGCACCATAGAAGCACCAAGACACAGGCCCTCATCATCAGTCGACTTGACTACGGCAACGCTCTCTACATAGGAATCGCTGCACACCTCTTACAGAGATTTCAGACCATTCAGAAAGCCCAGCCAGATTCATCCTTGAACTCCCCCGATGAGATCCTCATCACACCCCATTTCAGGCAACTCCACTGGCTTCCTGTCCAGAAGAGATGCCAATTCAAGCTGCTGACCAACGCACACAAGGCTCTACGCTGCAAAGGACCCACCTACATTAACCACTGCCTGAACTTCCAACAACCGTCGAGAAGACTATGCTCCGCCTCCGTCTCTTGCTTATACTCCCCGCATCTACCGAAGCAGAAGTGAAGGACACTCCTTCACCCACACCGCAGCAAAGACCTGGAACAGCCTCCCTACTAAACTCTGGACCATCACCTCACTTCTGAAATTACTAAGGGCCCTCAAGAAGTACGTAATTGGACTTCTGGATGATGTTGTGACAACAGAGTATGGGATCATGCAACAGGAATGGGAAGAGTGCAGTGGTAAAGACTTGAATCTGACCAAGTTTAAAGAGTTCATAGTCCATGGGTGGCCCTGATAGAATGGTTTCTCGGGAGAATTGGTATCTTGAGGGGGCCTTAGTTCTCCAGCATAATAATTAAGAACCCACTTGAAAGGTCTAGCCTCACCAAGGACAAACAGGGTGTACAGGAATAAAGAAGGTTGGGTATTGGTGGCCCAGAATGGATACAGAGGTGGACATGCTTGTGGGTGCTCGTACAGCCTCATGTAATTCAAAGAAGTCCCTGAGAATCCACAAAACAGCTTTGTATCTTGTAGACTTCCCCAAGTCTTCATGGGTGAAGCTGTGAATGCATTTTGTGAGACCTATGTATCAACTGAAGGAAAGTATGAGGCACTGACTAGTGATAGTGGACAAGCACTCCAAACCTGTGGCATGTGTTTGAGTATTTGTTGATGTTATTTCATTGTGAGGATGCTCCGAAGTTACTTATAACTGTCAATGGAGTACAATTTTAATCTCAGCAGATGGAGTCTTTCTTGAAGTCTTTGTACATCAATTATTTGTTAACTGCATTATATTTTCATGGTGGACAGGGTGAATGTTATGATGAAAGAGACCAGTCAGTTGGTTTGCAAGTCTAGGCTTGATGTTAATTCCAAATTCTGTTGAAAACATCTTTATCATAACACTCCTCAGTGTACTACTGGTGAGAGATAGTTCATTTTTGTGTGTGAAAGGAATTCCTTAAACAGGCTCCCTTGGTTGGCGTTAGAAATGGGGTCTCTATTTGGCAGAGGTATGCACCCTGTCCAAGTAGGGACTGCCACTCTACTCAGGGTAAGCTAGATACACACTAAAAGATAACCTGTGCTCACCCTCTGGTAGCTTGAGACAGAGCAGTCAAGTTTATCTAAAGAGACAATGTATGAAGTATTTGTGCAAAAAAAACACACACACACACACACACACACAAATACAATCAAAACACCACAAAAAGACTCCACACTGGTTTAGAAAAATAGACATAAATTTTATAAATAAATCAAGACCAACAACAAAAATCCAATACATAGAAGTTGAGTTATGAGTTTTTAAAGAATAAATAGAGTTCTAGCACTTAGAAACAATAAGCGCCTATGGGGGTTATCTGGTCTCGCTGGACCGTGGAAAAGTCAACAGTTCAAGCCAACCGCGATAGAGCGCAGGCTGGGGACAGGAGTCACGCAGGCATACGGAATAGAGTACCTTGAACCTGGTTGCAACAGCAAGATGCAGACGAACGATGCATCTATGTCGAGCCCGCAGTCTAGGGGATGTGTAGATTTTCTTGATGCAGTGGCGGCGATGCGTCATGTACATTGAGCAAAGCGCCGGTTCAAAGTGTGGCGGTTCTGAAGGCGAGGCGCCAGGTTAATCCACGCTGGAGGGGCAATGCGTCGATCTTCTTCATGCAGTGGTGGCGAAGCATTGATTCCGAATTGGCGGTTCCGGATGCAATGCGGCGGTTCAGAGTCCGGTGTGCCGATTCTACTCCAGCAACAGAGTTGATGCGCTGGTTCTGCTGCACGCAGTCTGGAGAGGTGTCAATTTTTCTGGTGCAAGTTTCTGGGTCCACTTCCAGCGAACCAGGCACAGGAGCAGGGGTAGAGGACTTTGATAGCCCTGAGCCTCAAGCAACAGGAGGCAAGCCAACAAACCCTTGGAGATCACTTTGGTGCAAGGCAGAGTCCAGCACGCCTCAGCAGGGTCAGAAAGCAGCAGGGCAGCACAAGAGTAAATCAGGCCTTCCATGTCAGCAGTCTAGCAGAGTTTCAGTCCTTGATGCAGCACAGCAGTTCTTCTGACAGAGAAGTTGTAGGTCCAGAAGTGTCTGATTTGGAGGGGTCAGAGCCCCAGTACTTATACCCAGCTGTGTCTTTGAAGTGGAAGTGACTTCAAAGAAGGGGCTTTCATGTGTACAGAGGCCCCGTCTTCACAGTCCTGGCTCCAGACTATCAGTAGGGGATAATCAGCTCTTTGTGTGGGACGGGGCACTGCCTATTCAAGTGTCAGTCCCTCCCTCCCTGCCCAGGAAGAGCCATCAAAATGCAGATGAGTCTTCAGACACACCTAACCTTCTTGTGTTTGTGGATGTCTAGAGGGAATGCAGAAAGTGAAGTCGTCACCCACCCCAGACGTGTATTGGAGACAGGCTGCAGGAACACAAAGCTGTAAGAGCAGAGTAATGTCCAATTTCTAAAAGCTGTACTTCTAAAATGGTAATGTTAAATTAAACTTTACCAGTAAAGAGGATGTATCATTACTATTCTAAAGATATAAAACATGATATAGCTACTCCTTTCTAATCAGGAATTACAGATTTAAGGAATTCCTAATGTTAACCTATAAGAGGAATAGGCCTCACAGTAGTGAAATGCGTATTTGGGTGTTTATTTCCTACCAGGACATGCAAAACCTAAAAGTACATGTCCTGTCTTTTACTCAACACCACCCTACCCTGTGGGCTACCTTGGGCCTACCATAGGGGTAACATATGTAATAAAGGGGAGTTTAAGGCTTGACAAAGGGTTTTAAATGCCAAGGCAAAGTGACAGTGAAATACACACACAGGCTCTGCAGTGGCAGGCCTGAGACAAGTTTGAAAGGCAAATTGTGTGGGTGGCACAATCAGTGCTTCAGGCCCACTAGTAGCATTTAATTTACAAGCCCTGGATATATGGTATACCACTCACAAGGGACTTACAGAAAATTAAATATGCCAATTGTGTATACACCAATGTTCCCATGTTTAAGGGAGAATCATATGCACTTTAGCACTGGGCAGCAATTGTAAAGTGTGCAGATTCCTAATGCCAACAACGATTCAGAAAAAGAGGTGGTAAGCAGACAAAACGTTTGGGGGGGAAGACCACCCTCAGGATGACAAGTCTACCAGTTGGGTGCTCCAGAAAACAGGGGCTAAAGATGAACATCTGTGTATGTCTGAGGTGTGTGAAAGGGTGAGAATTTTGCAGGAGAAGAGTTGGGGAGTGGGGGTATGACTAACTGAAAAGAGTTAAATAGCTGGATTTTCAAATTGGGGATGTGGTTAAAATCAAGAGACCAGCCAATTCTAGGAAGGGGTCCTCGGAATATTATCAAAGCACTACAATTTTTAAGTGACTAAACGCACAGTCATGGTAGAAAATGGCAAACGGTGGAGCAAGAGGAGAGCTGCTGTGATTCAAAAAGCATGTTCAAATGATAACCTGGCAAACAGATATTTCTAGAAAGTGAAGGGGGTTCGTTTTCCAGTTTCGATGATGTCGGAATGAGCCTACCAAGTAGTGTTCCACCGAAATCGGGTGAAGATGAAAGTGAGGGTAATTCAATGATAGTGATGTATGACCAGTCTGGTAATACGATGAATTTCTTTTTTGGTAATACGATAGATGATCTTTCTGGTAATGCGTTACAGATGGACAATGCTTTTGAACAGTCTTTGCAATAGCAAAGTCATTTGGGTTTTTCAGACCTAAAGCTTCTGAAGGATTTTTTTTTTATATTAGTATATTATTTTTAGTTTGGATTGGCTGGTGGCTCCCAATTTTTGGCCATCTTTACCTCCCTGGAACTTTAAATAACCACAGCAGCAAGCTCAAAGGTGTACAGATGAGAAGTGCGTTCAGGAACCGCAACAACAGAATGCAGCACGACGGCGGGACAAGTTGTTTCTGGGGCTTGCTTGCTCCCCTTGGCCTGATGGAGCTGGCACTCGTGCAGGTCCGAGCAGTGCTAATGGTGGTGCTTCTTTAAAGGTGAGCGCACCAGGTGAGAAGCAGGAGACAGCTTATGAGACTTTGGTGAAACTATGCCAGAGGAGAGGCGATGGCATCAGAGCTTGCGAGTCTCTGACACAATAGGAGTCACAGAGAGGACTGGCAGTGACAGAGAAGGGCTTTCTGGCTGGAAGCATTCCCCTGCAGTTTGGAGTCCTGAGGCTCATGCGCTATCTGGGCTTCAAATTTGGCCTATAACAATGAACTGGGGATCCTCGCCAAGTTTGAGGCCACTAACAAGCAGTGCTATTTGACACACATTGCGGCACCTGATGCAAAACAGTGGATGAAGGCCACTCTAAGAGCAGAGGGGCCTCCTTTGCTTCTGTCTGAATTCTTGAGCCATCTACGTGAAACCATTTAAAGACTAAGGAAAAGCAAGGACCAGTTCCCTATCCCAAAAGCCACAACATTTAAGAATGCTAAGGAGTGCTAATCCTCTCAGCTGGCTGATGAGGTGACTAAGAGTGTGGTAAGGCATTGTTGCATTCTATCAATGCGCTGCATAGTGATCTGAAGGAGGAGACTTGTACTATTAAGACTGTCTTGATAGACATGGAGCAAAAGCTGGAAGTGCTGACTAGCAGAGTCCTACCGCTAAAACAAAAAGTGAGAACTTAAGAGTCAAACCGCAAAGAATGGAGGGGCCCCTGTCTTAAGCCGATGCAAAGCAACTGTCGATGTGTGAGGACAACGCTGTGGTGGCATAAACAATCCTAGAGGAGAGAATAAAAACACTGGGTAAACTGCAGAGAATAACATGAGTGGAATCAATGAACTACTGACTGCGTTACTGGATGTGTATCAAGATGCACATTGGGACGCTATGACTAAGATCCTCAGACTCCCTTCAAACCTGAGGAGATTGAGCAATGGTACTGGGGGCTACAGTGATGTTCGTGGTCAAAACAGAGCAGTTGAGAGTGCCTCCTGAAGAAACCATGTAGACAGTGGTGAAATGAGAGGCGAAACCCGACTGGTTTCCTTTTTTGAGATGCAAATATTAGCCAGGAAGACAGTGTTAATGAATATCAAACAGGAGTCATCAAAGAAGGGGCTTAATGCTTCTTTGGGTTACTCGGTCAGACTGAGGGCAGAGTATCAAGGATAGAATTTCCTATTTCTCTGGGCAGAACTGGTGCGGGACGAGCTGGTTAGTCTGGGGCCAAATTCAGGCTGATTACCCAAATATATATGAAGTGGAGATTGCTTTATGGTGGGCTGCCAGGGTTGGGATGCAAGTCTATTCTTTACTGTAGAGAATATATCACACCCTTCTAGATGATCCAGCAAGTCTTGAAAGTAATGTGGGCAGAGCAAATGGAGTACTTTGGTGGTCAGCATAAACGTTTTGTATTTTTTAATACCGCCAATCAGTTAGGTCTTCAGCCTTGTTAGATGCGTCTCAGGGACACAGAGAAGAGTGTCCTCTGCATCGACATGAGAGTAAACATGCAACTAACTGCTGTTCTGAAGAGGAGCAGTTGGTGCAGGGAAGGTTGGTCTTTTTCTTGGACCCGATTTTGATGTTAGAAGCACAGGGATTATGAAGCTGTCACCCAAATGGGTTATAAAGTTGTCCAATTCAGTACCAGAGCCCGTCTATTGATGCTAGCAGTAAACAGGAATTCCGCTTAGTAGTTTTCAACTGGACGTGGGGTGAACCTAGGACATCTCAGCTTGAATACTAGCAAGGCAAGAGTTCAACTGGCCAACATCTCCGACACATGATCCTTCAAGAACAGATGGTAATTACGTTACATAAATATGTCATTGCCTGCAGTTAGGTATTACAAGGGCTACACATTCAAGTTGAAAATGGCTGGGGAGAGACAAGAGCCTTCTATTAAGGCACATGTTATAGGGGTGGCTTTAGAAGACTGGGAGGAACTCATCTGGTCAGTTAAGCTACATTTTTCAGGCGTGACTCCAACCGAGGCAGTGCTGTTGAAGACCACTTGCAGCAAGCTAATAGGAAGTAGGGTTCGGTCATTGACGCTGTTGAGCACTGTCGTGAAACTGAGCAAGAAAAGAAGAAATGGGGAGCGGTGGTCAACAGTTCAGAAGGCATTATCAACCACTTTGATGGTAGCTATTTTCGGCTGCACTGTGTTCTGAATCTAGACCAGCAGTCCTACAGGAGGGAGTAATTTTTGATCTTTGCCAAACTTGAAAAAATGCATTTTCATCAGAGAGTAAATATCACTACAATGAATGGGAGGGTAAACAGTTGCGGCCCAACATGAGGGCGCAAGAAAGCGAGGGGGAATTTAAATAGCCTATAGACTTCGTTTTCTGGTTGCAGTCTGTACCATCAAATGAGATAAATCTGGATTCAGTATATAATTGAAAGCATACTCTATAATGTTTAATCAAGCAGCTCATGGCGATCACACAGGGGCTAATTCACTGAAGTTTCTGCGCACCTAGGTAATACAAACCGGGTTATATGTCACTACAAAGGAAATTGGAAACAGCAGAAATTTACGGGACAGACAGCATATACTACTGCAGAAAACATGCCTTATGGTCATATTTTCTACATTTGTGCTAATCAAGCTATTGGGACACAGTCGTTTCAATAAGTATGCCATTGGTGCAGTATTGCCAGTGTGTTGAAAACTCAGTTATGACTCTTCAAGTGCCGACAGACCATGGCAATGCCTTTTCCCCTTTTACAGATACATATTGCATCCTAGTTACACCTACTTCAAGGAGGTGTAAGGGGTGGTACAAGTGTAAGAGATTACCCCAAACATCCTCATTTTTCGGAACTTATTGGGGAAAGGGATCTCTCCACATGAATTTTTTTTCGATGAGCCAAAGGAAGGGGAAAAATGAGAGTTTGCACATTTGACTTACCCGTGTGCCTGTGCGCTCCACATAGCGCACACGATTTGTACTCATCACAGTAGTAAGTATTTATATGTGGAGTTTTATTGTGGGCTCATAAACCTGAAGGCACCTTGGCACTTTGGAATTATTGCACTGAAAAAGCCAGATTTAAGTGCCTTCTTGAAGTTAAGCATTTTGCTATTTAACCTGAGAGCTGCAGCCATTTGGTTTCAAAGAGAAGCAGCAGAGACTGAAAAAGTTCTATCCATTTCTTAAATTCTGGAACAAGTGGGCTGGAACCAGAGAAATCGCAAAGAGAGGGACATTATATAGTTAGTGTCAAGTTATGAACAAGACATGTATGCCCCAATACGAGTTAAACGGAATCCTGTGCAGAGTTTCCCTGCAGCTGTTATTAGTGCTACCTGCCGGTATCTTCACAGGGAATTCGACCTATTACGAGTTAGATTCCATCGGAATGGGGACTAACTGTGTGGACACGGAATTATTGTACAAAATTCCACAGGTTATTCTTTATTCTGATGGGTTTAACACCATCCACTTATCACCTGCTGTGAGCAGGTGGTAAATGGGAGCAGGGCTTCCCTGCAAGGCGGGGGCAACAGTTTGGGGTGGGGGTTGATGAATAGCTTTGGCAGGGGGCGGGGGGGGGGGGGCATTGTACCCCCTGCTTAACAAAAACAATGTCAGGGACTCTGGAGGAGGATTTGCTGCGCCGGCCCTTATTACCAGCTGATAGAACTGAATCCAGAGTTTCTGCACTCCAGAAAAATGGGTGTAAGAATACTGGGCCCATCGTGATCACGTGGAAAAGAATTCCATATGGTAATTCTGCTCTATCTGCCTAGTAATCGGGGTCATAGACTTAAAGTAAGTAAGAATTTTCTAAAGCGCACAAATACTGTAGTGTTTTAGCGCTAAGCGAAACCTCTAAAATGGCTGCAGAAAGACAGCTAACTTACTTGACAGCGAGAGTAAACAGCCAGGTTGTTACAGATTTCCTTAAAAGGATGAGGCTCGGCTGAGCTCTTAAATACAAATTTCCACACTTTGCTGCCGAGACAGGAGAATCTCCGATGAGCCCCCCCCCCCGCCACACCCCAGACTTCGTTTGTTTGGGAGTGGTCACCAAATAAGAATGAGAAGACCTTAATACTCGCTGTGGAGAATACCAGGTAAAACTTTTCTGCAGATAAAAGGGGGCCAGTACCATGCAGGGCCTTGTATATCATGCAAAGCGCCTTAAACTTAAAATTTCCTAGAAGACATGAAGGAAAGTTTCAATTCTATTAAGGACACGGAGACAAGGAGTATGCTCTACTTTCTTTATTTCCTTTGCAGCAGTCTTTAACAATAAACTAAAAAAAACAATCTTTCCCATGATGCACAGAGAAAAGGTTAACAGATCAACCAATCATCAGTCAAGAATGTCCACAAAGGTAGGAGTCCCTTAGATAACTTCCTCTTCTTGACTCGGCTTCATTCCACCAGTTCCCATTAATCTGCTTTGGAACCCTCTGAACCTGAAAGAATCCAGAAACAAGAAGAATTAATCTGAACCTTTCTGTACAGATCAGGATCAGGATGAGGACGAGGTGAGGTAAATACCAGTTGATACAGATGTGCGGAACCACTATGCCATAACAACATACACGAGTGAAATAGGACAGTCTCCAATAAGAAGAAAATAAACCAAAACTTGTGCCATACGAAAGACTGGAATTGTGTTGCCAAGGAGGACCCATTTATTTACAAACATCAGGGGCAGGAAAGAAAGGGAATCTCAGGAACCATGGGCAGAAATAATCCTCGCCTCCGTGTCCTTAATAGAATTGAAACTTTCCTTCATGTCTACTAGGAAATTTGTCATTCTATGTCAGGGCCAGAGGCGAGAATTATGCTTGTTCAAAGCTTGTCCACCACCAACGATGCCATATCAACGACTGGCTTAAAAAAAACTTTTGAACATAGAGTCTAAAGACCAGTCTGCAGCATTGATAATGTCTTCAAGGCAAGCCCCTGGGGGAAAAGCCTTAGAGGCCATAGCACATCTAACTGAGTGGGTTCCAAATTGCGAGACGTCACTGCCCACTTCTTGCATGACCCATTGAATCCAACCAGCTATGGTGGGAGGAGTGACCACTTTGAAAGGTTTTCTGAGAGATATTAACAATTGCAGCTCACCTGGGGGACGGTGCTCCTCAGTCATGCTTTCATAAGCCTTAAGAGACTTATCACACACAACTTCAGATTCTTATCAAAAGCAGGATAGGACACCACTTTGGAGTTAGAGAAAAATGGAAGTTGACCCCATGGGGAGAAAAAACACTTCCATAGATGTCCAAAGCCCGCACGTCAGACACTCTCCTACCTGATACCAGACACATCAGTATGGCGAGTTTCGCTGACAATTCCTTGCACAACAAATATTTGTTTGGCTGCCAAGAACGAAAAAGGTAGAAGACCTTGTTAAAATCCCATAAATTGGAATACCTGGGCTCCAGGGGAAGTGCCAAACGAATCCCTCTCATCAGCTTACAGACCAAAGGATGTTCGCCCACCGGGGAAGCTTGAATGGGAATGTGACCAGCTGAGATGGTCGACCTGTAAGAATTGACAGTACGATACGCCAATCCCTGGGACACTAAGGATGCCAAGAAATTCATGATGGGGACCACTTTGCACTCCATGGGATCCTGATCGTTTCGAAGATACCAGCAAACCCATCTGGCCCATGCAGACCTGTAACGCTTGTTTGCGCAGTCTGCCCAAGCTTCTGCCAGTATTCTCTAAGCCTGTGAAAGGCCAGGGAGTCTCCAGCATTGCCTGCAATCTGCCAGGCCGTAAGTAGCATGAAACCATGGAGGACTTACGGTGGAGGTCCCAAAGGATATCCAGATCAGGGGGTAGAGGGATTGGAGGATCCCAGGAAAGTTCCAGAAGAACTGGAAACCATACTTAAGACCTCCAATAGGGTGTGATCAAGAACACCTTTGCATCCTGTCAGAGGCCCTGCGCTGAGAGCCTCAATCATGGCAAATGGATGGAAAGCATAATCCTGGGGAAAAGCAGCTGTTGCTGCTGCCAGGGGGTCTGGTTTCCAACTGAAGTACCTGGGAAGTTGATGGTCAAGGCGAGAAGTGAAGAGATCAACCGAGAACGGTCCCCAAAGAGCGCTGAACATCTGAAAAAAAAAAAAATCAATGGGTTCAGTTACCACAGGCTCATGTCCCGACCATGCTCTGGAGCACCAATCCGCTATTACATTGGACGCCCTGGGGAGATACTCCGTTGTCACTGAGACATTGTGAGCTAGGCAGAAAGACCAAAACTCCTTGGCTAGATCAGCCAATACTTTGGATTTGGTACCCCTGAGACGGTTTATGTAGCGAACCGCTGTCACGTTGTCCATCTTGAGGAGGACACTGCAGTCAACCTTGTCCAACACTTTATTGCAAACGACCCAGCCGTGAGCTCCAAGCAATTTATGTGGAGTTGTTGCTCGTCTGAGGAGCATTTTCCTCCTGTAAAGGAGTTCCTGCATCGAGTACCCCAACCGGATTTGCTGGCGTCAGATTTTATAACTATATCCGGATCTGAACCAAATTTGGCTTATCCGTTCCATGCCTTCATGTCTCCCAGCCACCATCAAATTTCCATCTTCACCTCTTCTGTAAGCGGGACTTGTTCGGAGTACTGCAGGCCCCTTTAGAGATGGAAGGCCTTGAGACACTGGAGGGCTCTGGAGTGGAGAAGGCCCGGTAAGATCGCTTGGATAGAGGATAACTGAAGACCTACCACTTTGGCTACCTGCTGGAGAGATGTTGTGGGTCTGACCAACATTCTTCTTCACTCCCTGCAAATCTTGGATACTTTCTGAGAGGGGTGGCTTAAGGTCTTTTGCATCGAATCTATGACAAATCAGAGGAAGTTCGTTTGTTTGGTTGGGAGCAGAAGAGACTTTCTCTTGCTGACTACAAACCCTAAACTCTGCAGTAGATACACTGCCATCTGTAACTGTTCCGTCAACCGTGACGGGCACTGGTCCAAGAGGAGCTCGTTAAGGTAAATTATGAGGCAAAAACCTTGAGCCCCTAGGGTTTCCACCACCCATTTTAGGACCTTGTTGCAACACAAGGGAGCTGAGAAGAGTCAGAAAGGGAGCGCTGTGAACTCTTATACCCAATCTCTCCATCTGAACTGAACGAATCTGTGGTGCTGGGGAAAAATAGGAACGACAGATATGTGTCCTTGAAGTTCAAATGTACCATCCAGTCGTCGGGACGAAGGCGATCGTGCAGCAGATGGATACCTTCCATCTTGAAATGGCGGTAGATCAGCCATTAGTTGAACTCCTTTCAGTTGATTACTGGGCGTTGCCCTCAATCTGCCTTGTCCACCAGAAAAATATTGCTGAGGAACCCCCGGGGGTGGAGGGAGGTTTGGGAAATCACAAATTTTTTCATCAGATCTGCCACCTCTTGGTCTATTAAGGTGACCTGATCTTCTGCAAAAATCATACGAGGGCAGGAGACCGGGGTCCCGTAAAATTATACATGAAACCCCTAGATGGTCAGTAGGACCCATGCACAGGAAGTAATCCATTCCCAAATGTGCGCGAATAGCGCTAACCTCCCTCCCACCTTTAGTTGGGGGGAAAGGCAAACTCTCCACTTGAGGCCTGGAACTGCTCTCAGGAAGCGCCTCTGGAACCATGTCCACTGTGACCTCTCTGAGTATGGAAGAAATCTCCCTGTCTGGGTTTGTCTTGCGATTTCTTGAGCCTCTAGAAGGGCCTTGGGTATAGAAGCAGCCATCGAGCATCCTCAGCCACAGCCGGTCCCAACAAAAATTCAGGGATGAAAGATTTCCTTGATGGAAACCTGCGCCTTATCAAAAAGGGTGAACGTAGCAACGAATTTGCCCAGTTCCTTAATGAATGGCTCACCAAAGAGCCCACCTTGTGCCACTGCGCCTGCCTCGGAGGTAGCCAGATCCCCCAATTTGGGGTCAACCTTTAGGAGGAGGGAACAGTGCCTCACTGTTGACAGTGTGCAGTTTGCGTTCCCTAGGAAGACTATAGCACGCTGCGCCCAAACCCGAAATCATTTCTTGCGAAAGCGGGGTGTTGGAGGCCTTGACCTTCTCTGCCTAATCCAATATTTTAGTGATCAGCCCACAAGCGTCCAGAAATTAGTAACAGCCGGTGCAGGTAAGAACGGTGAGGAGTCGACAGACGATGAGGGAAAATAAAACAATTTAAAAAAGAAAACCACTTGCATTATGAACGCCGCATCGCTGACTCGGTAAGTGGTTTATTTTCTTTTCTTTCGCTGTCTGTCGACTCCTCCCTCCCCACCGCTCTCACCTGCACCTGCCATCACTGAAGTTTGTCCTGGCAGGACTTCAAGGATCTAAAACATGCCTTTCTTTGGATCTCTAATATACTTCTGCAATAAAGTGGCCATGCGAGTATCGATCTCTTGGGTCACCGCCACCTGAGGAGTGGCAGGGGCATTCCGCCCTAAGGCACACCCTGATTTCCTTTTCTAAGGCCTTACTGAGGCGCCCTGCCACAATCTTCGATTCATTCTCAGAGACACGTGCAAGAGGAGATGGCAATATTATCAGTTCTAAATTGAAAGGTGACTTCAGCCCGGAGGCGGTTCTGATAAGTGTCAGTAGGACCCCGGTGTCCAAGCTAATCCAGACTTCTGCCTGAAAGCTAATCCTGACTTCTGCCTGAATTGGCAGCATGAATACTGTTTTTTCCCCGGAAGCTCTCTCTAAATCCACTCGAGAGTCTACAAACTTAAATTGATGGTTGCTCCCAATGTTTGGTTTTTGTCCTGATGATGAACTACAAGGTTGAAATGCCGTCGATGCCTTCCTTTGGCAATTTAAGAGGAAGCATATATTGTGTTTTGTTTCTGTCACTTGGCGAACTTATTGTTATGTAAATGTTTCCTCTGCCATTGTCTTTTGTTTACACTATAATTTGCATTTTTCATTTGTGTAAGTCTTGTGTAATTCAATACAAATGAGGGAGAAGGGGTGCATATAGGTCCAGCATACAGGCCCCAATAAATACAATGTAGCACCGAAGGAGTATGCAGTTCCTGTAGGGTGGGGAAAGACGACAAGGAGGCCAGGTTGGTCAACACCCTTACTCAGTAGTGGAGGGTGGGTGTCTCCCAATTTGGGAAGTGGGGCCCTCACACACCCATTTGGGTGTCATGCTTCATAATAGGGCTTGCTCCTTGTCAGGCTGGAGCTGCAATGCCTGACTGGCACCCTAGGAGGGGCTCTTTGTCCGAGATCTTTTTCCCAAGCCGTATAGGTGAGGTGCGTGTGAGGGGCCTAGTGGTGTAGATGTGAGGTGATGTGAGGAGAAATAAAATGAGGTGAGGTGGTGCTCCAAAATGAATTTTAATCTGCGAGCCCACTCGTCTCAATTAAAACTAGAATAGAGATACCGCCAATTATAATGGTCGGAGGTGTCCATATGTGTGTAGTCATGGTCAACATGTTTCTTGCCTTGTGTGTAAATCACTTGGCAATTCTTCAGGACCTATCTTGATGCACTATCTACACGGGTGGTTGGTTATGGAAAATGAACCAATCACTGATGACCTTTCAATGAGGTACCTTAATACAAATCATGGGACCAACCCAATTCGGGTTCAAGTCACGCCTCATCAAAAGTTAGGCAGAGCAACGATCGTTACAAAAGTTAACGTCATGAGTTTTCCTGGAAAACAGGTGCCAGGAACCTACACCTCGCTCTGTTTCCCAACTAGATCTCGGACAAAGAGCCCCTCATAGGGTGCCAGTCAGGCATTGCAGCACCGGCCTGACGAGGAGCAAGGCCTAGGATGAAGCATGACACCCAAATGGGTGTGTGAGGGCCTCACTTCCCAAATTGGGAGACACCCACACTCCACTGCTGAGTAAGGGTGTTGACCAACCTAGCCTTCTTCTCTTCTTTCCCCACCCTACAGGAACTGCATACTCCTTCGCTGCTACACAAGTCTTGTGTAACCCTGAGAGCACACGTTGATTATTGTATTTTTATTTTTGTTTTACGAGTAATTTTCAATAACAAACGTCTTTCAGATAACTGGTGTGGGTACTTTATTTCATTTTCTGTAATTTTCTCCTCGATTGATTGTCCTTTATTAGTTGTATGTTTTGTGCTAAAAACCTTTTTTGTTTAAAATTATTCCCTTAATCTTTGTTGCTTTAACACTGCCACAAACTTAGAGACCATACTGGAAGGGCCCCACTCCGCCGAGCGAGGGTGCAAAAGGTCCTTAGGGACAAACATGTCAGAGGAGTCCTCCGTGTCATTTAAGGGCTACAAGAGAGCTGGGGTCAGTGAGGGACCGGCTTCGTCAATGGACTCACCACGGGAATCATCCTCTTCTGCGTCCAGGCTGTGAGGTGGGGATAGATCGGCTGTGTCAGTCAAGGCGTCAGGTGTACCAGAGGCTGTGCGAGCCAGAAAAGCCTGTTTAAGGTGCTCAGATGCACCCAAATCTATGCCAGGATCCATTTAGCATTTAGACGCACTTGAGAGAGGGAGGTGTCCCCAGATTAGAGTGGGGGTCAAAGTAGGCATATGCCATCTCCATGAGGCGGCGCTCAAAGGGCTCCATGGCTGCCACCACCGCCTGGTGGATGGAGGCATCCACTGCTTCACAGAATTTGTTACCCAGAGGGAGGACCTGTAAGGACTCTTCCCCTGTATTATCCTCTACCAAAAACTAAGGCTTAATAATTTAGGGGACAGAAGGATCTGCTGCACACTTCCAGACCACCACACAGGCGGAGATCGAATTGTTTGGGGTAGTTTTTAGAAGCTTGAGGCTTTGTTATTTTGGCGACTGCAACAGTCTCTAGATTTTGGTCATGCTGAGCGCAAGAGAAAAAAACATGGGCTAGTGCCCTGGGGCTGACTCACCATGTTGTTACCGGGTGTCACCATGCCTGGCCCCTAAAACAGCCGGGAGGAGTGGGGGAGGGGTGCTAAGGAAGCACCGGGGAGGCATGTTGGGAGCGCTAATCAGGGAAACAGGTACAGGAGTACTGACCCGCTTATACGTGGGCATCAGGCTGTTTTTAAAATGACACAGACACCAGGTAGCAACGGGAGTGAAAGATTCCAGGCAGCTCAGGCACAGGCTCCACGGGGGCTCAATCTTGTCAGATTAAGTGAAACTGATGACAGCGTGCCCTGGCGGAGCAACGAGATGAGCACTAGTCTGAAGCGCCCTATAGCAGAGCCCAGCCTTCACTGTACTCATGCGGCACGAGACTTTCAGGGGCACCGCGAATGGAGTGAGGAAATGCGCTCCCACGACCCGTGCACAACAGTGGCGAGACCACCGCGGGACAACAGTATCACAATAAATAAGCAAAACACCACAATTATACCATAATGCACGAGTTGTAAAAAAAAGGGTGACGTAACTGCTGGAGCAGGAAAAGAAAGAGGAAGTTATCCAGGGGACTCCTACCTTTGTGGGCGTCCTGGACTGTTGATTGGTTAACATTTTCCCTGTGCATCATGGGAAAGATTTTTTTGAGTTTATTGTTGAAGACTACTGGAAAGGAAATAGAGAGTAGAACACAAACCTCGCCTCCGGTCCTGACATTGAATCACCACCCACCCTTGACCAGTATTGGGGAAAGTGGAACCCCAGAGTAATAATCCAGACTTTGCTAAATTTGCAGGGACATCCCCTACTTTTATATGGGACTCGTTTAGCCGCCATGTACAGATCCATACCCGCTTTACATTCACGGAGAGTGGGGACCTTCTGTACTCCCCAGTATTTGGCAACATCCCACTTCGCCACAATCAAACCCGGATTACAGAACAGGAATTGGGCCTACGAGACATCCATCTCCGTCGGTATTCCCAGGAGGATATACTTGGGGTCAAGTGAGACATCGACCTCTAGGATAGCCTGGAGTAATTATACAACCTCGGTCCAATAAATCTGGATGATGGGGCAGCTCCAAGGTGTTAGTAGGAAGTCGCCTCTGACACCCACACATCTCAAACAATCCAGGGAAGCCGCCCTCCCCATCCTATGCAGCCTGGCTCAATCGTAATTTACCCGATGGAGGAGTTTAAACTGGATTAGCCGGAGCCTTGACTTAAAGACTTTCCAGGGATCTGGGACAAGTACACTTGACTATTGCATACCACTAACCTGATCAGCTACCTCATGTTTCACCAACTTGGAAAGCTCCTACATATGTCCCAATATAGACTGTGACCTACAAGTCAGGAGATCAAATCCTAGCACAGTCAACCGAGTCTTCCCTCATTCCTAAGTAGGCACATCGATACCCATTCCTGATAAAATTCTAGTTCCTATGTTTAATGGTACAGAGAACAGACATACCTAATGTTCCATGGCACAGACATAAGGAGGGGGACAGAGTATTACTGTTCAGGGGTGCAGCCCCCCCCCCCTCCGCTAAGACATGTAATGTCTTATTTGCCCCCTATTCTTCTTGTGCTACTTCTGCAGCAGGATCACAACTCAAGAGACAATAATGTAAAGTCAGTCAGAATTTAATTTGAGCCAGTGGTTGCAGGTAGGGCCCACCAGCACTAATTTTTGGGGACTGGCACTTGTTTTATTAGTCTCATTAGACTTTGACCCACAACAAAAGAGAAAAACACAAAAAGGGGAAAGATGGAGCAAGAGAAAGATGGAAAAACAGTAAGAAAGAAAGAAAGCAAGGATAAAAATAAACTTGAAAGAGTAAGATAGAGGGGCAGGGAGGCTCTGGTGGTGGATGAAAGAAGCATGCTGTGGAATCCATGATTGTGGAAGAACACAGACAAGAGCAGATGAGGGCTTGAGTAGACAGCGCCCTGCATTGCAAACATGTTTCAACGCCTCGTCCAGGGCCAGACTCAGTCTCGATAACACTGAACATGAATATAGAGATTTATAGGAGGAGAGTCAGGGCGGGTTGTGGTGAGGTCGGCGAATGTGGGGGGTCTTGGTGAGCACAGGAGAGCTGCTGGTGCCTGGAGACCATATGAGGTCCCCTGGTTTATAGGGGTTAACCCTTCAGGACCACTGGATGACAGCATAGAACTCAGGGAGAGAGAACTTAGCCTTAACAATATGTGCATAAATAGAAGCAGGGAAGGCAGTTGTGGACCTGAAAGACAGTGAGAGGGAGAAATCAGGCTTGAGAATAACTAAACAACAAGCACTGGCAAAGTTAATAGGATTCTCCTTCTGAACAAAAATTAGGAGTGTGTTGGGGCAGACGTGGTAGCAGGCATGGAGATCATAGGAGCAGTCTGAAGGAACCCGTCTGGTACACATGGAAGAAGAGGTCCGGCTGGAGAAGTAGGGAGCTGCAAGAAGGGTCACACTAGGGGCCCATGAGAGGAGTGGCCTGGTGGGAGATGGGACAGTGAGTAGTGGGAGCTGCACGCAAGGATGCATATTAGAGGAGTGGCTTGGCAGGTGAATGTAGAGCAGTAGAAGAGGTGAAAGGGACCCACTGGGCATGCATGAGGGGAGCATCCTCGCTGGAGAATAGAGAGCAGCGTAAATCGCAGGAAGGTATCTACTGGGAAGCCATGAGAGAGAGGCTCGGCGGCAAAATTAAGAGAACAGTGGGAGCTACAGGCAAGGACCCTACCCAGCAAGCATGTCGCGTGGGCTAATGGACAATAGGGAAATTGCAGGAAGGGACCCACCAGGCACGCAAGAGAGGAGCAGCCCGGCGAGAGAAGGGACAAGGAAAAGTGAATGGCTGTATTTACACAGAAGCCATCTTCTGAAATAGATTCACTGACAAGCACATTTAAAAACAAGCATTTGCAATGCAATAGGTCTCGCAGTTACGCGAGTTTAAGCTATTGGCATTGTAAATGACAATGCCTTTTATTTAGGTTTTTAAAACGAAAAACAAAAATAAAAGGCATTGTTATTTGCAATGTCAATAGCTCAAACTCGCGTAAATGCGAGACCTATTGCATTGCAAATGCTTTTTTTTTAAATTCTAACACGCACTGCCTCCCCGGGCGCGTAAAGAGGGTTTTCTGTTGGGAGGTGTAGGGCGGCAGATAACAATCTTGAGAGAATACAGTCACATTCTACAACCGTCGCCTCACTGAGGGCACGAGGCGCATCAAGTATGCCCGTCTTTTACACGGGGTTCACATGTTTACACAGGGGGTGCACTGAGGGCAGCGCCTTAATGCACTGGGTGGTCTGAGCGCTGCGTGTTTAACCATGAGGTGCACTGAGCTCAACGTGTTAATACACTGGGTGCAGCTAGTGCAGCATGAATGGCAAATGGGGTGCACCGAGCGCTGCGTGTTTGACACGGGGTGCTCTGGGCGCTGCGTGTTTAACTCACGAGGTGCACTGAATGCGAGAGTTTAACACAGGGGGGCACTGAGCGGGCCGTGGTTAACACACGGGTGCACGGAGCACAGCTGGTTAAAAAATACGGGTGCACTGCGTGGTTAACACACGGCGTGCACTGACCGCTGCGCGTTTGACACAAGGGTTGCTCTGGGCGCTATGTGTTTAACGTCCGGAAGTACAGTTTATGTATCCAGAAATGCATGTCTCAAGAAAAAAAGTGGGCATTGTGTTTAACTGCCTTATTTATCTAGTGGTAATGCGGGTGGTACAGAAAGTCTAAATTTATTGTAGAGATTGGTGTAATTGATAGTGTGTTTAATAGCGTAGATGTATTTTAAGGCCAATTTACGGTACTGCTTTTGTAAAAGCGCAGCAAAACATACTGGTATTATATTATAACTGGTATGTAGTCCAACGAACACGCGCCTACAAAGAATACATATGGGCACCCAACGAAAACTACAGCGGTATATACTACTAGACACAAGTTATCGATCGCTCTATGCGCTAATGGTGACTATTACTGGGTTTAGGGAGGGGCCATGGCCCGTGAGAGGTGGCCACACATGAGTCGTGCTGCCTCCCCTCCTTCAATAATGACAATAACTCGGGGTAGATCCATATATCCACATACAGAAGCATTAAGTACATTCCGAGCAGGGAGATACACTTTCATTAAACGGGGCTTGTGAGGACAGGCCAGCTTCTTTCTTCCTGGGTAAAGTGAGCGTAACAAGGAAACTGAAAAAGGCAGCAAGCAGCGATTTCTCAAATTAATCTGTAGTATGATGAGAGTATGGAATTCGTGTTTTGCGCTGCAGTCATAAATTGGGTAACTTTAAATTGCACTGGCTTCGCTAGGCACGCACAGACGCATGCGAGTTGTGTCGATTTCGCACACACAGATGTGTGTGTAAAACCTTACTGATTTATCATGTTATTGTTCTATATCTAGCCTCTACACACACACACACACACACCCCCCCGCCATGACTGATACAGCGATCAGCCAATGCAGGAGGCCGCGGTTCAGCACACCGCCTGCCTTATTAACATTACACAATGCATCAGACCAGCCCTTTTACGCCTGGGTTGTCAATCAATACCCACAAGTCCTCTGCTGCCCCCCCCCTTTCATATAGGAGTTGGAATGATAAATGATGACACGTTAAACCAGCGCCATCAGTCAAGGAGTGTGTGCTGTGAGGCGGGCTCAAGCGCTCCCTATATTCAGCAGGGGGTGCAAGAGCCCGCCAAGGGCACACATCAGAGGGAAGGGCCACTGTGCGCCCTGTCCCCGAAAATGAGCCGCTAGCCAAGGGCTCGATAACTGCTACGTTCATCACACCCCTCACCCAAAGGCAGTCGACCCCCCTCACCTGTTGAATGGATGGGACACTCGCCCTCACCGTCCGTATTCAAAGACGGGAGGCAAGAACAGGGCCTGGTTTTTTTGGAGGGTCTACCTGGGACCCTCACTCACAATGTGCTTGGGATGCCCAGAACCTCGGTGACGTGGGAATCAGCACGCAGGGTGCAGCCCGATGTGAGGATGAACAGAGAAGCTTAGCTCCGGCGAGGCTCTCCTGGCCAGGGAGGGGGGACTGCGAGCCTCGAGCTGCCGGGGGAGGGCGGAGTCAGGATGAAGAGGGAAGCTTAGCTCTTTACTTTTGCAGCAATTGCGGCACCCGCGCTTTACCTTTAACCATGTGAAAGTAAAGCGCGGGTGCCGCGATTGTAGCAAGAGTAAACAAATAGAAAAAAATCTATTTCTTTACTTTTTCTACAATCGCGGCACCCGCGCTTTAGCTGAACATGGCTGAAGGTAAAGCGCGTGTGCCGCCAAAGTGAAAAAGAAAGTAAATAAATAAATTTTAAAAAACAGACAAAAAAAAAAACAAGCGCTGTGCTATAGCGTGGTACATGGCGACCCGTGAAGCGCGAGCACCCTTGCGAAAGCAGAATGAACACAAAAGAGTGCTTACCCACTAATTAAGGAGACAGTGTAACGCCGCAAGCAAAAGATCCAGTCCGGATGGGCCGTCCCAGAAGGAGACAGGGCGGTAACAAGGAGGGACTAAGAAGCCTCATTTACAATCAAAAGCCAGTGTTTAGCATCAACGATGACGCAAGCCAATCAAAAAGATGGGCGGGGCTTCCACTCCACTTCTAAAATCTCCTCTACTACAAAATGCCTCGGAGAGCGAGCAGCACATGCGCGCTGCAATGCTAGGCGAGACCTAAAAAATAAGTGGTGGCAGTGAATGAAATGGTACCAATCTCATGGGGTGGAGGGGGGGGTCGGTCAGTGGACAGGCACTAATTAAGTTGAATCAATCTGTGTTTGGTCTATGCTCTACAGAGAGGAACAGAAGTGACACTTGGCCTGTGCTGGCCGATTAGGAGGCAGTAAAGAAAAGTGGCATTGAAGCAAACAAGCAGTAAAACAACGGGCAGGTTCGAAGCCTTTTATTGAACACAAAAGTCTTGCTAGTGCATACTCATGCAGGCTCGACCTAAAAAACTTCTCCCACGTCATTTCAACTGTGTCATGTGTTATCATACATGCTTGTCCTTAGAGAATGATGGGGCTGTGAATAGCAGCTGCATCACTGTACCTTTTCTCTTTTGTCGGTGCGGCACAATATCTGCAAAAATGCTACACAGGATCAGCAAAAAGCATTGGCAAACAGGTGACAAGGCGAGACATATTGACTTTGCCCATACTTGTTCCAGAAGGGTCAAGCCACATCTGCGCAGTTAGATTCCAGCTACTTGGCAGTACTGTCCTCATAATTGATATTGTTTTTGTGGTGATCCATTTAACCAGCTCTCAAATACACAGATACATTAGGCTCTGATGAACTTCCACTGTGAAATGTTTCTATGTTGTGCTAGAAGGAACCCCAGGCCTTCAAACTAGGAAGTTGTTTTCCCTTATCTATCTAGGATTAGCAGGAGCAGTTGGAGCATAAGTACACTTGTCAATCTGTGGGGCTCATAAATGGTACTCACACCAGCTCTTGCGGCTGATGTTCTAGGAATTTGGATCACTTTGCCACTATTTCATCCTTCATTTTATGTCTCATTACAAACGAAAAATATCCTCTTATCGTTATTTTGTTGAATCAATTTAAACTTGGAATTCCTTGACATCTGCATCACAGCAAAACTGATTGACTGAATAATTAGAAAATGGCTGGTAGTATGGTTGTTTTAAGGCTCATTCAGGTGTGTCGGGGTCTTCGTATATATAACTTACTCTCTAAGAGCAGCTGTACTGGAGAGGCAAAGTACTTCGTATCAGTTAATTGCTTTTTTTCGATTCAGACAACGTGGCCTGACCGCACATTTACACCAACATGAACTTAATGAGTTTCAGATACGTCCATTATCAATGTTATAAGGCCTGGAGACTTACTATCACAGCAGACAATATAGCCACTGGACTACAGATTAACCACCATATGCTGACTTGACTTCCGTGCTATTGTAGTTTTAGGCATTCTTTTCGTGTGACCCAATACCTGTACCTTTTAAAACTGGGAGTGTTTAGCCTTCTTTAAAAACAATGGGCGGTTACTTTTCCTTATAATAAAACGCCTCTTGCTATCACAGTGCGTTCTATGCTGATGTTAGTTATTTCGTTTTGTCAACAGGTGTTTTCTGAATGATAGCCGTAGAAGGCACAGTTTAGGATTTCAAAGCTGTAGAAAATGTCAGGCGAGTAATGTGCTACTTGCAACAGCACAAATGTGATAAAGGTAAACTAACCTGTTTACTTCTTAGCCTCTCCTTATGTTACTTACTTCGAGCACCTGCCAGGGGTTAAATCATATTACCACGCAGCTCCACTGCTAACAGTACAAGCACTGCACAAACCTGCTCATTTGCCATGAGGTACCACATTAAAGAAAGCTATAGGCCCCCAAGCAATGCTTATATTTAGTCATAATTAACTATATATCTTTCGAGCAAATGCAAGCAGGGAGACGATTTTTCAATGCCATCCTTCTTTAAATATGTGAATTGCCAACAAAAAAAAATAAGGAGGTTCTCCAACTAAGAGGTCAGTAGTTAAGCTTCATAAAAGGCAGGCAAACTGAAATTATACAGCATTACACTAACAAAGCCTTTCAATAGTCAAGTGTCTGAAACACTATACAACCTCATCACAATCGATGAACGAAACTGGATTCACTACTAGTACAACATAACCTGGTACTGTTTCAGTGTCCATAGAGGCAAAAGGGTTAAACAAACTATTTCCCCACTGGTGGATTAGCCCATGTAGTCTTTGAACCCCAAGATGATATACCAACCAAAACTTCTATTATAGCAATCTTCAAATCTCAGTTAAGAGCACAACTCTTCTATAGATAGAAAAAAACACCATAAACTAAAGCAGTAAATAAAGACTCACACTCTAAATACCGCCCCAAGCATGGTATTTAAAACGCAATTTAGCTTTATGCAGCCTGGATAGGTTTCCACCTAAATGTATGGTCACATAAAAAAAGTATGCCTTTCTCAACAACAACAAAAAAGCATAATAAATGAATTATTTCAAGCAACTGCATTTTAATTCTGGGAGGTCGTGATACACAAGATTACAATGCTGATTAAAGACTTGCTCTCCTATGCCCCTTTGGGGGACACTATTTTGAACCTCAAGGTAAACTGCATCTTACACCATATCATTACTGAGGAAGAATCAAATCTTTCAGTAGCAATTATGTCATATGATGTACAGAATTTACAGAATTTAATTCACTTTATCTGGCACTGTGTCACTAAAAGTGACACAGAGAGGTGTGGTGTAGCGGCCAGGGCAGCTGACTTCGGAGCACAGGGTTCACGGTTCGATCCCCGGCTCCAGCGGCAGCTCAGCTCAGCACCATGTGACTCTGGGCAATAGCTCACTTAATTTCCACGACGGCCCCCAGCGCCTTGAGACCCGTAAGGGTGAGTAACTGCGCTATATAAAAACGGACTTACTAAAATGAGATACTCTAAGGACTGCCTGCCAAAAAGACATCGGTGAACCATATCTCCAGAACAATTGCTATATATTTGAATCACGTTGGAGAGTATGCATGTACCTATAATCTTCACTGTAAAATAGAGATGCTGAGACCATGAACTTGCATTTCTTGACAAAGTGTCAGAAATGCAGGCCTTGGGCTGTCATTGATAATAATTTGTGTGAGATTCCAAATATTGAATACTTGCAAACGTTAAGTGCCTATATCATTTATTCTTAACCTGTAGTCAGAGGACCCCTGGGCATTTGCGAAGACTACTTAGAGCCCCCCCCCCCCCGCCGACTGTTACAAAATTGCATATTTAAATTATTAAAATATATCAAAATTAAGAAGCAAAATTGAAAACGTGAAAACTTTTCTATAGTCGATATTTCAATGTTTAAGCATTTATGTGGTATACACTGGTTTTAGTATTTTTGTATATTGTTTGAAGCTTAAATAATAGGCATTGCTTAGGCCAGGGGTTCCCAGCTTCCATTAGTGACTCAGTGGGTTTCCCCGGATTTCAGTAAGGATTCCGTGGGGGGCCACAGAAGTTAAAAGGTTAAGAACCGCTGGCCTACATCTCAGCATCAACAAAAAACAAACGAATGCTTGTGTGGTTATGTTCCTCCCTACCTTTTTTTAAATTTGTATTTCTTTATGACATGATCAGAGCCGACAACATATTCAGGAAGAGCACACATGCAAATCTTAATGTCATTTCAATACGTTAGAGGGCAAACTCCTTATGGGCGACCTGGGAGACCATAAAGTTGCCAAGATTTACCAAACACATACCAAACCACCCGGACACCTTTTCAGCCCTTCGGCCTACATGAGAAACCGCTGTGGGGACTCATGAGAATTAGGACTCGACAGAGGCGTCGGTGGCGCCTCATGTAGCTGCCATTGCAGGCCGGCTCAAGCTAATCCAATTTAAATAACGCCACAGGGTTTATTTTAGACGCCATAGACTCTGGTGCATGGGTTTGATTGCTTTTCCGGTGTGTCTCCAGTGTGGCAATGGAGAGGGCACCTTTATTCACACTGTGTGGAGCTGTCCTGAGTTACAAAGATTCTGGTGCGGAGTAACGGCCTGCCTACGAGAGGTCCTCTCCTGGTCGATTCCGATGGACACCAAGTTGACCCTTGGGCACCTTACCGACGGCTTGGGTGGTAACAGATATCGACTATCTCCACTATTTTTGGGCCTAACCCCAGCTAAGCAAGACATAGCGAGAGAGTGGCTGAGTGAATGTGAATAAGGTCTTTATTGTTTGATTAACAAAAATCCTTACAATTAAAACATCTTAGTAATCAGACAATATATAAAAACATTAACACATGTAGTTACTGGCCAATAATAAAACGGTTTGTGAACATCTTTTTAAAACGATGACAAAAATATACTTGACAATTTATAAATACAGCAAACACAAGGAGATGATGGACGGAGTGCTGAAACTTTTCAAACACTCACCCCCAGTCACAGATCTGGGTTGAATCCATCATCATTCTTTAGCTCACTTTGCCACCCCAGTTCAGACACAGCTATATGCAAATCAGTCTTGACCCTGTGCCTCATGGAACAGTCCAGCCCGAACTGCTAAGCCATGTCTTCCCTGGACCGGATACAAGCATCCTGGGACCGGTTTCGAGCTAACAGCCCTCATCAGCCAGGCTAGCTTGAATCCAGTGGCAAAGTGAGCAAGGGACCCACGTCTGGGCATACCCTGCCAACTTAGGGCGAACAAAGCAAACACAAGGAGATGATGGGCGGAGTGCTGAAACTTTTCAAACACTCACCCCCAGTTGGCAGGGTATGCCCAGACGTGGGTCCCTTGCTCACTTTGCCACTGGATTCAAGCTAGCCTGGCTGATGAGGGCTGTTAGCTCGAAACCGGTCCCAGGATGCTTGTATCCGGTCCAGGGA